>CM074739.1:71155177-71755177 GCA_037367245.1 Phrynocephalus guinanensis | reverse complement strand
TAGATAGCTCGGTGGTTTGGGTACCTGGCTGTGAAGCCAGAGATTGGGAGTTTGATTCCCTACTGTTCTATATTTCAGTGCTACAATGTAGTTTTGACAGTTTTTTTTAGTTTACTAATTTATTAATTCAGTTTTCTAGTGTTTATCATGAACAATCTGAATATGCTCAAAATGTCTATTAGTCTTTTTTTCTGACATACAAAAAGCTAAGTGTCTTGCATATACTGTGTACCTCTGCATAGCACTTAAAGCACTCTCTGGGCAGTTTACAATTTATTTATGCAGGGTGCATATTGCCTCCCCTCCCAGTGAGCTGGGTACTCATTTTACCAACCTTGGAAGGGTGGAAGGCTGAGTGAACCTTGAGCCTGGCTTCCTGGGATTGAACCCCAGGTCATGAGCAGTTATAGCTGCAGCACAGCCATTTAACCACTGCATCACAAGGCTCTGCTATTTATGCTTTGTATGTAACAATGTCCAACGTTATTATTATAAAAAGGCTGCTATGTCAGAAATCAACACTGCAATGACTGCTGTGTATGTGTGTTGTCTTTGTTTTTTGAAAACTGGTTTCTAATGCAGTGTTACAATTTCAAATTCAGTTATTTTAAGAATGACAGTATACAAATGCATAATACAATATAATGGTGCTAGCATTTGTTCTCTAAAATTGTGATTATATGATATGATACCTGATCGCAATGTTGTTTCAGTTCAACAACTTGCTTCCCATAGAATAATGGTAGTGGCCTCAAGGAAGAAACAGATGCTTCAGTCAGGTGTGTTCAGTTCCATAAGATGAACTCTGGAAACATGACTCAACAGTCCACACAGTTAGCTTTATATTTTTCTTCGTTATCTTTTTTTTTTGTGTAAGGAAGAGGCAAATAGACATATAACTGTTAAAATCTATGGAAAAATAAGTTAACCAAATGGTGAAAAACAACCAAATGGTAGGATTCGGGCAGCCCTACATAATTCCTAGTTTTAGGTACAAAATTACAGTCCACTGACCCACTTTTTTTTGGGGGGGGGGGGAACCAAATCACTTGTACAGCTTTTTTATTTTTCTGGACTGTGGTTTGTTTGCTTGTTTTAAAATTCATGTCCTTTACTGAAAGCATTTTCCAAATGCAATAATCAGGAAGCAGAAAACCTTAAATGAAAACAAGATAGAAATGGTATTCTTCTGCAAAGGCCATAACCTAATCTATCTGTCCAAAGGTCAGTGGGAAATGGTGTATTTGTTTTCTGTCACACATTAAATCTTGATTCTCAGAAAACTGTACAGTATTTGAAGCTATGCTATTCACTAAGCCATGACTATTGTCCTACAGCTCTTTCAGTCTTACAGCTTGGAGAGCAACCAACTTATAGAACTCTTAGGAAGTGATGGCTGGATTGACAACTGCAATACAAGGCAGGGGAAGGGTGAGGGAATGGGGAGACAATAATAAAAAGTGAGAAAATGGAGTAATCTGAAGTGTTGTCTGGATCCTTCTCATGGAAGAACAAAGGTATCCTGAGAAATATCTCCAGTAGTTCCTAGTTACTACAATCTGGTAGCCATGATTCCTGGCAATCAGGCTTATTTTACAGTGTTGGAGCAAAAAAAGAGAGATGATTTTTGAATTTTTAAAAGGATACTAGGGATTTGAAGTTGTTAAGGAAACGGCACAGTTCGAAAAAATGAAGTGATGATTTTGGGGTTCTTATAATATCACAGAATGAAAGACACTTGGGTAAAGAAAGGAGGCAGTGCACCAAGTGCTCCCTCCCTGAGAACAAGTGGCAGTGGCATTCATTTCTAGGAATGGCAGGGTGTTCTTGATTGTGGGTATCTAATTTTTACTAATAGATAAACCCTGCTATGAGACACCAAGGGGGCAGCAAGAAATGGCGGAGAATACCTCAGCAATGATAACAGCATAGTGAACTCTCAAAACTAAACTTCTCAAGGCTCTAGCACTGGAGTTGCCAGATCCCTCAAAGACATTTTGACCTGCTTGACCATGAAGACAAGGCTCATGCATTGGGAGTCTTGACTCAGAGATTTGACAACTGGTGGAGGCCAGTTCGGCATTTCTTGAAACAATTAGACTCGGTTACCTTGGGCTGGCCATCATGTTTGCAGGCAGTAGTCACAACAGCAATGCTGTACAAGGAGGCTGGGAAGGCTACTCTGGGGACAAAAATGACCGTGCACATCCTCCATGTAGTTTTCACTGTGTTGGAACAGAAAGGGGGAAACTGGATGTCCCATGCATGAATTAGTCAAGCCATGTTATTGGACAGTCTGGATCTACACTTCTACCATCTCAGGCCTAAATCCTGAATCCTTGCTGCTTCATACAGGGATAATGTTACCTAATTTTTAGTAATAGCTAAACCCCACTATGAGATACTAAACCCTTCTATGAGACATTATGAGATAGGGGTTACCTAACCAAAGATATCAAGGGTCATGGGAAAATAACAGACCCTACTGAAACAAAAGGGAACAGATTAGCAGCCAAGGAAGCAGCACACACCTTAATTATACCACCCCTGAATCCAGCCATACAAATTTTGGAAAAAGCACCCACTGTTACCCTCTCATCAAAACTAGCCTACAGACCAACAGAAAGAGAGACAGCACTACAAAAAGGAGAACGAGAGACACTGAAACTAGTCAGTACAAGGTTGGGATGGACTAAAATGAATTTTCTAGTGTTTTCCATGACAATCGGGTACAAACTGAACTGTATATTTAGATGTAATTGGGGGAAGCCCACTTCCCCACACGGACACCTATTATTTTGAGTTGCCAGTAGGTCTACTTACTTCCTTCTTGATCCTATATGTATGAATCATTGCAGGGACAGATTGGTATCCTATTCATTTTAAGAGGTACATGATCATTGGAGTTCTGCTAGAAGGTAAAACCTATATTTTATCTTTTATAGATTGTCATATGTTATTGCTTGGATCGAATTCAAAATACTACTTGTGTTTTTCCTTTTCAGTTTTCAATCTCTCATAATGGATTTTTCCTTTAAATTGTTCACTTACTGGTCTTAACTGTATTCTTGCCTTTTAACGATGTAAGATGTCTGTTCAAATTCTTAGTTCTTAACTTGAATATTGTCTTAAATGTTTCTGGGTTGGATCTTATCCTTCAGTTCTGTAAGACGCCTTGGATCCTTTTCTAGGAGAAAGGTGTGGTATAAATATTCAAAATACATACATACATACATACATACATACATACATACATACATACATACATAAAATGGAAAAAATCACTCAAGTGTGAGGTTAAAATATTACACCAAATAGAAGAGCCTTCTGAATGCAACCTGGATCACTCCAAATTCCCCTTTCTAGTAGCATCCTAACATAACATTTTTACAGGTTCTATCCCATTTTTTCAAATGCATGATGTGTAGTCTTAGTAGTAGAGATGGGCACGACTTGAAAAAAAAATTTTCGAGTTGTCGTTAGATCTAATTCCAATGTCTTCATTATTTATTTTCCTACTGGTGAAGTACCTTCTGATTCTTACAGAATCTTTCCCCATTATATTATCTATTAGTCTGTTCAATGTGTAAATGTAGACTTGAAAATATTTAACGAGGTGCAGATGTTTTATGGTGATTCATGTACTTCTGACATGACTGTGATGATCTGTATGTAGCCAAACAGTATTAGACCATGGTTGTTTTCAAGTATTATACTTGACTAAGACAAACACATATTGAGAAACTTATTGGTACTGCAAAGTGGCAAACTGATCATCAACAGTTTATGTTTCATCACATTGTCATCATGGTAGGATAGCAGAATCAGTCTTGCCACTTGCAGCATTACAAAATACAATTACTGTATTGCAGAAGTAATCTAGGTTTAGGAAAGGGTTACATCAGCTATGTATGATCTTAGTGTTACTGCTGATGACTCACCGGCATTAGCCAGTCAAGCTTGATCAAAGATCTTTCAGCTAGCAGCCCAGGACAAACTTGTTTGTTCTGGCTGTGCAGCACAGCACATCTCCTGATAGCTGGGGTTTTTGCTGGAGCCACAGACCACAAAGAACCAGAAAAAGCCTTATGGCTGTAACTAACTTCAGAGCCTGTATATATTAGATGTTTAAGGGATTTTATCTGTATATTTTTAGCACTGTGCCTAAGATTTGCATGATGCTTACACATGCTTAATTCATTAAAGAAATGCCAAAAAAGAATCACTGAACCAACGACCAACATTTCTGTATATGCTTTTCTGTCTTGGCACAAGTGACCACACAGCCTTAACTGACGTGAAAGCATTTGTTTGTTAAAAAGAGAGACAGATCAGAAGTCCCAGTAGTGGAGGAAAATAGCATGGGGGTGGTGTGGAACTCATAAAATCACTGAGTTGGAATCAGCCTATAAGGCTACTGAGTCCAATCTCCTGCTCAATGCAGGAATCCAAATCAAATTCACATTATACTTGTATAACATATAGTCAATGGAAAATATTATGAATCTGATCATCTCAGTCCTGGAACATACTTATCAGTGTAGTTGATTCTCATGAAGTCCTGTCCAGGAATCCATCTGTTTGCCTAAATTCCCCTAAAAGTTCTTTACTTATTATGTGCATTTATTAATATTATAACTGAGGTATTATTAAACACGTATGTAGATATGCAGAATGCTAGTATATGTTGATCATTCAGTGAAGGACAAAAAGCACAGATTCTTATGCTGCTTATGATAAAATGTATGGTAAAATAAGTGCACAATGAATTAGCTGAATAATCTGTAAGAGTAGTTTGAATACAACAAAGCATTTTCTGTTAAGAGCTGCCACATTCAAAGTTGGAAGACCTATCCCATGACAACATCCAACTTAACCTAGGGGAGGAACAAAAATAATTTAACCCCTCATGAATAAAAGTCGTGTGTGTATGTGTGTGTGTGTGTGTGTGTGTGTGTGTGTGTGATGAGAGAGAGAGAGAGAGAGAGAGAGAGAGAGAGAGAGAGAGAGAGAGAGATTGTGGGCCACAGAACCAAAAAAACTAGAAAGTAGTGTACATGTAACAGGGAAAAAGAATCAGAACCATCAGATCCTCTGATGAAAGGACAACAATATGCAATAGCTACCAGAGATGCCCACAATAGACTGTGTTACATTCAGGAGAAAGCAGTACCAAAGACAACACTTAATGGATACAAATTTTCTATGTCATGACATTAAGGCTGTAGTTGTGAATAGCATTTGCTGTTACGCACTGTCAAGTCAGTTCTGACAGCTGCAAACCTCAACAGGGTTTTCAAGGTATATGAGATGTTTAAGGTCTGGATTTATTAATGTCACCTTCCCTGAGCCTCCAGGGCTAAGTAGAGATCTGAATCCAGGTCTCCTGACTCCTAGTTCCACCCTCTTGGGATGTCAAGCCACATGTGGCTTGGGGCAACGCTTGTAGGGGGGCCTCGTGGCGCAGTGGTTAAATGCCTGTACTGCAGGTAAAACTGTGCTCACGACCTGGGTTCAATCCCCGGTAGCAGTCAAGGTTCACTCAGCCTTCCATCCTTCCGAGGTCGGTAAAATGGAGTACCCAGCTTGCTGGGGGTGAATAGCATTTGCTGTTACGCACTGTGTAGCCTGCACACTGTTTTTCTAATTAAAAGGTTGTAAACCGCCCAGAGACTACTTGTAGTGGTATTGGGCGGTATATAAGCAGAACACTTTTGCTTTTTTTGCTTTTTTAAGGTCTAGGAGAGCCTTAACCAGCATTTTCTTTTTCCAGAGTGGCCTCCCTCCCAGGGAGTTTCCATGGTTAAGCAGGCAGTTGAACCTAGCGTGAAAGACTAGAGCCATGATGGTGAACATTTTAGAGCCCGAGTGCCCAAACTGAGATTCAAAACCCACTAATTTTTCACCAACACTGGACTAGGACATCTGAACCCAGGTCTGTATCTACTATCCCACACTGGCTCTCAAATTCACTTGCCTGGGAGTAAGTCTCACTAAAGTATCCTGGAGACGAGGATATGGAGCATTGCCTGAAACCCAGAGCTAACTACTTATATCCTTCTTAACCCTTTGGAAATACCCACTCGAGGCCTGAAAAGGGAACCGGCGCCGGCACTACGGGCCCTAACTGAACACACCCGCCCCAGGGACAACCGGGTGGCGGGGGCGGTGGTGGTGGGGAGGGGAAGCCGGTTCCCTAGGCAACGAGAAGCCTCGCCTCAGGGCTCGCGAGACTTTACGATCGCGTAGGAACCCGCTTCGGTCCCGCCGCTCTCAAAGCACCCCTTGCGTACGTTCTGCTTAGAGATGCCATGGAGGGAGTTTACTAAGGGGGAGGGGGGGGGAGAAGAAGAAGAGAGCCGCCTACATTTCCCAGCAGCCTCCTGTGTTCCGCGGATCTCGCGGGAATGTCTCCCGCTCCGTCCTAGCGCCTTTGCCGGCGCGGCGGTTGAATTTGGGCCGCTGTGGAGAGAAGGCGGCGGCGGCGGCGGCGGCGGCGATGATGGCAGAGCGCGGTGGGGGCGCTTCGTGTCCTCTTTCTCAGCTAGAGCCGTCGTTGGCCCCGCTCATCCGGAAACTCAGTAAGTGCCTCGCTGGTCCCCCTTCTCTTTCTGGGCCAAATTCACACACACACACACACACACACACACACACACACACACACACACACACACACACACACACACACACACACACACACACACACACACCACACTCTAACGTCGCTCTCTCCGGGCGGGTCAGCGGCGGGCAAGCTGAGTCCCAATAGCTTGCGTGTTACTGGCTCTAAGCAGAACAGGCCTGTCTACTCGGGAGTAAGTCCTTTTACTCCGTCGTCCTAGCGGAGGGTGGGAGGTACAGGATCGCAGGACAGTGGCGGCGCAGGTCTTATCTGGATGGGTTCAGGCGACAACGGTGTGTATCGGATGGCGACGTTACCCTAAAATCTTGCGCGCGTTTCCCAAGGAGGAAAACTCAGTTAAACACCGCCAGAAAAAGGCCGTGTGACACACACACACACGCCGCCCATACAAATGCACTAACAAGCGATACCTTTGTTGGACTCCAAAAGACATCAAATCGACAGCTACCTTTCGATCTTGTGTGCTTTTCAGAAAAAAGTATGTACCGTATTACCCATGAGGTGTTTCATATCATGCAAAGTTTGAGCCATTCCATGAAAGTTTGGGACCCTAATGTATAATTTCATTGAATATCATAGGAATATTTATTTATTTATTTATTTATTTATTTATTTATTTAACTTTTATGCCACCCACTACCCAAAGGTCTCTGGGTAGCTTACAGTTAAAACGAACAATTAAAACAATTAAAGTATTAAAATGTCAGTGAACAATTAAAAACAATAAAAATTTAAATACAAATGCTTCTTCCATTGTGGAAAGAAGAAACAGCTTTTTGCTGTCTTGGGATTCTGCCCTTCTTGAACAATGCTTACATATATATTTTATTTCTTGGAAGCACGTGGTTAACTTGGTTTCTTTTCCTTCAACTTTGTCACTATTGGTACTAAAGATAATTGATCTGATTCTAGGGTAGCTTTATATTTGTTGAAATTAGCATCTCGACACTCTCCATATCATTTTTCCATCTCTAGTAAATAGTTGAACTCCTGCCACCCAGAGTACAGGTTTCTAAAAGAAGTTTTATAAAGTGAAAAACAAAGTAAATCCTATGACTGCAATAAATCCTATGACTGCAATAAAAAGGCTGTTAAGATGGCGGCAGGGCAGCAGCGGCCGTTGTTTGCTCCGCGCCTGGGGTTTCATTTTGTTTTTTAATATTGCGCCAGGCTTGTTTTGTTTTGTTTTGTTTTTTTAATTTGTTTCTCCTTATCTTACCCCTTTGGGGGTGGTTTTGCTGGTGCATGAATCGCCCTGGCTGCGAGTAGCTATTATGGGTTTTTAATTCTGTTTGGACATTCCGGACCGGCGGAGGGCAGCGGGACGACGGGAAGGCTGAGTATTTACCACCACCCCTAGCCCCCCCCGGTGGCTGTTACGGCACCCTCTTCCATCACCCCAGACCCGAGCCGCTTCCTAAACGACCTATGAAGCCGCCTTACCTTTGGTGAGCTACCGGGTCTGGGCGGTTGGTGGGTGGCCTGGCTGCGAGTGGCTGGCGTGGAGGATGGGATCCGCCATTCCATCAGCGGCGGATGGCCGCCCCGACGGTCTTGAAGGCTCGGGGAGCGGCCGGGGCTGCCGCCTCGGACCTCATCTGGGGCATCTTGCCCCCGCCCCCCTTTTCCACCGGGGGGGGTCTCCTGCACCGCCGCCAGCGCCCACCCTGCCCCCCTCCCCTCCCCCATGTGTAGTTGGGGAGGCTCCACCTGGTGCTCGCCGTGGGAGTGGCGGCGGCTCTTTGGATGGCCGGCTCCTGGGCGGCTGGGCGGCCGCCGGCGCTTTCCCCCCCCTCTTTGACCAGCTTTTTCGGGCGGCGTGTCGGCCGCCGGGGCCTTCCTTCTGTGGCGCTGCGTGCTGGGGCCGCCGGCTGTCTCGGGCGGCATGTCGGCCGCCGGGGCTTTTCGTCTGCAGCGCTGGGCGCTGGGGTCGCCGGCTGTCTCGGGCGGCGTGTCGGCCGCCGGGGCTTTTTGCCTGCAGCGCTGGGCGCTCTGGCTGCTGGCCCTCTCGGGCGGCATGTCGGCCGCCGGGACCCTTCTTGCCCCCCCCCCGCTTGACTGGGCTGGGCATGTCCTCGCCGGCGTGGGCCATTCCGCGGGATTCCCGGGATATGGTCGGCCACCGGCGCCTTCCCCCCCCATCGCATTGCCTGGGGGGTCTTTCTCCACCATTTGCTGCCTGCGCGGAGGTGTGGCCCGTCTCGCTGGGACCCGGACGGCATGTCGGCCGTCGGTGCCGTCTCCCCTTCCCCGGGGGCTTCCCGGACTCTACCAGCTGGGGAACCTAACATCTGTGGGAACTCTGCAGCGGACTGGCTGGCAGCACCTTGTCCTGCCCCTTAAAACTCCGTGGGGACTCCTTTCTGAGAGGGCAGGGTGGTGGTCCCAGCTTTGTCATCCTATATTATGCTGGTTTATTTTCTATCTACTCGAGTCCTACTCCCCCGTTTCCGTCTGTCTATCCGCTAGCCGGTTGAGTGTCTGCTTTTGGTTGATTGGTTCTTTTTTTTTTTTAATTACTGTCATCTTATTATTTGGCCTGTTTTTAGTGGGTGGTGGGGTGGGATATAGCATTGTTTAACAGGTTATTCCATTGTATTATACTGATTTGTATTTCTGGGGTTGTATTATTGTTGTACTGTTTTATTTTGTATTCCTACACTTAGTGGGTTTTGGTCCTAGTCCTATACCATCCCATGGAGCCTGTGGGCTGCCCCATTAGGGTGGTGTCGGGCCGCGGTAAGTACGCTTGGGGCCGGCGAGCCGGTCGGATAAGAAGATCTCGGGACAGGCATCTTCGGCCTGTCCCGCGCTCTGACCCGCCGGCTCACTGCCACATGACAGGGATCCATTCCGCCTGTACCCCCGCCCATCCTGTTTGCTGATTAATGCCAGGTCGGTGCATAATAAGATCCCCGTCATCCACGACTTGATCGTGGATGAGCGAGCCGACCTGGCATTTCTTACGGAGACCTGGGTGCCCGAGGGGGGAGAGGGGGGCATCCCTCTCGCTGCTTCGGCCCCAGGGCTACTCCGTGCAGCAGCTGGGTAGGCCGGGGGGGCGGGTGGGGTGGGGTGGCCATTGTGCACAGGGACTCCTTTTATGTCAGCAGATCCGCGATGTTGGTAAATCCCAGGGCTTGAATGCCTTCACCTTGTGGTGGGACAGAGGGACAGGTTTGGGATTGTGCTTGTGTACCGACTCCCCACGACCCACACACTCTCCCTCCCAGAGCTCTCCGAGTTCATCTCGGCGGCGCTGGTGAGATCCCCCCGCCTTTTGGTGTTGGGGGATTTCAATGTGCATGCTGAGGCTGAACTGTCGGGAGCAGCTCTGGAGTTCATGGAGTCCATGGCCTCCATGAACCTGTCCCAATTTGTCATCGGTCCCACTCACAAGGGAGGACATACCCTGGACCTGGTTTTTGCCTCCACATCGATGGGCTTTGATCTGGGGGTCGGGAACCTGCTGGTCCGTCCCGTGTCATGGTCAGATCACCATCTGCTGACTTTCAGGCCTGGCAATCGCCACCCCTCCCCGCGGGGGCAGGGCCCTTCCATCTGGGCCCGCCCCCGGGGGCTCCTGGACCCTGTGCGGTTCTCGGAGGCCCTGGGGGTCCTACCAGACGGACTGGATGACGATCCGGTCGACTCCCTGGTCCAAAGGTGGTTTGAGGAGGTGGCCGGGGCTGCCGATCGGATCGCCCCCAAACGCCTGATCCGGTGCCGAGCCCGCTCCTCTCCTTGGTTTACTGAGGAGTTGCGGGCAATGAAGCAGGAACGGAGGAGGCTAGAGAGCAGATGGCGGAACGCTCGGACGGCTTCAAATTGGGCTGCTGTTAAGGCGTTGACCAGTCGCTATTCTCACGCGATAAGGGCAGCCAGGAGATCTTTCGTTGCCCTGAGAATTGGTGAGGCCTCGAATAGCCACGCGGAGTTGTTCCGGGTGGTTCGAGACCTCACCAATCCTGGTCCGCCTCGGCCTCCTCCTAGTGATTTCACTAGTGAGTCGTTCGCAGCCTATTTTAAAAAACCAAGATAGAGGCCATCCGTTCTGAGCTGGATGCCGGTTGCTCTGATCCAGTCCCCGGCATGGCCGATACTGGGCCGCCTCGGTCGCCCCGGTTTGTTGAGTTTGGGTCTGTTACATCTGAGGAGGCCTCCAGGGCTCTGGGGCATTGCAGGCCTGCGGCTTCTCCGTTCGACCCTTGCCCGTCCTGGCTGATTAAGACCACAGGGGGGAGCATGCCAAAATGGGCTTCGCTAATCGCCTCAGCCTCCTTCAGGGACGGGATTCTTCCCAGTCTGCTGAAGGAGACGGTGGTGAAGCCCATTATTAAAAGACCTGGCTTGGCTGTGGACGATATGTCCAACTACCGTCCCATAGCCAATGTTCCCTTTTTGGGCAAGGTAGTCGAGCGAGTCGCCGCCCTGCGTCTCCAGTCGTTCCTGGAGGAGAACCATGTCCTGGATCCCTTCCAATCTGGGTTCAGGCCGCATCATGGGACGGAGACGGCCCTGGTCGCTCTGCACGATGATCTGTTGAGGGGGGCCGACAGGGGTTGCTTTACCCTGCTGGTCCTCCTCGACTTGTCAGCGGCTTTTGATACCGTCGACCACGGTATCCTGCTGGGGCGGCTCTCGGAGGTGGGGATCGGGGGATCGGCCTTTGGCTGGCTCCGTTCCTTCCTTGAGGGTCGTACCCAGCGAGTGAGCTTGGGGGGTGAGCTGTCGGCTCCCTGGACACTCTCTTGTGGGGTGCCTCAGGGGTCGTCCCTCTCCCCAATGCTCTTTAACATCTACATGAAGCCGCTGGCTGAGATCATCCGGAGTTTTGGAGTCTGCTGTCATCAGTACGCTGATGACACGCAGCTCTATCTCTCCTTTTCCACCTGTGCAGTGGAGGCCGTCCAGACCCTTGACCGCTGCCTGGCTGCAGTTTTGGACTGGACCAGGACCCACAGACTCCGGCTCAACCCCGGAAAGACCGAGGTCATGTTCTTTGGGGGGGCCCAGATGGGTACTGTGGCCCTCTTCCCAGTCTGGATGGGTCCGCCCTCCAGCTGGCGCAAAGAGTGAGGAATCTGGGCGTCGTCCTGGATCCGGGTCTGACCCTGGAGCTCCAGGTGTCAGCCGTGACCAGGTCGGCCTTTTATCATCTAAGGTTAATCGCCCAGATTCGCCCGTACCTTGACGGGAGCTCCCTGAAGACTGTGGTACAGGCATTGGTCATGTCGAGGCTGGATTATTGCAACGCTCTTACATGGGGCTCCCCTTGAACCTTGTTCGGAGATTGCAGCGGGTCCAGAACGCGGCGGCCAGGCTGGTGGTTGGTGCGCGTCGTTTCGACCGCATCACTCCCATCCTGGTCCGCCTCCACTGGTTAAAATTGCCTCCCGAATAAGGTTCAAACAATATTGGTTTTGGTTTACAAAACCCTCCATGGCTTGGCCCCTGTTTATCTGGCGGAGCGGCTTCACCGACAATTAGATCGAGCCCGACCCACCCGTTTCTGGCCCTCTCGTTGCAGACGATCTCCCCGAGGGAGGCCCGCAAGAACAAGTACTTGGGCGGGCCTTCTCGGTGGCTTGTGCCACACTATGTGGAACAACTTGCCCAGGGAGTTGAGACAGGCTCCAACTTGGTGTCCTTTAGGAAAGGATTGAAGACCCTCCTTTTCAGGGATGCCTTTAATAATGACTAGAGTACCTTTTTTTTTGAAATTAGCCCCTCCTTCCCCCCCCCCCATATGCCGTAAGTTACCCCTGCCGCTGCTACTGTTCTTTGCCGTTTGGGCTTTTGTGTAAACCGCCCTGAGTTCCCGCTTGGGAAGTAGGAGCGGTATAAAAGCTTTAAAATAAATAAATAAATAAATAAATAAATAAAATAACTACACAAACAATTTCACAAAGAGAACAAATTTTGGTTTAAAGCACATGTTTTATTGAATCTAAATCCAATTCAACAGGCCCTTAAGTTCATTCAAAGTACTAAAGTATTCCTTGACTATTTATTTATCAATCTCATGTTGCACTCCTGTTTCCTCCACTTGTATTCCACAAGTTTACTTTAGCTTTGGAAAAGACCAACCAAAAGTAAGAATTGAGTACTTCTGCCTTTTCTTTGTCTCATGCTATCATTTTTCCATCTCTAGTAAGTAGTTGAGCTACTGTTTTTCCTATGCTTTGCTACACGAATTCATAAATAATGTTTGCTGTTCCTGCTTTTAGTATCTCATGGCAACCTTGGCTCATTCTCTTTGCCTTCCTAATGTTGCCTTGGGTCCTTTTGCAGAGAAGATTGAGATTAAAATATTTTAAAATAAAAATGCCATCCCTGCAATTCTTTGATACCGTCCTGTACTCTTCTTTTGTGGTTTGGCCTCCTTCCAATTACTGTATATGTATACAATTTTGTTTTCAGATCCTCTCTGAGCTTCTCATCAAGTTATATTAATCTTTTTTGCTGTCTTCCATTTTTTTTTTTATTTTCTTGTTGGAATTGTTTGTAGTTTTGTCTTTAGAATTTCCATTTTTCAGAAACTCACACCCATCTTGGACTCTTGGTAGGATCTCCTGCCATGGAACCTTACTTATTGTTCTAGTTCAATAAAATTGGCTTTCCTGAAATCCATCATACATGTGTGGCTACGTTCTTTTTGTTTCCTTTGAAATGATGAATTGGAGTAGAACATGGTCACTTTCTACCAAAGTTTCCGTTACTGTCACTTCTTCCACTAGATTCTCTCTATTGGTTAGAATCCACTCAAGGATTGCTATTCTCTTGTTTCATCCTCCACATTTTGTGGAAGATAATGATCAGCAGCACAAGCCACAAATTTGTTACAAGGGCCGTATTTGGCAGAATTTGTCTCCCAGCAGATACTGGGGCAGTTGAACCTGGAAGTAGAGTCATGGCAACTGGACTTCTTTTATTGAGAGATAGAAACGTTTCGCTGCTCATCCAAACAGCTTCGCCAGTCTGAGGAAAGCTAGTTGTGAGTCCTCCATTTTACAGTTCACTTTGACCTCATGTCACCCTGGTCTGAAATAGGCTCATAAAATGAACAATGGCCTGAATAGGCGCATTAGGTGGACAGTAGTATCAATCAGCTCATTAGGTGTACAGTGGCCCACCTTTACAACCTTCCCAACACCCATGAAGTATGAGTCATTAGCCATGGCCTTGGTGGTGGAGGTGTGAAGTATTTTTGAGTTGTCTGTGAATTGTTGAAAAGAAATCACTGCCTGATAAGTAGCAGATAAGCCCCCCCCACCTCTTTTGAGAGGGGTTTTCAATCCTCACATGAATGGCTTCCCTGACCCCTCTCTCAAGTTACTTATCTTCTCTGGCTAATATGGATGCATCCTCATCTTTGAATGAGTGCCCTTTGTCCTTCAAGTGGAGGTGCACTGCTGATTCTGGTCCTGAGCTGTTACCCCTCCTATGTTGGGCCATCTTCCTGTTTAATGGCTATTTAGTTTCTCCTATGTAGAGGTCTGCATACTCCTCACTGCATTGGACCGTGTATACTTTATTGCTCCTTTTGTGTTTTGGTGTCGGGTCCTTTGGGTAGATGAATCTGTCTCTTAGTATGTTTGAGGGTTTGAAGTAAACAGGGATGTGGTGTTTTCCAAAAAATCCTTCTGTTTGCCAAAAATTGTTTTAAGCTTTTCAGACACTCCAGCCATGTAGGGAATGACCAGGTTCTTCTGTTGGCTCTGGATCTCAGGCTGATCCATTTTTCTTCTGGGTCAGGATATCCACAGGCCTTAAGTGCTGGGATGGTGTTACCTTCAGCACTTCTTCCATGTATAGGTTAGGTGTGAAGTATCAAAAATACTTCACACCTCCACCAGCAAGGCCATGGCTAATGGCTCATACTTTATGGGTGTTGGGAAGGTTGTAAAGGCAAGCCATTGTCCACCTAATGAGCCTATTTGATTCCACCTCCTTTTCTATTACTTCTTTTCCTTATGAATCATTTTTATCCTTCAGTTGCCATATTCCATCTATGACAATCATCGAACCAAATTTTAGTTATCCCTATAAAGCAACAATTATTCTCTTGAACAAAGATACCCAGTTCCTCATGTTTATTTCCCAGACTACTGCCATTATGGACTCTGGAGATACGGGTCTGATTTGGAAACCATTTCATTCTAAATTAGACCTGATCTAAATTGCCTGGATTTTGTTCAGGACTCTACCAAATTTGTTGCACAGCCCTAATTTATACAGTATGAACAATTAACCTTATAATTTTATGCATGAAAAGTCAGAAGTAAGACCCACTGGATTTTTGCTTTCATTTTCTCAACAGGTCATCAGCTGGATGAAATTCGAGAGAGAGCTCTGAAGAACATTTTATGTAAACTAGAGCACAATTTGATTACATATGCTGATTTGGTGCAAGAAAAGCTTCTATTTCTCAATCTTTTAGAGTGGTTCAACTTTCCTGTAGTACCAATGAAAGAGGAAGTTCTCAATTTAGTAAGCAGCTTGGTAAAGGTATGTCTTTTTATAGCATTTGTTCTTTTATGTGTTTTTAACCAAAAATTAGGAATGCAAAATAATTTTCATTAGAGACTATTTTCTCATTAAAAGTACTATTAGTGTAATAATAACTTCACTCTGAAGAACTAAAAGGCTAATTTTTTATTTTCTGTGTATTATAATATTACATACACTTAATGTTTGTATCAAGATATGTCTCATAAGGGAAGAATTATTGGGAGCTAATGTGGTAAACTTTGCTATATTTGCAAATCAGGAAGAACTATTTTAATGGTCATTTTCAATTATATTGCTGTTAATTTCTTAGCTGTTAAACACACAGAAACATTCCTCATCATTTTAACTCAATGTCATCTCTGATTTCAGCACCCATCTGCAGTAGAGCATTTGATTGGTATTGGGGCAGTGGAATTTTTTTCTCAACTGCGTCCAAATGTAGATCCAAATCTACAAGCTGTGATTGATGGGATTCTAGATGGGTTATTTATGCTGCCTTCAGAAATTTCTTTGAATTGTCAAGCAGTTCCTGAACAAGCCCAAATCTTCCCAGTGATGGGTGATGCAGGTAAGTTCCACCGTAATGTACAATGTATCTATCAGTGAAGTGTGAGCCTTGCATTGAAGTTTACTCGATTTAGGTGTTGCATGAGAGTTGATGGCACTCATTTTGTTTCATGCTAATCCATGAAATAATATTGGAGAGGGCAATTTGAAGATTTCATTTCACAAATGAAAGAGACAAAGGAAATGCAGAACTATATGTCAGAAAACCCAGACAAATCTGGACTAAAGTAAAATAATTTACAGTTATTAGGCTGAAACTGTACAGCATAGGTACTGTTGTTATTTACTATGATTTTGTATTGTTCTGTGTTGTACCAAGAAGTTCGTGCTGGATACTTTGACCAAGGGAAAAATCTACATGAAACAGAAAGACCACCAAAGCAAGATGCTGGTAGGTAGTTGTAATATCTGTTTGTAAGTCCAAATGTTTTGGAAAAAGTTTTTTCTTTAATTTGCTAGTGTTACTGTGTTATATAGAAATATTCTCTTCAGTTTTCAGTATGCCTAACAGATGACTTTGTAATTTATTGGGATTTCATCAATTGCATGACTGGATAATCTGACGTGGTAATTTCTGACATCAAATGGAGTGTGTGGTACATCCCTGTTCAAGATTGGAAAACTGCTGAAAAACCAAATAAAATGTTAAAATGTCATCTTAAGTGTTGATGATGGCAAAAATTGTTTGACACAGTGGAAGAAGAAATGGGTATAGTAAGATCCCATTGATTTTTTTTTGTAGAAGTGCTATCACTTCCCATGGGGAAAACACTGAATGAATATCTGTCTTCACCATGTGACTTTTCTCTTTGCTTGACATACAACAAAAATATTCTCCCTCCCAGTTAAACATGGAGTGAAGTGCCTGAAGTTTTCTATATTCCCTTGGTTGTCTTTGACTACAACAGATAGGCATGTTCTGTCATCAAGCGAAAGGTATGCCACATTAATTGTGTCTCTGTTCCATCTAGTAATGAGGTAACAAATTTTTGCTTGTAATTGATTATCCCATTAAGGGTTTGTGTTTGTGGGGTGAAGTAGATTGTAACTGTGAAGAACAATAATAATTAAAGGTCTAGCCTGCTTGTTAGTAGAGGTTTTGGTAGGAGGCAAATAGGGCATGCAAGAGACAACTGGTTTCTTGGTTGCATGCAAGAAGATAACTATATGAAATAATTATTGAAAGCTCGTTTTTTTATTCTTTGTCTCCAGCTTTTTTACGATGTGTAGGAAGCCTGAATTTTGATGACAGGGTGGATTATGATCACATAGCTTTTAAGATTTTGTAGTTTATAGAGTATGTAGAAAGAAAATTTTGGATAATTTTTTTGAAATGTACCCTTCAGCTCACTGAGAAGCAAAAACCACAAATTAATTTGGAATACATGTGGGCTTCTACAAGATGTCATTATGCAAGACTTTCCTGCTGAGATCTTTCTTCAGAGACCCAAAATTGTTCAGGTTAGAATTGTTTATAACTAAAATATTGCACTGTCTGGTAATGGTGGTGATAATAAATTCTGGCTGGTCTTAAGGGCAGACCTGATAGTTGATATTCTCTGGCGCCAACCATCTTCAGATGGGGCTTGGTGGATCCTGATATGTTGCTCTAATGTAGGCCTGGCCAAATCCGGTCCGTCAGGCCATTCTGAGTGGCCCGCGGCTGGCCGGCCGGCCCTTCCCTCCCCCTGCTTCGCCCCATTTTTTTAAAAAAAATCTTCTGCCAACACTGACACCGCAGGGAAGCTTGAGGGGCTGGGCTGGCGGGCGACCTGTGGCCACGGCTCCCTATGCTTCTTTGGTCCCCACCTTCCTTCTTTCCTCCCTCCCTTGGTCCCCACCTTCCTTCCTTCCTCCTTCCCTCCCTCCCTTCCTTGTTCCCCACTTTCCTTCCTTCCTCTCTTGGTTTCCCCCTCCCTCCCTCCCTCCCTCCCTTGGTTCCCGCCTTCCTTCCTGCGGGTGAGGTACAAGGGGTCAATGGGTGGGGCTTATGGGTCAGTGGGTGGGGCTTGCAGTGGGGTGGCAAGGTCAGGGAGCAACCGGCCCCTGACACATTCTCAGCCACCAAATCTGGCCCTCCTTACAAAAAGTTTGGGCACCCCTGCTCTAATGCTTACAGCTGTATAACATTGCAGCTTCATTGGAGGTGTTGAGTGCTCCAGCACTTGGAGTCATTCAAGAGAAAGTTAGTCATTTGTCACATATACTTTGATTTGGATCACTGCCTCAATGGCCTTATAGCCCCTACTTTCAACTCTGATGCTATGATTATGTAAAACAAAACCCTTTACATTTGACGGATGGTCTGGCACTGTCCGAGCATAGAGGCATTACACTTGAGATAAGGATGAATAGCAGCAGTGTGTTCTGATTTGGGGCAGAAAGGGATGGACAGGGTAGATTTTACCCTGCTTCTTTTCACACTCCCCAGTTTGGAGGAATTCTTACACTGAAAACACTCACTACGCTTTGGTTCTCTCCTCCTGTGGAAACAGAGATTAGCAAGATGACTTAGCCTTGTTCATTGTATATTAAGGACTGGAGGTTGTTAGTCACTCTTTTGAGGTGCTTTCTATTTTCATTTAGTCAAATATCATTGGAAGTGGTCATCTTTATACCCTATATTGAAATTACTGTGACCTGTAAGAGATTTATGAAGCAAAAATGGTTGTCTGACTCCTTAAAGTCATCTAAAATAATGTGGTCAGTTAAATGGGTGTGATGCCCTTTAACACTGTATATACAGCTTAACTGTCAAATGTCAAGGAAAGATTTACACTTGGGGAAGGATTCAAGCTGTAATCCTTTAGATACCTTTGTCGGGGAGTAAGTCCCACTGAACACAGTGGGATTTACTTTGAGGTAGGTAAGCATAGGATATATCTTACAGATACCTGGCATTCGGGACCGCAAAAATACTGGCAGATTTATGAATTATTTACTAAGTCAGGCTTTCTTGCACGTCATTGGTTATGAAATCAGGTTTGTGACCAGTCACAAGGGCAGCCCTTCAGTGGAAAAGAACTGCTTCTTAAATCATGGGAGGACAAATCGAAGTATTGTTGGTCTACCTCTCCCCACCCACCTTAGCAGCCTAGCCAGTGGTGAGGAATGGTTGGAGTAGCACTATTAACCAATGTGAGTGTCTCACTTTGCCCACCACTGTCTTAAAGCTACTTTCTTAACAAAGCATAGAGATAACTATATTATGCCAATATTATGTAATTTTGTTTACCTCAGAGTCTTCTCTCTCTAACAACCCTGGCTCTTGGGAAAGATGGACAGTACCATTTGGCCTTGCAAGCGATCTCATGCCTGCAGCAGTTATGTGTCTTGTTACGGAACAGACTTAACTTCCATAGAGATCCAAGTTTTGTTTCAAGTGAAACAGGTTCGTAGATTCCTAAACCATGCTGAGCTTTGTATTGTTTTTCTGTTTAAGAGTGTGATAGATATATTCAGACTGAACAGACTAAACTAAATAAAGGTGCTCAGGATTTTGACCCAGCTTACCTGCGGCTAATAAGCAGGGAATTTGAGCTGCACGTGGGGGAAGTGGCGGCCAGGTACCAGAATAGCAGTAGGTACCGAAATGGTAGGTTACCCAGTGTGTTGTTATGGATAGAGTAATGGACTAGGACACAGAATATTTGGGTTCACGTCTCTAGCTCTGTCATGGAAACTTACTCTGATGATGGAACTGGTAAAGACACACCTTGAATACTTCACTTACCTTGGAAATCTTATTAAGGTCACTGTAAGTCAGTTGTGACTTAAAGGCATATAACAACAACAACCAGAATAGCACCAGCATAGAAAAAAAATGTAATGGCAGCTACAGCAGGCTCTGTACCAGCACCCTGTATGGTATATTGTTATTAGTGAGAGTTTACTATGTCAAGCTGATTTGTTTTTATATACTATATAATCGTACTATCAAAGGTAGAGTTTCCCAGAATTCCTCACTGTCATACTGTCAAGATGCCAGAAGACATTCTCGTTCTCCGAATCCATCCCCTGGCAGTAGTAGCCCTCGGCCATCTGTAATAGGACGTACTGGTCAGCGTCCTAGAGGTGATGGACAAGATTGGGATGCAGCAACTTCCAGGTGAGAAAGCTAGCAAGTGACCTTTATCTACATAACATAAATATCAATACAATTAGATATGGGATAATAGCTAGAAGACCGAGATCTATAGCCCTCACCTCCACTCTCACTATTTTTTCTTGTTTTTATGTAAAAGACAGGAGCTTTTGTATTTAAAATGTTTATTGCAGAGTTAACTTGAATCACTTACTGCCTTATTCTATTACTGCCTTGTTCTACATCCCTTTGATTATCAATATTCCTTATAAATATTGGTTGACTGTTATGTTCTAGGTGTGAGCTGAAATTTGGTGTCTGGGGGTATACACTTGGAATCCTAAGCCAAGAGGTTTGCTCTTGGGCATAATTTAGTTTCTAGGCCAGTCAATCTAGCAATCAATCAACAGACCTAAAAAAAATTTAAAGTGTTTTACTTGGAAGCTAAATTCACGACATTTTAAAGGTTTTTAGTCTGTTCTTGGTTTACTTTTTATCATGCTCCAAGAAATCAGAAATTTATTTATTTATTTATTTATTTATTTATTTATTTATTTATTTATTTATTTATTTATTTATTTATACATCCTGCTCCATCTAGTGGCCTTGCTACTACTCTTGGTACTGCTACTTTGAGGTCTCTATGACCTAAGCACACCTTATCTCGCCTGATTTCGGAAGCTAAGCAGGGACAGCCCTGGTTAGTACTTGGATGGGAGACCACCAGGGAATACCAGGTGCTGTAGGCGCCTGGAGTAGGAACTGGCAAGCCACTCCAGTATTCCTGCCAAAAAATCTCCATGGACATGGAGTTATGAAGAGTCGGTCACGACTGTAATGACACAACACACAAATCCCATAATTTTGCTTGGGGTGTTTCCCTTGAATTGTGAAAGTAGGAATTCTTTAATTCAAAAAAACCTCCTTTTTCATCCTTGCCAGTTTAATATCAAAATAACAAGAAAGTCTTTCCTTCCATATGAACTTGCTGATAGGTTTAGGTAGTCTTTTGAGATCCTGTTTTATTGCTTGCTGCCTTTACAGGATCAATTGGCATGAACATATGACAAAGACATTTCATGTGGCTGCATCATGAGTCTGCTATAGTATTTCCCTACTAAAAGAGGTGAAACAAATGCTATCATTTATGTTTTTCAGATGAATATTTTTACTCTGTCTTTTATAGCATAGGAGTTTATTATCTCTTCATCTGCCCTTTCCTCTCTGGCTTCACAATCTCTGTCTTAAATCTCAGAACTCGGTCCTTTTAAGATATCAGTGGCTAAGAAATGTTTTTCAAAATAAAATAAGACAGATAAAACTTCAGTGGGATCAGATACTGTGGATCTTGAGTTGAAGAATTCCCCAAGCTTTCTTAGTATTGTTTGCAAACAGTAGGACTATCATGGCTCTTTAATCCCACAATTTATTTTCTGTAGTGGAAGCAGTTCTAATGCTAATGCCAATTCCAGAATATCAGTCCCATCTCCTATGGATATTGGACATACTGACTTCCCAGAACTGGAAAATGAAGATACATTGGATTTACAGTTCCAGCAGCTTAGTCTGCCTCAATTCTGTGTTGCCATTTTGGAATATGCTGTGCCTCTTCTAAGAACAGGTAATTTGATTGCAATAGTTCTGCATTTTTGTATCCTGGCTTTCTTACATTATCAGAAATATGTGAGTTTGTTGTGTATCCTGTTATGTTATATCATCATGCAAGATTGACTGCATGAACATTTCTTTTTGTGGGCTCAGTCACACAGTGGTTATGATATTGGTTGGTCAACCAGCTGCTTGATTGGTTATATGATGTTCAAACAATTAGAGCACAGAAACATTTGTGTTCTAAAAATAATAATTGTATAAAGATGTTTATGCAGGAAACACATAACAATGACAGTATGCATTCTATGGTGGTTTATTTGGAATCTACCATATTTATCCAATCCTTCAACAAGACCATGACAGTTTGTATGGTTCTTTCTCCTTTCCATTTTATCCTTCCAACAATCTTGGGAGCTTAGACAGAGATAGTCCAAGGTCACAAAGTGAGCTTCGGGACCAGGGTGGCTTCCCTGATATTGGTCTTAGACTCTAGTTCAGGCATGTCCAAACTCCAGATGTTTTGAATCACAACTCCCACAGTCCTTTGCCACTGGCTATATAAGCTTAGAATTCTGGGAGTTGTGGTCCAAAACATCAGGAGTGCTGAAGTTTGGACATGCCTGCTCTAGCTGATACTCTTCATATCTAACTTTAATGACCAATAATAGAGCTTCTTTTGTCAAATCTAAGGTGAACAATAGTGACACAAGCAGTTGTTTGTTTGCTTGTTTTTAATCATATTGTATGTGCTGGCCTATCAGTGTGGAGGTATCTTTGTTGCTATCAAAAACCACTTGGGTAGCTGTTGTACTTTTTTCTACTTCATTTCGTTTTCACCTCATAGTTCATGACATTCTGTTTAACTTCATTCTTCTTCCTAGTGTTCTCCCACAGGTGTTGGGACCGCTTTTCGGATCCTTAAATGCCTCTTTGCTCAACCACAGTCTGACAATGTGCATGTCCTTATTGACAGTGCCCTGCCATCTTTGTTTTGGTCGCCTTAACTTTAACTTTATTGTTTACTGAAAATGTGGTTCTTTTCACCCCAGCGGGTAGGAAAATGAAACCAGAAATGTCTCAAATCTGTTTATGGGTACAATTAATTTGAATATACAGTGGTAAATTTACACACGGAAGAGACTTGCGTCATCTTTGACTTATAGAGAATAAAGCATTTTGAACTGGAAGGTAGGCTCCGAGTTACGTCTCGGAAGGAAACAGTAATTTTCACCAAAATGAAACAAATGATTACATACAGTTGTTTTCATTGCCAAAGCAGACTGTGATTTCTTCCTGTCTAAATAGATATGATCCTGATCCAACTACATCAGCTGTTTAAAAGAAGTATCTGATACACGAACACATTTTTATAATGAGCACCAACATGAAATGTTATTTAACACGCCTGCAAGTCCTGCAGGTTCTTAGTTATACAGAAGCAAAGCGTGCCAATTAAAATATGATTAAAATGACAGCAAAAGAGTATGTCTCCCTAATCCAGGCCTGCCCAAAATCCGGCCCGGGGGCCAAATCTGGCCCGTCAGGCCATTCTAAGCAGCCCGCGGCGGGGGCCCGGACCTCCCTCCCCCCGGCGGCGCCCCCGAAAGGTTTTTTTTTTAATCTTCCACCGCAAACTGACACCGCCCCTCCGCTTGTGGGGCTCTGGGGGCGGGTGAGGGGGTGGACTACCACCACCGCCCAGCTTGTGGGGCTGGGTGCACGTGCGGGGGTGGCGCGCGGGTGGGCCACCACCACCGGCATAGGGGGCACGGAGGGAGGCATTGTGAGGTTGGGGGTGGGGCGCGGGGCAGTGATTGGGCGGGCTGCGCCACCGGCACCGCTGGGAAGCTTGGGCGGCTGGGCGGTCTGCCACCACCGGCACCGCAGGGGAATGTGTCGGGGTGGGTAGGCCAGTGGGCCTCCCCCACCGCCAAGGAACTTTCGGGTGGGCTGACGGGCGAGCCGTCGCCATCGCTGGGGAGCTTGGGGGTGTGCAAGGTCACACAGATCACCTCTTCCAAGGGGCGACGGCTCCCTGTGGATCCTTTGGTCCCCACCTCCCTCCCTCCCTCCCTCCCTCCCTTGGTCCCCGCCTTCCTTCCTGCGGGTGGGGTTGCAAGGGGTGAGTGGGTGGGGCTTATGGGTCAGTGGGTGGGGCTTGCAGTGGGCTGGCAGGGTCGGGGAGCAACCGGCCCCTGACATATTCTCAGCCACCAAATCTGGCCCTCCTTACAAAAAGTTTGGGCACCCCTGCCCTAATCCAAGGCCCTAAACCAAAGGATTTGCTCTTGTAGATCCAGATAGGTAGGGTCTCCTGTGAGATGTGGGATCCGGGAAGGGCTCAGGAGGAAGACTGGTGGAGAGAAAGATGCACTGAGGAGAGGAAAAGCCCTTGGAAATGAATGGGATCAGGAACCAAGGTTTAGAAAAAGGCGGAGGAGAAAAAAAGCTGCTTCTCTCAGGGTGCAGTAGTTTTTTGACCATTTATACCCATTACATTTTACACGATGTTTTAATTGGTTCTGGTTACTTCTTCCCTGGTTAGCATCTATAAGTTGATTTTTCATTGGAAATAACATGGTGGGGCCAAAACTTGTGAAACAATTACAGTATCTTGTTGTTTTCAGGGGTTGACAACTGCAGGCATCATGTCTCATTATAATTATCTCCTCAAACCCACTGCTATCCAGCCATGTATATATATTTCCGCTAGCTGAAGGTTTGTAAACTGGATGTGCAGCACCTTATGCCAGAGGTGGGAATGTGTGGCCTTCCAAATGTCATAAGACGGCACCTTCGATCTGCATTGGAGACACAGACTAGGGAAGTGCTGGTGAACCTATGGCACGGGTGCCCCAGGTGGCACTCAAAGCCCTTTCTATGGGCAACTGCATCGCCCCTTCACTGCCACCTGTATTCAGGTTAAATTGCTGTACTGTCACTTTGCGAAAAATTAGTAGGTTTTGAATCACAGTTTGGGCACTCAGTCTCTAAAAGGTTTGCCATCATTGGACTATGGAATTGCGGCTGAAATCCAGCAACATCTGGAAAAGCAACATGTTCTGTACCTTAGTTTATGCTGTAATCAAATGGTTAATCTACAAGGTTTTATAGCCCTCTACGATTTGAAAACACCATTGTTCCAGAATGCCCTATTCTTATAGGGCTACATTATCAATCCTCATTTGTAACAGTTTAAAAAAAATGCATGCTTCTTCTAATATCAAAGTGCTTCATTGCTCCAATGTTCTTGTATAAATTCCCAGGCAGTAGGAGAATGACCATGCAAGTTCTGGAGTTACTTGCTGAGGATATTCTGCTGATAGCTGATGCTGTGTCTGAAGATGTTTGGGAAGACAACACCCTCTTTGCACTAGAACTTGTGAGAATATAATATGTATTGCCTTTTATTTTAGAATAGACCTTTTTTGAATAAATGAGCCAGAATTGTACTGCACTTTGCTTTATTGTAAAGTAGTTTAAAATGGGCAATGGCCTAAAAATATAAAATATCTTGACTGAGTCACAAAGGGAAAGTTTTCACAGTTAAGGTGTCACTCCTGAGTAGAGATGGGCAAGACTTAGCGGTATTTCCGTTTCCGTTTCCGTTACTCGGTTCCGTTACTCTACGGAAACGGTAACGGGAATTACTAGGCCAGACTTCGAGCTCGAACCGACGAACGAACTTTTTTGGGCTGATTTGTCGTGCTCGTTCCTTGCATCGCGAGATCGCGCGATGCCACACGCGGCACAGAAAAAACCTTTTTAAAAGTTAAAAAAACTTCCCGGCCCTTTGGTCCCCACCTCCCTGCCTGCCGTGCCTCAGGGCACCTACCTGAGGGTGTTGTTTCTGGAGGTCCCCGGCCTCCCCCCTCATCCCCCGTCTTGCAGTGGGCTGGCAGGGTGGGACTCGCCCCTGCAGGCTCGCAGCCAGCAAAAAGCCCCTCCTCGCAAAAAGCCGGCCGCCGCCCTAATTAAAGCGCAAACAAGCGGCACGGTCAGGAGGGCACAGGAAAAAACTTTTAAACTCTCCCCCCACCCATTCCCGGGCCAAAAAAGGGAGGCGGAAAAAAGCCTGCTTGACTAAGGGCGCAGGGCACCTACCGGAGGGGTGGTTTCTGGAGGGGGGGTCCCGCCTCCCCCCCGTCCTGGGCAGCCGGACTCGCGAGTCGCCATCGCCATGCCATGCGGTGCGGGCGGGGGATCCAAAATGGTTAGCGAACGCAATATTGTTTTTGAAATTTCGTGGTCCAAAAACACACAAGCACAACAAAACACGCGAAAATTTATAAACTGCCAGATTTTTCACAGTAGCAGTGGGCATTTTGTCTCAACAAAATGTCTCTCCTCAAACCCACTCCTCTGTCCTCCATTTATTTAATTTTATTTTAATTTTTTACACCTTTGCGCAATGATGGGCAGGCCGAGTGGCCAGCCATGTGGGAGTGGACAACCATGCAAATTTTTAAGAGCCATCCCACCAGTCGCATGGCCAGACTAGGCCATGGAGACTTCTGGGATGTGCCAAAAAGCCCCCTAAAACCCTGCCCTAGCCCTAACCCTAACCCCCTTCACTGCCACCGTACCCATACGTCACTGTACTGTCTTCTTTGTGGGTCAGAGAGGCAATCCAGAGGTGCAACTCAGTCTCTAGCCCCATCATTGGACTACCCGTCACTAGCCTAACCCTAGCTCTTGCACTAAGCCAGCGACATCTGGAAAGCCAGATCTACTTGCTTTATGCTGCAATACACGCAGCAAAGTACAATTCCCCTCTGTGTTTGAGACCATGGTGGTGCGGGAGCCTTGTGAAGGGCGGGTATGACCCTATCACTCTCACACTGGTCTCACAGTCTGCACAAAAATGCATGTTATGCAATATCCAAGTGCTTCATTGCATAGCATTTCTTGCAGCAGCAGCAGGCAGAGGAAGGGAGACCCCCAAGTAGAGGGGTTACTCTTGGATCCTGCTTCCCCTTCCTAGTGGCAGGTGGCACCCACGGGTGCCTCCAGGAGCCCACTTTCCCTTTATAGCGGGCCAGAGGAGGCACCCACCCCACAGAGGTGCCTCCAGGAGCCCGCTCCCCCCCCAAAAAAACCAGTACTAAATACAACGAAAAAGAATTGAACCGACTAATTTTTTGCGAATTTTCGTGAAAATGGGAAACGACCCGAAATGGGACTGGCCCGACTAACGACAACTCGAATTTTTTTTTCCAAGTCGTGCCCATCTCTACTCCTGAGTGTTTCCTGCTAGTATATATATGTCACAGTCAAGACTGTTGGAAGTCTTGTTTGCCAAGCTTACTTTCTATATGCATTGCAAAAAATGGCTTCATAATGAAATTTCAGCTGAGCCTCAGAGAATTATCTTGTAGTATGAGTGCAGCCTTGGGGAAAACATCCTGAACAAAGTAAAAAAAAAGATTGTATATATAGTCTTTAAAAATAAGCTGGGGTGGGGGAGATGCAGTATGTCTCAGACAATATCTTTCTGTGGCTGTTTATGGCATTCTCTCTTCATAAATGTTGACCTGATGACTTCTTTTCAATTTTCAGAAAGAAAAACTTCTGGGAATCCTAGATTTGTTAGGTGAAACAATTTCTCACCACAGAAGTAATACAAGCTCAGAGCAGTCCACAATCATGATAGTACACCACAGAATGGCATTTCTTAGTGTTTCACTTTTTACAGTTCGGCTACTGCAGACCCTTCTTCCTGTAGAAAAAGTGAGATATACCACTTTCCTTATACACAAAATGTTACTGTATAGTACTTGGAAACAAAATCTTTTTAGGCCAATACATGCATGTATTTTTTTAAAAATTAAATCTTTCATTTAATCAGAGAAGGAAAGGGGGAGCATTTATAGAAATAAAATTACTGTATATACTCTAATATAAGCCTAGTTTTTCAGCCCTAATTTTGGTCTGAAAAAGGGGCCCTCGGCTTATATTCGGGTCAATACTTTTAGCCACTGAGGCAAGCCATCTGTGGCTAAAAGTCATTTTAAACATTGCATGCCGCTTCTCATGACCCCCCCCCCGCGCATCACAGGGGAGTGGCACACAATGTTTAAAATGACTTTTAGCCACTGACCCAAGCACTTGCATCAGTGGCTAAAAGTTATTTTAAACATCACACACCAGCTCACAAAGGAAGAGCTGCCAGGTCCTGCTGCATTTCCCACCCTAGACTTATACTAGAGTCAATACATTTCCCCAGTTTTGGGGGGTTAAATTAGGGGCCTTGACTTATACTCGGGTCGACTTATACTCGAGTATATATGGTATATATATTTTTAAAAAGGTTAAAAGAAAGGGGAGGGTGAATAATGTTTGGGGCAACATGAAATAAAGAAGAAACAAGAAACGGGCAGCAGTCAAGCTGCCCTGTTTGCTATCAGAATGATGTGTAAACAACTCAGATAGGTTTGAGGAGGACAGATCTTGTATCTGTGGTTGTGTGAAGAGGTGCTATTTTCTTTTTATATGCTGGAGTGCCAGACACTTTGTCATCCCAGTTATGGACATTTTATGGCTTGTGTGTTGTGTTCCATTTAAGAAGATTGCAGGTTAATAAAACATTCCCCCATTTAAGGTGCTGTGGAGTTTCTAGCACTACATCCCAGAAAGAACTTACATTTTCACAGCCCTACTAAGGGGGTAGCAGTTTCTGCTCTGTTCCATAAGTCTGGAATATTATCTTCCATTGGATAAGATGTGTCTTCTGCTAGCAAGAGAAATTTCTCATAGATATGGGTTCTGTGGGTTATTGCTTGGGATGAATGATGCATTCCCAGCTTCCTGAGCTATCCAGATAGCTTTTTCTAGGTACAGAGTACTTAAAAACTAATTTACTCTTTTCTGCTGGGGATATTTTGGGATTGTGTAGCTTGGTTTAGACTGCACGTCTGCCTCTTTTTTCTACAAGAGGGAATTGAACTCTCAACCTCTGGCTTCAAGTCAAGTACTGAACTCGTTGAGCTGTCCAGACCGCTTTTCGGCTACACACAGTTACCTAACTATGCAATTGCTGGCTGGTTAATGAGTTAGGTTTCTGTTTGTGGAGTCAGGGATTGAGAATTCAGTTTCCCTCTGGAGAATATGTTTTGTGTCTAATAAAGACCCCCTAATAGCAGGCTTCCTATCTGATCCCTTTTACGCTCCTGTTCTCTCAAAAGATTCAAACTATGGGTATCTCCCCATATCATTTGGGTGCTCTGTCCTTTGCACAGACATATAGACTATAGTCAGGCTATTGGACTTTGAAAGGTAAGACCTCTTTGCAGCAGCCCACAAAGTATGTTCATTCTTAAATCTGCAACTATATCTGGAAGTTGAGTCATGGCTACTGGACTTCTTTTTGAGAGATATATCTCTCAAAAAGAAGTCCAGTAGCCATGACTCAACTTCCAGATAAACTCACCTGGATGACTGAGAATCTTCACAGACATCTGCAACTATATATTGATAAGCTGGCCTGCTATTTGCATTTTGTAGAGACCCCCGTGAATAGCATGCCTTCACCCTAGCAAGATGCAGTGTACTTCCATCTAATGTTCTATATGGCAGATTTAGCTCCCATCCAATGGAAACACAGCTCTGCCCCTGTAATTCTGGGGCTCTTGATTCCCTGGCGCATATGCTCCTTCATTGTCATATTTACAGGGATATCCATGCATCCTATCTGGAGCCAATTCTTGTTAGATTTCCTGGTTGATTACAGGAAGTAATTTTGCATATTCTGCTGTTAGACAAGAACAAAGTCTACACTAGGCAGATTGCCATATCCACTAATCTATTAATATGACCACGCAGGTTACAATTCCCAACGAGATCTTTTGTTTTGCGCTCTTAGGACTAAAATAATTATCCCCAAGTGGGACAGAGTTTCATGGTTGATGGCCAGAGTTTTATAAGTGTAAAACGAACATATCATGCTAATTTATGTTTGCTACACCATGTTTTGTTCTGCATTTTTAGGACCCATGTAATTTCAATTGGGCACATACTCCTTATCTATGCGAGTATTGTTACCTGCTGTGCTGTATGCTTTTGTTTGATGCCAATAAAGGTCTTGACTGACTGAATTTCCCACTAGGCATCCCAGAAGAGACAGTCTGTGTGGCCTTGGGCAAGCTACACAGTCCCAGGATACCCCACAAGGAAGGGAATTGTATTTTTTATCTAGATAACTTGAAAAGGGTCACCTAAAGTTAGAATTGCCTTGATGGCACACAGTTGTTAAATGTACAATTTTATATTAAATGTGTGTTCTGCCATCTGGTGGTTCGAAAAGGCCTTTACAATGGTGTTCCCTGTATATTTCCTGTACTTAACTGTAGAGCAAATTGAGGCAGTGCTGTATGATGCATATCCCGTACAGAGATGAATTAAAGGTGTCCTTTTATTTACAATTGAAGGTGTAGCATTACTTCTTAATTTCATAGCTTAGAATTGGGAGGTGGCAATAGATATTTAGCTAATGGACATAATTCCAAAAGCAAAACCAAGAGATCAGGTTCAATATAACCTCCTCTTAATAATTTTTCTGGTGTGGAAGTTTTCGTTCTTGCAGTCAACATTGTTTCTAAGTATATAATTTGTATTAGCATTCTTCCAGAAAATCAAAACTAAGTGACAAGAACACAAATTAGTTAAAAAAGAACTTCTAGACAACTTATTATAGAATACAAATATTAGCGATAAATAATGCATATGCAGTAGTTGTCAAAAATAGATCTAGAAATGCCTAGTCCAGAAAATATATCTAAAACAAAATGTTCTTGTTTTCCAAATTTTGTACTGTTGCGGGAACCAGTATATGGTCCAATCATTAGAGTAGTATTACGGAAGAGGTTTACTTCTAAGTACCCTAGGAGGGATGGGACTTTGAAGCCTCAGATTGATGGTCTGTGGGTGTACATACTAGTTTGAATAATGAAACACAGATGCAAATCAGCCTTTCAAAACATTTGTAGATATTGATACTATTCATAACATTTCAAAATTAATATCTAACAGTCATACTGAGAAGAAAGATTTTGATATTTTAAATTTTTCTCCCCCCTCAAGGCTACTCACATTTTGCCGGAGAGCTTACTGATTGCTTTATTTGAACTTTCTGTGGACATGCCTTTCTCCTTGGAATATCCAAATATTCATGAATCTATCATAGCTTATTTGGAGCAGATAAATTCAAAAAACTACAGTATTTATAAAAAAGCTGCAGAAGTTGCCCATTCAATTGAGTGTACCTGCAATTTTATGACAGATGTACGAAAGGAGGTAAGAATAATTGTTTTTATACATTCAGTTATTAAAATGTGTAAGTATAAAATATATAGGGTGTGTGTACATTTTCATGCACACCTTCAAAGAGTGAAACAGGAAGATCCTGCAGTATTTTTTGCAGTATTTGGACAAAATGCTCTCAGATTATCTGGATGTTGAGTCATGGCGACTGGACTTCTTTTTCTTGAGAGATTGAAACATTTTGCTGCTCATCCAAACAGCTTTGTCAGGTTGTGCTTGCTTTTCTATGTCTTTTTGCTCTCTAGGTTGTGAAGTTCTAGATGTCGGGATGAGCACATGAATTTAATTTTTGTAGGTAGAGGGGAAGGATGCCTAACTCTGATTACTGCATGGATTTTTCCTCCCGACTGTGGAACCTTCAGGTTGTTTCAGATCCCATTCAGGGTTAGCTGGATTTTATTTAAATCAATTTGAATTTTTTTTAAAAAAAAATCATTGTTTTTAATCCACCTTGTCTGGCAGTAAAACAGAATATCAACAAATTAAATACTTAGTTAAGTAAATAGCTAACTACTTTAATGATATTCATATTCTCTTGTCTGAGAGATTTCTCACAATACCAAATGGTAGGGCCAATATGCACTGCTCGTGTTGCTGGTGAAATTGATTGCTGTGTGGGAAGGCCTCTGTGTGATTATTCCACTCTTATTCTCTGTTAGCAGCAGGTTTCACTCATGCTGCTTTACTTAAGGATTGCAGATGATGACTATTAGTTCTACTGACTGTCGAAATGCTTGTGGTACTTTTGAGAGAATTTAGAGATAAATTCCATTTTCGTTATTGAATGACTTGCATTGAATATTCATATGGTCAAAAACCATTCCTTGATTACTAATTTTTAAGGGAATCTTGCATATATGTTTAAAATTCTAGATATAATGTATAATCATGTATCCATTTTCTTTCTTGAAGGGAGAAAAGAATTTTTTTGATTTATTAGAGCTAGCAGAGCAGGCTTTAAAAAGTCTTCCATATCATCAATACTTTACTCTGGTTGATGAATTAATCAACCTTTGTTCAGATATGTGAGTATATGACAGTTTGCACTACTTATGAAAGCCATTTGCCAGATTTGTGATGATAGGAAAAGATCACAGCTCCCAGAATTCCCCAGCCAGCATAGCCAATGATTATACAGTGATACCTCTTAAGACAAATGCTTCATAAGACAAAAATCAATTTTTTTCTGGGGACAGGCATGATTTGCATGACAAAAAAATTCCCTATGAATGCTTTGCAAGACAAAAAAACATTCCACATGTGCCCAGGGAAAATACCTAGCTCAGGGCTGTCCAACTTTGAACAGGCCGAAGTCTGCTTTTTCCAGATGATAGTGCCTGAGGGCTACTACACTAAAACCTCTACTTATGAATTTGTAAGTAGAGCAGCGGTTTCCCATAGGAATGCATTGAAAATCAATTAATCCTTTCTGGAGGGAACATATTTCAATGCATTCCTATGGTAAGGCTGACCATGCACACGCTTCCGTTACACCCACTCGAGCCGGTGTGGATGGCTGTAAGGGAGGTGTGTGCATGCTTGTGCAGAGCGCCCCTTTTGCTTGCGCGAGCTGCTGGAAGACTTTTTGAAAGGTCACTTTCCCTCCCAACCCGACTGGAGCCTGACTTGACTCTACTTCTCCTCCTGTTTTCCCCCTTCCCCCTTCCAGCCCCCTCGCTGCCACTGCTGCCGCCGCCCATAGCTCTCACTCACTGCTGCCGTGTTTGCTGTGCAGCTGGGATGGGCCAAGCCAGCAGTGGGGCAATCACATTGTCAAGGTGGCACAAGGAGGAAGGAATGGCTCAGAAGGGGAGCAGGAGGAGCAGCAGGTCACAGTCTCTGTGAGGAAGCATGGGGACGAGAAGAGGAGGAGGATGAAAGGGTGGGAGGAAGGAATTTTCTAGGTGGGGAGAAGAGGGGGATGTTACCATGCAAAGGAGGTGGTCACACCCATGACCCCACCCCTCACTGTCCCCTCCACTCCCCTTTCTGCTCTCTGCACCAACAACTCAGTTGGTCGTGAGACAGTGGCACGCTGCTTATCTGGCCAGTAGGGAGAGCAGGGGACTGTGCCATGGCCCTTGAACTGCCCTGCTCGGCTGAGACAGTGGCCTGGCAGACCCAGAGCTTTGCTGGGGCAGTGGTGGTCCTTAGGTTGGGGGAGGTAGAGGTGGAGAACTTATCCCCTCACATTTTTTATTGATGGCTGGCGGGCTACTTGAATGGATTAATCCATTCTCAATGCATTCCTATGGGAAACCGCATTTTGTAAGAAATTAAAAAACAAACAAACAAATTGTCCCATAGACCGAATTAAATTCATTTAAATAGGTACTACTGTATTGACTAGGAAATATGGGGGGTATGGTCCATTTCTAAGGTCTGTTGGATATGGAGAATGAGATTGTTCATTATGTTGTTATTTTGTCAGAATTAATATATTGATTACATGTTGATTAGTGAATCCCGCTGTATGATATTTTAGTGGTGTGAATGTAGCAACATATACAATCGTCCCCCGACATTTCACGGTTCATATACTATGGTCCCAGTATATTGCGGACCGACAGTATATGAAAGCAAGGCCCCCTGGGGCATGCTGTGTAGGCCTATTTGAGCCCTCCTATACTTAGTCCAGGCTTGGTGCTGCCCAGAACGGGCCTTTAACAGGATTCCCATGCCTGTCGAAGACCTCAGGAGTGGTTTCTGGTCCACTGGAAGTCACTTCCGAACCACTTCTGGGGCCTCCAACAGGCCCAGGAAGCCCGTTGGAGGCCCGATTGGGGCAGTGCCAGGCCAAAGATAAGTGTAGCAGGCCCCAGACAGCTGCCCCTGGTCCGCATATATTGCGGATTTTCTTTTGTCATTGGTTGGGTACCTAACCCCCACAATAAGTGGGGATTATTGTAATATCAAAGATATACATGATGATTTAAAGAACAATGGGCAATTAACATAACAGAACAGCTTCCTGAGGTCCTTATACTCCCTGTATTAACAATGAGGGAGAAAATAGGTAGACTAGACCCTGCAAAGAGTATTGCAATACACAGAAAGATATTTCTTAAGAAAAAATACCAGTGAATTTTATCTTCCGATAAGGATGCTTAGCAAATCAGCTTTGCCAGTGACAGCTTAACAATTAGCTGAATAATGACAAAAATTAGAGAATGACTGAATTAGTTATAAGCCCTCCAGTGCCTTGGCTAGAAAGAATCCACATCCCAAGGCTGAAATAATTGGCTGCCCATGTCTTAAAGCAATTACTTTGCTTTCTCTATTGGGTTATTTCTGTTTGTAGCTGGAAGTCTGCCCAAGCTATCCCATTGCTGCAGGCTGAGAGTCAGAAGGTGCTTCTCCATCTGTTGTCCCATCCTCTTTCGAATGTAAGAACTGAAGCCTACGGCTGCTGCCTCGATATTATTAAGGTTAGCATTTTAGAAAGCTTGTCGTTTCTTCAAGTTTTCTTTTGAAACTGGCTTACCTTCTGTTCCACTCAGTAATAGCACAGAAGTGAATCTAGAATAGTCTGTTTGAAAATATGATTTAGTAGCAGTGTACTACAAAATGGAATGCTTTTTTGCAAGTTTAAGGTTGTTTGGTTTGAATTCTGCCTAGGTGGTTTTAGCTATTGCTGAGTTTCAGAGAGAAAATAATACCTCTGTATAATTTATTTTCCAGTGCTTGACTTCTTTTTGCTGAAACATGGTATAAAGTGGTACCTTGACTTACAGCATTAATCCATTACAAATGCACATTTGTAAGTCGAATTATTCGTAAATCGAACAGTGGTTTCCCATAGGAATGCATTAAAACAATTAATCTGTTCTGGAGGGAACGGATTAATAGATTTTCAATGCATTCCTATGGGAGAGCTGTTCCAACCCTCCTCAATCAAGGGCAGCTGAAATCTGCTCTCTACAGCCCCACCAGACAGCTGACGTTTACAGGTCCAACTTTGGGCAGCCTGGGAAGTTTGGAAGGGAGGCACTTACCTCCAGGTAAGCACTTACCTTTGCATGGCCAGCCTGGAGGTAAACAAAGATAAGCGCTTACCCAGAGGTAACCACCTTCCTTCCAAACTGCCCGGTCTGGCTGACCTGTCAAAGTCAGCTGTTGTGCGGAGCTGAGAGCAGCTTTCATAAGTCGAATTATTTGGTTGTCAAAGCAACCGTAAGGCAAGGTACCACTGTACTATATTTTCATTCAATGTATATAAAAACCTGGTCATTTTAAAGCAGATGAAGGTTTGAAGCACAGCCCATAATACTCCATTTTAGTTAACACTGTTTTTAATGTATAATGTGGCAATACTATGAATTAATAACCTCCAAAATGACCTCTCATTAAAAGTTCTGCTCAGGACTTGCAAACTAAAGGCTATGGATCCATTCATCTCATGTAAGGTTACCTTTTCTGAACATTTTTGTTTTTGGAGATAATTAATCCTTTTCATGATATAGCCAAAGTTCAATAGCTTCAGTTAAGTCATTTTGTATTTGTGAAAGATTTCAGGTTTTGTTTGATCTAGAAGCCATTTATTTAGCTTTCTTACTTCCATGGTATCTCTGACGTTCCTGTGCAGCATTACATTTCAAATGAATCATCATATCTCCTATTAACTTTTTTCATTGTCAGCTTTCACATCGTTATGTTCTAATCAAGGATACAATTGGATACAATATCCTTGTATGGATGATTGATTGATTGATTGATTATTTATAGTAGTTTTACCCCACCTTTCTTCTTTAAAAGGATTCAAGGCAGCTTACATCATTAAAATACAATATTTAAAAGCGAAAAACAGTAATTACACAAATCGATGGAGATTCTCAGTGAGGTTTTTCTGGAGTTGAGTCATGGCAACTAGACTTCTTTTCTTGTGGAACTGAAACATTTTAGTACTTATCTGCTATACCTTCATTTGAAGGACAAAGAGCACTCATTCAAAGAAGAGGATGCACACATATAGACAGAGAAGAGAGGTGGTTTGAAAGAGAAGTCAGGGAAGCCATTCATGAGCCTATAGAAAACCCCTCTCTCAGCTGGGGTGGGGGGAAATAGACAAAATCTGTCTCCCATTTATCATGCTGTCCTTTCATCAATCCCTAGACAAACCAGAACCACTTCACACCTCCACCAGGAAGGCCACCGCTAATGCCCCCCATGCTTAATGCTTGTTGAGAAGGCCTGAATAAGTGGGACTTTCACAAACCCCAGGCCATTGTACACCTAACGAGCCTCTTCAGAGCAGGGTTGGGTGAAACCAAGGTGAACTATTAATTGGAAACCTCCCACTGACTTTTCTCAAACTGAAAAAGCTACTTGGATGAATAGCGAAAAGTTTAGATCCCATAAGAAAAGAAGTCCAGGTGCCATGACTCCACTCCCAGTAATCAGATAAATATTTTAAAAGAATCAAACAAACACCTCACTAAAATGGTAAATAAAATAAACACAAAGACCACATTCAAAGCAACAAGGCACTGCACTCAATTCAAAAATACCTTGGTCTCCAGCCACACTACACTTCACCTAAGGATCATTTTTACTTCCTTCATAGCTCCCCACTCAAAATCTTCATCTTCATCTTGGTTCTTGTCTCCATCTTGTTTGATGAATACAGTGTTGCCATTTTGGATATAGAGTGAATCTTTTATTAGGGGACATGAAACCATCACTTCTGTTGTCAGGATCAGTGATTCTCAACTTTTCATATCTTGTCTGTTACAAAATACTGCATCAACCTTTGGGGGTTTTATGTTGGAAGGAGTCAACTCATCACACTTGCAGGAAAATGCCTTTGAAGAAGAGTTAATTCTAGCTAATTGTTAAAGCAATACTGCATCTCAGTTTAACTACTTGTGCATCCCACCAGAAGTTGTCTACCACTGGCTGTGAACTATTGGTCAGTATCTTATCCCTTTCCCCCCTTAGGAATGCTTAGGAATTCATAATACCACTGCACCCGTTTCTTCAGTCAGCCATAGAGTACATTTCTTGCTTCATCCCAAAGTTCTCTATGAAATCTGTAGTTTTGGCCTTCAGGACTCCCAAAACAAGGTACAGTATGTTGTCTATTAGATCTTATATAAGCTATTCTTTTTGTTTTGCATGTTTTTTAATTTCCAGAAAAGAGTCTTTTTAACAGAATGATTTGTTTAAATGAAAGACAGAACACAATGGAAACTTTATCATATTTCCCTTTCTTTCTTGTTTCTTTCATTTGCCCTTTCTTTCACCATTGTTAAATGACCTGGGGAATTAACCTGGAGATTTTTTTATCCAATAATGTGGTGCCTTCCATGCTGTCTTATGCTGTATTACTAGGCTGTTATGCTTAGAAGAGAAAGTATCAGCAGGGAGAGACATAAGATATTCTAGTTGTTTTGTTTGGAAAGTGACTGTATTTTTGCCTTTATTTTGTTGCTTGCTTTTCTTCATTTTTGGGAGAGGAGACCATTTTTGTTTTGCTTTTAAATTTCTATAATTCTATTTTTGTGTTGGGGATCCCTATTGTCAGGATCAGGGCCACATGACTCTGCTAATGTGGATCCTCTTTGCAGAGTCAGGCCCCACTTAGACTGAGGCAATCAGGGAGTGCAGCTTGTGGGCCCAGGGCTGTGGAGTCGGAGTCCGCAAACAATGCTCCGACTCCGACTCCTACTAAATTTGGATTGGAATTTTTAAAAAAGCAAGTTTAAATGTTCCAATTCACAAAAAGTTATAATTAATGACTTCTCTACTGTAAGAATAGTATTGGGGCCTCCAGGGCCCTGGCTTATTGCAGGCCAGCGGCCTCCCCCTTCAACCCTTGACTTGCATGGCTTATTGAATCTGCGGGAGGGAGTATGAATGAGTGGGCGTCCATTATTTCCACTGCCTCCTTCAGGCATGGGGTCTTTCCCTCTCTCCTGAAGGAGACGGTGGTGAAGCCCACCCTAAAGAAATCTGCCCAGATGTCGGACGAATTGGCCAATTACCATCAGATTGCCAACATCCCCTTCCTGAACAAGGTCATCGAGATCTAGTCCAGATCTAGTCGTTCCTGGAGGAAGAACAAGTCCTTGACCCATTCCAGTCCGGGTTCAGGCCGTATCGGGGGAATGAGACAGTCTTGGTTTCACTGCATGATGACCTCCTCTGGGGGGCTGACAGGGGTTGGTCTACCCTGTTGGTCCTCCTGGATTTGTCAGCGGTCTGTGATACCGTTGACCACAGTATCCTGCTGGACCGGCTTTCCGGGGTGGGGATCGGGGGCACAGCATTCAGCTGGATCCGGTCCTTCCTGGAAGACCAGCCCCAGCGTGTGCAGCTTGGGGGTGGGGAGCTGTCGGCTCCCTGGGTGCTCCCTTGTGGGGTCCCACAGGAGTCGGCTCTTTTCCCCAAGGAATGTATAAAATACATTCGCATATTAATACAGAGGAGTCGGAGTCGGGGAGTCGGAGTCAGAAGTACAAAAAAACTTAGGAGTCGGAGTCAGAGTCGGAACATTTATCTACCGACTCCACAGCCCTGGGTGGGCCTGCTACTGGCATAAAGCTGGCAGCTGGCACTCCCTGTTCCTGACCTCAGCAATGCAAGACCTGTGACTCCTGAAGCTTTGGCCCTGTTATCTTGCTCCTTCCTGGAACTCTGCTACTCTGTAGGTCTTTGTGTTTGGCATCCCCCTTCCCCTCAGACTTTGTTTGTGGGAATCTTGTACTTGGAGATATCCTAGTTGCCGCCTATGACCTGGCTGTTACACTTACCCTCTTACAATGATTTTTTAAAATATTATTTAGTTGTTAATTTAAAATGGATACTTGTTCTGCTAAAGCTATATTTATGTACACTCTTGGTAATTCTTTCTTGTATTACTGCCAACTTTTGGAGCAGATCTGTTAATTTGCCTCTCTATGTTTGTAGAGTAATTTAAAGGGTTTTTTGGGGGGCTTTTGGGTGGGTGCTAGAGATAACCAAAATGTGGAAAAATAAAATAATGAACCATAATAAAATGAAGGAACCAGAAAGGTGATCTCTTTAATGTTTATTGAAATAACAAATATGTGAAAAGCAAAATAAAAAATAAAAAAGAGGAACTTGCTAAAATAACCCAAAGCAAAACAAACATATTTTTGTCATGTATGGTACTACAGCAAGCTGACTTAGTAAGAGGTGGAGAATGCAGAAATGTGATGTGCCCTTTGAAAATATTGATACAATCATTATAAAATAATTATAATAATGTAGCTGCAAAAATCTAGATCATTTTTGATCTAACATAATATTGCTCATTCAAGAGGGTATAAGCACCAGTTAAAAGTGTTACTCCCTTAAAGTAACTGAATTCTATTTCTTTGTAAAGTTCTTTCTCTGGTTACTTCCCTCCACAAGGGCAGCTAGATCATATCATCACTGTATAGAATAACAATCAAGATGGTACCAATCCTGTTTTATTTTCTAAGGCCTTCAGCAGATGGTTCTAAACTCTTTTCAAGCTCACTTATGTTAATGAATGGCACCAATCTCAAAGCTAAAAATTCTTACGGAATAAAATTATTTTCAATGCTACTTATTATGGATAGGGAAGAGTAGAATAAGGTTCAGCTATTATGTGAAGGCTTATATCCTCAATGCAGTTAGTCTGCTCTCTGAGAGTAGGCCAAATCAACTATAGGCTATCAGCATTTCATAAATGTTATGATGCTATTTTGCTATTCTATGTCAGTGCATTACTACAGATGCTTCTAGCAGTTGGGTCTCACTCTGCTTGAAAGACGCAAACAATTCATGAGAGCGTATCACTGCAGTCCATTTTGTTTTTTGTTTTTAAAATGCATAAACTATTTGGTGTAAGTTTCCAGGCAGAGTCTAATTTCCTTTTCTGACACATACAAATTGGTTTAGCCACCCTTCATTGCACAATTTGTTTATTCCACTCTTGCCTTCTCTCATTAAAACAGGTATGCTCAGCTGCCACATTTATACTGATGTATCTTCTTCAGGGCCGATTAATGATGGCAGCAGTGACCTGGAACAAGTTCCTTGAGGCCCTCTATCCTGTTGTTCCAGTCCTTCAGGTAATCTCAGCATCTTGTAGCACAGTTTGTCTTCAAGCAAGCTTAATTGGTTTGCCAATAGGGACAAATATATATACGTTGCAACCAGGCAAATAAGCAACAGAGGCATGACCAGTGTACTTGTTTGTTGAGTGTTCTGGAGATATATAGGAAATATTCATTCCCAGTGATTTATCTGATATTTTTCTGAACATAATCTTACAATTCATAACCATCCAAAATTGTTGATCATAGTTCAGGGAACAAGTCCTAGATTCTCCTTGTCTGAGTTAGCAACAAACCTTAGGCTAAACTGCTTTTTGTCCATGTCTTCTCCATTTGAAAGTTCCTACCAATTTATGACCATTACAACAGATGAAACACTATGGGCATATTTCATACACCAATTGTATCGGGTTGTATCCATGAGTCCTTGAAACATGGGTTGTAGCAAATGTTTTGCCATAAAGTATTCATGGGAAAATTATAGTGTTGTAAAGTGAGGAAGGATTGCCAGGGGAATTGAACTATTACCACCTTCAGCATTGCTTCTTGAAGTAATGATTGGGGACACTGTGGCTCCATGCTAATATGATAAATGTGAAAAGTTGCAGAATGATTGTATATTATGTTATGGTAGAATAACCATTTTCAAAGGAACAGTCTTGAGATATCAACTTCTGCAGCAAATCACTGTTCCCCTCCAAAATTGGATTCCACACTAGTTCATGGGTGGAGTGTGGAGTCACACATCTATTTAGTTTAGTGGATGATCAATAACTTCAGTTTATTATTATCAGGAATTGTATTCCATTGCATGATGCTTGTTTCCATTTTATAGTCTATGCTAATTTCTAAATAATATATGCTTAGGGTTATGCAGACACAGAAGAACCGTTTGGGAACTGTATCCTCATGTTAAGTGAAACAACTGCTGAAAAAGAAGGGATTCTCCCGAAAACAACTAGAATTAGGGCTGCCTTACGTCTTCTCTTCTCAAGGAAGCCATTGTGAGTAAATCTGCAGTAACTTCTGTGTACAAGAAACCTTGATGCTTTCAGTATCACAATCGTATGTTTGTTGCACAGAGTTGGTGATGAATATGTTGTTCCTTTAAATATAGGTAGCATTGGCTGCGGTGTAGGTTTGTTAGTGAATTTCATTTCCGATTTCTGAAGAAAGATAGACCAGTGTAAACCATATTATTGGCAAAGTTGTCTCTAGGGAAATCTTTTTAGAGTGAAGTAATATCATTAGAATGCTGAATGAAGATATTGATCATATCTAGGCATGGGCCATTTGTTTCAGAAGGGGTAGACAAGTAGACAGGGCAGGAGCCATAATACCATTGTTTGATACCAGTGACTAGAATTCTGGGAGAGAGAAAAAAAACCTCTTTTCTCTTTAGCAGAAATATGCTAATGATCTTTTGCTATGGCTCAGCATTATGCATGGGCCTTTGGTTTCAGAATGGGTCTGGTTCTGAAACGAATCATGGCAGCATAACTGCTGTTTGGACCTTGGACCCACCCTCCTAAACAAAATCACCCATTGACTTACCTTGCCTTACCTTGCGCAGGGCTAAACTCCAACCAGGAAGTAGCCTCTGACACATCATTGTTCTTTCTCCATGCCACTGGCCAGTCAGGAGCTGGCAAAGACATGCATCATCCCTCCTCCCTGTCTGATTGGTGAGCGCCAGGGAGAAGGAACAATGACATGTCAGATGTTACTTCCTGGTTGGAGTTTAGGGCAAGGTACGTCAATGGGCGATTTTGTTTTGGAGTGTGGGTCCAAGTTCCGAACAGCAGCGGTGGTGCAGTGATTTGTTTCGGAACCGGACCCATTCTGAAACGAAAGGCCCATGCCTAAATATCACTAGAAGGTTGAAGAATATACAAAAAACACTAATGTAGGACAGTGTTTAAACAAGGTTAGGCTATGTAGAAATAGAGTTTGGGTGGCAAAGTCAATGGGGCATCAAAGACTCAGTTAAGTGATAAAGAAGTTAGACCTGTAGGGTAGTAGGCAGAACCAACTTATCAAATATGGGAAAGCATTAAATAGTATCTTTCCAATAACAGAAACTGCTCTGTCTGAAACCTGACAGATAATGCAGACCAACATTTCCCTTCATGTACCCTTTGTAGAATTTCCTTGTTCTCTGAGCAAAAAACAAACAAACCAAAACCCAAAACTGATTAAGAAGGTTTTCTGGTCTTCTGGAACAGATCTTTAGGGGGGGGGCTGGGAGTTGGGGTAAGGCGAATTGCCCCATCTATGTTGATTTGCTGCAGTGGAATTACATCATTGGGTCTCAATCACTGACAATACATTTGTATCGAGTGATAGCTGACCTATGCTACTTCCCCCCCCTTTTAGTCTTATTGTCATTTGTGATCTAGGTCTGTCAGATGATATTGATATGGCCAACGTATTTTACTAGTAAAGTAGTAATGAATAATTATGGAAAAGCATTTCCCCCCTTTTATGCGAGTTTCCAGGCTTTAACTGGAGTGATTGACTGAAGTCACAAGATGCTGAATAAAATTAAATTGGACTAGACTTTTCCTGAAATTGAGTCATGGCAAGTGGATATCTAGTTGTCATGACTCAACTTCCGGATTACCTCACCTGGATGACCGAGAAGCTTCACAGACATATACAAGACTTATAAAGCGCATCAACTGAAAACATTCCATTCTGTTTGGTAAAGGGTATCAACTAGTATAGATTTTTTTTCACTTTGTGCATGTGCTTTAAAAACTGTGTTAAACAGCAGACAGCATTTTCCAGGAGACAGTCTAATCATACTCTTCCTTTCCTCAGTGTCCGTTCCATGGCACTCAAACACTTAATGTTTCATCTTACGGTTGATGAAGAGGTGAACCTGAAGGGTCCGCTTCTGTCGGGTAGAGCCCTTTCCAGCATTCCTAACTTACTAATTGTGGAAAAGCCTATTGAACTCAAGCTAAGTGATGCAAAAGAGTCAGTTTTTAAGGTAAACAAAGATCCCTTTAACATGGATGGAGCAGGGGCGGGACTTGATTGCCTAATAGGTCCCTTCCAACGTCACTAGTCTATGATTCTATATTTGATAATGCCCATCTCCTGGAAGATAAACAATTTTTTCCATTGGAAATAATTATTCACATTTTGTTCTTCTTTTAGGCTGAGACGGTTGAAAAACTGTATGATATTTTTATCTCAGATACCATTGATCTAGTTTTGAGGAAGTCTGCAGCTGAGCAATTAGCTGTAATTATGCAAGGTAAAATACTTTGTTCTTTTCCAATATGTTGCAGGGATACTTAGTTCCACTGGGTATGTAGCTAAGCAGAGAGACATAAAAACCGAACTGAAGTATCCATCTGCTTAAGAGCCCTAACATTTGCAAAAGTACAAAGAAGAGGGGGGCAAAGAGGGTTCAGCCTAGCATTTTTATTTCCTTAGCCAACACATTTGTTAAATTGCTGTTCAGTTTGCAAAGTGACAACTTGACCCTTGAACTCAGTATTTAGCTCAGTAGCCAAAGTAAAACTAATGACCAAAAGGGATATCAGATAGCTTTTCTCTAGAAATGGTACTAACTATATGACTTGTACTAAACACTACTACTCCTTGCAAAAACATCCTAAACTGAACCATCAGTGGTTCCCAAATGACTGTTGGAGTGAAAGAAATGCCAAAAGGGGTGGTGGCGATAGCAATTATCCATAATCAGATGCCATGTTGTTAGTAGGTGTGTGCCTCTATATCTAGAGTGTGTTTCTTATTTTCCCTTTCAGATCCTAAAATGCATGACATTATAAAAAAGAGGGGTGTGATAGACAAAATACTTGCCTACTTTGCTGAGTCTGTTGGCCGGGATGGTGAGGTAATCCATATATCAATAGTAGGATGCAACGCTTTTCTTAGCATGCTCAGTTATTGTGTGCTTTGTAAAATTATGTTGGATAGGAATTAAATACTTGAATTCGAGAAATATGCAGCTGCAGAGTTGGCCAGTTTCCTAATTCTATTTCGTTAAGAGAAAGAACTTGGCTCTTATCCCGACATTCTGATTTAACTTTAATGTCTCCTTGTTGAAATCTAACATCATCAGTCTGTTTTTAGAAGTAGCCAATTACTGTAGTTCGATATCCACATTAGTGGGCATGACATTAAATGATAACTTTAGCATTGTTTTCACAAAGCTCTCCCATGTTTATAATTTATGTGTTCTACATGTATAAATTGTCTTGATTTCATAACGTGGCTGATTAAAATTGACAGGATTCACACAGATGGCTGAAAGATGCAAGCACTAAGTGCATGGACATAACAGAGCCTGTGTGAAGCACTGGACTCAAGTGATTTTCCGTAAACTGGGATTCAATTTCAATTCATTCTTTTCGTGGTTTCTAAGATACTAACCAGGAATCATAGGTGGAATTCATACTGAATAGCTACATGTGTAACTCATTGTTATGCCCACGACAGTTGTAAAGTTTGTAGAGTTTATTTATGAGACACACCCTCAGAAGCATTTCACGACTGGTTGCGATGGGAACCACATGACCAGTTGTTCAGTTGGCTCATGTACTCTTTTGTAGCTTGAGTCCAGCAGTATTCTTCCTTTTTAAGTTTGCATTATGGGGTGACATACAGGATTTTATTATTTATTTTAAACATTTTACACCACTTTTCTCCTAGGAATGGACCCAAGGTGATGCTTTCTAGTTCTCACATAGTGGCAGGCCGGCTTCAGATCAGCTATAGTGAACCTTATCTTTATTCTTGCTGCCTGTTTCATTTCACACCGCCCAGAGGGAAGGTGTGGGTCCATGACTTCATTCATGCTCCTGTCTGTGTCTTAAATGTTACATGCACACTCTTGACATCTGGCTTTAAAAAAAAACCTCTGGGAAGTTGGGATTTTGAAGAATATTTTGAATGTATGTTTTTGCTCTTTAGGTCTAACATATGCAGCAAAGTGCCCCAATAGAATGAATCTATAAGAAGCAGTAAGGATGAAATAATCCAATGTGTTCAGGACCAATCACAGTTGGTTTAACATAAATTGAAATGAGGACTCTGTCTGATGTTGTGTCTGAGTTGTGGTAGTGGTATAGGAGGCTTTTACTCATTCAGATACACCAACAAAAATTCAGGGGAACTCATTTCTTTTTATGTGTTGAGCTGATAACCATCTGTTTCTTTAATTTGAACAGATCTGTCTGCTCATGAAAATCTTTACAAGTTTTGTGCATATCCAAGTTGTAAAGACACCTCACTGCGGCAAGAAGCAGTATTTCAGTCTGTAATCTAGATCTCTCCAGTTTTTATCTGCATTATCCTTTGTCGGGTTACTGGGGGGAATGACACAAGGTGAAAAGTAGGATGTGATATCTTTCTCTTAAGTATGCTTTTCAATTGAACATTCAAATGCTGATATAGATGAGTTTTGCTTTCTCTAGAACTGAGATTACGGGCAAATTCATCAAAGGCAGAGAGACAAAATAGGGCTGTGCGGGCTTTTTGAAGAGATTTTTAAGTTCCCAAAGAATATAGACCCCAAAGAAGTGAAAAGGTCTGGGGAAAGGTGGGACATACTGCAGTGAGTTAAAGACTGCTTAAAATATCATGAACAAAGCTATTTTCTCTTTTGGCAGATTATGGATTGTATGATGTTGCCATGTCTTACCCTTCTACGCAAACTTGTATATGCAGATCCCGTTAAACGGCTGTCTCTGGCCAACCAACCTTGTGTCTTGCTGTTGTTATTCAGAGGTAACCATGTAAACGTAGCTTAAACGTAGCTTAAATATTATACATAAAGGAAAAAACTCCAAAACTGGGTATAAAACTGCTTATTTCTTTTGATTTGATTACTCATACTTCAGTGTACAGCACTGCATTGCTAAATGACGGTTAAAGGAGAGTAAAAGGGAGCTTGTCCGTTATAGCAAATCTGTCTCGAAAAAATGAGCAACTGTAATGACTGTGGGTGTGTTGATGCCCATTAACCTCCACTGGATCTACATGTTCACAATTTCTCCAGATTTCCTCTAACAATGTAGAGGTAGAACATATTCCAGAACAAGGTGCACTTGAGATAAACAGTGTTCACAAGGAAATAAACTTTCTGGAAGTGCTAATCGGCTTGTAAATAAGATGCTTACTTTCTGTGCATCTTGTATTAAAAACAAATAGTGATTTCCTGCTACCATTGGTGATGCTCTACCACAAGTGGGTAATTGCCACCATTTTCCTTAAACAAAGTGTAGAGCATCTGGAAACAACCATCTTCCAAGGTGACCATATTTTAAAGGCAAATGCTTTAACCCCATTTGAGTACATCAGTAACTCACCAGGTTATCCATCTTTAATGTAAATAGATTCTACTCTGTTTAATGGCACTGAAGTCTTAGGAAATACTTATTTAGCCTCAGTTTTTCTCCCAGAACTGATTCTGTACATATAAATATTCAGTTTTTTTTTTACTTCTGTTTAATTTAATTTTCTTTCTTAGTTTTTATGCATATGAGGTGTGTAAATAAATGTCTTTGTTCTGCATTTAGTTTCCTTGATATTCCAAGATCACGTTGCTGTCCTGAGTGAAGTATCAGCGTTACTTTGCCTACTTCTATTTGATGAAGCAGCGAGAAGAGAGATCTGGTAAGCTAACCTATGGTGATGAGATTAATGCTCCTTTGTTTCCTTAGCAAGCAAAACATTTGTTCTTCCTAATATTAGGCCAAATGCATATAAATTATAAATAGAGATTAGGTTTGTGTGAGGTGTGGATGTGTGTGTCGATGGATATACAGGTACACACACCTACAGTCCTGTATTGTTTTTATCATTCAGTATTATCAAGAACTGGAGGAATGATTTTTCTGTTTTACTTTAGGGTTTATAGGGGTGCATATGATTCATAAATGTAAGAATGAGATAAACCCTTTGCCAAATGTGTAAATAAGATAAAATCCATTATTTTTTTAAAAGTCCCAAGATATTATTTCATTTTTAATGCAAGGTGGCGAAGTGTTTTACAGCCTTCACCCAAAGTAGACTGACTAGTAACATCACCGCTTAAGAAAGCTAAACTAATAAATGACAAAACCTGTAACAAGATGTTTTGATATTACATTAACTGCTAAAACATTAGCAGTGTAATTTTCAGTAGCTTAATACATGTTCATTGTGATCTTGTAGGTGCAGTGCACTGTGAGACAGTTTGTTTTGTGTTTTTAGTGATCGAATTGTAATATCACTTTTTGATAACATTTACTCATAGAAAGGTGATTTATAGTAAACAGCTTCAGATACTTTTTTCATTCTGTCCTGCATCAGCAGCCTTATCCTCTACTAATGCAATGGTTAAATTATGGCCATTAGAGTCCTGCTTCAACTTGATAGCACAGACTTCAATATCAGGATGTCCTGACTTGCATATCAGGATTGCAAACTTTAATGTCTGGATGCATATGCCTATAAATGATGAAAATGTGTACCTTAATTTATAGGATAGTTTAAGGTTCACATTGTTGATTAATCTGTAAAATATTTTCTTGTTTCACAGTTCTTCTTTCTTTTCTATAGGGCTGATACTGTTTCCTGTGATTCTCTTAATGTTCCTCCTTTTAGCTTGCCTGTTGCTATTGTAAGACGGTAAGTCTCTCTTTGTCATTATAAAAAAACGCTCCAGTGATGCTGTGGTGGCAGCTTACATTGGAAAGACACTTTGATGTTACTGGAATAATAAAAAATAGTCCATAATACTTGTTTGGAAGCCATTCTCATGGGCACACAATATGAAGTGTTGACATTTTTCTGCTGAAGGAGTTTTCTAGTGACCAGCAGCAGAAGGTGATTTTTATCTTCTGCCTTAACTCATTTCTAAGTGAGAGCCATTAATTCAGAATTTTTGAAATGAAACCATGTCTGTCTGTCCCTTGAACAAGAGACTGCTGTAAATCTTCTGTAAAAGTGGGAGATGACAAAAGCATTTCAAAAATCTTGTCTAGATTGTACATTTAGTTGTAAATTGATAGCTATCATTATCACACATTTACAGGCTTTTAGAAGATTAATTTTTTTTAAACATTTCTTATTTCCCCCTTTTTAAAGGTTTCATCTCCCTGTCAGAGTTTCTGCTTATCATGCTGTGAGTCCTAACTCGGCAGTGTTACCGTTTTCCTCTGAACTGTGGGCCTCTAAACCTGTGTCAGACATGCTTAAAATGGCTTGGAACTTATCTTGGTTCAATGGAAGTGATAACTTACTAAAACTCACCAATTATGAGACAGAAACTGAAAAGTAAGTTTCATAACATTAAAACTTTCTCCTAAGTTCTTGAGTTTGACAGAGTTTCTGTTTTGTAGTACAAGCTACAGTTTAACTGCAAGCTGATTTAATGCTGTCAGGATTTGTTTATATATGTTCATAATTGAAGTCAACTTTCCCCCAATCCATTTATCTTATAGTCACTGTGATCTACAGCTTTGATCAATCACAGGTAACGTACCTAATGACAATGATAGGGTAGCTGAAGCTGAAACATCTGAAGATGTTTCAAATTATGGAAGTCTGATCTGAGAAATCTTTCTCTTTAATTGACCTTGATCCTTTAAAGACCAAAATGAGGGCTGTTCTGGGTGTCTGATTTCTTCTGTTTTGACAAGACGGCTCCAACAAAATGTTGCACTATCTGTGTCATAAGTGCAGAGTCTTAGGTCCTCCAGTGGTTGAACTCTGTTCCCATCAGCTCCAGCCAGCTTCTCAGTGACTTGTCATTTCAACAACATCTGAAACATCACTAGATTCTCATATCCTTTTAAGGAGTGCTGATGCTAAAGGTCTTAGTCAGGGGTGTCCAAACTTTTTGCAAGGAGGACCAGATTTGGTGAGGTCAAAATGTGTGGGGGCCGGCCATTCAGTCCATTTGGCCCTCGGGCTGGACTTTGGACAAGATTGTAGGATATGCAAAGAGGCGGGGAGGACGCTGAAGCAACAGAGGCAGGGAAGGCTAGGCCGGGCAGGTTGCTAGGGAGATGGACAGAGGCAGGGAGGGCAGGCAAACTGTAAAACTGCAAGCTGATGTCTCTATCTGGTATGGGGAGGGGCCAGCTGGCAGGGATGTGTGGTAGGCTGAGCTGATGGGAGAAGAGGCTGTGGGCCACTCAAAATTTGAAAACGGGCCCCCGGGCCTGACTTTGGACATGCCTGGTCTTAGTAAACATATCTTATGCAACCATATTCAACATATGCAGCACACGCAACTATCATGGTTTTGACTGATGGAAGGTATCTATAGTTACTATCTCACATTGCAGTATCATAGCAGAACAAGGATCATATTGGTGATCAGTTAGTTAGTTAGTTTAGTTAGTTAGTGGGTGGGCCGGAACATGATGGAGCTGCTCCAACTAATCTGAAACCAAACTCAGCCTAACCTCAAAGATGTTTCTAATGGACTTTGTTCAATTTCATCCTATTTTAATCTTGCCTTTGGCCACACATTTCAGAATCTGCATGAAAAAACTGTCAATTGGCTTCTTTTGCTATGCATTATATATCCTGCAAGATTGTAAATATACTCCTTAATAATATTGGGAAATGCAGCTTTCACCACTCTTAACAAATAGAACACAATTTTAAAATCATAGGTGTAATAATATTTGTTATACAAAAGTCTTTTTAAAAAGTTATTCCAACTTCTGAAAAGAGCAGTGTTGATGCTCATTTGATTGGGAAAGGAAAACGAAAACATTAATTGCTTCATTAGCTAGTTCCATATAAAAAGGCTTGCTTAATTATCCTTTTAATTTCTTTTTTTACATTTCAGATTTTTAGACACATTAAAGCTCTCCTCAGAGGATCTTATTACACTGAGGATAACACATGCAGCCAGTGGACTGCAAGACTGTCTTAATTCCATCATTCAAGCTGTTTCCCACAGGGAAGTGAGGGATGCTGTCACAAGAATGAATTTTTATGTTCTGAATGACAGACTGGCATTCATGTGTAGCCGTGGCCCTTGTGCGGCCACTTTGAAGTGCTTGGCTTGGCAAACAGCATTAAGCAGGTCAGTGTGTAAGTGCAATGTACCTAACAGGCTACAAAGCCATCTGTCACAGTAGATTTGGCTTTGAAATTTTCCAGTTTCTTTGGAGTCTCCTTAAACATTTTCTACTGGAGCAAGTAACTTTGAAAGTAGCAAACCTGTCTGTGTTTAGCATTAAGGAGGGGGATATTTAGTGAATAGACTGAAGGGGACTAGAATGAAATGCTACAAAGTATGTGTGGTCAGGACTAGGGATGGGCACAAAATGAAAAATGAAATGCTGTTTTGTCATTTCATCATGTAACAAAACGAAACAAGAAAGCAGCATTTCATTACAGATGAAACGAAATGGTTGTTTTTATGTTGAAATGAACTGTTTCGTTCCATCTGTAAAAGGGGTCCCTTACCTGTAGGGTAGCCGCCACCACTGGAGCCCAGGAGAGGGAAGAGGATGAGGTGGATCAACTCTGGCGCTCCCTGCCTCCTCTCAGCCCGGCTTCCTGCCTCCTTTCAGCTGAGAGGCGGGTGGGAGGTGACTCCCCTGGTCCTAGAGGCATGGGATTTGGTTCCGGGGAGCCATTTTCAGAGGGCTCCTGCCAAGTTGTCATGGGTTGAACCTCTTTAAAACTGGCCCAATCGGGTGCCGACGGGGCCAGTTTTAAAGGGGTCCAGCCATTGACAGCTGGGCAGGAGCCCTCTGAAAATGGTCGGGTGGGCAGCGTGATCATCCGGAACTTCCCACCCAACCATTTTCAGAGGGCTCCTGCCAAGCTGTCAATGGCTGGACCCCTTTAAAACTGGCCCAGTCAGCACCAGGGGGATCTCCTGGTGCCTACTGGGTTAGCTTTAAAGGGGTCTAGTTGATAACAGCTCGGCAGAAGCCCTTTAAAATGGCTCCCAGGCACCAAATCGGGTGTCTCTAGGACCCGGGGAGCCGTTTTGTTTCATTTTGTTCTGTACAGATTTTATAAAAAACAATAGTAAGAAACGAAATGAAACCAGGGTAGGCATGAAACGAAACGAAACATTGTTTCTCCGTTTCGTGCCCATCCCTAGTCAGGACCATTATTAATCTGTTTCCCTTCCCACAATGTCTATGGTTATAACATTTATACAAAATCATCAACATAATTCCCCATTTGGTTCAGTTTCATCAACTACTTTGCAGTTTCCAGTAATATCTTGGTGGGGGCAGTGTTCCCTTTATGGTTTTTCATCATTCTGCCACTCTCTTTGGCATGTACAGTTCCTAGATCAAAGCATCAGTTAATATTGGTAACTTCAGGCCTCTGTGAGCAGAGTTTGGAACAGTCAAGTGCTGGATAGCTCTGTGGTTCAGGGAGTTGGCTTGAAAGCCAGAGGTTGGGAGTACGGTTCCCCGCTGTGCCTCCTTGACAGGAGCTGATGGCCCATAGAGTCCATTTCAGCTCCACCGTTCTAAGATTATAAAGATTGTTATCATTACATTTTTGAGTATAGCTCCTGGAATCCCAACTTTGGGACCCACAGTTCAGAAGGAACTTTTCTAAGCCCCTTTTCAAAGGCTTGCATTGCTGGTTCCTTCATTTTGCCTTGCCATTGTATATATTTTGAGGTTTTGCAGGTGCCACTAGTCTGCTAAAATGTTACCTGGCTTTGCAGCTTTCGCTTAGCTGCTTTGTTCCAGGTTTTGCCAAAGTCTTGCATTCAGCCACTTAGCTTTTCCAACACTTTCTCTCACTATCTGTTTTCTATTGGTGGCTCCTTTTATAATGTCAACTGGAACAAGGAATGCACATTAAGTAACAGGCTTAAGTTGTAGTAGTGAAAAATAATACATAATTATTATTTATTCTGTAGGTTTCTTCAGGTGCTTCCAACTTCCTCTGAGGATGAAAAGCTTCTTGCTGATGTCATATGCTTTTTAAACAAGCTTTTCAGGGAACAGAAAAATACTTCTGAAGTAGAACATCTGAAATGGATCCTGGATGTCCTCCTGAAGGATGTAAGGCCCTGTTTAGCAACTAATTAATTATTGTCAAATCAGTAAGTGCTAGTAACAAAACTAGCAAGAACTCCTTAGCTCCTTCTTCCCAGTGTTAATAGCAACAGGAATATTCTTCACACCTCAGTTGTTGATCAAAATTAGGACTGCTGGTGCTACTTCTACTGTTGTTGTTAATTTGGCATAGGTTCACATTTGAGTTTGTGACACTGTTTATTGAACATAGTCAAAATAATTAGTCTGTCCAACTGTGTTACTATCTACTCCAGTTGATGATGGAGTTTTGAGTCATTTGATTAGGCAGAGTTCTAATTTGATCCTAGAGGGATCAAACCGATGTTTATATTGTAATTTTGGCTCTGAAGCAAAGGACAGCGATTGCGTGCAGACTGTTTAAACAGAGGGCCTTTTGATATGTAGAATTCCTAGAAAGGTTCTGCATAAAGAAGCATGGAGGGCGAGGAAACCCTTTCTAGAACTTCCTAGTTCTTGGGCTTGATCCAAATAAGGATGGTTGGAACAATTTAGTTCATTTGCCAGCCTAGCATGAGTGTGAACAGTCCGTATTGTAAATCAGGCCCTAAGGGTTGGGCTATAAGCATTTCGTACATGAAGCAGCATTTGCATTCTTGGCATTAGAAAAACATAATGAATCTTCTGGTATGTTAACCAAAGAAAGGAAAAGGAAAAGGAAAGGGAGGAATGCAATTTCCACAAAACACTACCATAACAAATTACTCAAAGACCTATTTAACTAGGTCTTTGTGGGTAAACAGGTAAAGAAAAATCAGTTATATTTTAATCGTGTTTCACTGCTTTTCCCATACAGAATTCAAAGTCTTTGCTAGATCTTGTAGTGCAACCAGCATCCCAGGCACAAGAGGAAACAGACGATCTAAAGACGGCTGTCCGGCAACAGCTACAGAAAGAATTGATGGCTTTCTTTAATACACTTCTGGTCAGCTTCATGTCCATCACTGACAGGTATATCATAAAGGAGTTGTCCATATATACCAGTGGTACATTGATCAGATTGGTAAATAGCACCAGATTCCTCAGCTTCTTGAGGTGCAACAAGGCTCAAGAAGGACTATAATCTTTTTGTGGAATGCACTTCACATTGAGACTCAGTGTGCCCTTACACTAGTATAATCTCTTTGGAACCTGGCTATTTAAGAAGGCCTTTAGATGGGAAGGTATCTCTACTGCTTTCTCCATTTGTCATCAACTTCATAGACTACAGCATGCTATAGTGTTTACTTCTGGTGAGTTTTGTTATGAACATGATTCAATAGTTTTAATATTGTAGTTGTAAGCCTCTTTGAGTTTGTTGTAAGAAAATATGAGATACAAGTTGTAGATGTGAATATAGATAGAGGATAGATATTGGTATGGGTATGAACAAAGATATAGGAGGAATTTTGGATAATTCATTTTAGTTAACAGGGAGGAAAAGAGCTACAGCATAAGGAAAACATGAATGATAATAGTTAAATTATATAAGTAACGTAAGTAAGAAAGAGCCAAAAGGGGAGGGGGCTTGTTGCAAGCCTCGGAAAAAGGACTTCACTTAATAGTGGGTGGCAAGGTTATGTTAGGTGATGAATCCTCCTACCTCCTACAGCAGGCCTGCCCAACAGGTAGCCCGCGGGCTACCGGGTTCAAAAGTAGCCCTCCGGCCACCAATAAAAAAAGTTAGGGGATAAGTTCTCCATCCCTACCTCCCCCATCCCAAGAACCACCACTGCCCTAAGGAAAGTTCTGGGTCTGCCAACCCACTGTCTCAGCCAAGCAGGGCAGTTCAAGCGCCATGGTACGGTCCCCTACTCCCCGCGCCGGCCACACATGCACTCCTATAAGTAGACCCGGGGGCCCTTGGGGAGATCAAAGTAGACCGCAGGGCCATTTGGGAGAAAAAAGTAGACCGCGGGCTGCTCAAAGTTGGACAGAAATCCAGAGTGCATGCTAGATTGTTCATTTTCTGCAGTAAAAGATACTTTTGAAAACAACAGAAAGTTGGCTTAAATTAATCAAGCTTTGGGTAGAATATGGCTTCTTTTTCCAGAAATCTGCTTTAGTCCCTTCTTTTGAAAACATAATAGACCTCATTTCTGGGTTTCTTTTTTCGTCACACGTGAGCACTGGCCAAGTCATGGACAGTTACTTCTTTTGCCCTAAAAGCTCTATGTACTGGAAGAAAACTAAGCATATTATAGGGTGGATAACTTGTGGCCCTGTAGGAGTTTGATTTCCAGCTCCTAGTTTACATGAAGTTCAAAATACCTGCTAGATGAGAGAATTTGCATACTATAATATTGAAATTGAAAGTTTATGTATCCTTAAATACATTTAACACTTTCTTCAGCTGGACATTGTTGGAAGGGGTCAGTAGTGCTGATCAACCTGAGATGGTTTCCAGATCCTCTGCTTTTGTTTGATTTGAGTCATCATCAAATCATGGGCCAATTTTTATTGCCCAAGAAAGGCAACAAATACAGATCTTTGCTTTAGGCAGAGTGCCACTTCCCACCACCCAGATAGGTCCTCCTTATCATGACTCACTGCACATTTTTTTTGCTTTAATATTTGATTTAATCCTAGGTCTCCCAAACCCCCCTTTTTTTTAGTTTTCTGTGTTAACTCTCTAAAACAATTCCTTCTTTCTCTAGTAAATTTCTCGTTTATTTCTGGAAAAATCAGGAAAAGTCTGCATGATCTTCAATGCAAATGCAGAAAAATCCACCTTTATTGGATCATCTGTATCTATATCTATATCTATATTTATATCTATATCTATATGGATTTGCATACTAGATATAGATATAGATATATAGATATAAAATGAAAATATAAAACGTATAGATATAAAATGAAAAACAGTGATCAGTTATATTTTCTATTCTTTTCTGATCATTGTGTTCCAGAGACAAGGCCATTTTTACTGTCTATCTCACATCTGTGGAATTCCCTTTATTTATTTTGTTTATTTATTGCATATGTTGGATGTGGCATTCTGGGACATGCCACTGTTTTTTATTGGAGTGTTTTGATTATTACATGCTTACAAGCAGGTTGTTTTATCAGCCACCTTGGGAAAATATTTCACTCTGAAATGTGGGATATGATTTAGAAATATATTTTAGGAGCAGTGACTGTCTAGTGCTTGTGTTCTTTTCACTCAGGAGCCTCTTATAAGCTTCTAAGGCATTCTAGGGTTTCCTGGAACATAATTTTAAAATTATTGTTCCAAATTCGTGATATAGTCAGGTTTTTTGATCTCATTCTAGTTTATACTTGAGTGAACATCTATATTACAGGCAAGATAGCTTTCCTGTTTAAACTCAAGATCGCTTAAGCATTCTATCAGAAGCCACGAGAAGTAGATGTGCAAATAATGATATTTGCTGTCCTGTAAACCAACTGATGTGCAGTGCTAGAACTGTCTGTCTTCTGTTTCCTATAGAAAAGACATAGAACGTACCGGCTATTTCCGAACAGAACTAGCCCTGAAACTTCTGCAGTATCTACGAGTAACAGATGCACCCCATTTCTATGGATTACCTTCTTTGGAAAGAACATTAAGAGGAATGGTACACATCACTGCGTTCCCAGGCTGGAGTTCATATTCTGTAACAACAGAGCCATTTATTATTTGTAAAAAATACCTAGCAGGCCTTCTTCAGGTAAGTGCATTATGAGTACTGTCTTTAGTGTCATTACAGAACAAATTATGGTGGACGACGTGCGAAATGTCTCTTCCATGAATCTAACAATCCCTTGGGAGTGTAATTCCTCTGGGAAATGAGGGGTGTGTGCCGTACACACCATGTTTTTGGCAATGTTGCACATTACTCACCACATAAAGTACCTGATGACCTGGCTATTATGATTTGTTTTTGGCAATGTTGCACATTAATCACCACATAAAGTACCTGATGACCTGGCTATTATGATTTGTTTACTCTTTATGTTTATTATGTTTATTTAATATGTAAAATGTTTTTGTTTGTTGCTTTAACCTTCTTTGTACACCACTTGAAGTTGTTCTTTGAATTAAGCTTGGCGGTAAATAATAAATAAATAAATAAATAAATAAATAAATAAATAAATAAATAAATAAATATTTTCCCAGTGGAATTGCTGTGGTTTTGTCTGTAATGATGATGAAATGCCAACAGGAAGGAACCTTTTGCTCATCCCTCTGTATGTTTTTTTTTACTTGAAATTACATGTGATGACTGCTACTTCACCCTATTTTTTTCCTTTCATGAGCTTTTAAACTATAAAGGCCAAATTGTGCTTTCTTTCTAAAAAATAATCATTTCCTACTCTCAATAAAGTTGTAGAGAGAGTACCTTATATGAAGCAATGTATTAGGTAGTAGATTTATCCTGGGCATCTTGCTTCCATCCAATTTCAGTTTTGGTTTGTTGCTGCTGTTGTTTTTAACATGGAAGGAGCATGTGCCATGTTGCCTGTCCAGAAAAAGCAGAAGAGATGTCCTAATAGTTTGAACAAGGGATTCAAGAGACAGGATCAACATTTTATGATGTTTACGAACCTGTCTGTGAAAACCAAATGGGAGAATGTACAGAGAGTGAAGTTAAGAATTAGTAATATTTGCAAGAGTCAGCAGCTGACCCTTGCACTTCTTTATGTATAGCAAAGTGTACCTTGTGGAAAAGCTGCCGCGGCATTGCTTAGTTTTCTTCTTCTTCTCCCATCTTCATTCCAGGTCATTTCATCTTTTTATGTTGAATGGGGCGGAAACGCCATGTCTTTCATGGGGAAAGGTGTCACTAAGAGCGCCATCCTGTGTTTGCTTCACTTGTCCCATGAAATGATGACTCAGGCCACAGATGCGGTAAAAGAATTTTAAAACCCTTTGTCTCAGAGAGCATACGGCTGCTAATAATTGTGATCACTTTTTACGTGTTTGAACTGTGGAACTACCTAGCAGTCATTTTGCATTTCTGAAGATCTGTTTGTTGTTGTTGAAATTAAGTGAGTAATATTGCCACGAGCCTTGCAATCATTGCTCATTTCCTCAGCAGCCACATAAAAGAACAAGTGTGCCTAGAAAGCAAAAGAAAAGTTGCTTAGTTTTTAGACTTCAGTGTGATGCTAAAGTAGTAAACTGCTCAGATCTTAAAAAAAAAAAACCACTAGAGATGTAAAAAGATTGCTACTTGAAATAATTTCTCCATGGTTGATTTTGCTTATATTCCTGGAGTTTTCTTCTCAGGTCTGATTTACCGACAGTTCTCTGTTGGCTGCGACTGCTGCTTTAACTGTAGGATGTGGCACAGCTTCCTTCTCATTCTGTATGTTTGCTTAGGATAGAAGTTAAAACTTTGCAATTAGTTGTATAAATCTGCGTGGAGATTTAGGATCCTTAGCCTTTTGGGAAATAAACCTCAAAATGTAAATTATGCCACCCAGAGAATAACACGAGGGTGTTTCACCATTTGGGAGACCTATTTCTGTTTGTCATGGTACTTATGTTAAAAAGAAATCAGTGTTTGGAAGAACTGAAAGTGGAAGGAATAGGTAGAAGCACAGGTCTGTGACACAAGGTTCTCTTCCTCTCCCCACTTCCCAAAATCTCCATGTGAAGGTCATTTGTCAGGGATACTGATCCATTCTTCAGGTAAACTGTGCCCTTCATACCTTCAAATAAGTGGGATTAGAGTTGCTAAATTGGCCCTCCTGTTGGAGCAGGCTCCCTCTTCCATTTTTTTCCCAATTGTCTGCCCTTCCCTGGTATCAAAATGTACATGCAGACTAATTGGATCAGCAGACATTTTCAACCAGAGGAGATCCTTGGGCCAGTATTCTAGCAAGCTTCTGCTGAGTGGAAACTCCCATTGGCTTAATATTGTGGGATTGCACTGCTTGTGCAGATGTTGCCATTTTGCAAGCAGGGAGTGGCTTTTCATCACAGAGAGAGCACAACCTGGTTAATGGCAGCACTTGTGGAAACAGCACATTCCTTTTTCTGGAAGTTGAGTCATGGCTACTGGATTTCTTTTTGAGAGATAGAAACGTTTCACTGTTCATCCAAACAGCTTCATCGGTCTGAATACAGCTAGTTGTATTCAGACTGATGAAGTTGTTTGGATAAACAGCAAAACGTTTCTATCTCTCAAAAAGAAGTCCAGTAGCCATGACTCAACTTCCACATAAACTCACCTGGATGACTGAGAATCTTCACAGACATAGCACATTCCTTTGTGCATCGAAGGCTAGACTTCAATAGGGAATGGGCCTTGGCATCCATGTGGCTTATGGAGGTTTAAAATTGGGGAAGTAAGCAAGCTATATGTGAAAACCCTGCATTACAAGGGTCAGAGATGGAAGATTCTTTAAAACTTATTTTAACAACCTCAGTTGTTCATTTCATTATCAAATGCAGTTCTTTCATTATGTAATGCAGTTCTTAAGTGTCCTTATTCTGGGACAGAGACTTCTTATTTTCCTGCAATCATTTTTTTTGCAACATAGCAGTTTGGATGGTACAGCTTATTGAAACACAGAATACATAACTCTAAATACTGAGAGAGAAATGTGTTTAAATGGCTTTTTTTTAATAACAGATGAGGTTTGAAGATTCAGGGCTGGAATTTTATTTACAAGAAAAGCTTTCTTTGCAGGACTGGGTACCTCTCTGGTTCTTACCGTATGATAACAGCGAAGAACAAGTTTGTCCTCGACAAGGCTTGGCTTGGCTGATTCCATTGTGGGTAGATAGAGACCCAGAGGTCAGTGAAATCCTGTATTTTGCATTTATTTTCTAACATTTAACCCTGCTAATATACTTGGAATCAGCATCTTTAAACTTGCATATTTTACTTGACATCTCAAGTGAACAGTGGTCCTCTGGTGAATGCAGTGAGTGGTCAACTTTGCTTCTAGTTTTGGAACTCCAGGGGTGGAGAGTGATTATCTTGGAAGCTGAGTTCTGATTCTTCTGCTCAAATTCAACTGTGGATAAAAGACTTAAATGTTCGGCCATTGCATCGAACATGAGTACCTCAGCAATGTAGCAACCCAACTAGCAGGCCCCTGGTTCATTTTCGGCTCCGAAATTTGAGCTGGAAGAACAATTAGGACCATTCTAGACTCAAACTGGAGGCACAATATAAAAACAGTGAGAAAAGAGACCAGATCCTAGTGATAACAATATTTTAATGAAGTTTCTCTGGCAATGTTCAACATCTTAAGTCTCTGCATGTATACATGAATTATGGCACACTAGAATAAAGTACCAGAATTGTTAGTGAACTATGTAAGCAAAGCAGACTTTTTTCTTTTGATTTTGTATATGCTGTGAAAATTTAAATTGGTAAATGCTTTCCATGTTTACTTTCCACCCCCATAATGGTTTTCTTTGACGTGCTCTTTGTAGTTTCAATGTTCTAAGATGCCCTTCTAATTCCCTTTTCTTAATTTGAATATGTCTTAAATGTTCTGGGCTGTATATTGTCCCTCATTATTGTAAGCCAACTTGGGTCATTCTCCAAGGAGAAAGATGGGGTAAAAGTATTCTAAATAAATAAATAAATAAATAAATGGACTTGTATCTATAACCTGCCAAGGATCTTTAGTCTTGCTGCAGAAAAACATGCAAGTTAATAATATAATTGTTTAGAACAGAATAAAGGTTTCTCATTGGTCATAGACCAATGGATTAGACTTGTACTTTCTCTGACTTTGCCTAGATAAGATAGAGAATTGGGTATTCCATAAGTAGAGACCCCAGTGATATGTTGTTCTGGTAACCCATCTGCCTTCAGATGCCCAATGAGAATGCCTGCCCTCTGCCAGGTTTCTCATGGCAAAGAACTCTGGCTGATACATAGATGTTAGAGTAGACAGTGTTGCACTGTGTGAAGAATCAGATCTAAAATTACAGCAATAGGTTAATTAGAAATATTGTGAAACTACTGTGAATAAATAGTTACAAAACTTTACAAAAATAATGGTGCACTCAGATGATCCAGGCTCTCTTGCGGTTTAAGAAATATTATAGTCACTCTGCATTGCCTGAAGTCTGATTATCTGTATGGCCTCTTTAAGAGTGTTAAATCATTCTTGGAGTTCCAGTATGGAAAGATGTAGTGGGAATGTGATGCCAAGGTATTTGGAAACCAGCTACATGCTCACCTGTGTTACGCCTGCTCTCCAGGTCTAATTTTAAATTTGCCAGAGGGAAATGAATGAGTAACTACACCGTTGAATAAAGTGCAGCCTGCCCACCAGCTGTAGTGTGGCATCTGCGGATATTCATTAAAATGATATGTAAATGAGTTAATTGCAGCAGCTAATGATTAAATTCTTTAAAGTTGTAGAAGCCCTTAGGCTCATGATATATATTTTATGTCGCTTTATTTCTGAACAAATTGCTCAGCCTTGGAGTATAATGGCTCTGGTGTAACAACAACAGGTGACAAAGGCTAAAGGCCTGGAAATATTTTTCTTCCAGGTAAATTAAATGTGGTTAAAGCTGTTGGCCAGGAGAGGGAGAAGAGCTATTATTCCTGCTAAGGTAATAGTTCTCTTTTCCAGGAAAGTGGAGCAGGCAAAGGTGAAATTATCCCCTGTTTTTTTCTTGCTTATCAGCTGAGATGGCAGGCAGGAGAACAGCTGCTTTAACAGCCTTCTCCTCTCAATGCAAGAATCAATATGAGAAACATGAACTACAGAACAAAAGTGTCTTTCCCCTTTTCCGATAGAAGTCATTATCGAATCTTGGAGAAGGAGTGGTACACATTTTGTGGCTGGACAAGCTTCTTTCTAAATGACAGTCTCATTTCATGTTCACCCTAAAGGTTCCTTGTTCAGCCTCTTTGGGACCTTGCAATTTCTCAGACACAGGAATGGCTTCTGAAGGGCAGCACACTACCCTTCCTTTTTGTTGCACCGTTTCTGCTGTTCATCCAGAGGGCTTCCTCCTGTTTGTCCTCTCTTCCATCTCAAATGCAATACCAGCTGAAATGGCAACACATTTGATATTTTTTTGTTTTAAAGCTGTGTGTATTCTTCTGAGGGCACATTGGAATCAAGAGGGACATGGCTCCAATTTATGTTATTGTGGAAAACTTACCTGTTCCTTGCTGTCCTAGAATGATGATCTTAAAAAGAGTTGGAGAGAAGCAACTTTGAAAAGCCTCTACAGCAGGCATGTCCAAACTTTGGCCCTCCAGATGTTTTGGACCACAACTCCAACAGTCCTTTGTCATTGGCAATCTGAGGTTAGAATTCTGAGAGTTGTGGTCCAAAATATCAGGAGGGCTGAAGTTTGGACATGCCTGCTCTACAGGAAAAGGAGCTATTTTTATTTCCAAGGGGCAAACGACTGGATAACCAGGGCATTAATTCCCCCCGCCAATTATTTTGGCAATATTCTAAGAGGGGGGAGAAGTAATTTAATGAACTAGAGAAAGGCAATTTTTTTAATATTGTTTCTTCATTTGCTTAGAAAAAGTTTGTTTTCATTTTCAATGTACTAGATACATATTACCAGACAATAATTGTTTTGATGGCTGTTGTGGGTTTTTCAGGCTCTTTGGTTGTGTTCTGGAATTTTTTCTTCCTGATGTTTTGCCAGTCTCTGTGGCTAGCATCTTCAGAGGGCAAGTGATCAGGAAGCTAGGAGTTCAACTCTTAAACCCTCCACATCACAGTCAACAATCAACACCTATTCTCCTGAATAGGACAAGTTCCCCCTTTCCCACAGCTTTAAAAAAACACAATCTCACTCTCTACCTGAAAGCACAGAGAGCACAGCCAAACAGCCCGAAAAACCCACAACAGCCATCAGATCCTGGCTGTGAAAGCCTTCGAGAATACAATAATTGTTTTTACATTGTTAGGCCTCATCCCAAATGTGAATTTAAGTTTCTAGTAATTGCTAGCTGTTCATGGAATTCCATTTTTAAAAAATCATACAATTGAGTGGTAGCAAAACATATCAGAGCCATATATCAGTGTCAAGTTTGTAATTTTCCAAGGCTTCTAAAAGGTGAGAGTGCTCGATAAAAACATTAAATGTGTAAATTTATCTGATTCTTCCCTTGGCTTTAATAACCAACACACAGTTTTTCAAAGCTTCTCAACAGCGACCATGCTCTTCTGAACTATTGGTACAATGCTGGATTTTAATGTGCATATTTGTTTGGTTCTCATTGCTAGGTAAAATTCACATCACTTGCAATAGGATCAGCCCTCACATCGGTCGAAATAGGTTGTTTTGCTTTAGTCGAAAGCTGCCAAAACATATCAGGAGGCTTATGGGGAACAGTGCTTAACATCCTACTAGACAAATCTGAATGTAGTATGGTCCGAAGAGAGGTATGAATCCTGCTCTCTGAAAAAAATATTTGCCTTGTGAGCATACTTTTACAGGCCAGTAGCTGATCATGTATGGTTACTGTTCTTTATTTGTGACTACTGTATGTGAATAGAGCACAGCTTTCATGATTAACCTTTCTCTTGCAGTCCTCCTTGCTAGTCACCCATTTCGTGCCTCCTCTTCACATTAGAGTAACATATACAGAATATAACATTTGATTTCTAATTTTTACTGGGGGAAAAAAATCTAATAAGGCCTGGAGTCCTGAAATAGAAAGACAATACTTGCGGCTTTTAGCAGTGACTGAATGTATGCCTGAAGCTGGCTTCTTGGTTTAGGTTGTTTAACTGCAGCCAGATGGCACTGTTGATGTTTGGTTTCTCTTTGTAGGCTGCCTTTATTCTTCAGAATCTGTTGGTGGTCCCGCTGCCCACTGAAGAGGTGACAGACCCCATTTGGCAGGTGACTAGTGGACTTGATATGTTGCCACCGTTCATCAGTATGATCAGCATGTCCAGGATATTGCGACCTTGTTAGAAGGAAGGAAGGGCACAAACTGCTTCTTACAAATGTGTGCGGGGGGAAATAGTGTCTTAGTCTGTCCTCGAAATCAGGAGACCAGAAAGGGAACATTTCCTCAGTTTTATTGATCCTTAAAGAATGCTAGGGAACACCATAACCTCATAGCTATAGAGCTGTGTTAACATTTACCAAGTGTGCAGAGATATGTCAATAAATTAATTTGGAACATCACCTAGTTAAATGGAATTTGTAATATGTTTGTTTCGGTATGAGAAGGCATACTGAACACAGTGGGACTGCAGTAAAAAGTGTTCTGCTTATGTACCACCCCATACCACTTCAAGTAGTCTCTGGCCGGCTTACAGTGTGATTTTTAATTACAGAATGCAAGCTACACATTCCACCCCTCCAGCAGACTGGGTACTCATTTTACTGACCTCAGAAGGATGGAAGGCTGAGTCAACCATGAGTCTGCTACCTGGGATTTCTACATTGCATACCATGGGCATGGAACCTCCGTATCTCTTGGATTGTAGCTTTCAGAATCCAGCAAAAGTTTCCACTTTTGGGGGTTGAAGCCCCCAGAATTCTGGCTGGTGGAATTTCTGCTCAATTCTGGGTGCTGAAGTCCAAAAAATACAAAAATCCCAATATTTTATATATATCAGCATGTAAGACTTTAAAATCAGTTGTTTTCAAAATGGTTCACCACAATGAAATCTAATTTATGAATGGATGGCCATCATAATTAAAGTATTATGTATAGGCATAGACCTTTTATTTTGGAATGGGCCCAGTTCTGAAATGAATCATGGTAGCAAAACTGCTGTTTGGAACTTGGACCCACCCTCTGAAATGAAATCACCCATTGACTTTCATTGGTTTACCTTGCATGGGGAGATGCTCCAACCAGGAAGTAGCCTCTGATGCATCATTGTTCCTTCTCCCTGGTGCTGGCCAATCAGGAGCTGACAAAGACATGCACCCTCCCACCTCCCTTTCTGATTGACCAGCTCCAGGGAGAAGGAACAATGACAGGACAGAGGCTACAATGGGTGATTTCATTTCAGAGGTTGGGTCCAAGTTCCGAACAGCAGCTGTGCTGCTGTGATTCATTTTGGAACTGGTCGCATTCCAAAATGAAAGGCCCATGCCAAATGCTGAGCCATAGCAAAAGATCATTAGCATATTTCTGCTAAAGTGAAAAAGGTTTTCTCTCGCGCGCATAATTCCAGTTGCTGGTATAAAACAATGATATTATGGCTTCTCCCCTGTCTACTTTAAAGCAGTGGCAACAAAGGGGAGGTTCCGTGTGTGCTAAACAATAAATGTGCTACAGAGACCTCTTCCTGCTACCAGTATATGTGGCTTCCACCACTCCTTAAAATTCCATTTGCCATCGCTTGGGTGTAGGGTGCGGGAAGCTAGTAATCTTCCAAGTCCCCGACTCAGCTGCTTTACTGGTGCCAATACCTTCCTGAAGTACAGCAGAGGGGGAAAGGGAGCTTCCAAAAATAAATGAATAAAAGATAAAAGACCTATGTTTATACACAGAAACAAAGCCAACAGATACTGTAATTGGCTATAGTCATTTTTTTGGTGGGGGTGATATCCAACTGCTCTGGCTCTGGGAGTTGTGAGTCAGGGGTTTCAGGCATTCTTGTTTCTGAAAAGCTGTTTGAATAATTAATTTTCAAGCATCTTAATTTAGCTGCTTCAGGGACACAGAAGGATGATGTAGGGGGATGGAATTCCTGTTGCAAAGGAAATGAGTGCCAGCACAGATTACTTTAGACAATTTGGTAAGCTGCCTGCTTGAGCTTGTCAGTTTTCAAGCTTTAGCTTAATACTTTTTAATATACTTGCACTGCATTTTCAAACTGGTCTGTGAATGTTTAAATGTAAAGATACTACCTCAGGGGCAGGTGAATGCTTTTAAAACACTTCTTAATGGACTGGATCCAACGTGCAGCGAACAGGAAGAGAAGACAGTACTGTATAACAGGAAGGTTATAAAGCAGTGCTTTGTAAAGAAATACTGTAACACCTTATTGGGTTGAATTGTATTTAGTCAGTGCTCTAGAGCAACAGATGAAGTAGTCTTCTGGTGGGCACATCATCCTTTTTTGATCTAGAATTTCACCTTTTGGGTTGTAGCCTTGGCATTAAAAGGAACACTAATTCGTTTGAATTCACTTCCCCAGAATTACCATATTCACCTGGAATGGGGACATAGTTTCTCCTACCAGCCATGTCTTCCATGAATTATCCATCTGCACAATCATCAATCATGCTAGTAATAATGTTCCCTATTTCTTGAATCCTCAACCCCCCTGCCCAATCAGCTACTTACAATAGCATGCCTCTAAACATGTCAATAACATGTTTAGAGGGTTTTTTATGTCTATCATGGTGGAACTGAGGTTCTTCAGCAGAAGAACGGATAAGACATAAGTTATTTTATTATCTTTGAGGGTCATCCACTCTTTTAGGTACGTCAGATAGCAGGCTTTATAATACAGAATCCAGTGTGGCTTTTGTCCTACAGTTCTGTACTTTAATTTTGATTCTGGGTTTCTTTTCATTCCAAATAAATTTTCTTATTTGTTTGTACAAGTAGATTTAAGAACCAGTAATGTTTGGAACAAGAATAATAGTTTTGGTAATACTGTACATTCATTTTTATTGCCACTATTCTTCCCATAAAAGATAGCTGTAGATTTTTCCATGATTTTTCCATTACTGTACAGTAATCATGTAAGATAATTTGGAAACAGCATAGAATTATGAAATTGATCATTCTGATTACACTTAATTTAAAATAAATATGGTAAAAATTGAACATTTTCTATAGGCAAGATCCAAAAGGAGTACATTGCAATAAACCTTTGTTTGTAATTTGCTTCTTTTTTTCCCAAAGTTCCAAAGATGAGGGCATGCCAGCATTTCTTTTCAGGTATACCCTTTCATTCACATAAGAGTGTACATGTACATGGTCTGCAGAACAAGTGTATATATGTTATCACTAAGCAAATAAAACTATGCTGCAAATCCTGAATTATATCATATAAAACATATCTCATGTTTTGCAGTATTACTTTATTGCATCTGCCCTTCATTTGGGAGGAGCAATGAGATGTACATCTGAAACATTACTTCTGAAATGTTATTCAGAAAGCAGCAGGAAAAGAGTATCAGATACAAGATGGACTGACTCCCTAAAGGAACCACAACCTTCAGATTAAAAGAACTGAGCAGTGCAATTAAGGAAATGCGTTTTCACTCATTTCTAGGATTGCAATAAGCCTAATAGCACATAGCAGCAACCACCACAGAAAATTGTTTTAAAAATAATATTCTTCAGCAAGATTGTGTACTGTACTTTGTGGCCTACTGGAAGGTGGTATTGGTACCTACAGCTACCTTTGCCCTGGGTTATAAAAGCTGCCGGTGGGAGCATGCCTGAATGGGCTTCTGCTGTTGCCACCGCCTCCTTCAGGGAGGGGATTTTTCCCTCTCGCCTGAAGGAGACGGTGGTGAAGCCCATTCTGAAGAAACCTGGCATTGAAGCGGGCGAATTAAAGCAAAGCAAAGCAAAGTGTTCTGCTTATATACCGCCCCATACCACTACAAGTCGTCTCTGGGCGGTTTACAATTTTTTAATTACAGTGTGCAGGCTACACATTGCCCCCCCAGCAAGCTGGGTACTCATTTTACCGACCTCGGAAGGATGGAAGGCTGAGTGAACCTTGAGCCTGCTACCAGGGATTGAACCCAGGTCGTGAGCACAGTTTTACCTGCAGTACAGGCATTTAACCACTGCGCCACGAGGCTCTTAACCAACTATCGCCCAATAGCAAATGTTCCCTTTATGGGCAAGGTAATTGAGAGGGTGGCCGCGGTCCGGCTTCAATCTTTTCTGGAGGGAGAACGGCTCCTCGATCCATTCCAGGCCGGGTTCAGGCTGGGTCGGGCAACTGAGACAGTCTTGGTCGCTCTGCAAGATGACCTCCTCCGGGGGGCCGACGGGTTGCTCTACCCTGTTGGTCCTTCTGGATTTGTCAGCGGCCTTTGATACCGTCGACCACGGTATCCTGCTGGACCGGCTCTCCGAGATTGGGATCGGAGGCACTGTTCACAGTTGGTTCCGGTGGAGAGCCGTCCCCAGCGTGTGTAGCATGGTGGGGGAGCTGTCTGCCCCTTGGATTCTCCCTTGTGGGGTGCCACAGGGGTTGTCTCTCTCTCCCATGCTGTTTAACATCTATGTAAGGCCGCTGGCAGAGGTCATAAGGAGGTTTGGAGTCTACTGCCATCAGTACGCCGATGACACGCAGCTCCATCTCTCCTTTTCCACCGCTGCAGATGAGGCTGTCCAGACCCTCAACCAGTGCCTGGACGCGGTCATGGAATGGACCAGGGCTAACAGGCTCAAATTCAACCCCGAGAAGACCGAGGTTATGTTCTTTGGGACTTCCCCATCTAGCTACGGAGGCCCTTTTCCCACCTTAGAGGGTGTTCCCCTCCGGCCATCGGACTCTGTCCGGAATCTGGGCGTTGTTCTCGACCCGGCGCTCACCATGGAGTCCCAGGTGGCTGCTGTGTACAGAACTGCTTTTTGCCATCTTCGACAAATAGCCCAGATTCGTCCGTACCTAGATGGGGACTCCCTCAGGACTGTTATGCAGGCACTGGTGATCTCGAGGCTAGACTATTGCAACACACTCTACATGGGGTTGCCCTTGACTCTCCTTCGGCGACTGCAGCGGGTACAGAATGCGGTGGCCAGACTGGTGGCGGGTGTGCGCCGGTTCGACCACATCACCCCAGTTCTGGCCTGCCTGCATTGGTTGCCCATTGCATCCCGAATCAGATTCAAGGTCCTGGTTTTAACTTATAAAACGCTCCATGGCCTGGGACCTGACTACCTGGCAGAGTGGATTGCCCAGTGGTCAACCTTGGCCTGATCGACTAGGCTGTCGCAGGCGCACATGATGCGGGTGGCCACGCCCAGGGAGGCTCGGAAGATGTCCACCAGAATCCGAGCCTTCTCTGTGGCTGGCCCCACATTGTGGAACCACCTCCCCAGCGAAGTGCGCCTTGCAGAGTCCCTGCCAGCCTTTAGGAAGGGATTAAAAACCTTCCTCTTCCGAGAGGCATTCGGTGACCTAATTTAGTCCCCCCCCCCGCCATCTGCCATTAGTTTCTTGCTCAGTGTTTGTTTTAGGTTTTTAAATTGTTATATTTATTTGCTGAATTGAATTGTGCTGTATATTTTCTGCTGTGAACCGCCCAGAGTTCCTCCGGGAAGACGGGCGGTATATAAGCCGAATAAATAAAATAAAAATAAATAAAATACCCAGACAAGGAAGAGAAGTTACAAACTTATTTTGTAAATAAGTTTCTTTACTGAAGTTTTTCTGCATTTTAATAGATTTTTGCCATAACACAATTTATTCACACTCAGTCTGAAGGAGCGAGTGTTCATCCCATTGATTGACAGCTAGTGCTTTAAGGAAAAAATTGACGTGCTGCTTCTCCTTATATTCCCAGGGACCTTGTGTGCATGATGAAGAATTTGGTCTATCTCTGACAGGAAAACCTGCCCTGCAGGCCCTATTATATCATTGTCACTTCTATGAGCATTTGAATGAGATGGTGAAAGAGTGCTACCTGGGTCGGTATACGTTTGATCTGCATTGTTCCTCAGGAGACAGCCTTGCAACAGAAAAGAACGGCATAAATGGTAAATGACACTTTAAAGGAATCATGTAGCTTAAATTTTGCTTGCACTTCTCGAGCTGTTCAATAGAGTTGCTTATGATTGCTGGTTTAAACAGTGTGATTGTTCTTAAGTATTATCCTTTTGTGTCTAAAGCTAACAGAGTATCTCAGATAAAAATATCAGGCATTCTGGTTCAGTATCCATGAACAATTATGTTCATAGCTGGAGTGGAATAAAAGCATATTGGATAACTCCTTCCTTTTTGTGTGAAGGATAATAAAGGGGTTAAGAAAAATAAAACAATTTTAATTAAAACTTTAAGAAAGATGATTCTGTAGCACACTGGGATGAAGACACTGAAAAAGACAAGCAGTTGGTCATTATAATTATGTAAGCACTTCATTTCTGTATCCTAAGTGCTCATTTGAATGAATCCCTGCAAGGAATTCCATACTGGTATTACAAAATTCTTTTAACTTGAGAGAATTGTTGACCGTGCTTACAGAGAACCAAGACCGCTTCGTATGTAGACTTCAAAGTCGACACCACAGAAACTATAAAAACCCAGGGCAATAAGGTAACATTTGAAAATGTGCACAATTTAGGTAAATTCATGGGAGTACCAGACTGTCGCAGTCCTACATTAGTGTCTGTGGTTTGTGTGAAACTTATGCCTATGGTTCTTTTACTCTTGTTTATTTTAAAATAATTGTCCATAGTAACACCAAAGAAAACATGATCTTTTTCTTGACCTCTGATTGATGTAGGGATTTTGTGCCTATCCAAAACCACATCCAGAACATTCTAAAACGGACTGGGAGTTGAGTCATGGCTACTGGACTTCTTTTTTTGAGAGATAGAAACGTTTCGCTGTTCATCCAAACAGCTTCATCGGTCTGAATACAGCTAGTGCAAGAGACCTTCTTATAGTCAGCTTGACCTCTTGTCCCCTGGTCTGATTGGCTCATAAGATGAACAAAGCCTGAATAGGCTCGTTAGGGAGACATTAGTGTTCATGGCCTTAAGGTAAACAATGGCCTAAGGTGCTGAAACCCATCAAGGATGGGTCGTTAGCTGTGACCTGGTGGTGAAGGCTCCTTGATTTGCCTGGGTAGTTTGGAAAGTACAGCCTGATAAGTAGCAGATAGACTATGCCGGAGCCCCCCACCTCTGTTGAGGGAGGGATTTTCAATGCTAACATGAATGGCTTCCCTTACTCCTCTCTCAAACCACCTCTCTTCTTTGTCTAATATGTGTACATCCTCATCTTTGAAAGAGTGGCCTTTTTCCTTCAAATGGAGGTGTACTGCTGATTCTGGTCCTGAGCTGTTACCTCTCCTATGTTGGGCCATTCTTCTGTTTAATGGCTGTTTAGTTTCTCCAATGTAGAGGTCTGAACACTCTTCACTGCATTGGACTGCATATACTATATTGCTCCTTTTATGGTTTGGTATCGGATCCTTTGGGTGGACAAGTCTCTGCCTTAGTGTGTTCATGGGTTTGAAATAAACAGGGATGTGGTGTTTGCCAAAAATCCTTTTAAGCTTCTCCGACACTCCCGCCATGTAGGGAATGACCAGGTTCTTCCGTCGGGTCTGGGTCTCAGACTGATCCCTTGTTCTTCTGGGATGGCCCACTGCTTTGTTGAAGGCCCACCTTGGATATCCACAGGCCTTAAGTGCTGTCTTCAGGTGCCTGTCTTCCTTCTTCTTGGCTTCTGAGGAGGTGGGGATGCTCTCTGCTCTGTGGCTTAGGGTCCTGATGACTCCTAGTTTGTATTGTAATGGATGGTGGGAGTCAAACAGTAAGTATTGATCTGTGTGGGTGGGTTTCCTGTAAACTTCTACTCCTAGGCCACGGTCAGGTCTGATGATGACTGCACAATCCAGGAAAGCCAGCCTGTTGTCTTGGGTGTCTTCCCTAGTGAACTTAATATTAGGATCCACTGCGTTGATGTGGTCTGTAAAGGCCTGCACTTCCTGCGTCTTTATTTTCACCCAGGTATCATCTACATACCTGAACCAGTGGGACGGTGTTGTCCCTGGGAAGGTGTTGAGTGCTACTTATCAGGCTGCTACTTATCAGGCTGCTACTTATCAGGCTGCTACTTATCAGGCCATACTTTCCAAACTACCCAGGCAAATCAAGGAGCCTTCACCACCAGGTCACAGCTAACGACCCATCCTTGATGGGTTTCAGCACCTTAGGCCATTGTTTACCTTAAGGCCATGGACACTAATGTCTCCCTAACGAGCCTATTCAGGCTTTGTTCATCTTATGAGCCAATCAGACCAGGGGACAAGAGGTCAAGCTGACTATAAGAAGGTCTCTTGCACTAGCTGTATTCAGACCGATGAAGCTGTTTGGATGAACAGCGAAACGTTTCTATCTCTCAAAAAAGAAGTCCAGTAGCCATGACTCAACTCCCAGTTAAATGAACCTGGATGACTGAGAATCTTCACAGACGTATTCTAAAACGGAGTATATTTTGAGGGAACCTTCTCCTACACCTCCACTGTGCATGCTATTATATTAGCAATAGCTCCCCATGTACCTGACCTAGGAGTTTAAAATAAGCTTCTTCATATGGTGTCTTCCTCTGAGAATTCTTTGACATAAGTCCTGGGTTTTGAAATCTGCATATGTAAGAGTACAATCTGCTTTTGTACCAACTGTTCTAACTGCTTCTTAACATCAGACATGATATCTACTGTTTGGGTATTGACAAAATAATCCCACATATATCCATGTGTTCTGTACCTATGTCCTATGTTCCAAATGTGAGTATTATTCAGAGTAGACATGGGCACGACCAGAAAAAATGACGTTTCGAGTTTTCGTTTGTCGGAACGGGTCCGTTTTGGGTCGTTACCTTTTTTCGCGAAATTTTTCAAAAATTTGTCATTTTGTTTGTCGTTTGTCGTTTTCCACCGCGATTTAGCATGATTTGACTTCCCAGAGCATAGGGGCGTCCCGCAATCAGGGCCGGCACTAGGTTCTTTTGCGCCCTAAGTGGCGGGGGTGGGGTGGCGGGGGAGGTGCGGGTGGGCAACGGTGGTGGGGGGCCATGGGCGGGCGGCGGCCGCGGGCGGGCGAGTGGGCGGGCGGCGGCGCGGGCGGACGGGCGAGTGGGCAGTTAGGATATCACTTAGGATAGAGGTTCTGTTCTTGGTTTGCACCCCAAATGTGTGTGTGTGCAAGCAAATTGAATTTGGTAATATAGAAAATAAATGGTAGTATATAATATATTTTAAAGTAAATCCACACCTCCCACTCCCAGTCGAACCTCCCCCTTTATCCAATATCAGAAAAAATCCTCAAACTGCCAGAGAAGAAATAAAGAATAAATTGCTATTCCCTTCAGCAGACAAAGCTGCAGGGAATCAAAGAAATTATTTTCTAAATTCAATTCCCTCCCTGCCTGCCTAACTTAAATCCTAAAGCCTCCAGCCTCCCTCCTTAATCTCGATCGGATCACACCAGCACCAGCAGCCAGCTCTCCTCCCTCAACCACATCCATACACCCGACTGCGATTTCTGGAAGGTGCCTCGGCTTTTTATGCCCTCCGAGACATCCAGAAGTGTCAGTCAAAAACCTGGCGATGCCATTGGTGGAATGGTTCAAACAATTTGCATGGTCCCATCCCATGCCCAGCCCAAATGGGCAGGTCTAAAAAAAATTAAAATAAAATAAAATCAATATGACGTTTTATTGCTATAAAAAACGCACTGCTGCTACTATTAAAATTCAGGCATTTAAAATAATTAAATTTCACATGTTTCTGTGGTGATTTGGTGTGTTTTTTGACCACGATTTCAAAAGAAAAATTGTGGTCGCCATTTTGGATCCCCCCCACCGCATGGCATGGCGAGACAACGAGGATGACCCCCCCCCCAGCCTGGTGCAAGCAGCCCAGGACAGGAGAAGAGGGGGGGAAAGGCCGGGGACCCCCCAGAAACCACCCCTCTGGTAGGTGGCAAAGCCTCAGGCAGGCATATTTTCGCCTGCTTTTTTGGCCGGGAGTCGGGGTTTTTTTAAAAAAACTTTTTTTTTTCTGTGCTTCGCATCGCCCGATCGCCGCGATGCCACAAACGGAAACGAAAAACCTGACCAAATTTTTCTTTTTTCGGTTCGAGTTCGAGTTCTGACGGCTTTATTATTGTTACCATTTCCGTTACATAACGGAAACGATAACCGAAAACGGAAACGACAATTTCGCCGAGTCGTGCCCATGTCTAATTCAAAGCTTTGTGGGCTCGATTCAGTCACTCTCTTTGCCTTGTTCTCAGCTTCCTATTGTGTAATGAAAATAAAGGACACACTCTCTCTCTCTATTACCTCTTGTGGTCTTTGCAACAGTGTCAGCCTACCAGCCCTGTAGCAGGATTCCATGGTTTGTTTCCTCTAACCCCCTCATGATATGATTGTTGTTGTTGTTTGAGATTTGGATAAATTTACTTTCCCTCCCACTGTGGCTCAACTTCTTCCACCCTAAGTCACTTTCTGATGTGCTTTCTGTGAACACTTTCTGTTGTATGAAAATATAATCTTTCATTTTTTTTTCATAGAGCTACAGGACATTGAGAATTATTTCCTCAATGTTGTAAGTGATTTCAGATCCAGTACATAGTCATCTTCTTCCTTTGTGCCCGAAGCAGTTTACTGATGCTTCTGGAATAGGCGAGCCAACTGATCGGGTGCTGTCTTTGCCCAGGGGATGCCTGAATGTATTCATCTTGCATTTTCCCGGGAGCCCCTTTCCATGTCCCCCACATAGACTCATGTGTTCCAGGATTAGGATTGGGTCAGGGAAGATAGAGAGCAAGTTGCTCACAAAGCTGGACTCCTAACTTTCTCCTCCCTACAGATCTTGATGACTCCCTCTCTTTCTGGAGACCTCACTATAGTGAAACCCAGACTCCGAGTTCTCAGTCAACATCTGAAACTCTGGTAAGTTCCAAATGTGTACAGGTTGCTCCTATAATCCATATTTAAGATTGCTTGTCTGCGAAGTTGGAAGAATGTGGACTGTGTTGGAATGACATTTTTTTTTGCTTGCTTTGGCGATCAAAAAAAAAAGTTTTAAAAACCTGTGCCATTCCTCCCCAACATGCCCAATCGGATGGGGGAAAGCACAAACTTTTAAAACTTTTTTTAGTCCCTGAAGCAAGCACTGATCAGCTGGCGCACGGGGCTTACTTAGGGGAGTTTTAAAAATGTTTTAAAAGCTCCCACTCCCCCCCCCAACGTGCCCGATCGGGTGGGGGGAAAGCACGAGCGTTTAAAACTTGTTTTACTCCCTAAAGCAAGTGCTGATCAGCTGGTGCGCAGAGCTTGCTTAGGGGACTAAAAAACATTTTTGAAGCGCCTGCTTTCCCCCCAATGCGGGAATTTGAATGAGCAAAACCTATCACACACCAGTTGGGTAATTCGAGGTCCAAGAATAAATGCCAGTGATGACTTCTTAATTTATAGTAATTCACAGCTGAGAGTTTTGCCACTGGAATTACAGTGTAAACATGCAACAGAAATCCAGCCATTATGTGATCAGTGCCTCCTAACCACCATTTCCCAAAATGTTCAATTTTCCAATCTCAGAAATATGAAGGTTTCAGTTCTTTGCAAAGAGAGGTTTTTAACCAACCCCTAGCACCTGATCAAACTGACCTTGGGCTGTTCAGCTGCTGTTTCCAAAGAGAAGTTTTAACCCCCTCCTGACACATCAGCAAACAAACCTTGAGCTCCTGGCAGCAAGGTTTTCTGAAGTGTCAGGAGGGGGTTAAAAACGCAGTGGTAGGAGCAGCCCAAGGTTAGTTTACTGAGGCCTCTGAATTTTGCGGATTTTCCTTTATCACGGGTGGATCAGGCACCAAACCCCTGCAATAAACGGGGGACTCCTGTACACAGATAAACTGTTTTTGCCTTATATCAACAGCCTAAAGTAGCACACGTGTGTCAATCCCATTTTTATCCATTTTACAAAAGCCTTTCCACCTGCTTACTCACAGGCAAATCTTATTCATTAATAGTCAATAAGATGTCCATGCCTATTGTAAGCATTCTGGTTTAGATGTCAGAAATTATCTGTGTTCAGCCTCCACCACTCTGAAAAGCCATTACTTGAAAGAGCTTAGCTGGTGTGGGAAACTAACAAGGTATATTCTTATAACTATTTGGAATCATTATTGATTTTTACTTGTCCAAGAGTTTGCTTTTCTTGAGTTCAAAAATTGAAGCTACTGGGCAGTGCAACTTACGAATAAAGACTGCTAATTTCCATTACGCTGTTAGTATTAGGGTTTTTAAAAAATATATATATTAATTTATGGCAATTCTTAATACCATTATTGAATTAAAAATAACAACAGCATAAGCCACTATAAGGACTATACTCCTGTACATTTTGTTGCTGTTGTTCCCAAATGAGAGTACTCTGCTAGCTGGTCAGAATAGATTTCTTTTGCACATGGTGCTCTTTGAATTCCAGGCCATGAAAACTGTTAATAAAGATGTCACTGTTAATGGAGGGGAGTTAAGTGCTATATTTTGTTCTTTGTAGATCATTTCATCCTCACCATCTCTGGTAGAGCTACAAGCACCTGCCTCGCCTCGTAGTAGTACGCATGACATGCCAGCTAATCGACTCACAGCTCAAGGTAAATATTGTTGATTCCATCCATGATCAAGGATAGGATAACAGAACAAGTGACGATGTCTGTGTATTCCTCCCACACTGTTCCTGACACCCCATTGTAGATGCTTCTCTCCATCAAAAGTTTAATATGTAAACTAATTTGCCTTGCTGTTTTTCTTAAACTGTACACTTATTTGGTTTTAATGGTTTTGATATACAGTAGGACTCTATATCCGCAGAGGATTTGTCCTTGGCCTCCCTGCAGATAATGAAATCAGCGGATAAGAGTAAATGCTCTTCTCCGAGGGTGCCAGGGGTGAAAGGAGTGGGATCGCCTGCCAGCACCCCAACAAACTCCGCCATGGTGCTGCGCCACCTCCACCATCTCCTCCTCCGATCTCGCCGGGTGGCCTCCTCCTCCTCCCCCTTCACCTGCACTGCCACTACCGATCTTACAGGTGGGCTCTACTGGGCCACGGAGCCCCCTTCTCCTCCACCTCCACCACTGATCTTGCGGGCAGGCTCTCCCAGGATGCGCGGCCTCCTCCACCTTTGCTGTCACCACCTATCTTGCGAGTGAGCAGGTGCTCCTGGCCCATGTGGCTGCCTCCTCTTCCACCTCTGCCACTGCCGCCAATCTCACAGGTGGGCTCTCCTGGGCCGCACAGCTGCCTCCTACTCCACCGCTGCCTACGCCAATCTTGCGGGCAGGCAAATTCTCCCAGGCCGCGCATCCACCTCCACCTCTGTTGCCGCTTCCACCAACCTTGCTGGCAGGCCGCACAGCCACTTCCTCCTCCACCTACACTGCTGATCTTGCTGGCGAGTGCTCCTGGGCCACATGGCCTCCACGGTCGCTGCTGATGTCCTGATTTGAATGATTCTTATAGTGTTTGTATTGTTGGTTTTTATTTCATATTTTTAAGAAGATTGTAAGCTACCTTGAGTCCTATTTTCTACTGGGAAGGTGGGGTGTATATGTAATAAATGTTTGTAATGGTGGTAGTAATAGCAACTATATTATTACACACTTCTGCCTTGTCTAGGGTATTTCTGACTGCCAAAGATCCTTGCTCAATTTGTTCCTGTTGCCACTTACTTAGACTGTTCATATTAAGTGTTCCAACAGAGGTGATTTCAGCCTTGGCAATAATCTGTGATATATGCTGTATATTGCTTGCATGCAATCTCGTAGGTATAACAGCATTTGGAGTTTCACACAACTAACAAGGTTGAACTGCATTTATATCTAGTTTAGGAATGTATTTTGATTAAATTCACAGTTTGTCTCCAGGCTGAAATATTTATTCTTGGCTGCTGCATTTTGTGTTTAGGTCAGAGTGACACAACCACAACAGCGTCTTTGAGTCCATACGATTCCCTGCAGTCTGTCATTAGACCTAATCAGTGTGCTGTGGTCACACCCCCTCTCTTGTCAGCTGTGTGCAGCTTGCTGGACAACCTACTGATTGCCACTCCAGAAGACACTGGAGCTGCTCTTCAGCAAGCACATACACTAACTGCTCTCAGTAGGTAAGGGATCGATACTACTGAGATTAGAAACAAGCAGAGTGTGAATAGGCCAAAAGCGACCCAGTGCTTTGTCACAAGTATTGCTCAGGAGCTGAGCATTCTCAAAACTCAGGATGAACTTGTCATAGTTATCTAGAAGATCCATAGCTGCCTGCAAAGCCTTTGAGCAGAATTATAGTATCTAATAGTTCCATTACTTTTAATTAGGAACCTATCATACTAATAAGCTGTTGTTTCCTCAGGTGAAACTAACAACTATCCGTCCATTTGTAAACTTTTCCCATGACAAAAGATTTGTATGTGGAGGGTGTATGATATGTCTGTATTCCAGTATTGCTAACTGCAACATCATCATTTAGCAAAAGTGGTTGGGTGAATTGATGGAAAATTTTAAATAATGTTTACGCAAACGGAAAGTCAGTATTGGCTGAAGTCTTGTTGCTTAGCATAGTAAGTTGCATTACAGTAGACTCATTGCAGCAGATGTTTGGTATGTCAACTCCTCTGTAAATTCCATGGATTCAAACGAGCCTGCTTTAGTTGCGTAATATACTCTGATGTACTTCTATCCTGTTGTCCTTTAAGTGTAAATGTAAGAGCTATGAAATGAAAGATTGAAGGCAAAAGGAAAAGGAGACGGCAGATAATGAGATGGTTGGACGGTGTCATCAATGCAACCAACATGGATTTGACCAAGATCTGGGAGGCAGTGAAAGACAGGAGGACCTGGCATGCTCTGGTCCATGGGGTCACAAAGAGTCGGACACGACTGAACAACTGAACAAGAGCTATAATCAAGAAACAGCTCTCTGTTTGGATTATTATTCATACATGACAGAGAGACAGATGTGTATGCAAACACAAGCACGTGCACACACACACACGCACGCACACACACACCCCACACAAACCATCTTTCTCAAGAGGCAGCTTATAATATTTACACAAACAATATAAAAGCATGGAAAGAGGGAAGAGTAGCCCCTTCGTAAGCAGCCCTGTTACTGAACCCTTGCTTAAGAGAAAGGTCTTTGCCTGCCTGCAGAAGGACAGTAATGTGCCACCTGGTCTCCCATGAAAGGAAGTTCCACTTGAGCCAAAATTTGGCAAGATCATGGCTTGTGATCACTTGCCAAACATATACTGGAGGGTTTCTGCATCAGAGCTGCTTTTTGGAAAAAAATCTGAGACAGCAGGGGGTGGGACTGCCATGCACCCTTGCTCACACTCCTCCACCCATGTTTCATGTTCATCCAGAAGAGAATGCATGGACATAGTAATTTAAAGTGTGAATATGGGAGCCCTATGTTCAAATCTCCCGTCAACCTACCGTGAAATGGCTAGATGTTTATAATAGGAGTACTGCTGTTTTTGTCATCTTGGCTGAACCATAACACCTTACAGTTAGTCTCCAAGGAAACATCATGCCGCTTCTTGGAGCAGTTTATTGCATTCCCCTTTACCGAGGACAGTTGAAGGCAGCCATTCTAGGGTCCTTGTTGAGTAGTTCTAGGGCCCATAACTTTTGAGAACTAGAGAGCTGTAGAACCTTGTGGCGTCTGGCTTAAAAATAACTGTTGATTACCTATATATTGCCAAATTATAAATAGTAGATCAAGTATCAAGTCAGTAGGATAACTATGGTTACTGTATAATGCCTGCTAAATTTAAAAAAAAATGAAATGGGATTTTCAGAGCTATTTCTTTTTCTTTTTCCCTTGGTGGTGGTAGTGGTGATAGCAGCACCCAGTCATGTGTTCAGTTCTCTTCAAACCCTGTACCTCCCTCCCTCCCTCCTGTAATTATTTATTTAATTTAAAACATTTATATGCTACCTTTCTTCTAAAGTAAGCAGCTCTAACCCTTGCCAAACTAGGCAAGGGTGAGAGGTATCAACATCACCACTTCAGTGTGTTAGACTTATTTCTTAATTTGCATCAAGGAGAATACAGGTGTATAGTACTGATCAATCAATTTACATATCTGTATTTTCTTATATATGTTTTCCATTAATCCTTTTAGTTAAGCATTCCAAAGCATTGGTAAGGCCACATTTTGGTGCCACAAGAGCCATACTTTTATTGCAAGACTGCACAGCTACCCTACTGGGAATTTAAGCATAAACACACAACTAGTCACTTTGGGTGTTTTCAACATATAACCTTTTATAGGATGGAGAAGTAGTGTACTCTCCTCCCTACCCCCATGCACATTGCATAATAGTGTTTACATAAGAAGAGCCATGCTGGATCAGGCCAAAGGCCCATCTAGTCCAGCTTTCTGTATCTCACAGTGGCCACTCCCCTGCATCTGGTCCTTGAAGTACCCTGGTTTTAAGCCTGGAGATTACATATCCGCATCATTGTTTGTAACCTGTCTTGGACTTTTCCTCCAGGAATCTGTCCAATCCCCTTTTGAAGGCATCCAGGCCAGATGCTATAACCACATCCTGTGGCAGGGAGTTCCACAGACTAACAACTCGCTGGGTGAAAAAATATTTTCTTTTGTCCATTCTCACTCTCCCAGCCCTCAATTTGAGTGTATGTCCCCTAGTTCTGGTATTTTGTGAGAGGGAGAAGAGCGTCTCTCTATCTACTTTACTCATGCCCTGCATTATTTTGTACATCTCAATCATATTCCCCCTCAGGCTCCTTTTTTCCGGACTAAAGAGACCCAAATGTTTTAGCCTTTCCTCATAAGGGAGGTCCCCCAGCCCAGTAAGCATTTTAGTTGCTCTCCTTTGCACCTTTTCCAGTTCCACTATGCCTTTTTTGAGATGATGTGACCAGAATTGTACACAATACTCCAGGTACAGCCTTACTATCGTTTTGTACAATGGCAAAAACTTTGAGTTCTGGTTATCTCCTGATTAGAGATGGGCAGAAACTGGTGGTTTGACAGGGGTTTGTTTCCCAGCCAAATAGCTGATCCATGGTTTGGTGCCTTGCTCCCTTCACCGGATGCTCGCTCAGAAGCACCACCCAGAGGAGGCAAGGAGCACCTGCTGAAGATGACAGAGTACTGAACAATGGATCAGGTGTTCAGCCAGGAGGTGAATTGTGTGGAATTGTTGGTTTGTGTCGATCTCTAATCCTGGTCATATAGATGTCCTTTTAATTTGACTTATTTCTGTCCCCCCACCCCACTGTTTCCCCCCCTTTTCTGAGGATAGAAATTACATCAGTTTGTATGATCAGAATGTCATGGAGGATTCATACATCGTACATTCTCCAGCAAGGGGTGCTCTGATCTCATTGCAAATGAGGGCCTTATCTAATGCCAAGTTCTGAGTGTACAAACACTTTCTTTTGGAATAGCTGTAACAGCCCAAATTCTTCAAACATACATGTTAGCCTTCCATGTGTGAACTCATGTCTGCTTCCCCTAACCCAGTTGTCTATCTTGTGTTTTAGTCTTATCAATCCTGGCTTGATAGAGAGATGTCTCTTGGACATAAAAGCATATTTGCCTCAACCATTACATGTGGAGTACACAAAAATGCAGGTTAGTTCTGCATGTGTTTGTTTTTTATTCTGTTACGCTGCGGCACATCTGATGCACACATGACTGATTTAACTACTGGAAGTTAATTATTTTTAGATTGAATTGTCTGTCACCCCATTGTTTCAGTTTAACCACAGTGTCTCTTATCAAAACCATAGTGTGTTTCCTGAGAATTCAGAAAAGGATGTTGCTTTTTCTTATGGGTGGAAAAACTATAATAGCTTAGAAAAACAAAGTTGAAAAACTTTTTTAAAATTGTGTGGTGGAGAGCATCTAAAATGTATCGTAATTCAGCTAAATCTTTCAAAAGCCTCCAGCGTATGAACGAGGAGCATGCCTTTTGTGTTGACAGTTCAGAATACCAGGAAGTGGTGCCCTTTAGATGTCGCAGACTTCAGCAAGCCTTTACTACTAGCCAGGGTGGCCAAGCTCAACTTCTGGGGAGTCAACCTCAAAGTTACATTGCAAATACTGTGTGTTGTTCTGCTCATCTCATTTTGTAGAAGTAGAAAAAGGTGCAGTGACAGGCAATACAAATTTCCCTAAAGGGAAAGATTACACTATTTGAGACTTTGCTTTAGGAAAAAAAAAACCAATGAATAAGGAGGGTATAAAATGTATACATGAAGAAATGTAATACACAACGCCCCTTTTTTGTAACACCAGGGTTGCACAGTGAGATGGTACTTCAGACATTTTATACCTAAATCTTTGGGATGTATTATTCCTATAAATAATAGTGTGTAGTAGCTCAGAAATTTTTAAAAGTAGGGCGGACCAATACATGGAAGAAGTTTCAGAAAATGAGCACTGCCAGGGTGACTCTACCATCATTGCCAGGTTTTAGAAATTGAAAACTTTCTCTCATGTCCCAGTACTAAGCAGTTCCTCACAACAAAAGGGATTCCAAAGATCCCTCAAGACCTGTTGCCTGAGTGGCGTGGGGGGGGGGAGGTGTCAGGAACATTTAATTTCCAAAAAAGATCCCTGCAGCTGTTTACATCATCAGTCTTATGTGGCATAACTGTGCAAACAGGATTTCAGGCTCTGAATCTGTGCATTTTATACAAATGTTCACTCACCATTGATTCATTGGTTTTCTGGTTGGGTTTAAGCAGCAGGATTTAGGCAGGTGTCTAGTTTGAAGGATGCCTTCTGTATGGAGATTTCAAAATATCAAACAACTTTTTGCCAAGTAGCTTCCAGCCTTCTGGATCTTTGTGAAGAAGTAAGTTCAGTGCATCTTAAATCCTAAATACGATAGTATTCCAGCCTGACATTTTACGGTTTGAGTTATGAAGTAATCCTGTGCATATTTACTCAGAAGGAAGTTCCACTGTTTTTGTGGTGTTTTAGATGACTGTGTGTGAGGTTGCCGCTTAATAATAAAGCATCTTTAGGTGTGAATAGGTTGCAGGTCTTAGACATCATTTTTCTTAAACGTTAGCTTTATAGTTTGATTTGTTAACCTTGTTTTTTAAATGTGTTGCTATGTAAAATGATTTAGTGGAGAAACCTGCTGAAACTATATGAACTGAACTATTCTGTATATTTCAACAGGTTCTGTTCCTACTGCAGTTTGTTTCTTCGTTTTCCCGACTATTGCAATCTTGCTTGGTGATAGACCCTCATCTGGTGGTACAGGATGAGTTATTGACACCTGTCTTGGAAACCACATTTGTGGTTCTTTCCATTCGCTCAAAGGCTGACATAGGTAACTATGTGGGTAGTGAATATGTTACTGATGGTTTTAAACATGAAATGTCAGATGGCTGGCCTCACAAGCTATGTTTTTTTAGCTTGTTCAGAAATAACACTTCCATCTTGTTTGGAGTTTGCCATTCACTGCATGCTGCTACTACTGTTAATCAGTCCTGTAGTGCTATGTAGGCCTTCCAGTGGTGGTGAAATCCTCATTTCCAGTGGTGGTGAAATCCTCATACTATTGCAATGCCCTCTACGTGGGGTTGCCCTTGACCCTGGTCCGGAGGTTACAGCGGGTGCAAAATGCGGCGGCCAGGCTGGTGGTGGGTGCTCGTAGATTCGAGCACATCACCCCAGTTCTGGTCTGCCTGCATTGGCTCCCCGTTGTCTTCCGGATCAGGTTCAAGGTTCTGGTCTTGGTTTTCAAGGCCCTCCACGGCTTGGGACCAGGATACCTGGCGGAGCGCATCTCCCTGAGGGCATCCGGATCCAGACCCACGAGATTGTCGCAGGCGCGCTCCTTGAGAGTGGCCACACCCAGAGAGGCGCGGAAAACGCGTACGCGGAACCGCGCCTTCTCTGTGGTGGGGCCCTCGCTCTGGAACCATCTCCCTCCTGAGCTGCGCCTGCTGGAGTCCCTGCCCGCCTTTAAGAGGGCTTTGAAGACCTTCCTCTTCAAAGAAGCATTTGGTGTCCTCATTAGTTAGTTTCTCTTTCTTTTCTTTGCTCTTACCGTCTGCCGCCATCTTGCCTTCCGCTGCCCTTGCTTGGTGGCCTTGTTATTTTTAGCTTTTTAGCCTTTTTAGCTTCTTGCGCTGTTAGCCGCCCAGAGTTCCCGTTGGGAAGATGGAGCGGGATATAAGTATTTAAATAAATAAATAAATAAATAAATAAATAAATAAATTCCATGCTAGTGTATAGTATTTAAATTCCATTATAGAGCATAGTGATTATATTTGGCTATCTGAGCAAAAAGAGTTTCCCTGTTGTTTGCTTGTGCTGTTCAAAACCCTGGAGATATCAAAAGGATTATGTTCGGGGAAAGTGAGTGCTTGGCATGCAGATGGCACTCTGTATGGAAGATAAGCCAGAAGGGTACATTCCAAAGTTTATTTCTTTAGTATGCCAGTTTGGCGATTGATATTGTCATTTAATAAATAAATAAACCAGGTTTCATATTGCCTTGAGATCTGGTGTCTCAGACACTTCTCTAGCTCTCAGTGTAGCATGAATAGGTTACTAAACTCAGTGAACATAAATAGGGTTGTGCTGGAAGTCTCTTGGCAGCATTACTACCTCTGTTTGATTCCTCAAGAAAGATGAACTGCAGTGGCAGCAAGGATTGCTTTTGTAGTTGGAAAGCCTGAAGGTTTTATCCAGATTTTCAGAGTCCTTTCATGTCAAGTTTTTCTGAGATCAACAAGAGACTTCACAGCCCCATCAGCTTGAAATATAAAGCTCTGGTAGATCTGTAATGCTTATGGTGCGAGGGAATAGCGATAAAAATATTATCTCATTTTTTTAAATATAAATGTGGCATTCGTAATTTACTTGAAACTTCAGTTTACATTTTCAAATGCTTTTATGGCTTGCAAGGTATACTATTAGGAACAACAACTCCCTTTGTGTGATGTAGACACCTGTTCATTTAACTTTAAACACGCAGACACAAGCCCAGTGCTGTATTAATTTGTTCATCTGATTGACAGGACCTGAGTTATCAGCCACTGTTCACCAAGCTTGGAAAGACTTATTCAGCTTTTTGGCTACACTGTTAAGAAAATGTGGCCATACCTCTCTACCACCTGTGACTGCAGTTCTTTCAAAACATTGGCTGGCACTAATAGGTAACACTTTGCATCATGCAATTTGTAATGTATCTCTAGCAGTTCCGAAGTTCATTAAACCTATTTCCTGTCCTTTAAACCAGTGAACAGGGGTCGGGGGATGACGTTCTTCAGAATGTTACTACATGGTCATCAATGATAAAGGAATGAAATGGACAGTCGGCATTTCCTTTTCTCCTGCGTGACAGTAGGGTCAAATGCAAAGCAGAGTCCTTGTTCCTGTATCTCTTGATACTGTTTTAAGTAGTGTTATCACAACCCAAAGTGACTTTTGGTCATCTCTAGTTTTGAAAAACAGCATCCTGGCCTTAAATAAGTATGTGTGAGATACAAAATGCCGCAAAAATGTGGGTGTGAATCTTTTTAAGTTAAAAAAAGAATAGTGGAGGGAGGAGTTTTGAGTGGCAGCGCATAAAACCACTTTTGTCTTTTATGTATCCAGTCTTTATTGACTCAGATGCTTTGTGCTATGGTTCCCCCACCCCAAATCTAAACCATCATGGTAGGGTATGGTCTTGTATGACCTCCCCTCCCCTTATCTCTTACCATTGGCTATCTTAGCTGGGGATTATGTGAGTGGGAGTTGATATTAGGATCCTGATTCCCACCTTACAGGGTGGTTTCTGACATTTTGCGCATGAAGTTGTCATTACAGTATGAAATAGCTTCATGCAGAAGCGGTGGCACCATAATAAACCTTCCTTGGGTATAACCCTGCTGGAGCTTACATTTTGAGGTATTTTTGTCATTAGACTATGATTTTGAAAATCATATACAATTAGTCTACACAATTACAGCACAGAAACTTTATTTGTATAATCCTTTATAAGTGCAAATCTCATGTGGAGTATGGAGCAGTGTATGAATGTACTTGAGCCTCTGTTCGTGCAGCTGCTCAAACAACGGCATTCTGTGTTCTGGAGGAGGCCTGTTGTAACACTGAGATTTTCATAATGATGAAATGGTCTCCTGCACATTTTATGAAACTGCTGCTATGATTCAGTCTAGATTTAAAAGAAAGTTTGCCTTCTAGGAATAATACCTGCTGTGCCATGATGAAGCTATCAATAAATGAGTGGCAGTGGGAATCATTCAGTCTATATCATCTCATAGTTTGTTCACCGAAGACTCCGACTTACTGATAAATACTGTACATTGACCAAGTTTTTAAAGTCAGTAGTCTGATGAGAATTTCTGGGGTCTCAGAAAACTAATTCCTGATCCTAACAAAAGGTCCATTTGTTTGTATTTAAATAGATTTAAATAGATTCTAAATAATTGCTTGTTTATAGTATTCTCTGATCAATGTTTAAAAAGTGTTTTAAGCATACTGTAAATGTATGCTTTCATGATGGCTTTCTTTTTTCTGCCTTGGAATTTTATTGTAATTTGTGTTGTTAATTTCATTGTTGTTGTCTTCACTTGTTTGTAGAAATTTATAGAAGGACATTATTTTAAAGTGTGGATCTGTAAATATTGAAAATAAATATATTTTAATAACAAGACAGATTTTTTAAGTCAGACCTAAAAGCTTGATTTGGTCATGTTGGTCTAACTGTACTGTAGCTATTTCAGGGTATTTAACAGTTTAATGATTTTTCTACATATTCAATGTGTGCAAAAGTGTTTTATCATCTAGTTCTGGGATAATTAGCCTTCATGTTGCGATGATATCCTCTTGGAGGACATGAACTAAGTTGAAGGCTTTCTCTGGAGAATGTGTTCCAATTGAACACTTTGTGTTAGATGATAAGAAGGTGTAGAGAATCCTGTTGTTTACACACGCCCGTGTAAGTGCAATGGTATAAATCACAACAGAGAATTGCCACTTGTTAAGTAGGCGTCACCTGTATTCCTTATCACATGCCAAGTTATGCAGGTGGAACATAATGAAAAGTACAAGGAGTAACTCTTTAACTAGTGATGATTCACAGCTATGATTTATGCCATTGCACTTATGGAGGGATATGTAAGCAAGAAAATTCTGCCCATAGTCTACAAATGAAACTTAACCTTTTAGCTGTGATCTATATTTCAGGTTATTTTCTGTCATTGTAAACTATCCTATTTATTATCTACTGCCTTGAATATAAATTGGAACTATAATACATACTTTATCGTGCATACTTTGATGTCTTCATTTGTCTGAGTCCTGTGGCATAAAATCCATATCTCTGACCTTTTTGTAGACACAGTATGTGAATGTGTGCATCTCTCGGTCACACACCCTGACCTATATGTGGCATGCCTGCAGTTTCTTGCTGTACTCTTCTCTGAAGAAAGGAAGAGAGAGCTCAATAATAAAGAGGATAACTATTGCCATCCCACGGTGACTTTCCTTCTGGATAAAGATGAGAGGAGCCAGCCATCTGTTACCAAACTGAGTGAATTACTAATTCAGGTAGAAATGTCTCTTCTGATTTCAGTGTACTGTTTCTGAGTTTTAGGATTACACTGCAATGTAACATACACTTCATAGCACACTGGTTAAACTGCTACACTGCAGCCAAACTTGGCTCACAACCTGGGGTTCAGTCCCAGGTATCCAGCTCAAAGTTCACTCAGCCTGGCATCATTCCTAGGTCAGTAAATTGAGCACTTAATTTGCTGTGTGTGTGTGTTCGTGTGTGTGTGTGTGTGTGTACCATGCACAATTAACTTTTAAACCACCCAGAGAGTGCTTTGAATGCTGTGGGACAGTATATAAGTAACATACTTTTTAAAAAATTCCCACAGTGTCCAGTGCATGTCTAAGGCATATCCCAGCTACTTGGTACTCTTCAGAATCCCAGGCCTTGATAAAAGAACAGTGGGTGGGTGGATGGTGGGGCAGGTATAGCAGTAGTCCTTTCTAGAATGCTGAGGACATGGCCATGTGGTCCATCGGCGCTTCTGAGCCTTTCCCTTATGATTCACAAATTTTAATCAATGTTAAGCATACTCCTCTTGGAAAAGAATTGATCCAAGACAGTTCTAACTATTCCCTTCCTTCCTTGTATGTCTATTTTTTTATTTGAATGCTTTTTCTAGTACTGTTGTTCCAGAAACTCTTTTTTAACTATCCTAATAGATGAAGTATTAAAGAATGAAAACTAGACAAGGCTACATGCAGTTGTAATTATTCAAAATGATAGGACTAACAAAGCTTTTCTATCGCATGATTTTGATGCCTTCACTTAGTGTGTTTTCTGAGCTGTTGAACTTCAGAATTGGAGCCTGGTGCTGCAGCCCCCTTTAGCTTTCAACAAAATGGTGGCTAACACACCCACTGTGGCACCTAAGCAAGTTAGCCAAAGGCATTGAGTAGTAAGGCAGGGAAGTCAGAGGTTGAAAAGAAGATGTGACAGTGGAGCCAAAACATAGCCTGACATGTTGACAGATTGTTTTACTCCTTGTTAATAGTTCTATATTGTTGTGAAAAGGCCACCTAATGTCAACTGAATTCACGTGCTGCTTATTGAAACCCATATAACTTCATAGAAAGAAGTAGTAACATGACAGAAACACAGATATATGTTACATAGAAGGAGGCAACGGGGGGGGGGGACTGAGGCTTAGATACTGAAGTGAAAAACAATTTGAAAACATCCAAGTTGAAGAACTGATAGCTAATAAGACAAAAAACCAGGAAAACAAAAAAGATTAGTCAGGGAAAAGATAGTGATAAGTTACCATTGGAAATAAAAAGGAATGCCTCTTCAAGTAGAAGGAATCTCACCTTTGAGCTTCTTTTGAAGAAAAATTGGGTTCATTTAGAGCCGTTATGGAGGAGAAAACTAGATGTGACAGTTGCAGACTGATGTCTTAGAATCAGGTTACCGCTGAATTGCTGTAAAAGAAGGGAATGCAGTATATGAAGCTCAACTTTCAAAAATCACCAGCATTCACAAACAAGTAAAGGTGGGGAGAGACAAGAAATGCTGTACTGTATTTATTAAATAGAAAGTTGAAAGTCATGAACATCTTATATGTGTTCATTGAATCATTCTTTGTCTGTAAAAGGGAGGAAGAATATAGTTACTGACAGCAAGTGCTCAGAATACTAAACAGCCAGTTTTGGAGTACAAAGGAAGAAAAACTGAGCAGATAGCAGAGGATTCATAGTTGCTGCTTTTATCCTCAAAATTTCATACTTTTAGGGAGATTTTGTTGTTCCCCAGACAATAAAGTGCTATACCTTAGTCAACAGACAACTATTGTACAGTTGCGTTGAAAAAACCTAGAATACCAAACAGAGGCCTAGCAAGGATTTGGAGCACCTGGGGACAAAGTTCATTTTTGCACCCCTCCTGCCGCGCCCCTCCATTGTGCCCACCCAGCAACTGGGGCCGAATCCTGCAGGCGGTGTGCACGCACGTTGGCGTTGGCATGGTGGTGATGGGCGGACAGGTGTGTGTGTGTGCACACACCTTACTCTTCGTGGTGTCCCAAAAGAAGGCTAGAAGGATGGTGGCGTGCTCCCCACACGCCTGCCTGCTTCGCTGCTCGCCTGGCGTGTGGTGGAGGAGAGGGTCCCGTCACCAAGTCTTAGCGGGGGAAAGGAGGACTGCTGGCGGGAGGGTGCACAGCTTCCTCCTCCTGCTCCCTCTCCAGGTGCCCCTAGATTGCTGCACCCTGGGGCAAATGCACCCTTCTGCCCCCCACACCCCGATATGCCCTTGATACCAAAGTAAGCTTTCTGATGTCCAAGATAAAAATGTGGTGGTAGGGCTGTTTGGTTTTCACTGCTTTCCTTACTGCAGATTGCCTCATCTTCACTCACAGTGTGCTGGGAATGATAAAGGCAACACTGTCTCATTTAAGAGAGGATGTGTACATGTATAGATAAAGCTAGATCAGACAAAGCAACTGAAGCAAGGCATGCTGATAAACAATAGGAAATTGTTAGGTTGTCATATTGTTGCATATAATTTGTTAGGTAGGTTTTTGTGGGTTTTAGTTTTGACTTGTAAACTGTGCTGAAGCTGAGGCTCCAGTACTTTGGCCACCTGATGAGGAGAGAGGACTCCTTGGAAAAGTCCCTGATGCTGGGAAAGATTGAAGGCAAAAGGAAAAGAGGACGGCAGAGAATGAGATGGTTGGACGGTGTCATCAGTGCAACCAACATGAATTTGACAAAACTCCGGGAGGCAGTGGAGGATAGGATGGCCTGGCGAGCTCTGGTCCATGGGGTCACGAAGAGTCGGACACGACTGAACGACTGAACAACAACAACAACATCTTAGTAGCGGTGGTTGGGGCAGTTGTAAAGCATGAGCAAGATGTGCTCTTGAAACCAGTCTTTCCTTTTCTTCCTGGAGGTATTCTAATATGACGAGTGGGGGAAGTGAGGGTGACTTAAGATTTAGAAATCTAAGTCCATCTTCATTAGGTGGAAATCACATTGTGTTCAGGGAAATCTATAGTGGTGAGAGAACTTGTATGATTTTTCAGAACAAAGTACTTCATTTGGAAGAACAACTCCTGACTGTTGGACTTCTGTCTTTTCAAAGTGTGGGCTTCTGTCTGAACCCTGATAGTTTGTCTCCATGGCAGGATTTTTTTTAATGAATAGCTGCCAATATACCAGTATATGGATCGTCTGCTTTTTTCCTCTGTTCTTTGTTCCTTCCCATTTTTTCTCTTGTTTGATGTAATGATTTGTTATTAAAATTCTATTTTTTTTTAAGATTGAAGGAATTTACTATAAGTGATATTTGTACATTCGGTCTGTTCCTCTGCAGCATCTCTTATACCCAAAATATCATTTTAATATGGACTGGCAATTAAGAGAGGGAGACAAGTTCCTAAGTTTAATTTTTTTAAATAAGACCTATGTGTAGGAAAAGTGCAGACAGGGAATTCCTGTAGTGTGTCTTTATGTTTCTGCATGGTGACCAATGTAACATTTTCGGTAGAGTTATGAAAGAATGTCTTTTGAAGACACAATGAAGCGAGTTGCTGCCAGTGCATTACTTCTCCTCTTGGCTGTCAGTAGAAGAGCCCAGAAATCTGCTTTGGAAGGTGAGCATCTGGTGGTACAAGGCACAGGTATTTTATATCATTGTCCTGAACACAAAAATGTTTGTTCTCAATAGTTTAGCAGACTTATATGTTCTACTTTTCAAGCCATCTTTTCATGTGGGGCCCACTCTGAGCCAGATTACTACATGCGTTTTTATGACAAGCTGAGGATTTATGTTATTGGCTTACTTTGGGTTTATGGATGTGTGCATTGTTTTGATCTCTAGTAAATTTGTGTTTATAACTTTTTAGTATTGCTCTCTCCTCTTGCCCCCTGTAGCTAAGCCATTGGGTCTTGGTGATTTGCAAAATAAGGTTGCAAGAATTCCCTTAAGCTTAGGATGCATTCAAAGCCAGTTGCTTGCAGAAAATCTTGCACAAGAGACAAACTCTACATTTAGATGCCTTAATATATTATGTGGTACTGCCTTCTTATGAAAATGAGAGCAATCTCCACATACATTTTGGTCTCCATTCCAAACAGCAGATATGGCTCAGAACCCTGGTCTTAATCCTGAACATTCTTTTTCCAACCTGCCCCAATATGGTTTAGCCTTCTGTAGCATGGAGATCCAATCCAAATATTATCTCCCTGTTCACTTTCTTGGCTTGTATTTTTTTTAAAAAAAATCTATAAAAACTTGTAGATTTCTGACTATCCTGCTACCTCTTTCATCTTGGGGCTCTGTCTTCTGGCAGCAGGGCACTGGGTTTGTTTCCGAGAATCCGTTGCTTAAGTAAATTCAAACACAAATTCAGACATAGTTTCTTCATCAGCTTGGGGTGCTCTTGAATGGCCTGTGTCACCTACATAAGAACATATGAAGAGCCATGCTGGATCAGGCCAAAGGCCCATCTAGTCCACCTTCCTGTATCTCACAGTGGCCCCACCAAATGTTTCTGGGAGTGCACAAGTCTAGATATCTGTTTCCTGATACTACTCCGCTGCATCTGGCCCTTGAATTACCCCGGTTTTAAGTCTGGAGATTACATATCTCCATCATGGTTTGTAACCTGTAGTGGACTTTTTCCTCCAGGAATCTGTCCAATCCCTCTTTGAGGGCATCCTGGCCAGATGCCATCACCACCTTCTGTGGCAGGGAGTTCCACAGACTAACAACATGCTGAGTGGAAAAAAATCTTTTGTCCTCACTCTCCCAACCCTCAATTTGAGTGGATGTTCCCTAGTTCTGGTATTTTGTGAGAGGGAGAAGAGCGTCCCTCTAGCCACTTTACTCATGCCCTGCATTATTTTGTAAGTCTCAATCATATCCCCCCTCAAGCACCTTTTTTCCAGACTAAAGAGCCCCAAATGTTTTAGCCTTTCCTCATAAGGGAGAACCTCCAGCCCAGTAATCATTTTAGTCGCTCTCTTCTGGACCTTTTCCAGTTCCACTGTGTCTTTTTTGAGATGTGGTGACCAGAATTGTACTCCAGGTGCGGGCTTACTATTGTTTTGTACAATGGCATTATAATGCTGGCTGTTTTATTTTCAATCCCTTTTTTGATAATCCCTAGCATGGAATTGGCCTTCTTCACCACTGCCACACAATGGGTAGACACCTTCATTGAGCTGCCCACCAGCACATCAAGATCTCTTTCCTGATCCATCTCAGATAGCTCAGAGCCCATGAGTTGATAAATAAAGTTTTGATTTTTTTTTTGCCCCAATATGCATTACTTTACATTTTGCTACATTGAAATAAATGCATTTGCCATTTCGCAGCCCATTCTCCCAGTTTGGAGAGATCCTTCTGGAGCTCTTCACAATCTTCTCTGGTTTTTACCACATGCAAAAGTTTTGTGTCATCCGCAAACTTGGCCACCTCACTGCTTATCCCCATCTCCAGGTCATTTATGCACCGCTCCCAGGACAGATCCCTGGGGCACACCGCTTTTCACTTCTCTCCATTGTGAAAATTTCCCATTGACACCTACTCTTTGTTTCCTGGATCTCAACCAGCTCTCAATCCAGAAGATGACCTGCTCGAACGGTCCCCTGACTGTGCAATTTTCTCAGCAGCTTTTGGTGAGGGTCTGTGTCAAAAGCCTTCTGAAAATCAGAAGGTGAGCAAATCCACATGCCTGTTGACTTTTCAAAGAATTATAAAAGGTTTGTCAGGCAAGACTTACCCTTACAGAAGTCATGCTGATTTTCCCTCAGCAAGGTTTGTTCTTCTATGTGTTTTAAGATTTTCTCTTGAATGAGGTTTTCCACCATCTTCCCTGGAACAGATGTAAGGCTAACCGGCCTGTAGTTTCATGTGTCCCTCCTCCTTCCTTTTTAAAAAATTGGTGTGACATTCACTATCCTCCAGTCCTCCGGCACTGTGGCAGTTTTAAGAGACAAGTTGCATGTTACCGTTAAGAGATCTGCAATTTCATGGATGCCATCTGGGCCCGGTGAATTGTTGATCTTCCATTTATCAATTAAACCTAAAACATTCTCTCTTTTAACCTGTATTTGATTTAATTCTTTAGTCAAGAGAGGCCATTCGGGCAGAGGAATCTGCCCAAGGTCTGCTGCCATGAAGACAGATGCAAAGAACTCATTTAATTTCTCTGCAATTTCGAAGTCCTCCTTTACCTCCCCTTTTCCTCCCTAACCATCCAGAGGGCCAACTAGTTCTCTGGCAGGCTTTCTACTTCTAACATATTTAAAGAAGCTTCTATTATTTCCTTTTATATTGTTAGCCATACATTCCTTAAAGTCTTTCTTTGGCTCCCTTATCATCTTCTTACATTTCTTTTGCCAGAGTTTGTGATCCTTTTTATTTTCCTCATTTGGGGAGGATTTCCATTTACAGAAGGACCTCTCCTTGTGCTTTAGAGCCTCTCTAAATCCACTTGTTAACCATGCCGGTGCCCTCTTGGACTTTGATGAGCTCTTCTTTCTTTGCAGTATGCACTTGTGCTGGGCCTCTATTACCGTTGTTTTAAACAGGCCCCATGGACTCTGAAGATATTGGATTCTTCTAACCTTCCCCTTCAATTTCTTTCTAACGAGTTTCCTCATGTGAGGGATGTCTGTCCTTCGGAAATCAAGGGTTTTGTGTCTGATTTGCTTGACACACTTTTTTTTTTTGATAATTCAATTTAAGTAGTATACAGAGCTTTAATGATTTATAGATGAAATGTGACTAACTGCTTACAAATGGAATATCTGGTGTCTGTTTTTGCAAGTATTTTTGTTGTGGGCAGATCTATTAGTGGAGTGTCTTCTTCATTACAGCCAATCTCATAGAAACTTGTTTGGAACAAATGAAACACATTAATGCACAACTGAACATAGATTCTCTGAGACCTGGAAAAGCACTTCAGAGAAAAAAGGTGAATACAATCTACAAATTGAAATTAAAAGTACTAAATCCTGTGTATTTCCATTTCTATATTTTTCTCTTTACTTCAACTGCACATTTAATCCATCTTCTTTCTATACTTCTATTGAGACCCTCAGTTCGTTCATTACTTTCTTGAAAAATCAAGTAATCTTTTTTTGCTAGGGAGTTATTTTAGGTAACATTTTAGGTAACATATAGTTTCATACTTAAAACTCTTTAAAGCAAACACAGAGGTTTTTTTTAAAGTAACTGATGCTTGTTTGTTTATACTGTGGACAGATTTTTGCCAAAATAACATTTGTTTTCCCACTCACTTCATCACCTCCACACCTCTCATTGCTCTTTTGTGAGCAAGTCCTTTTTATTTGTTATCTGGTGGATACACTAGGATTGAAAATTTTATAGCCATTATGAATTGTATTCTGTATCTCTTTTTGTGTATGCATGGTAGAACTGAAACAATTCTTAGTGTTGGGTAGGCCTTGAAATCCAATTTTTCTCTCCCACAGACAGTTTAGAATGTCAACAGCTTGAAAGGCCAGTTGATTGGGTGAAGTTGAAATGTGGTAAAATAAATCTAAAAGCTTTGTATATGTCAGAGAAAGTAGATTCTGCCTGAATACTGATGCAAAAACACTTTTCCTCCCCTAGGATGATAACCTCAGCAAAGAATTAAAGCTCGTCATGCAACTCCTAAGAAATTGCTTCTTTCAAAATGAAGGCTGCAAAGTAAGAGATTTAGAATGATACGCAAATTTGAGCTGAAAGTGAGCTAAACACCCTTTCAAATCACTGGGGATATAGAGTATATCAGCACTGAAGATGTGCCTTTTTATATAACTACCAATCCTAGAATTCTCCATGCTGTCATTCCCTACGTATATGTGCCTCACCTGGGGAAAAGGTTAAGAGAAACTTCATCACCTAGGAGTGATCTAGTTCCTCTTGCGTCCGTACCTTGATGAGTCCTCCCTGAGGACAGTTGTGCAGGCCCTCGTGATCTCGAGGATTGATTACTGCAACGCACTCTACGTGGGGTTGCCCTTGACCCTTGTCCAGAGACACCAATGGGTACAGAATGTGGCGGCCAGACTGGTGGTGGGTGTTTGTAGATACGATCACATCACCCCAGTTCTGGCTCGCCTGCATTGGCTGCCCGTGGCTCTCCAGATAAGGTTCAAGGTCCTGGTTTTGGTTTTCAAATCCCTCCACGGCTTGGGTCCTGAATACCTGTCGGAGCGTACCTCCCAGAGATCAGCTGAGGCCAGGCCCACTCGAATGTCGCAGGCGCGCTCACTCAGGGTGGCCACTCCTAGGGAGGCGTGGAAGTCGGTTATGCGTAACCGCACCTTCTCTGTTGTGAGCCCCTCGTTGTGGAACCATCTTCCAAGTGAGCTGTGCCCTGCACAGTCCCTGCCCGCCTTCAAAAAGGCTTTGAAAACCTTGCTTTTCAGGGAGGCATATGGCAACCTTTAATTTATTTTTCCATTTTCCTCATCTTCCCCCCCCACCCCTGACACATCTTGCTGAGGGTTTCCCCCCTCTTTGTATATCCTGTTGGTTTTTAATCTGTTGTAAACCACTCAGAGTTCTGCCAGAAGATGGGCGGTATAGGAATGAAACAAACAAACAAACAAACAAACAATACGTTCCTGTTAAAAAAAGAAGCTGCCTTGGTGCTTTCTGGGGGCTTCCATTTTGAATAGGAAGCTAGATTTCTCCCTGGCCAGGAGATTTCCAGCTTTGGCCTTTCTCCCAGGCAAACCACATCTAAGTCAGATTTAACTCGGAGAATGCTGGGACTCGTAGTCAAAATCCTGATCCACACTATACAGTTACAGCAGTTTGATAAGATTTGATCTACCATGGTTCCATCCTGTGGAATCCTGAGATATCTAGTCGGATGAGGTAGTTAGAATATCTGCTAGAGAGCTCTAACTACAAACCCCAGGATTCTGTAAGATAGAGTCACAGCAGTTAAAATTCTATTAGACCGCTATAACTGCATAGTGTAGATAAATGTACAGAAGCTATATAACCTGTCCTCCTCCTGTACACATCCAAGGATTTTCCAAAGTGAGGACATTCAACTATTCAAAGGGCAGGGCAGAAGGGTGCTATTTATTTAAAACATCAGTCTTAGTGTCTTTTTTATTTATTATGTTTGGAGCATGGCAGTGACCTGAAAATGGTATCTTCCTAACACACCAAACTGTAAAATGCTTAGACACAGGTTCATAGCACCTTTTTTGTTCTTTACCACATCATACGAAGATTGTAAACTGCTCGAGTTTAAAACAACAAAGAATCCAGTAGCAGTTTAAAATGAAGAGATTAACTTTTACTCACAATGTTCACTTAACACGAGTCACTTTGGTATTGGTTTGTCCTCTCTCTTGATAGGCAGCAGCTGTTGGAACTCACCTTATCTCTGTTCTGCACTCTCTCTGGCCATGGCTTTTAATGGATGACTCATTGATGCAAACAACTTTGCATTTGCTTTGTGTCTACACTGCAAACTATCCTTCAGGTGAGAGATGCTTCAGACATTGACAACATTGCAAATGGTCCTAAAGGGTTCACTGGAATAGAAGCTATGAGATGCAAGCATTTGTTGTGTCTCTGATTCCTAAGATGTGCAAACAAAAGTTCTTCTCACATAATTTCCTTCTTTTGGTCAACCAAATCTTTGACTTATTAATAAGATTTCCTTCCTAAGAGTTCCTTTGTGGAGAGGTAGTCTATTGGATATAGGACCTTCTCACCGCATTTGTAGAATGAGTCTTTAATTTATAGAAGAGAAGTGACATTAGTAGACCTGCATAGTTCTAGCAGAAGCGGAAACACAGTTTACAGTTATTTCAGTCAGACATTAGTAGTAGAAGTACAGTGGACCCTTGTATAACCAACTGTTTGTATAACATAAAATCTGTACAACATAAAAAAGTCTGGAGATAGGGGAAATTTCCTTAACGTAATTGCCTATGGGGCGAATCTGTGCAACATAAAAATGGGATCACTCTTTCCAGTGCATTCCTATGGGACATTTGTATAAAGGAAAATTTGCTTAACATAACTTCCTTTGGAACGAATTAATTCCTTTATACAAGGTACCACTGTAGTAGTATTTGGCAATGAAAGATAGTGATCTCTATTGTGCATAACAATGCTTAGTCTCAAATGTAGGTGGCTAGCTTGCAAAATTTCAAATGCTTGAATACACAAGAAACTCCATGTCCTGTCTTCAGATTAACCTACAGTTAGTGCTTATGAAATTAATAGTTCTCTTTCTACTTACATATTCTTTTGTGAGTGTATGGTTAAAGCTTTGTAGCAGAGAGTGGAAAATTTGATTCTACATCTGATGAGTTATAGAAGGAACCTCATTGTTTGCTTTAAAAAGAACTTTACAGGTCTTTGCGAGAGCTTTGATTTCTCTTCTGAATGGGTTTTGAAGACAGGTTGTTATGTGCATTATTACATTATAACTTTAATTTTCTGGTAGTTTTTTTTTTCAATTGAGATCCGTTCAAATTATGTATCTTGCTGTTGATCCAAAAAGCTGCTCACCTCCAGGTTCCACATGCCTGAGGAAAGCTTTAGGCTTCTTTTTTCAAACAGCAGCCTTTTGTGTGTCATGTCATAAACCGCTTTCTTTAAGCAGAGAAGGACATTCAAGAACAGGTTGTAACATATCATAAAATTTTGTAGCTTGCAAAATTATGTCGCAAAGTGCCCAGAGAGTGCTTTAAGCACTATGGGGCAATAAATAAGCAGCACACTTTATTTAAAAGAAAACATAGTCACTTAAACAGAATGTAACCAATCCCTTAGACATGTTTTCAGTAGCTTCAGGTTCTCTTCACACATCTGATCAACTGAACTTCCTCATGGCTCTCAACCAGGGCTGTGGAGTCGGTAGATAAATGTTCTAACTCCGACTCCGACTCCTAAGTTTTTTTGTACTTCCGACTCCGACTCCAACTCCCCGACTCCGACTCCTCTTCAGTCTTGAACTATTGACCCTCCATTCCCTTCACTTATACAAGTGTCTCTAGTCCTGCAAAAAACATTAATCCCTAATCAGTGAGATGCTAGGTTACCCATGGGCACTGTGTAACAGCAGAACACAACACTATGGAAAGTATAAGTATTGCCGCTCCTAATTGTGCGTTGCGTGTCATATAGTGAAGCACATGAAAAGCATGCTTCTTCACAGTCACTTAACGTGTTCGTTTTGTGGTTACATGAGGCACTGCATGCATTGGTCTTTATTCTTACAGTAGAGAAGTCATTAATTATAACTTTTTGTGAATTGGGACATTTAAACTTGCTTTAAAAAAAAATTCCAATCTAAATTTAGTAGGAGTTGGAGTCGGACTCGGTGCATTGTTTGCCGACTCCGACTCCAGGTACCCAAAATTTCCTCCGACTCCTCGACTCCGACTCCGACTCTACAGCCCTGCTCTCAACATATGCATGTGGGAAAATGCTTCACCAAGAAATCATTAATGCTAGAGATGTGTCTAAGCTTTATAATTGTTTGGCTCGAAGTAGGAATGATGAAACTGAAGTGAGCATTGCCTTCCCCATGTGTCTTTCTGGCTTGGATTCTTAGTCTGAGGTAGAGACAAAATCTGTTCCATCCACTTGTTTCCAAATGGCCATTTATTTTCCTTGTTCCAAGTCTGAGAAAAAGGGGCAAGGGTGATATTGCTGCTTTTCCTTAGTAGGCCAGCCAGCGGCCTGAAAGTGCTTGGTCAAATGAATTGCTGGCTTCAGCGTGTGGACAGCAGGCATATATGCCAGTTCAGTTACACATAGAGGAAGAGCGAAGATGTGGATGAAGCCCTTTCTGGGTGTCCAGGGTATCTGGAAAGGTTCCCCCCCCAGAACCACATTTCAGAAGAATCATTTTCCCACTTCTCACTTGGACAACCATACATAGAAATCTGGAATTCAAGAGTGCAGATGATCTTGATTTTTGTCTCCTGTGACATATCTTTACACTTGATGAGCTTTTCTAGTTCTTTTGCAAGACTAGGCTATAGGTGATACCTTTATAGGCCACTAATAAAATGACAAAAATACTTTATTAATAAAATGACAAAAAAAATCATTGCTCTCTTTCAAGGGCAAAACCCTCTTTTTCAAAGCATGTACCAAAAGCTCAAACATGGCAAAATATGTGGTTTGCCAGGAGGTCATTCTTAGATGTAAAGTTCTTGGCATGATGATATTTGCCAGACAGTCTTCTTAGATGAGGCAGGAAGACCTGTACCTGGTACATGTGCATTTACCTGGCAAACCATATATTTTGCCATGTTTGGACTTTTGGTACATGCTTTGAAAAAGAGGATATTGGCCTTGAAAGGTTGCAATGATTTTTTTTGTTATTTTATTATTGGCCCATAAAGGTATCATTTGTATCCTTGTCCTGCATTTGTATTTTGTAATGGCCACATGGCTCCCCCCCTTTTCCTTTCTAATTCTTTAATTTCTCTTTGTCTTTTCTTAATTTCCTGATTTCTTTGCTTTTTCGGTATTTAGATTGGTGATTGAACCAAAATGCTTTCTACAAAACATTTGTACAAAATGTTTCACTTTTCTTCCTTGTAATCATTAAAGTTGTGTAGTTGTTCTGTAGTCATAATGTGTTGTCTTTTGAGTGTTCAACTGCAGTCCTTCTGTCTTCTTTCACTTTCAACAGAAGTTGTTCCAAGTTATTGCTGCTTTCTGTCAGTAAGATGATGTCATTGCATATCTTTGATTATTGGTGTTTCCTCCACCAATTTTCACTCCCCCTTCATCTCAATTTACTCTGGTTTACAATATGATATGTTCTGTGTACAGACTGAACAGGTACTCTTAATAGACCACAGTATAATTTTTAATTATTGGCTTTCGTGCTGTGAGCAACTGCTCACAGCAGATGAGTTCTTCAGTGACAAAGATGTAGAAGGATGTTCCATGAGGAATGATCTTGAAAGTTATTTTCAAGGTTGCATGCACAGCATAGCCTCTCACTTTGCATACACGTTAAATTATGCCTTGCTGATTTTGTTTTAATAGTCCTTACCTGATTAGATTTTGAATATTTGAGGACAGGAAATAATTACTATATTTTATATCTTATGTCACTATTTTATGAAGATAGATTAGGTAGCCTTTTGGTAGATCCCTGCTCCTTGAATGTCTGTGCTTATCATTTCACTTTTGTATGTTAAAATGTGCTTCCTTCTGTGCTCTACCACTCCTACTTAAAACCATTAATTCCTCCTTTTTGACACCAAGTTTATGTGGTGAGTGCTGACAGTAGAACGAGAAGAATGGGCCTCTGAGAGGCAAGAAGGGAGATATTGATGGACTCACATAACCCTAAAGCTTGCGAAAACGTATCCCCAGAAGAAGTCTCTAGAATCCTCTGAGGACAAGATAACTAATAAGGAGTAAGGGTATTTGGTAGCCAAAAAATGGTGTATGTTGGGAAAGGAATCCTGGGCAGACTGGAATACCCACTTGGGAGCAAAGTGCTGGATGTCAACAGCTATACAGTGGTACCTTGTATAAAGGAATTAATTCGTTCCAAATGAAATTATGTTAAGCAAATTTTCCTTTATACAAATTCCCATAGAAATGCATTGAAAATGGAGTGATCCCATTTTTATGTTGTATGGATTTTCCCCATAGGCGATTATGTTAAGCAAATTTCCCCTATCTCTGGAATATTTTATGTTATACAAATTTTATGTTATACAAGCTGTTATACAAGGGTCCACTGTATACGGTTTAGCAGGGGTCCCTCACCCCTGGGCTATGGATCAGTACCTATATGTGGCCTGTAAATACCTGAAACTCACCAGTGCCTCAGGTGTTAGCAGGGTTCATTTTGAGGCACGCTTTGACTCCCTCCGCATGGGGTTTTGCTTCCCCTCCCCCATGAACCCGTGGCAACCAAAACAAAAGCTTAGCAACGGAACCAGCAGGAGAGGCTATTGTGTGCATATGTGCACTTTCTGCACTGGGGGAGGGGGCTGGCAAGAAAAAGGTTGGAGGCCACTGCTGTATAGCCTCATATAGAACAACATTGTTTTCCAGCTCTCACTTGTGAAAATAAGCAGCTAGCCACATGCCATGGCTGCACAAACAACAAAACCTTTAGAAGTGAATTACCATAAATTAAGAAATCACTGTAGAAATTATCTGTTTCATGCTCAGATAAGGTATACAGAGATTTCTTAACTTACAACAGTTCACCTCCAAAATTGAATGGCAGGATTTCTGTATTTTTTCCCTATGGAGGCAGTTTCTCTGTTAGTAGCTATTAAACATGCTAATTGTGTCTCACTTCTCATCCTTACACATACTGGAAGATATGTTCAATCCACAAGCACACCTACACTCATTTTAATACTGGGCTTCATGCACATGCATGCACGCACGCACGCACACACACACACACACACACACACACACACACACACACACACACACACACACACACACACACACACACGCTTACTGTAGACTGAATTTGTAAGTACCTCTGGTTAGTTTTATAGAAACTGAAAATGTGTGTTTTTCCTAATAATTAAATGCAACACTATTTTCATTTTTGAAGGCTGTGCTTCTCTTTGTGCGACAAGTGGTGGATTGTCTCCCCTTCAGACAGCTCAAAGAACTGCAACCGGAAACTCGCTAATGCATAGCATTGTGAAGTTAGCTTCTCACACTCTAGCTGAGAACAGCAACATTCAGCAGTTGACATTTAATCTTCTGGCTAATCTGGTCATTTCTCATGATTGTAAGAATGTTCTTCAGAAGGTAGGCATATACAATGTATATCTAAAATGCAGAAGGTGACGCTGGGTGTGAAAAGATAAAGTGAAGATATCAAATCACCTTTGAAGCTGTTCAGGCATTACCTATTCATATTTATCACTATGTATGAAGGATCTTACTCCAACCTTGTCTCCTCTGTTGTCACTTCTGTCACCCTCTGTCACTTGGAGGACTATAAGTCGAGAGAGAGAGAGTTTGTCAGTCCATGGGGATACTTCACTAAAAAAGCAAAGCAAAGTGTTCTGCTTATATACCGCCCCATACTACTACAAGTAGTCTCTGGGCGGTTTACAGTTTTAATTACAGAGTGCAGGCTACACATTGCCCCCCCAGCAAGCTGGGTACTCATTTTACCGACCTCGGAAGGATGGAAGGCTGAGTGAACCTTGAGCCTGCTACCGGGGATTGAACCCAGGTCGTGAGCACAGTTTTACTTGCAGTACAGGCATTTAACCACTGCGCCACGAGGAATCAGAATCAGAACTTTGGAGAATCAGGGTTCCAGTTCACACGGAGAGTACTAACAAAAAGCAGATATCTCTTTCTTCAGTATCCTCACTGTCCATGCGACAACAACATTGGAGATGAAATGGAGTGGAGCTAGAATTTTGCCTTGTGAGTGTACATAAAAGATAGCTCCCAAATAGATCCCATGTAGTTTCCCCCAATCACACGAATGTGAATAGCAGTTTAGGTTTATGATATATATTATTATGAAATAATCATACAGGTATGCAAAAACATGTGGCAAACCCATGGTACTAGACCACTCTGAACTTCTCTACAGAGGGTTTCCTAGCATGTGTACAAGGAAGAATTGACTGCTTTTAGTTCTGCTGACATCTGTGCCTATCAGCAGCTACTCACTTTGATCTTGGCCATGCTTAATGAAAAGTTGTGTTGATAGATCTATATTTTACTTATTGGATCTATAATTTGCCTCAACCTTGTTAATTTTCCAGGCTTTATTAAATTTGCTATCTCTGTCTTCATGCCACACAATTGCATATTGATATCAGTTCATGGTTATTGCCATAGTGCCTCCTGGATTGTGAACCCTCATCACAAACTGATTCAAACAAATGCCTTTAAGTATCGTTTTGCACAATTGACACTGGATACACAGAATGATGTGTGTAAATATTTAGTTACACCAGGGAACCATGTTTTGTCTTAGACAACCAATTATCTATTCAGCCAAGATGACTGTGTTCTCCTGGTTTTTCTGCACTACATCATCAGCTTTCAGTGCTTAATGTTTGCAGATAATTTATTAGTATAATTTGTATATGCAGCCCCAGTACATTTAGACATCAATTGTATACGTCAAGGATGTATTTTGACACTTGGCAGTCCTGCTTTTTGTGAAAAGATGGGTCTAAATCCCCTGCTCTTCATTTAGATTCTTTGTTGCCTCTTGTTTTTCATGGCAATGTAGTTACCTCTTAAATGAAACATGTAGGACGTGGCTTTCTCCAGAAATTATGGCTTTGTTTTGGTACTGTAATTCTTCTTTGATTAGTGCAGTAATTTCCTGCATATGCCTGATGAATGCTGTCCGAAACTTTCCCAAAGTAGTTCATCATTAGGACGGTTCTCTTGCTCCCGCTCCCCAACTGAATTTGCAACTTGCCTGCTTCAAAAGCAAAGCAGTAGGTGGGGCAAGACCATCTCTTCACCTCTGTTCTTTTTATACTCGTCAAGGAGGGGCAGAAGTATAGATTGATTATCTTCTGCCTCATATGTTGATTTGTTTCCTGATTAAATTTGCCTCTCAGGATTTTCGCAAAAGTACTCTCAAAGCAGCTAAAAACATCTGACTATTAAAATCAGTACAAGAATACTCATAATGCAGGCAGAGAGTAGACCCTCAGATAAGAGAGAGTCAAAACCTGATGACTTAGTTGAACAAGGTATGAAAAGGTGGGCAAATAAAAATATCTTTGTTGTGTGTCCAAAAGAGAGGTGAGTTGGTTTCCATAAGATGCCCAATGGGCACAGCCGTTCCTCTTTTTACAAAAGGGATGTTTTGATCTTCAGGGTCTTTTCTTACAGCATTGTAAGTTTACGGCCTATATCCTTCCTTATTCACACACTCTCACAGGTTAAAGCTATTTTTATTTATTATTGTTCTGTACTGTGAGAAATCTTCCTTGTCTTTCTCAAGAATTCATGGAGGTTTTCTCATACATTTTTCTCTTTCCAAATATGATTTTTTTATTCAAATTTATTTACTATGAACTGATTAAGTGCTAATTTAACAGTACGTTTTCGCAGTTAGTTGCTGGTTGAACATCACTTCCCAACAACACATTGGATTGTAACTCTTTTCAGACTGCTGCATGCTAACTTCATTTACAAAGTAGTAAAAGTAGGATTTTATTTTATTTATCTGTGCATTACTGAATTGTTGTGAGAATAACATTTCAGTTTCAGATTACTGCTGAATTGTTACAAGGTTACCTAGATGGTTTGTTTGTGTAGATCAGGGGTGGGGATCCTTTAGCCCGCCAGATGTTTTGGACTGCAACACTCAGAATTCCAAGTCTGTGTCGCCAATGATAAAGAATTTTGGGAGTTGTGATCCAAAATATCTGGTTTTAATGGGCATAGAGTGAATTGTACAATTTGAAGGCTGTTCTAGAAGGAGGGACCAATTAAGCAAAAGTTTAGAAGCTTTGTTCTCAGATAGTGACTGAAATCCTATTGGCTGCCGTAGTAAGCCACACCAGACTAGGACTATATAATCAGTTAGGATTTGGTAAATCAACATTCCATTGATTCAAATGAGATCACTCAAATAGGATTGCAACTCACTTTATCACAATAAGTCACAATTAGAGTAGATATAATTGAAATGCAGTGGTAACTTGTAAGATGAATTTAATTCATTTTATGGGGCAATTCGTCTTACCAAATATTGTCTTGCAAAATGCAATTTCCTATAGGAATGCATTGAAAACTAATTAATCCGTTCTGGAGAGAACAAATTCATAGGTTTTCAATGCATTCCTATGGGAGGGCTGTCCCAAACCTTCTTAATCACCAGAAAGCAGAGGGCTATTCCCCCTGCATCCAACAGACTTCTGATTTTGACAGCTCCAAGCTGCCTATCTGATGTGTGGGAGCAGCCTTCTGCTACCGGTGAACCCAGCAAAGGGGGGAAGCTTTTCCTCTTCTTTGCTGAGTTGGGGCAGAGGAAAAGCTTCCCTCGCAAACAGCCCCAGCTGGGCGAGGATAACTGGGTCCCTGCTTCACCCACCAACTTGGTGGTCAAAGGAGGGACCCAGTGATCCTTGCCCACCCTGGGCTGTTTACGAGGTAAGTGGTGGCGGCAGTGATCAAGTTATATCAATTTGGTGGGCAGATCAGGGACCCAGTGATCCTTGCCCAGTCTGGGCTGTTTGACAGCCTGGGCTCTTTATGAGGTAAGTGGTGGCAGCAGTGATCCGTAGCCGCTTCCCTCACAAACAGCCCAATCAATTGAGGTGAGGCGAGGGAGGTGGCGGCAGCAGGGCTGGGCGAGGATCATTAGCCCCCTATTTTGCCCGCCAAGTTGGTGGATGAAGCAGGGACACAGTGATCCTCACTCAGCCCTGTCGCCGCCACTGCCTCTTCCCTTAGAAAGCTCCCCTGATGCTGAGGATCGGGTGTTGCACACTGCTTGGTCTGCAGAATTTGATCTGCAGTGGTACCTCGTCAGATGAATTTAACCCATAGAGGAAAATTTGTCTTACAAAACATGCCTATTCCCAGAAATTTCATTCATCTTACAAGTTGGTTATCTTATGTGTCATTCATCATATGAGGTACCACTGTAATTGTACTTATAGAGGAGTTCACTCACCAAATCCCCTCTGATTCGATGGAACTCTAGCATAACCTACCACACCAGATAACAGATAACAGAATTTCAGCCAATATCTTGTTCAGTATTCCCAGAGAAATATCTTATTTGGAGAGAAAACTGCTTTCAGAAGGTTTGTGGAAAGTTTTTGCTGTGTACAACAGTATACATTGCCCTTTTCCAATTTGCAGAATAACTTTCTGCAGAACTTTTTGTCGCTGCCATTGCCCAAAGGAAGTAATAAAAGCCTCAGTGGACTGGCCATTGCTTGGCTGAAGCTGCTGTTGAATTTATCGTTTGGAGAAGATGGACAACAAATGATTGTGAAGCTGAACGGTAGTTTAGACCAACTAACAGAGCTGGCCAAGTACAAGCACCGAAGTAATCCATGTATGATCCTTCTGATTCTGCACAATACCTGCTTTAGTCCAGTGAACAAACCAAAGGTACTAGCCAATGGTAAGTATTAATTCATTTCATTAAACTTTTGCTATGATACAGTATCCCCATTTTATGGAATCTTGGTTACAGATTTATAATTAATATGAAATATTTTGTCTATGAACAGAATGAATCAATATATTGATGTGGAAATAGATTATAGATATAGATATATATTAATTTCAATTGATAAACTTGGTACAGTGGCCCCCTGCCCTTTTGCAGTTCATATACTGCGGTCCAGCTATATTGCGGGATGGCAGTGCAGTGGTACCCCAAAAGGGCTTGAGGGAGGGGCTAAAAGGTTTTAAAAGCTTGGGCTTTTTAAACCTTTTTTCTCCCCCTTCCCCAAGCCCCAGGCTCCAGCTGATTGGCACTGGGATGGGGATGGAAAACAAAAGTTTTTTATCCCCCACCCCAGCGCCAATCATCTGGAGCCTGGGGCTTGCCTCCATGGAGGCATCATACGCCGCTGTCCTGCACCTGGGGGGTCGGGAGAAGTGGCACGCAATGTTTAAAATGACTTTAAGCAACGGAGCTAAGCGCTTGGCTCTGTTGCATGAAGTCATTTTAAACACCGATCCCCAGGTCATGGGGGAGCGGCGCACAATGTTTAAAATGTCTTTAAGCAATGGAGCCAAGCTGGCTCCGTTGCTTAAAGACATTTTAAACATTGTTCACGCCCCCCAAGGCCCGACTCGATCTGCATCCACATATTGTGGATTTTCAATGATCGTGGGTCAGGTCGGGTCCCTAAACCCCATGATAGATGGGGGGTTACTATAATGTAATATACTGGAATGCACTGTAATTTTCAGAGATTCAGAGAGTTTTATTGGGTATTTTGGACTGTAGTTAACAAATTGTCTTATAATACCACCCAGTAATGTATTGGATGAGTATATGAACCACACTTCAGTACAAGAGTCTGGTAAATGTACAAATTTAAACTTGAGAATGTCTACGATTTTAAGCAAGACAGGAAAATTCTACAAAACTGCGCAGCAGGAAGCTTCAAATAATTGGTGTTAAGACAATCCAGCAAATGTTTTTGTAAATAAATAAATAACAAAGTCATTCATCACCCGCTCCCCCTTCTGGGTTGGGGCAGCCAGCTTTTCCCCTGCCCCAACCCAGCAAAGAAGGGGAAAAGCATCCCCCCTTTGCTGGCTTGGGGGTAAACCCCCTCAATCAATCAGCAGTGGAAGGCTGCCGGTTGATTGAGGGGTTTTGGGACAGCATTCCCATAGGAATGCATTGAAAACCAATGTAATCTGTTCCATCCAGAATAGAGTACAGTGGTACCTTGTATAAAGTAATTAATTTGTTCTAGATGAATTATGTTAAGCAAATTTTCCTTTATACAAATTTCCCATAGGAATGCATTGAAAACAAGAGTAATCCCTAATCGCAAATATTTTTATGTTGTATGGATTCGCTCCATAGGTGATTCTGTTAAGCAAATTTCCCCTATCTCCAGAATTTTTTATGTTGTACAGATTTTATGTTATACAAACCATTTGTTATACAAGGGTCCGCTGTAGTTGGTTTTCAATACATTTCTATGGGGAACCGTGCGTCTTAAGATGGATTTTTCATTAAACGAATGGACCCCTGGAACCAATTAAATTTGTCTTAGGAAGCACCACTGTATATAGTAACACAGTCTGTCCAGTAGGATATCTTTGGTAAAGAATAGTCCATCTCCATTTTGCATCTTTTGTGCCCCCTTTGCTAGTACTCAGCTGCCTAAAAGATACATTGCTTTATTTATTATATCTACATTTATTTTCCCCAGCAAGCAGCTTTTAATGGCCGAAGGCATACTGTAGATGTTAGCCGAAATTGAAATTATTTGTTGTAATATTTATCGCTGAATGAGTGAGACAGATTCCTGGTAGGAATTCATTGAAGGAACAGAAATCGTGATAGAATGGCCTTTTGTCAGGTACATGTGTGGTCTTTTGTCTTCCTCATAGATAAAGCTATTGCATTGCTATCTTCCTGTCTGGAAAGTGATAGCCCTGCAGCTCGAAGAATAGGCACATCTGCACTATGGGCTTTGCTTCACAATTATCAGAAGGTTAGTATTTTCAAGGCTGAATGCTTTTTTTCCTGGCATGTTTGCCCCAAAGCATTGTAAGTTTTATTTATGAATTGCATTGTATGCCTTGTATTTCCGTTAGTGTCAATATGACTAACAAACCGAACAAAGTTCAGTCCCCCCAAAAATTAGAAATTTAAAGCAAAGTTGGTCAGTCTTAGTTCAGAGGGGTTATAATACGAGAGTGTGCATGTTCCGTTAGCAGAAGATCCTATTTGAGGAATATTATTGTTATGTGTCATCCAGTCCTTTCCGATATATGGGCCCCCTGTGAATCAATATCCTCCAAATGATCCTGTCTTTAACAGCTCTGATTAGATTTTCCAGACTCATCAATGTGACTTTCTTTATTGAATTAATCCATCTCTTGTTAGGTCTGTCTCCCCACTCCACCCCCATTGTCTTCCACAGCATAACTGTCTTTTCCAGTCTGTCTTATCTTCTATGTCCAAAGTACAATAGTCTCACTTTAGTCACTTTAATTTTTAGAGATAATTTATGCTCGATTTGGCCTTGCACCCACTTATTTCATTCTGCAAATTGAAGTCATTTTTTTTCTGTAGAGATTTTTATCTTCCTAAAGTTCAACTGTAATCCTGTTTCTGCATTTTTCTCTAACCTTCATTAGTAGTCATCTCAACTTATCATGGTTGTCTGCCACTAATATGATATCATCAGCAATCTACTGATTTACATTTCTTCAATTAAGTGTTACTCTTCTCTTTGCCTGACTCTAATCCAGCTGTTCATGTCATGTCCTGCATATTTATCAGACTGAGTAATGAAATACATTCCACTTTGACACCATTTCCAGCTGGATAACATTTTGTTACCCCATTTTCTGCATCTTGTTGTCTAGAGTATAGGATTCACGCACTAATTTCTTGTAGAACATTGCAGTTTTTCATGATCAACACAGTGAAAGGCTTTACTGCTGTCTATAAAGCACAAACTAATTTTATTCTGAAATTCTTTGATAGCCAATCTGTATATGCAATTTGATCCCCAGTGTGGTTTCCTTTTATGAATCCAGTTTGAACATCCGGCAAATGAATGGTTGGCTGCCTGGGGAGGTGGGGAAAGTGAGTGGGCCACTTCCTGTGTGTACTTCCTGTGGTGCTGCGCTTATGAAACAGCATGAAGTGTCCCCATCTCTGTTGAGGGCCTGTATTCAATTCACTGAAGGGTTTTGCTCAGTGCAAAAGTCCCTTCACTCAATTCTGGTAACCTCTTAGACTTGTTATAACAGTGTTCGTGACAATAAAGACCACAGATGAAGATTTGTTGTAATGCATAAAGACATGGTTTGCCATTGTGGATGTAGACCTTGCAACAATGATGTTCTGTTATCCCACAAATTCAGAATCTTTCCTCAGGCCTTCTCCCTCTTTTAACCACTCCTTCTCAGAGGTTTCTGTATCTATTCTTTCCTTTCTTTTCCTCCCTCTTTTCCCTTCCCTTCATACTCAAGAATGATCTCTCTGTTGAGGTTTTGCCTCTGAGATCTCCTTTCAACTAACTTAGCAGCCATGTGTCTGTTCTTTAATACCTCAATGGTTCTGGCCAAACCGAACGTTCTATTCTCAGAGAAACTGCTCCAGGAAGTTCCTTGAGAAGAGAATTGATGTCAAGGGCTTTCCTTCTTTATCCCATTTTGGAGGTTATCCAGGTGACTCATTTTTAGCAATTAGCCACTGCATGACATTTAATTATGCGATAGCCGGAGCTGCAAACTAATATTTCATCATGTGTTGATAGATGGGAAAATGCAAAACAATTGGTCCTCCCCAGCCCTGGTTTTTCATTATTTTCCCTAATCTTCAGCTGTTAATAATTACTAAGATTCATTGATTCACCTTTACCTCCCAGAAAACCTCGCCTAGGCTCTGTTTCTTGCTCATACCTGTGTGTGACACTCTTGTTGATAATTGTTTTTTTACAAAGAAGCTTTAACTGGGAACATTTATATCCTGAACCTACTTAATTGATGGAACTCATGTGAAGAAGGCATATATGTAGGAAACATATATTCTCTTCTTCTGCTCTCAGCTTCTACATGGGTGTTGTGTAGTGCATAAATACATAAATGCATCAAATTAACACTGGTGTATGAAAACACGCTAAATTAACTTGTAGGTTATGCGATGTGTGACTTTAAAATATGCTGTATATTGCTTAGTAGCACACAGTCTGTGCTTTCCCTATTGTATTCAGGAATAAGTTGGCAAGAGTGTCACTCAAAAGGCCGCTTAATATTCAACAGAGAGCTTTCTGCTATGCTGAACTTTGCAGTCAGCCGTGTTCTAGGAAATTGTGTCTCTTTTGATTGCTAGATTTCATTGAATCCTTCTGCCCTCATTCTACGCGACTGTTCACAGTGGTATGCTCACATGTTGCATTTTTAAGTGTGTGAATGCCATAGCCCTGTGGCTTGCTGCCAGTAGAGGAGTGCAAGAAGGAGGAATGGCATTAAGAGTGTCAACACGAAGGAATTAATAATACTTGGATTGTTCTTTCTGTGTGCTACAGGCAAAAGTGACTCTGAAGAATCCATCAATAAAAAGAAGAATAGACGAGGCCTTCATTTTGGCAAAGAAAAGTAAGGTTTTTTTTAAGGACAGATTGTAGCTTCCGTTTCAAATGTTTAGCAACTGGATTCATAGTTGTATTGTGAAGAAATGATTAATACTCAGAATCACACACACACACACACACACACACACACACACACACACACACACACACACACACACACACACACAAGATGCTGCAATCTGATCTGTCCATGTTTAATCTGAAGCAAGTCTCATGTAGTTTCAGTGGAACTTATTCCCAAGCAAGTATGCAAAGGATTGCAGTTGATGTCAGCAAATTTTGGAGCCCTTCCTCCTTTATAACCTTTTGGGGACTTCCCCTCCAAAAGGTAGAAAAACGCTGCAAATTGAAAAGCCTTTTTAGGATTGTGGCACCCCTGATGCAATGCTCAACATCACTGAGAAAAGGCAGATTGCAGTGGAAGTTTGCCTTTTGAAAACCCCCTGCATCTGTATCATGAGCCGAGATGGGCATGAAGTGTCAAACTGGTGCAAGCCGCTGGTTTGGTGGTGCATGCCCATCTGTAATCAAGAGCATACAAAGCATAGGAGTTGACAAATTGTGATGCCCTGGATGCTGCTGAATTGCAAGTCCCATATTTCCCTCACCATTAGTTTTCATAGCTAGAGGTGACTGGAGATGCAAACAAATGGTTGCCCACTTTCTTGGGACCTGTGTTGTTACATCTAGTTGAAGGGGGGAAAGTCTGGAAGAATATTTTATCTGAAGGAAAAGGAAATATGGATGGCTTCCTATGTTCCTTTATTTTCTGACATACACAAAGATGTATCTGTTTTAAGGTAGCAGAACCTGAAGTATCTTGAGTATACGTCTTTGGAACCAACCCCTGGAACCACAAGAAGCTAACTGGTAGAGAGAAAAAAACATATGAGATCACATTTGACCAAACAGCCATTTTGTTCCTTGAATACATTAGTAACATCACTAGCATATTGGTTGTTGGGAAAAAGCTTTGTAAACTGATTTTCATTCTCCACAAAGCTAAGGAGCCTGTGGGACTCTGAACTCCAGTTCTGATTAGTATTAACACATTTGGCCAACGCCATGATATGATGGCAGTAGTGGTGCATTAATATGGGCGGGCATCAAAATATTGCCACTCCATGTAGGGCATTTCTGGAACTCTGGAAGGGCAACTCTTGCTAGTGAGCTATATGGTTCAATGGTCTGAGTCACTATAAGATAGCTTCCTATAGAAATGTTTTTCTAGAATGATTTCAGAAACCCAAACCTTGATTATGAAGTATCAGTCCTGATGTTTCTCAAAATGATTATAAAAAGTTAGAAAGAGCTGCATAATTCTTTTTATCTTTAATTATTAAAGTAGAGTTTGCAGTTTGTCATCTATCTAAAAGTTATTGCATTTCTCTCTCTTTTTAGCTTGTCAATTACAAGAAAGCCAGCAGGATGCTTATTACTTAAAATGTCTGGAAGCTCTTGTTCAACTTCTTAGCAGTTAACAGATGCCACATTAACCATCAGAGTGTTGCACAACTGTTTTTTCTCCTGAACTACATCAGAATCCAAGTAGAGTGTTAAATTCAACATGTGAAAGAAAAATGCTAACTCTTTGGATTAGTATAAAATTGTGTGTGTGTGTGTGTGTGTGTGTGTGTGTGTGTGTGTGTGTGTGTGTGTGTGTGTGTGTGTGTGTGTATAAAGGAATGGAATTTTAATTATGTAAATTATAATTATGTAATAAAATCATGTTTGTATTTGTGCCAATAAAAATGTTAACCAAAATATTGATTGCCTAATTATGTTGCAGATGGTGAGGGGACTTTGGCTCTTCACAGGTTTTGGTCAACCATCAGAAGCACAATTAAACTTTTAACTAATTTTGTATGTGTTTTTAATGTGTTTTAAGGCTTTTTAAAGAGTTTTAACAAAATGTTCTTATACTGTTTCATGTTCAATTGGTTTGTATGTGTTATAATTTATTGTGTTTTTGTCCGTTTGTTTTTCAATAACTTGTGAACTGCCTTAGTTCTCTTAAGATGTGAAAAGGTGACATAAAATGAACAAAATAATCAGGGTCAAAATCCAACCTTTTGGATAACATAATCCAAAATGTTGTGGGTGGTGGTGGTGGTTTGCATTTGTTTGCATGCACACATACACTTGTGTGTGTGTACACACACACGCACTCGCACATGCACACACAGGATGGTTGTCTCTTGAGTGCTGTCTTGAAATGAAAGGAGAAGTTGGGGCTTACATTGCTGCATTCAAACGTTATAACTTTTGTGATTTCCTCCAGCTGTTTCTTTGTTATTCTTGTTGGTATGTTGAACCAGGAAATACTTTTAAGAATCTGTGAAATACCTGTGTCTCTGTGTGTAAGTTCTTTAAGATCTCTATCTGTTGCCTTCTACCTAGAGGAGTAATCTCTGCCCAGTGTTGAACACAGCAAAATAGATTTGCAGAAAGTATCACTTTTATAAGTGAGCATTACATAAAGTATGTATTGTTTAGTATATTTGTTTATATAGTATAGACAGTGATACCTGAGCTTCAATTTTTCCACTGCTATTTGTTATTCCTTCCATTCCATTTTTGCAAGAGCAAAAATTGTAAGTTCTATAACTCACATCCTAAATCATAGGATTTACAAGAAAGACAGAATCAATATGCTGTTTTCTTCCACCAGGGTTCCTAAATTAAGAAAGAAAAAAACAAATCTTGTTACTGTTTTGAGGAAGAGGAAAGCTGTATTCTATGAGTTGAGGAAGTTTCCATGCATAGTGGAAATAACAAATAATGCTTGTGGCTTGCTCAGTGAAACCACAGATGTAAAGATAATCTGTCTACCTGTGACTCCTTGAGGATGTATGGCAAATGTTTGTCATAAAAAGGAAAAAGAATATATTGAAGCTGTTAAAAAAACAAAGAACTAGCACAGAGCAACTGTTCCTCTCTCTCTCTCTCTCTCTCTCTCTCTCTCTCTCTCTCTCTCTCTCTCTCTCTCTCTCTCTCTCTCTCTCTCTCTGTGTGTGTGTGTGTGTGTGTGTGTGTGTGTGTGTGTGTGTGTGTGTGTGTGTGTGTGTGTGTGTGTGTGTGTGTGTGTGTGGAGTTACAGTCATGACCGACTCTTCGTGACCCCACCTCCATGGAGATTTCTTGCCAGGAATATTGGAGTGGTTTGCCAGTTCCTACAGCACCTGGTATTCCCTGGTGGTCTTCCATCCAAGTACTAACCAGGGCCGACCCTGCTTAGCTTCCAAAATCAGGCAAAATTGGATGTGCTTTAGGGCATCTAGGCAATATGCAACTGTTCCTACTATCACAGTTTATCCAAACCAACAAGTATCTCATTCCTTACTCTTAGTCCCATTTGCACAGGCAAGAAATACGGGCTGAAGGTGACTGATCTGCCCAATGCTATATCTGCAATAACTAGTTTCTTACTCTACCATGGTGGTTTGAAATAGAGATGGACACAAATCACTTTGTGCCAGGTCATTCTATTTCAACCCTGGCCATTCAAAGCAGTACTGCAGGAATGTCCGCTCTGCCTCCTCATCTGAGTAGGCAGCTGGTGGAGGAGGCAGAGAAGAGAAGTCCGTGCTCCTGCCAGAACAGGAAGATTGCATGAGGGAAAAAGTGCATGCCAGCTTGTGAGTGGGAGAGCCCATGAAGGTGGGGAAAGGGAATGTGCATTACCTGGGGTGCCACACTGACATCCCAACTCTAAGCAATTCATGTTCATCTCTGCTTCGAAGATTGCACTTAATGCATTAATAGGTTCCATAGTTAATTAGCCTAGGCTGAAAATAGATTAAAATTAGGGGTGTGGGGAAGTTATATGCATCCCCAATGTAAATGAGGACAGCTATTGCACACCTCTAGCCTAGAAGTTCTGGGTCACTTCAGATTTCATTGTGCCACAATAGTTGATGAACTGCCCATATAATCAAACTTTGATCTGCCTTCTAGTAACTTGGCGAAAATCGCTATCTGTTGACCATGGACTGTATACCTGAGAATGAATGAGAAGTAGGAACTAGATCCATTTTTTCTGACATTTCCAATCATATGCAATGTGTTTGTGGCAGAACACTACCTAATTAGCCATTGTTCTTACTAGAACAGCATTAATGCTGCTACCACTTTGTGTGGTAGAGTTATGTCCAATGGCGTCAAGGGTGACTTGAAATTTTGGCCATTTCCCTACAGTGGCTTATCTAATACAACTCAGAATGGCCACTGGTGGAAGGTTGTTGTGTTTTGTTAACTGGACACAATTTTGTGTCATACTAAAACCACTCTAGGATGACAATTCCACACAGTAACAATTTTAGATTGCTTATTTGCAAGTCAAGACCAAAATAAATTGTGGCAAACAGCCATTCAGAAGAATGCGTAGATTCTCAGATAAGGAGGAGGAAAACCTGTCTTGCTTGTTGACAGGTGGGAATTGTACATGGAGTACTAGAGTCTCAAGATTGCTTGAAAAATCTAAGCAATTGGATATTTGAAGATGTATTAATCAGCCTTAGTCTGAATACCTCATTTTTGCAAATCTGCCTTATATGAAGCTTCAAAAGAAAGGATTGAGCTAAAGTTTAAAGCATAGTGGCTGAAACAACCCTCTATAAAGAGTTTTCCTTCAAATCCAATGGCATTCTTCCTTGCTAACTTGAGATAGTATTTTTAGGCTTTATTGATCTGACTAAATTGATGAAGGCAAATTGAATTAGTATACCTTTTACTCTACTACAGTGGCAAGCCACCCCACTTAGTAAGACATTGTAATGGTGAATTAGGAATGGGGAGAGAATATTTTCATGGCAAGAAAGTCTGTTTTCAGCAGAACACATTTATTTATGATTTGGGTTTGATATTTGTTTGCTCTTTGCAGAATTCCGGGCAAATAAGCTGATTTTTTTTCCTTAAGAGGTTGCTAAGAGATTTAATGGACATAAAGATATTTGTATATCAGCATGGCCAGGGCTGTGTCAGATGCCAAGTAAGTGATGGGGCTCTGCGGTCAATAGCTCTGTGTCTAAAATTTAACCTGGAAAAACATTCAAGGGAAGAAAAGGAAAATGGAGTCAAAGGATTGTTCACATAGTGTATGTTATTTGAGTAAAATCCAAACTTAGATATTATGTCAAATGTTGAAATCTATTGAATCCACCTTCTGAGAGATTAAGATGAATAGGAAATTAATGCTGCTAATTCTTGTGTACCAGGGTGGAACCGTTCAGTCCCTCAGAGCCGTATTTTATTACAAAATCCACAGAGAACCAGGCCTACAAGCAGGCAATTTACAGTGTTGTTTCCTGATTCCATGTACCTCACGGGGGATGGTTTATGGACAAAAACCAGCTCTGTCAAAATGTGCACACAGAATCTGTTGTTTTCTGTCAAAATTTACTTTGAGATGTTGTTTTAGCACTATTATACATTGGGGTGAAAAAAAGCAAATGAGTTTCTGGAGCAACTTACTCCATTTACAAGTAAGCTGGTCTCTTGGTAAACAGAAGACGCACTTGAATTCTCATTCTGCTGAGGAAATACAGTAGGTGCACCTTCAATCCTATTCTTACTCATAATTGTTAATACAGTGGGTCTGAAAACAATCTAGTACTCACCTAGTGCAAGTCCCCCCCCAATGCTGGTGAATGATTGTGGTACATCACATAAATGTGTAGATTTCTTTCCTATATCTAGACTCTTTAAATACTACAGATTCCCACGGAGAGTCAACATCTTGTTGCTGGTTCACTGCAGCAAGAGAATAATACCACAAAGTGGGCAGGAAATAGCAGCCTCTTTCAAGACGTTCTAACACATGTCTCTGTAGCTCTGTTGAATATGGATTGTCTTGCATTCTTCACTGTTTCTGCGCTATTCTGTACAAGTAAGACATATTTCTTATCTGACATTCTATGTCTGATAGTTTTATTTCCAAACTGCTGCTCCAACATATACCTATTTGGCCATAGATTCCACAGAAATCAATTATTCTTATTTATATTTACTTACTTATTTATACTTAATTTATTCAGAGTAAAGGTACTTGTATTTCTCTAGTTATTGCATTTTTTTTGAAGTCATTTCCTGGGGGTGTTTTTTGGGCAAAAAAAAACTGTGATCAGAGCAGGATGGTCGCAGGTGGAAGTATGTAGGATTGCATGCTAAATTGTACTTAAAAGAAGACGTCATTATGTCCTATTTGGAAGCACTCTTGGTCTTTTGTAAGGGAATTTGCTTGGAAGTATTTTGCTCAAGAGAAGGCAGCTGTTGCTTATGTGTATTTGTTCTGTGCTTTATTAAAGCCACTGCTTTTCTCTTGCTTTAGGGTGTCTTTTTGTCCCAGTGGAAGGAAAATATGTGGATTCTACAGTGAAACTTGCTAATGACATGACCCTTGAATGTGCCTATCCAAAGACTGCAAGTATAAGCCAGATGTCATGGAGTAAGGAAAAGAACGGTAGCCAAGAAAGGATTGCAGTCTTCAGAGTGCCTTATGAACTGTTCATCGAAAATGGATATAAAACTAGAGTCCACATCCATAATGATACCATAAACAACAAGTCCCTGGCTTTTAACAATGCTAGCAAGGAAGATGCAGGGTTTTATCTATGCATCTTTCATACATATCCATTGGGACGTTGGGAAAAGCGAATAGAGGTTGTACAATCAGGTAAGATAACTTTTTATTATGGTCATTTTAACACTAGTGATATCTGTCAACAGATGCCAGCTTTTAATAGTTAAAAGAAAAGCTGGTAGCCATCAGCTATGCAGGTCATACCCACGGTGACACAGAAAACACTGTTTCCAAGGCAGATCATACATGGCATGGCAACTACACGTGTTTCTCTTTTGCAAAACGCCCAAAGAGGGCAGAATTTTGAATGTGAAGCTACCTAGCCTCTTTGTAGGACTGCAACAGAAAAATACGAAGCAATGTCTCTATCTCTACTTCAGCAAAATCAGAGGACACATTTTAGTATTCCACTAGGATACCAAATTTGTATCCATGTGCATATATTGCATAGCCGTGTTCTGAAACTTTACAAGAGAGTATGACAAAATGGAAATTACAAGGGAGTGCCACATTACTTTCCAATGGCATTGGGTGTGTATGTGTGCTTTTTCTCATTGAACATTTTACACCTCTGCTTAGATCTGTTATTTAAAGACTTCTACATTCTTTTTATGATATCCAGGGCAGTGAAGTGGATGGACTAGGACTCAGAAGGTCTAGTTTTAGATCCCTGCTGAACTGTGGGAACTCACAGGTGGTGTGGCAGACCCACTTCTTAAATCCCCCACTTATCCTGAAAGGCACATAGGGAGGACTATAAGTCAGTTTCAGCTTGACAACACATAATATAACAGTGTGCTTTCTAGACTGATGTGCAGTCTGTTCAGTATCATTAGCCAGCAATTCACAGGCACTTAGGTAGTAGAGAGGTTTTTTTTTGGGGGGGGGGGAACCTACCTCAGTCAGTAACTTTGTGCATACGTACCCTTTCCTTTTTTCACCATAAAACTATTTTAGCGAAGGGAGAAAAAATGCAAAGGGGATTGCTTGTTTTGTTGAGCAACTGCCATGGGTGAACTACACCAGCTGTCCAATTATTCCATCTGCTGCCAGGAGTGTTTAATAATGGAATCTGTTGCATGTATATTACCAGTGTAAAGCAGGCAAGTCATTAAACTGGACCCTTTTATCATTATTCCTCAGTGAGCCTAAAGGCCTGCTCTCGCATTTTCGATATTAAAGAACTGAAGTTTTAGACCCCAAAGTTCCAACTTGAAATGCTTAATAAGTTCCTATGAAAAATGTAGGAGACACCTCTTCTCTGCTCACGAGGAGGACAAAAAGCAGTCAGATGTCCATCTCATGAAGTTCAGCAGGAACTAGATGTCCCTGAACATTCTTCTGTTTGACAGACATAATATTAGAGTGAATTCACTGGTTATTCATAGCAACTACCAAGAATAGCTATTTTTCCCTGACAAGGCATGGTCTGTAACCTCATGACAATAGTACTGTTGGGGAATCATAGGATTCTGTTATAAGAGTCAGGTATTGGCCGTGAAATCTTTTGACATGGGATGTTGGCGACTTTTAATAGATTATACAGCCTGCTTCTAAAACAACTCCAGAAGTTAATAGTGGGGTCTTTATTGTATTACTTAATCATTGCCTATTACTAAGGAAGTATTTCGTTTTTTAGAAATAGAAAAAAATTGCAACAGTAATGTGCATGCATATGCTGAATGCAAAGATGTAACAAGTACTTGGAACAGCTAGACAAAGCCAAAATTTAGCCAGATACTGTACAGGTTGAATTAACCTGATGTTTCTGCCGTACTTAGAAAGGACTAAGTAGTGCAATGCTATTTTACTGATGACTTTTGCCTACCTTTTATTTTTATTTATTTATTTATTTTTATTTATTTTTATTGTTGCTTTGTGTTGTTTCCTACAGCAGTTATCAGACTTGAGTACACTTTGATGAAAAGGCAGCATTCAGCTAAAAAAATAAACACTGTATGGACAGCCTGGAATACTCTGCCCGCTTTTATGCATTGCTTAAGCAGTTTATTCAATCTTTCAGTCTATCCGTCCATTAGAGAATTCAGAGCAAACCGCCACAAATGTAGGAACTATTATTAGAATGTACAACCTTGTTTCCTGAATTAAATATGCTCAAGACCACATTCATATATTTTAGAGGCTGAAACACAGTCTATTTTTTCTAGACCAAAGATTGCTTCAAAATTGAAGAGGGGCCACTTCAGCCTTTGTGGTATGGTTTTGCTGTCACAATCTTACTATAGATTATGGTGGTGAAAGCTGCTGGGAATTTCAGTCTGAAAACATGTTTAGGTGGCATGATTGTCCATCCTTTGTGCTAGATCCTTTTCAGTTTGGGCTGCTTCTCACTTTTTAGTTAATCCTGCTGCTTAAACCTTTCACCCTCCCTCAGCATTCACCTGTTTGAGCGTTGCATGCCAGCATCTGTCCCAACAGAGGCAATTGTTACTTGTCTTGGATGAAATCCTGTTGCTGCCACTTAGGCAGCTAAGGATAACATCCAGAGTGGCTGTGATATTTTGGAAATCAAACATTTCCGCTGAATCTTCTGAAGGACCCAAGGCTCCTGTGTAACCCCTTTTCTCATGTGGGAGCCAGGCAGATAGCAGAAGAGAAGGGGGAAGCCTTTAATTACCAAAAATTTCCACTGTCAGGATGACTGTTTGCAACATTAGTTTTTTTAATTAAATAATTCCCCCCCCCCCCAATCCATTCTCATCATCTCCAAATGGTATCCAGGGGATGAAAGGGTAGCCCTGGGGACTTCAGGAAAGAAATTGGAAATGTTTAATTTCCCAAAATTTGCCACCCTTGTTTATAACATCAACCCCCTTAATGCAGTATTTGTTATAGCGACAGGATTTCAAATGTAACGACTACAAATAGTATATTTATTTATCTTCTCAATTTACTCCTTTTACAGATGATTCTAAAGGACACGTCTTCTTGGATCCTCATGTTATTGCAGATTCTCAAGTTACTAAACCAAATAAAAACGTCACCCTCATGTGCTTGCATGACGCTGATATCCCTGTAAATCAAGTGCTATGGGAAAGGGTGGAAGTCAACCATGTGGACTTCATAGGAGAGTGTCCTGAATCCAGTCCGCCAGTCTACGGATCAGATTATGAAGAGCATGTACAGATAGACTGTGCCAACCCAGCATATAGCACCCTTGTCATCTGGAACGCCTCAGCTCGTGACACTGGGATATATCACTGTTCCTATTTTGGAGCAAACGGCAAAAACGAATCCAGTTGGACAAAACTGACTATTGCAAGCAACGGTAAGCTAAAGGCAGGGACTGGGTGATAGCTCTGTAATAGAAGTTTTCAGAAGGTACTCTGTGGCATATATTCACTGAAATGTATGCAAAATTTGCTTACGTGTCTAGGACCCAATATTTGTCTTTGAGAGGCAAAGGAGGAAGTGGGGGGCATGTTGAGGAAACCACAATGCTTGATTAGGCTAGTTTTAAACTAGGCAGGAAAGGAAGAGGAAAGACTGCAAAGGGAAGATGTCAAACAAAATAATTGTTTATCTCCATATGTCTTTGTTACCAATTTTCCCTACAGCAACCAAAAAATAAAAGACATAAAAATTAAACACAAAGGAAAACCTTGTGTCACCTTACAGCAGTGGTTCTCAACCTTCCTAATGCCCTGACCCTTTAATACAGTTCCTCCTGTTGTGGTGACCCCTTTCCCTGCTTGGAAGAGGCCACAAGCCCCCATTTAGCAGGACACTGCCGCAGGTGCCATAGAGAATTTCCCTCAACAGGCACCCTCAGCCAATCGCAACCTCTGGTGCCATTGACTGATATCCCCTCCAGCCTAAGCTGTAACTCGCTCTTCCCCCCTTCCTCCCCCCCTCCAGACCCAAGCTGTTTGTGCCTTTTTCTTCACTGGCTCATGGCAACCCCTGTGAAATAGTTGTTCGACCCCCAAAGGGGTCCTGGTTGGGAACCACTACCTTAAAGGCTGATTTTTATATTCTGATATGAGTTTCCTCAGACATAAGTGTGAGAGTAAAGGGATGGCTTTGGTTAGTAGGTACAAGTTGTGGAACAGGTAAATCTATGTAGTATTTCACACCTAGTAATGACTTCTATTTAATACTCAGTTCGTTTTCTTTGAAGCATTGTTTTTTGAAACAGCATCACTGATTAGTCGTCTAACAGATCCCAGGTTGTAACATGTTAGTACTAACATGTGGCAATGAGATTTTGCTTTCAAATATATACTACCATACTTGGGACTTGTTGTGTCGTACTCGTTACAGTCGTGACTGTCTCTTCATGACTCCATGTCCATGGAGTTTTCTTGGCAGGAATACTGGAGTAGCTTGCAAGTTTCTGTTCCGGTTGCCTACTACAGCATCTGGTATTCCCTGGTGATCGCCCATCCAAGTACTTGCCAGGCCCAACCCTGCTTAGCTTCCGAGATCAAGAGGCATTGGATGTGCTCAGGGCATCTAGGCTGACCCTACAAAGCATGCCATATGCTTGGACAGGTCCACGATCTGTCTATTTCTATGTACCGTATATACTCAAGTATAAGTTGACCCAAGTATAAGTCGAGGCCCTTAATTTAACCCAAAACAACTGCGGAAATTTGTTGACTCAAGTATAAGTCTAGGTTGGGAAAAGCAGGAGGGCCTAGCAGCTCCTCCTTTGTGAGCTGGGGGAGCGGTGTGTGATGTTTAAAATGATTTTTAGCAACTGAAGCAAGTGGCTAAAAGTCATTTTAAACATTGCATGCAGCTCCCCCGTGATGCGGGGGGGGTGTGTGTCAGGAGAAGTGGTGCACGATATTTGAAATGACTTTTAGCCACTGACCCAAGCACTTGCCTCAGTGGCTAAAAAGCATTGACCTGAATATAAGTCAAGGGCCCCTTTTTTCAGCCCAAAATTAGGGCTGAAAAACTAGACTTATATTTGAGTATATACAGTACTTTGATTAATAGCAACTTTCTGAGGTGTCAAGTGCAAAGGTCTTTCACTCCCACCTGTGATCCCTTTGATGAGATGTTAGGTGCTGAACCCTGTGATTGTGCAAAGCAGTTGTTCTCTCACTAGGTCATACAACTCTGGACAAAGTTATTTCATTGCTTAAAGCAATGCTGAGATAGCGCTCCCCTCCAGTCCATGTTTGGAAACTGCTTGCCTTAGCCTTGAGCCAGCACTGGCAATGGGTATGGATGGCCACCCTACCAGAGGCAGCCACATAGTTTAGGCGGCACAGAACAGACTGTGTGGATGTCCACTAGTTCTGTCTTCCAAGAGAGTCTCACAAATTGCCAGGCAGTTCAGGAGACACAGCCACTGCTCTCCCTACCCATCTGCTGCCTGTGGCGGTTGCTTGATGCTGCCTCATGTTAGGGCCAGCCCTTTTTGGCCCAGGAGGGGAAAAGACATGTCATGGAAACAACCCTTCTGAGGTCCAAATTTTGTGAAAGATGTTTATGCATACTTCTTTTGCTATTGCCAGACTTCTATTACTGGCTATTTAGAAGAGTTCCTGCCTGTGCTGAATAAGTCACCCTAAATGTGCAGAGGCTGTTTGAGAAGTTGAGAATGTCCCTGCTTTTGAACTACAACTTGCAGAACCTCCAGACAGCATGGCCTTGGGAGCTATGGGAGTTATAGCCCAAAAAGTAACTTTCCCGAGTTTCAAATTTACTGCAAGTGACAATAAGGCTGAATATTTCCCTTTGTGCCACTTCTGGGTTTAAAAAGGAAGTATCACACACCACATCTTGCAATAATCTTTGCTCTTTCTCTACCCACACACATCCAGTAGGAGAGAAGCAAACTTCTCTAAGTTTATACAGACAGGACTTGTCTACATACCTGTTTTGAATTGGGCTGGATCGGACTAACGAGGGCCACTAGGAACAATGGAATGTCATTTTGTGTGATCCTCACATCCAAATGGCTTATTATGGAGTTGAAGTGACTCTATTGCTTCCTCATCACCCTGTCAGAAACAGGAAGAGATAGGAGGGGAGCGCTAAAAGGGATTTTTGTTTGGTTTTCTTTCAAAGAGCTGGGCAAGAAAAGCAAACAACACGCCCTGGGGTCTTGTCCTGCCACGTCTGCTCCACTTTTCACTTTTAAAAAACCAATCCAAGTCATAGGCAGGGAGGCACATGTTCATGCACATACACACGGGGGCATATATGTGCACGCACAGGAGGGTTTGGCTTTCCAAAGACAGCCTCTCTGTGCTGCCTTTGGAAACTCCCCTTCTGTCTCCGGTTGCCCCCCTCTCTCTCTCTCTCTCTCTCTCTCTCTCTCACACACACACACACACACACACACAGAGCCTTTGTAAATTAAGCACTTCCACAGTGCCAAGGAACCATCTTCAAGAGTGTACCAGTCTGTCCCTACTGCGATCCACACAGCGTGCAAAGCCCTCATCTGATCACACCCTTAGAGAGTTGATCCATTTTCTGATAGAGAGGAAAGGCCCAGAATACTTTGCATTGCAAACCCACCAGTAAGAAAATGAACAGTATTTACATGCTGTACCTGTCTCAGGAACCCCTTTCTTCTTCCTTTAAATGTACAACATAAAATGGGACACTCTGAATCAGCCAGCAGTCATTTTCTAGATGTGGCTACCAAGGTGGAATTCACTTTTCACCCACTTTTATAATGAGTTGGCATTCCCATTGACTGATACACCCTAACCGTGATATATCCTCCTAATCACCATTTATATGGCAGCATTGAACAAACTGGATTCTGGCCAATATATTCCAGACTATATTGGCTCCAACAATCCATGTTGGTATGTCAGTGCCTGAAATCCCGCACTAAATCACAAGTAGAATAAGTCCATTTGAATAAATAAATGGAAGTTATGGATCCAGGATGAATAGTAAAACATTATGGGACAAATTTTAATAGGAAATAATAATAATAATAATAATAATAATAATAATAATAATAATAATAATAATAATAATAATAATAGTAGTAGTAGTAGTAGTAGTAGTAGTAGTAGTAGTAGTAGTAGTAGTAGTAGTAGTAGTAGTAAACGATTGGGAAGTATTGAACTAGTGAGTTGTAATACAAAATCCAGCGTAGTTATCTTGCCTGCTGTGTGATGATGATGATGATGATGATGATGATGATGATGATGATGATGATGATGATGATAATAATAATAATAATAATAATAATAATAATAATAATAATAATAATAATAATAATAATAAAAAAACTCCACATGTAGGAGGAGACCACATCTGATATGCTACATCTTCTTGGGCTCATAACTCCTTTGTCTGTGCTTGAATATGTCTCTGTGGTTTCACACAGTCACAGGCCTGTTCTTGCACTCCCTGTGTACTTGGCAGATCTTGTAAACCTGTTTGTGGCAGGGCACAAGACAAGCAGTTCAAACCACACATTAGGTTTTAGTGCATTGTAGCTGTCAGGATTGTCAACATTTCAGCCCAAAAGACATGCTGGCCAGGCAGGGAGGGTTGTAACCGCTCACCCATAATATTTTTGGAATCCTGTGAAGGGGAAAAAGGCAATACGAAACCCAGGGTGTTTAAAGGCAGTACTTAAGGGAAGTGAAGCTAGTCTTAACATGTTAAATACCTGTTTTCCTCTTGAAGTTAAGAGACAAACAACATGCCTCTGACTTGTACAGTTTGATCCTATGAAATGAACGATGTTGCATTAAATGTAGTAGCTCTGCTTGACTGGAAATACAAAAGATGCACAAAGAACAGGACGGCATTCAGCAGCATCAAGGAAGCCAAGAAGTTCCTGGCTCTGCTTCCGCTCTAAAATGGTCAAGACGCCTCATGTTCCCCTTTCATTTCTTCATCACAACTTGTGCTGTGGAATTGTGGTCATGGGTGCGCAGTATCATCTGGGTTCCACAGAAATGGAGGTCTGTTGCAGCACCATGGGCTTTAGCAGTGTCCCATAAGGATAGGTAATACAATCTGCTTGCTGCAAGGCAGGATTGTACACTATAATGAGAATTATCATAACCAGTAGAGATGGGCACGAACTGAACCATGATTTTTTTTTGGGGGGGGGGGACATGAACTGAGTTGGTTCATGGTTTTGTTCCGGTTTGGGGATCCCATTTTTGTAAGGCGCCCAGAGACCTTTGGGTAGTGGGCAGCATATAAGCTGTAAAAATAAAAGAAAAGAAAAGAAAAGAAAACAAAACAATGAACCACTGAACTCCCCCTCCCCCAAATGCTTCATGCCTGCCTCTCCTGCTCTCTCTACCCTTTGCCACTGCATCTTCTCTTGAAGCCATCTTTGCACTGCCATCATTGCTACCATCTTGATAGGCAGCAGGCTGCTTCTGCGCATGCACCCACTTGTCAGCTGAGCGATGTGCACACTCAGTAGACAGAACAAGAACTTATTCTGCCATACAAGACGCTCTGATTCATCCTGCCTGGATCAAACTCCTTAGACTTTGTGACACCAATGGACAAAAGTGTTTTTTTTTAAAGAAATTGAAGATTATAACTTGCTTGATTGGTTCTGTGTCAAGATGAAGGCTCAGAGACATCTGAACTGAGAAGCAAAGCCCATGGATGCAACAAGCCTTTTGGCATTTTTAAAAAACATTTTCCTTTGGACCAAGAGTTGAATATGAACTTTTGGTGACACCTAAGTGGCCAACAGTCTCTTATGTTTATTACCGTAACTCATGTGGAGAATGTGTTCACTATTTCTTGGACACACTTCTGGGGATATTAATCTAGTGCATGTATTTTTAATGGGAATAAACATGTGAGGAAGTCTCATGTATTGCTGTCTTCTCCATGGCTTAGAAATTTTGATCTTGAAGTGTAATTCAAATGGCAGAATATCATGAAATGTTTTCCCCTTTTCTATTACCTGATCCTTGAAAAAGGAAAGAAACCAACCTTTACGAAGGTGTTGTATGTGTATATGTATATGTAGCCTTACTCTTGAGTGGTAGTCCAGTGTGACTCAGAATAAAAATCATCAGGGTAGACACTGGATTATCTTGACTAGACATGGGCACGACTTGACAAAATTGTCGTTTCCGTTTTCGGATATCGTTTCCGTTACATAACGGAAACGGTAACGACAATTAAGCTGTCAGAACTCGAACTCGAACCGAAAAAAGAAAAATTGGGTCTGATTTGTCGTTGTCGTTCCTGGCATCGCGCGGCTATCGCGCGATGCCAAGCAGCACAAAAAAAAGTTTAAAAAAAAAACCCCGATTCCCGGCCAAAAAAGCAGGCGAAAATATGCCTGCCTGAGGGCACCTACCAGAGGGGTGGTTTCTGGGGGGGGGGTGTCCCCAGCCTCCCCCCCGTCCTGGGCTGCTGGTACTGGGCTGGGAGGGGGCATCCTCGGCGTCTCCATTTGCCATGCGGTGCGGGGGAATCCAAAATGGCGTCAGCAATATATTTTTTGAAATCGTGGTCCAAAAAACCACCAAAGCACCACAGAAACATGCAAAAATTAGCTATTTTAAATGCTTGAATTTTTACAGTAGCAGCAGTGGGTTTTTTATAGCAGTAAAAGGTCGCACTGATTTTATTTTATTTTATTTTTATTTTTATTTTTTTACACCTGCGCAATGATGGGCTGGCCATGGGATGGGACTATGCAAATTTTTGGACCCATTCTACCAATCGCATGGCCAGGTTTTGACTGACACTTCTGGATGTGCAAGAGGGCATAAAAAGCCGAGGCACTCCCAGAAGAGTCGCAGTCCGGGCTTGGATGTGGGTGGGAGAGGGCTGTGTGTAGCTGGCTGCTGTGCTAGACTAGTTTCGATTTCGTGGAGCCTTTAGATTTCAGTTAGGCAGGCAGGGAGGGAATTGATTCAATTGAATTTTTAGGAAATAATAATAATTCCTTTCATTCTCTGTCTGCTGTTGGGAATAGCAACGCAGTTTATTCTTTTTTATTCTCCTGCAGTTTGTTAGGATTTCTTTTCTGATAGTGCTTCAAAGGAGGGGGGGAGGTTTGAGTGGGAGGGGAGGTGTGGATTTATTTTAAAAAATTCATTTGCTTGGTGGCAAGCCAAGGTCCTTTCATACCCTGCCTGCAGCTCTGCTCTGGGTCATTGCAGGACCTGCGCCCGCCGCCCGCGCGCCCGCCCCTCCCCCCTGCCACTGCCGCCGCCCGCCCATGCCCCCCGCCACCCCGCCTGCCGCCTAGGGCGCAAAAACACCTAGCGCCAGCGGGACACCACTCACTGGGACGTCAAATCGCGCGAAATCGTGGCGACAGAAACGACAAACGACACGACAAAACGACAATTTTTTTAAAATTTTTGCGAAAAACGGAAACGACCCGAAACGGACCCGTCCCAAAAAACGACAACTTGGGAAAAAAATTTCTGGTCGTGCCCATCTCTAATCTTGACTATTCCAGATGTCTCTACTGCTTTATAACTTGCTCTAAAGATAGGTCACTATTACATTTTAAGTTCTGGGTCACAACACAAACTTTCTGGAACTCCATCCAATGTTGCCTTACTTAAAAATCACAGGTTTTTGTTTGGTTTTGAGCAATATTATTAATATTGCCAATTGTCCCCCCCTCCAGTTCCTTTGATTTCTGTACAGCACATCTTCTTCGCTGGAGCTTCTGCCATACTGCTAATAATTACCTTGGCTAGTGTTGTGGTTCTTGTTCATCACAAAAGGTAAGCAGATCATTCTGTAATTTGTTTGTTTGTTTGAATTCTTTTAAATCATACCTTTCTCCCAAATGAGGGGCCCCAGGAGGCTTATGAAATGGGAATGGGGAGGAAAGTTACATTACAGGAATTAAAATATCCAACATCCAGCTAAATATAATAGTATTAAAAGACCTTTACATTCAAAACAATTTAAAAGAACAACTAAGATAAATACACATTAAAAAGACGTGTGTGCTTCAAGCACTGTATCTCTGGTTCCAAAAATATGAATAGAAAAGTCATATTCTGTTGTAAGTCAGCAAGGAGGGGGCTGACCAGCCTTTCATGCGAAAAAGGTCCACAGTTTTGGAGCAGCCACTGAAAAGGTCCTTTCTCAGCTTCTTACATGATATGCCTCTGAAGGTGGTGGGACTGAGACCAGGGCCTTCTTTGACGATCTTAAAACTTGGGGGAGATTCACATGGGGAAATGTGATCTTTCACAGACTCATCTATAATAAGAATAATTAATATACCCCAATATTTGTTCATGCAGTTTCTAATACCTTTTCTGGATATGGTCAATGTGAGAGAGGAGGTGTGCCCTCCTCTTCAAAGGGGTCACCCAGTGCTGAAAAAGCCAACAAGAAAGGGGAAGCTGAAAAGCCCTTAAAACAGGAGGAAGAGAAGGAAGAACTAAAGGAGGAAGGAAAGGGGGAAGAGACAGCGCTAGGAGGCTGGGAAGCCAAGGAGGGTGGGACCCAATGAGAGGAGCTAGTGGAGATTGTGAAGGTAGATCCCTGGATGGGGGAATGGGTGACCCCATCCAGGGATCAAGGTCCCACGACAAGTGGCTAAGCGGGAACGGAGAGAGGAAAAGGTGGTAAAACCGCCATATTGGGGTCAGACTGCGGAACGGGAGAGATGAAAAGCTGTGTGGGCATTCTTTGAGAGGGAAGCTCAGTGGAGAGAGAGACAGTTTGCCCTTAAAAAGGAGTTGGATAAATGTCACTCTATCCCTGGGGGCAAATAGAGACAAAAGCAATAGACCTGGGGACTCGGAATTTCCTGGGAGTACTTTTGTTGGCATGATGAGCAGCGGAGCTCTACTGAGGGAAGGTAGGAACGGACAAGTTTATGGCCCAGCCCCAGATGTTGGAGGGGACATTTATGTTAAGCGATGCACTGTGGAATTGGAATTGACTCTTGGGGAAATAGAAGACTTTTGGTCGGAGGCAGAGCCTCTCCTTAAAGAGCCAGAGGTCCATGCCATTGAAGGCCATAGTTACGTTAAGGTTCAGAATAAACATTCTAAGTTGACCAGCACATTGGATTCTTTATTATTGTCTCTGACTGCACTGAAGGCTGAGGCGGAAACAAGGGCGACCCTCACAGTCAAGTTTAATCAGTGCCAGTTCTCTGCCCTAGAAGTGGTATGAAAAATGTCCGTAAATACGGGCTTCCTATTCATTCATTGGAAACTGCTGTTTTTAGTCTTTATTCACAAATGTCAATGAAGCTTTTTGATCAGAAGTAGGTGAATGACACCCCACATGTGTTAGGTTGCAACTTGCCTATCCATTGCCACTGGCTATAGTAATTAGGACTCAAAGGAGTTGCAGTCCAACAACATATGGAGTGTCTTAGTTGGGCAGATGAGACGTAAAGAAAACTTGTCATAATTTACACGTTTCAGCCTAGGGAATGTGCTTCCCCTTTTGCCAACATAAGGTGTTTGCTAGTGCAAAAGCTGCCAGCCCAGGTGCAGAATAAAAGGCAAGAGCTTATATGTTAGTGAACAAATCAGTAAGCACACATTCAAAACATAGTTTTTGCTCCAAGCTTACCAGTTTCAGAACCTGTGGGAACATTTAATTTAAATTCACCAAGTGCCTGGTGCTACCAATAGAAGTGACAATAACATTTCTATGTGTCACCAGAAAGAAAAAGAAGAACAAGAGGATCAACATGATGAAAATCTTTTACAAACAGGTTAGTGGGACCAGAATCTTTCTTGGTCTTTGGCAGAATTTATTTCTGGGGAACATTTTTGCCATGCAAAGGCAATCCAAACCACACAGAGACCAAGTCCCCTCCTATGGCACTTGTCAAGCCACACATCTCTTAATCAGCAGAAGTCAGAGGTTGTTTGTTTGGTTTAATGGGGATGGTTCAATATCTTGCCATTCCATTTAGCATACCTCTATGTATCATAGAACTGCTGAATAGCTCAGTGGCTGAGGTTTCTGCCTGTGAAGCCAGGAGCTTGGGAGTTTAATTCCCCTCTGAGCCTGCTTGAGAGGGGCTGGACTCAGTGATCCACAAAACCACTTTCATTTCCCCAGTTCAAATGTTGTTATTATTATAAAAACAAAACCATGGGCCAGTCAATCTGCTTCGCAATATGATCAACACCTTAAAAAGGTTGTTTGAAAAGCAGAGTGGTGAAACTTTTAACACCCCCCCCCCAATTTATGTCCAGCTACCCAGATGTAACTTTGTGTAAGATGTTCACCAGACACATATTGTTCCTGCAACATCTTGCAATAAGCTAGTATTTGTGAGTCACAGAGAAAAATGTCACATATTTTGTTGCTTGCCTCTAGAGAAGTCTTGGGTGAATGCATCCTTCTCTGTACCAGGCTCAGCTTTCAATCCTTGTCTACTGCATATCCACACAGTTCTATTGGGGAGAAACTGACAAGATGGCAGCTTTGCAAATAGCTGGTGAGAAAACAGTAAACCCTGGAGAGGCAAAGCTGCTGTGTTTCCATCAATAACATGCAAACGAAGCCCCATGTTTACCTCTCTAGCACTTTTGCCAAACTCAAGCAAGCTATTTGCAACTTACAAAGTTGGGGGGAAACACTGGAAGACAGGAATCAGGCTTTTTTATTTCTTAGGTCCAGTTGTGAAGCAACTGTCTTGCCATTTCTACACCCATTTTGAAGCTGAAGGTTTGGCACTTTCTGCCTCCAAAGAGCAGGGATCACATAGAATCAGAGAGGTCTCTTTTCTATCTGTGAGGTGCTATTAGGCATTGGTGGCCTGTGTGCTTGTGCAGCACCATTACTATCTAATTATAGTGGAGTATGGAAGTTACATGAAGAGTATGAGTATATAGAGTCTCTGGTGCATGGTGAGCTAAAGCATTGTAAGGAAATGGTACCTGGTTGTACAATCTACAAATCTTGGACCACCTTTCGAGTCAGAGCTGCCTGTCATGTTACATTTCAGAGGCACAGAAATATGTCACCTCTTCATGCATGCAACAATGCACAAGTGACTTGGGCGACTGAACTCTTGACATCTGCATCTTATGTGGGACTAAGGGCAGAGAAGTCAATTAGGAAAAACAGTGGTGAAAAGTAACATTTGGAACAACAGATCAGTACTGCCCAGAATCAAAACAAGGTAGATGCTTATCTATTGAAACATCTTACGTTCAAAACAAGACCTACAGAATATTTTGGTCAGCCATAGTTGTAGTAGTTGAAGTCATAGGTACAATAATGCAAACAGGAGAGTGCCTCACTCTGAAATGTTGGGGGTGAGGCAATCCCCACAGTACCATATCCCAGCCTCGATTATAATGGTGTACAGGAGTGAGGTCAATGGATGGTTTTATGCCTCTGTGTCTTGATATCTGGGATAAGAAACTTGAACTCCTCTTTCATGTTGTTGAACTCCAACTTCTTTCAATTTTAACCAACATGATTGTTGGTCAAGAAATATGACCATAGTAGTCCAGCAATATCTGAATGTCAACAAGTTCCCCATCCCTGCTTCTATTTTTCAGGCATCGTTGACAAAAGGAAAGCTGATTTTTTTTCTTATCCTATACTTCTTGTGCACTGTAGCCTGGATGGCACACGGAGGCTTCTGGCATGGGATACATGGTTCTGTGAATCCTTCAGATCAAATCCCTTTCTCTGCCTCCCAACTCAGGATAGTCCCAAGCGGTTACAGCAAACTTAAGACACAACAGACACAGCCATTATAATCTGTTATTAGGGCCATGATACGCATTAAAATACAATATAAGAACCCATCCAGGTCAGACTGCATAGTAGACATAAGCCCATTTTCAGAAGAGGTACTCCCTCAAATACTAAAAGATGTCTGTTATAGTATGTAATTTTTGTCAACTTAATATTTTGCATTTAGTGCCTTTTGTCTTGTGAATAAACATAGTCTTATACCAATAGAAAATCCTGTTAAATGGGGGGTTAAATGGGTTGATAAAAAATATACAAATTTCCTTAAAATCTACTTCGACCTTGAGTTTGACTTCTATTAGGAGGTTATCCCTCTTTGCTGAGTCACACCCTCTTCTATCTGATTCTCTCTACTTCTCACAGCCTTATGAAAGATCTGGCTGCCAACACAAAGCAAATGCAAACAGAAGACAAAAAATGGCAAAATCTGAAGAAATACAGGACGATACCTATGAGAACATCAGATGTTTCTCAGAATGACTGAACAAACAATATTGCGAAGCTGGACTACTGAGAAGCAAAGAAAACCTACAAACAAGATTTCTACTGATTGTGGGTGCATGGTTGGGAAGGGGACTGTCCAGGTTTGAATTTTATATACTTAGTCTATACATATGTCAACCTTTTGCTAATGTGTGTATCTCTTCCTCTTTGACTCCTCTCCTGCTAACATTCATGATGCTTGCTCAGCTTCCCCATGCTGTGCATTATTTTTCCAAATTAGAAAAAAGTTATTTCAGGGATAATGCATTCCACTTAGAGGACACACAGGTAACTGTAGTACTGAAACACAGCGGTAATGTGCTACAAATCAGTAAAAAGTCAGTAAAAGGATGGGAAATGTTCAAAAGAAACATGTGAATACCTCTGAACTTATTCTGAAGGTTTTTGCACTACTGAGTAGCTGTGTCATAGAATCATAGAGTTAGAAGAGAACTCAAGGGCCATCCAGTCCAACTCTTTGCCAGGCAGGAACCCCCATCACAGTATTTAGGTGCCCCTTGGTATGCTGTTGGATCCCGATTCCTCTGTGCAAGGTCTTCAGGCTGACCTTGCTACTCTTGCTGCAGTTCCTTCTCCTGGATGATAAGGGAGAGGTTGGAATTTATTTTACAATTGCAACCTCCCTGTCTGTTTCCTTGTTTTTCCCTTTCTGACTGTGACATTCCTTCAAGTGTCTGTTTCCTGTATTTGTGAAATTCCCTCGTCCTGATTTAGATTACCCCTGTCACCTGTGTTGACAAAGTTTTCTCTGCTTCCTTCAAAAAAACCCTCCTGTTCCCTAAGGTTGTGAAGATTAGAAACACAGGCCTCCAGCTGTCTGACCTTGTCCTCCAAGAGGGCCACTAGCTTGCACTTTGAGGATGTGTATCTGGCACTTGGTTTGGCAAAAAAAAAAAGAATATGCTGCAGATGATACAAATACATCTGCCCTCTGACCATCCATCGTGATTAAATAAGGTCAGTTACTTGAAAAATGGAAGAAAGAAAAGATAATGGAAAACTGATCCTCCCATTTAATATTCTCTGCTACACTCAATATTAGAGATGGGCACGAAACGTTACGCAACAAAACGAAAAACGAATTTTGTCTCTAAAATGAAATGAAACGAACAGAAACACCAGAAAAAATGTCGTGTGTTTCGTTTTAGTTACAGCAATACAGTGAACTGCTTTAAATGCTAAAAAAAACACAAAAAATTAAAATAAATGGTAACAAAACGGTAACAAAACAAACGAAAACTAAAACTTTTTTTTTGCAAAAATTCACGAAAAATGGAAACAAACCGAAATGGACCCTCTAAACGACAAACGAAACACCATTTTTTTGATTCGTGACCATCTCTACTCAGTATTGTTAAATTAATGTATTAAGGAATCTGCTTTTCTCCCCTCTTATTTTATTTTTTAATTTTTTTATATATTTTAATTCATGCCCCGTCCGTGTTCTCTGCCTTCTTGGCCTGGTGTCTTCTAAGCATCACCTCTCAGCACCTATCCAACCCAAGATCGCTGGAACTGAATGAAAGCAGAGGTTGAAGCTTTAAATTTATCTTCCTCTTCAGTTTCTCGTATTATTAAGTGGCTTAAGAAGATGGAGCTACTTCATGCTGTTGGGAAATTAAGCACTTCCTTTGCTCCTTGGGGGGAACAGAGAAAGTTTAAAAAAAATCTGTATCACATAATAAAGAATATAAACTTCCTCCTGGAAATAGGAGGAGCAGGAAGAGACAGGAAACAGTAGGTGATCCAAGGGGGATTTTTCTTTTCTTTTCTCTTATATGCCAGGTCAAGAACCTGCTCAGAGCTGCATCCACCACCGAGAACTAGCTGCTACATGGAGTAGAAGGAGGAAGCAAAAATGATCTGTGGAGGAGCAGAGGAAGTAAAAGATTTTTGAAATTGTATTGGGACAGTCCTGATGCACTGCATCACTTTGAAAACAATATATGAAAAATTCCTCCTGGAAATGGGAGGAAATAGAAGAAGGCAAAATTGGAGATTCCACCCCCCTTTCCCCCTTCCCTAGCCCTCTTAAGAGGACCCTGACCAAACAGGGTCACTGAATTTGTGCATGCCATTTGAATGAAAAGATTACACCAAATGGCATACCAGACTTCTGTCCAGCAACCCCTTTTGGCCCCATATCATCCTGCTCCAAATGAACAAGCCCTAAGTTTCAATAAAGAGCAACAAACTAGATAACTTAAGTCCTACATCTCATTCTAACATAAAAACTACCAAGAAGGTGCTTGACATATGATGTGTGCTATAAGGGTGGAAATTCTGTTGCTTAGTGTAGTAAGTTGTAGCTGCAGTAGGTCTACTGAGTCACCTGGGAATCTGGTTAGGCAGGTCATCTCTACTTCCATTGATTCAGCGGGCTCACAGTTCAATCTTAGTACTTTCACATTGTAAAAATCATATTAGTTATCATTTGCTTTGAGCTACCTTTTGAATTTCTCCAAAGACTTGTTAAGTTCCCTTTGCGTCCAAAGCTAATGGGAAGACTTGAAATGTTAACTGTTATTATATGTGGCAGTTGGGATGGTGGATAATTGCTAAGCTTTTTGATTTTTCCAGGCAGAAGAATCTTTTACCCTGTAGCTGGGTTCTGATGGTGAGGGGGGGGGAGGAACCCTCAACAGCCATGTGTCCCTTCTGCTGTTATCTCCAGCTAATTATCAGGGAGGATGCTACTTAAAATCCTGGGAAACTGCTGTATGGAACTGAGCTCCAATCTGCAATCTAGAATTTTTATTTATTAGATTTTTATACCACCCATCTAGCAACCAAGTCCACTCTGGGTGGTTTGCAAGCAATGTATAAAGAAGGCGCTATATGAAACTGAGTTTTTATTTACAGCTCCAACCACTGTTATACTGAGATTTTATGCCAGGAATTACATGCTGCATTTACTTTGCTTTGGGTATTCCCAAGATGTTAGCTCCATTCATGTCTGAAACATGTCCTTCTCAAAATCGAATTTAGACCATAAGTCAAGCAAGGTTTGCCACCCCAGCTCCAGCTCCAGTGTTGACTTTTATGTGGTGAATATGTCCCTTTGATGCTAAAGCTTGTGTGTACTATATTTTAATTTGAGCATTATTTGGCATTCAAAGGATCATCAAAATTATGTATGGTTTTGCCAAGCCACTGAATTTTTTGCTCAGTTACTTCTCTGGCTTCTGAGATTTCAAATTTCCCCCAGTCTCATTGAAACTAGACAAGAAATAAAGCAGCTGGGACTAGAAAAGCAGCCAATTAGTTCAAACGCTGGATTCCTATTGGGAGCCAAGTCTGTGCTGTAGCAGTGTAAATCAATTTCTAAGACGATGAAATCTCTTTGCTGCAACACTTTGGATTTCTCAGCACTGATGTACAACAGAAAGAGTTTTCTTATTTTTAAAACACATAAAACACAGCTTATTTCTTATTTATGATGGTACCTTGATTGAAGAAGTATTGTTCATTCATAGGACCTTGTCTCAGTAGCTGAAGAGGATCTAGATCAGGCTTGACTAGGTTAGCAAAGCCACACAGATCACTGGAAATGGGGTTAGGGCTGTGTGAGAAAAAGGTTCCTTATGACTTCCTCCAAGTGTCCAGTCTCTTTATGGGCACCACGTGGTCTTATAAGGATGTCAAGAGCATCTTGTCCCGTGTTCAAAAATATGGCCCAGGTGCAGCACCACTGCCCGGGTGGTTACAGACACTTTCTTCAGGCTGCTTTTGGAGTTACAACTTCTTCATAAGACTAACCTAGTAACTTGGCTATCACCCAACTGAGACTTCTATTACTCAAAAACCTGATTTCATAATTCTTTACATATTATTCCCAGTATTTCTGTCATCATTGTTGTAGGAAAGCTTCTAATGGAGTAAAGTGGTCCTTTTGTCAAGAGGAGTTTGGCTTCCAAATTCTTCCTTTTTAATTTCCTTTCTTTGTACTTAGTAAGCAGTCTTCAAATTTTTATTTATATCCTAGATGCTTCAAGCTTCTTCTACACTCTACATTTCACATCCACAATTGGAACAAATATATATACAGCACATCTTGGCCTTTGTTTAATCTGGTTTAATTCAAATTTCATAGATGCTTTGGTTCACAGGGAAAACTGGATCATAACATCACATAGAGCAGAAGAGCAGTGTATTTAATTCTTTCCATTAATACAACAAGAAACAACAATAAATGTACCATTCAGTCAAGAGAAAGCATCAGTGAACAGCGGCTGAATGCCATTTTTAAAACACCTAACACCCATTTCTACCCATATGTACTTGAAATTCTTCCTATCCATCACAGACACAGAAAGAAACCTCTCTCCAAGAGAATATCTAAAAGAACTATAGATCACATTCCACTCCCACACCATCTCCTGTGATTAACTAAGATGGGATTTCTTAGTAAACTCAGAAAGGTGAGATTCTCTAAGGAAGAACCACCTCAACAACCTGTTCCATCAACCCTGAGGCCAATAAAAGGAAGGAAAAATCAAATGGATATGGAAAAAGAGAGGACATAATAATAATGACCACATCTCCCACAGTATTCTCTACAAACCTCAAAAATCACCAGGGAAGAATAAAGCAGATGGGTGGACATAGGGCTTCAGAAGTCTGAAATATTGGGAGATCCTGGAAATGTTCAAAACAAATAAATGAAGCATTATCACTCAGAAGAGACAAAGAGTTATGACGTGTTTATGTCACACCCACTAGCTGCCTATTATTCGTATATAGCACAATTAGAAAGTCATCTTTTTAACTCTGCTAGTTAAATGAGAATAACTTTTTAAAATCATGATAACTAACAAAAATAGAGTCTATCCCGAGAATTTGCTGAAAGTTTAGGTTTCTTCTTTTCCCTAAGTCAAAGACTCTGCTTATTGTCATTGCTAGAATAAACTATATTGCCTGTTGCTCTCAAGACATCTGCAGCAAAGGGATCTTCTTTTTTTGGTTCCAAGCAAGCACAGAATATCTTATCTGAATCCAGATTTTCATGGTATGCAATGTGGTGGTGAGGCCCTTCACCTTTTGTATCCAACTACATTCCTGATGTAAAGCTCTGTGTCTGCAATTTACATTTGTCCAAATTTGTTTAAACTTAAAGGAGGTGGTGAAACCTGATTTTTAGTTTTGTCTTTAAAATATGATGTATCATCTCCCACCTCATTTACAATACACCTTACCAAATGTGGACATTCTAATAAGGTCAAGAGTGTGAGTTAGAGATTCGGTGGACAGACCTCACCATCCCACAGTAAAATAACTGGTCTGGAGGAATTATCCTTTCTGGGTAGAAATGTGCTATGCACATCAAATGAGATAATATCACTCCAAGGTTGCTCTTGCGAAATTAGAAACCTCGGTTTTCAAATGTTGGGGTCTTTTTATCCGGAAATTATTGATTTTGCTTGCTTAAATCCTGTTATGTACATTGTTTTCTTTTCCAGTGTCTCATCTTGAAGACGTGAAAAAGTTTCCAGAGATTCTTGTGTAGTTTGTAGTCTTTACAACACAGATTATTTATTACCTAAGACTTAGTGAATCAAAGAAATTTCTGTTTTTATAACCTTAAGGGAACTACACAGCAAAGGATACTTACAGAATATGTTGCAAGTGTAAGTAAGACATTCTTTGAAGGACCATTGCATGAATTTACATAATTTATGTTAGTAAAATTATAAAAAAGATCCTAAACACAATTTTAAGATAGCACGACTAACCAAATTCTTTGGATCTTAAATCAGAGGAATTATGTTTAGGAGTATATTATATTGAGGAACAAGGAATGTATCACAGGTATACAGGGTACTATATAATTCATGTTTTCTTCTTTAACAGACTCTTATAGACTGCTGCCAGCAGCAACTTGGCTTATATAAAAGACTGAAGTATGATTGTGCATTTTATAGAATACTAAATATTTTTAGGGTCTGTGAGGAAAAGTGGCTTCTATTTTTAAAAATCTAACATTATAGAAGCAGCAGATGGATTCTTTTGTACCAAATAATGTTTACTTAATAGAAAAGGGGGAATCTCCTTACATGCTAGGTATAAATATGATTCAATAGTTGTCCTCAGATCTCCACAAGAAGACTGGTTGCACCTTGGCAACAATTGGGCCACATGGTTTCACACAAAGACTGAGGAAGCCCCTCTGATTTATGGACACACAGAGACAAAGATAAAGGAAGAATAAGTGGTGACAAGTGTGTGTTTGCGGGGTTTGATTAATCCCATCAGATCACACATCAGTTTCATTCAGCAGCTGTTCACCGAGCAAGGTAAACCTTCAAACCTATTCGGCTCCAGGAATACCTTGGAGAAAGAAAAACCTCCCACCTCACCATATCAATAAATGCTTAACCAAAGCAAACATTTCTTTCACACCATTTATAGAAAAGCATTGCTTCAATTCTTTAAATGTCAGTAGATAAAACTTGGGATTTGGGAAACCATGGAAAAGGGAAGAAGACTCTGACTCTCATCCTTTCAACACATTCTATGCTGGCCTGAGAAAAGAATAAAAAGTAGGAAACTCCACCACTAAACACTCTGCTCATGGTAAACATACTTTACCAGTTTGCTAGCATTTAGGAGAACGGTTTCTTATGTGTTCATCCCAATGACCATTATGGAGGCAGTCGTGCACAGGACAGAAAAGCTCCTGCATTTGTGTAGCTTTCACTAGGACTTTCCCTTTATTGATTTTCAGTACATCTCACTGTCTATACAGTGGGCTTTATGTGGCATCTCTTCAATGGGAGAAGGAGAAAGATGAAAATGACATAGTAAGCTAAAATGGGTTCAACAAGACTGAAAAATCAGTTTTGCACAACTTGTTTCATATGGTTGCCCACTGTGAATGGGACTGTTAATTCAACATTCAAATGAGATAAATGACTGAAATGTCATAATGTCATATCTATGATTTTACATTAGATCTAGGGTGTAGTTTGAGTTAGACATTAGAAAATGGACACTAGGTCAAACAAATAAACAAAGAGGACAGATCAGTTTTGCTACCTATTTTGTAATATATTGAACGTCAAATTATACTTCTTTCTACCAGCCAATTATGTGCCCTATAAAATTATGGGAAATGGTGCTGCCATCTACACTAGTAATGTGGCTTCTGTTATCACTTGTACAGTATACAGAATTAAATGTATACTGACTATGAATTCAGACATCACAACTAAATTGTGTCTACAATGGGAAGACCTTGGCAATGCCTTGTGAAAGAGTCTTCTCTCACGTCTGTTATCATTGTTCACAATGGGATGTTGTTGATTATTAGTTTCAGAATGCAGAAAGATGAGAGCAGAATCTGGGAATAGAAAAACCATAGTGGGAATTATTCTAAGCAAGTAATATCTTAATACACAACACAACCTATTTCCCAAGGGCTACTAAGTATCGCCATGCCATCCCACTAACTGCTCTATTTATCTTTCTTCTGTGTTTGCTTGTACTTATAAGACTCTGATTAAGACTCACTGACTCTCTCAGAACTGCGCACCTCACTGAGGTCAATGAGAAGGAACTGAGCATAACTGATGTTAGGAATGCATCCTTCTTTTAAAAGTTTTACGTTGGTTGGTAACATTTCAGCAAGAATGACCTAGGTGGCAGGCTGATGCCATAGACATAAAGGCAGCTACTATTGTGGATGAACAATTCCAACAACAGAGCAAACTGACTGGCAAAAGCCCTACACTGAAAATGTAATGTTTTGCTCAAACACTGAGAGCAAGTAATATTTGTGGTCATGCAGAAATCTCAGCTACACACCATCAGGACTTCAGAGGGAATATTTCCTTCTCCTCCTCCTATCTAAAAATGTAACCAAACAAAAAAAAAACCCAACATGGGCAAAAACAAATATAAAATTTAAATAAATAAAAGACTTAGACTCTGCCTCAGGGAAGCAGTGATCCAAGCTTTCATCTTTAGCGACACCGGTTTGGAGACTTTTGTCCTCAACTTCACTATGGATTGTCTTCTATGGACATACAGGAAAGGACCAACTGGCTTCCAGGGCCTGCAGGCAGGTTCCGCACTAGACTGTCTCTCTCTTCATACACAAGCTGTGTGTCATTGGACGAGGCCTGAGCTGTAGCTGAATCCGTAGCTGCTAGACAGTGACAGGCATGGCTCGTGCTCCTCACCCTGCTCTGAGGTGTAGCCAGGAAATGTCTGTGCACGAGCCACCTTTGTTGAGCTGAGGCTGTGACCTAGACAAAGAGAGCAAGGAAGAGAAAGAAAAAGAAGACTGCTCTTATGAATCTGGTTACATTAAAATATGTTCATTATTTCATACAGTGCCATAAAGTAGATACATAGAAGTAAGTTCTCTACATATCAACAATAGAGATGGGCACGGAATGAAGTTTTTATTTGTTTTGTTATTAATTATTCATTTTGTTAGGGAATGAAATGAATAATGAAAGGACCCATAAAAATGAAACGAAGTGGAAATTTCTGTTTCGTTCACTTCGTTTTTTGTTTTCCCATAAGAATGCATTGAAGCATTGCATTCCTAGGGGGGATTTAAGATCCAATATGCCCCATCAGCGCCAGGAAAGGGCAGGCTCTTTTCCTGCCGAAGCCACCGCTGATCAACTGGAGCACAGGCTTTGGCGGGGGGGGGGATTTTAAAAGCCTGCTGGTGACTGGGCCATTTTAAAGGGGTTCAGCTGATGACAGGTCGGCAGGATCCATCTGAAAATGGTCAGGTCTCCAGCATGGAGCTCCTGCATAGGCAACTGGGCCATTTTCTGAGGGGTCCTGCCCACCTGTCATCGGCTGGACCCCTTTGGCCCAGTCGCCACCAGGGGTTCTCCCCAGTGCCAACTGGGTCATTTTTAAAGGGGTGCAGCCAATGACAGGATGGCAGCATTCATCTGAAAATGGGATACCAGTTCGGAGCTCTTCCGCTAGTGTCCTGACCATTTTCAGACGTCTCCTGCTGACCTGTCATCGGCTGGACCCCTTTAAAAATGGCCCAGTTGGCACTGGAGGGACCCCCTGGTGCCGACTGGGCCATTTTTAAAGGGGTCCAGCCGATGACAGGTCAGCAGGACCTCTCTGAAAGTGATCAAGACGCCAGTTCGGAGCTGGTGTCCCGACCATTTTCAGTCATCTCCTGCTGAGTGCCGACATGTCACCAGCTGGTGATGAACAAAACATTTCATTATTGTTTCCTTTCATACAAATTTTATGCAAACATTTGTACGAAAGAGAACAAAATGAAATGTGGGGTGGGGATGAAACAGAACGAAATGAAACACCATTTTTTCATTTCGTGCCCATCTCTAATCAACAACAATGCCTCAATTCATTCTGCACAGAACCCATTTTGGTATATCTGCTTCCATGTAAGGTGAAAGTAGAGGATTCTCAATGTGGAGTAATGGATAGAGTGACGGATTAAGACTCTGGAGAACAGGCTTGAATCTCCATTTCACCGTGAAAATTCAATGTGGGAACCTTGGAAAAGGTCATCTCAATCTACTCCTACTGAAATCTACTCTTTTCACTAGATAATCGAAGCCAGAGAAAGCAACCAGTCAAGAAACATTATGAACACCAACAGCACAAAAGGAAAATGGTAATGGGATCAGGCAGCAGTGTCACAGACTGCATTTCCTGGGACAATGTAATCATCAGACAATCTGCTATACTGCATGCAAAAGGAGAACACATATATAGCTTTACCATTTACTAGCTGGGTTATATTAACATTAGATTTTGAAATCTTGAATGAAATGTCACGGCTTTGATGTCTTTCAGTTTCAAGAAGCCTTTGCATTAAATTGCATTAAATGGAAACTGGCAGATGAGTAATGAACACAAATGCAGTCACACACACAGTTTTTTGGAATACCAGCAGCTGATAATAATGTGCTCTTAACAGGCATTACTTGCCCATGATATTTCACCTGACATGCTTGTAATGAACTGGAGCTTGCATCACAATGCCCTATAGAACTGATGCTGCTTTTTCTATATTAAAAATGACTTGTGCTTAATATTTCAGATATGCCATGTCCTTCTGAATATGTAAATCCTTTCTGTATTGTACTCTGAGTGTTTTAAGATTCACCAGGTGGAAACTTCCTGCAGACTTTCCTTGTGGTCTAGAAAAGTTAGTAAGGTAGCTTTTCATTCTTCTGTTTCTGCTCACACAGATAGCACACACAGTAATGCCATATGCCTGCAATGTTGTGAAAAGTCACTGTTCTATCAAATAGGAGAAACTTAGACACCACCTAGAGAAACAACACACAAGATTTTAAAAATGCTCTGGCAATCGAAACAGCTGACCACGTACTTTTATTTTGTTCCTACTACCGTGATCTTCGTAAGGAACTCATTTCTCCAATTATATGTAAATTTCTCAGGAGAACACAGAGTGTTATGTACATTTGCTTCTTTCTGATAATACTTACCAGACTACTATACAAGTAGCCAAATTTTGTGCTGCTGCAATAAGGACTAGCCAACATTTTAAATAGAGGTCATGACAAATAATACTCTTTTATCTTGTAGTTGGGTGACTATTATTGCTACTGCTCTGACAATGTATAGTAAACCAAGTCAAATGTTGAACTATATAATTTTGGCTTCATTTTAAAAGGTAGTCTCAATCCTCTAACACTGGATGGCATTGGAGTTATCAAGGGAAAAAAGGAAGACAATACATTAAAGGTTATCAGTCATAAACCTTGCCCACGAATCACTTGAGCTCTTTGCACCACATGACTGGGGGATTTAACATCCTGCTCAATAATTCTTTTGGTCATAAAGGAACTGGTTTACACATACAGTGTTGTAATCACTGAGAGCACCTGCATGGTTCAAAGAAACCACCACCAACATTGCACTGTTGAGTTCTCTTATGACTCAAACACAGGGCTTTTAACGAAAGCCATTTTACATTTCCAGACTCTACTTTTTTCACTGTGACCTACCAGAAACTTAATCAGACTGAATCTGCCGGTTAATGTATCCCACCAGTAATGTTTTCCTGCAGAGTGCAGAGATGTCATAGCCCAAACTCCTTATTCTTTCAAGAGACAGGAAAAGAGACAAGGGTTGCTATCAGAGCTCTTCTTTCTCCTGACAACTCAAACATATTAGCAGAGATATTATGTTTTTCATCCTTTGAACAACATAAACTAAAGGAACACTCATTTAAAGAGCATGTAAAAGACCAGCTATGAAGAAGTGAAACCCCAAAAGTCATAAAGAGAAACAGTTGCATTTACAGTTTTTCTTCTTGGAAAATAAGAACATCTGAAAATAATACAAGTATAATAACCATATTTCATATTTAGTTAATGCCAAATCAAGTGGAGTACAAAGTGAAGTACTGTACTCCACTCAACGTAACAGGCTGCAGGTGAAACAGCTGAAGTGTGGGATGACAATAGCATTACTGCTAATGCACAAATGATTTCTACTGCAAAAATGCCTAGAATTTATTAAAGTGGTGCTTAGCCCAATAATGACTAAACCACCTTGATTACTCAGAATATTGATTACAACATGATGAAAGCAATGAAACGGTTTGTACTGTTTCTAGCAACACATCGTGTTTTTAATAAGCTTTTAATTTAGTTTTGAGATAGTTCGTGAAGGATAGTACAGAATCTAGTCCCCCACCACCAAAGAGAGAGAAGTGCTTGTAGCTTATTGGCTAAACATATATGATAGCATTGTATGTGAAGCATAAAGGCAACTAAGGAACTTTCCCCCCTGCAGACTCTTAGCTGCATGATCCATTTAGGCATCTGGTTGCACATCTAGTCTAGCAATTGGTAGTTAAACGAGGGCTTTCTGGAGCAGGTGGAATGTTTATATGATCAACCATCCACAAATACATAATGCAACAGGGTATTAGACATATTGTGCAGGTGGATCACAGATTCTACTACTGGTATGCTGAATTAATCTGATCTCCGCAAGATCACTATCTGAGAGTTTCAAGAACCATGCAATTCACACTGGAAAACAAGAGGCAAGTCTATTCTACTCTTCCAGTCTTCTGCTTGAGCACCTATTTTGCAGAAGACAAGCCCATCATGATCACATTAGTTAAAGAAATGAACACACAATACCCATTCCCATCAAAATGCAGTCCATACTAAATCAAACAAGCATTCTCATACACATATAGCACTCAACACCCTGACCCCAGCCCCCAATGTATAATCATTACCACATCCCCAGCATGCCAGAATGCTTCCCACAATTCCAATTTTCTTTTTCCCTGGACAGCTGAAAAAACTTCAAAAAAAACTCCTGAAAGCACTCCTTTTTAAAAAAACTATTTGCCTTCTTTATTTTCTGTGAATGCCCTTGCCCATGTAGAACTTACAGCATTATTGGGAAATTGCTATAAATAGAAATACTATAATGCAAAGCATTAAGGCTATGCTTTATAATTTTTCAGCCTTTCAGGTTAAAAAAAATGAAATCTATGTCATGTGTCCATCGGCATATTATTTTGAAAGCAAGAACCAGGGGCACCACTCTCCAGCTTTGTTCACTGGGTATTGTTTTTATTATAGCCCTTGTCATCCTGCCTGGCTGAGGCTGATGGGGTCTGTAGTTCAAACTATATGGAGACGTGGGGCTCCTAATCTAGGCCATAGGAGTGGGAGGAAATAATACTCTGCAGGCATGCAGTGCTGCTCTTTGGTTTTGCATTACAAAAGCAAGATCATAAAATGAATGTTGCTATTTTTATGACAATTACATAGTAAAAGCTAAATTAGATGCAAGATTTAGCTCTTGTGGGTTATAATTTTACATGCATTAAAGACCTACCTTTAATCAGTGCAAAAATTACTAAATCAAGAATCACAAGAGGTTCCCATCCTTAATATTGTATAATCTATGAACAAGAGGTTGTATTTGTCTGTGAAGATTCTCAGTCATCCAGGTGAGTTTATCTGGAAGTAGAGTCATGGCTACTGGACTTCGTTTCTTGAGACACTGACACATTTCCCTATTCATCCAAGCAGCTTTGTCAATCTAACAAAGCTACTTGAATGAGTAGCAAAATGTTTTGATCTCTCAAGAGAAAAGGTCAAGTTGCCATCACTCAACTTCCAGATAAGAGGTTGCATACTCACAGAAATGGATGTTGGGATGTAGCACAAATACCCTGTTACATCTTCAAAAGACATGTCAAAGGGACCCTAAGAAGGGTAAGTCTCCTTGGAGGGGAGAAGAGAGGCAGCACCTGTTGGACCATGGAGAAAGCTGTGGCGAGCTTTTTTGGTCCAGGAAAATGTCTTACCTCCGACTGGAGGAAAACCGGACACCATCAACTAAGACGCCATCAACTAACAGGTACCGGAGAAGTATAAAAAAGTTGTAACTATTTGGTGTGTCTTGAATAAAACTGCTTTCATTCCTCTATGTGAAGTTTCATTTTGGTGATGTTTGGAATTCTTTCTTCTAACAAGCATTAACTCTCCCACCCCCCAATAGAAGAGCGGTTTTCAGTGAAGGGGTGTGAATGTGTGGAAAGACAGAGCTATCTGAAGAACTGTTTTGTCCCACACTTGTTTTACAGATTTGCTTTGCCTTTTTGCCTATTACCTTCCTGGGCTAGTAGAAAAGAATTTTTAAAAGCAAACTTGTTTTTCCTTTGTTCTCTTTGTATGTGGTGGACATAAGGATGCAGTTTGAGAGCAGCGCTGGGAAAGCTGTTTTTCAAAGGAATGTTTATTTGACCTTGTTTGGATTCCAATGTTTTAAAAATAAACTGCTGGACAGTATCTGCTATCTGCTTCATTTCCCTTTGTATTTCAATCCAGCCTCCTGCTGTTACACTCCTCTCTCTTGGAAACTGAGGGCGTTTATACACGACCCCTAAGCTCCGCCGCAAATGGCTGCAAGCTCCGGACCTTAAAAATGTTTCCCCACCAGCTCCGGAGTTTGCAGACAATTAGGTGCGACCCCGCCCACCTAAGCGCGACCCAGCACACTTTTCTTGTACCTGCTCTTTGATGGTGAAAAATATTTGATGCGGAGAGTGCCTGAGCTCTCCTTGCTTCTTTCTGTTGTTTTTCTTTTGCCTCCTCCCCTTAAAGAGGAACCAGGAAGTAAACGGAGGTCGGAGCAACTTCCACCGGCACTGGAGGTAAGGCTTTATTCTTTTGTCCCTGTCTAAGGCTTTTTTTCCCCTCCCTCCCCTCACGCAGACAGAACAAAGAAGTGTGGAGCGGGTGGGGATGGAGGAACAGCAACGAACCCTCAAGATCTCTGGTCTGAATTTAAGGGACCAGCGGATCTTAGGGGTCGTGTAAAAAGGCCCTCTGTGACAGAAACTACAGCTACAAGTAATATTAACCCTTTGATGTGAGCTATAAGAATACAATGAGCTGGAAAAGGTTGTCAGATCAACGGTTTGCCAACACAGTTCTGTGTGGATCACAGAAAATAATAGATACTCTTACATCCCAGATGGAACCACCTTTTGAAGATACAGCTATGTTTAATCTTGATCAGGATACAGAGCCAGAGCAGAGGGCTTATTTTAGTCTACAGATAATGACAACAAGAACTGTGTAGGATGAACTCGTGAAGACAGCTGAATTTAGTCTTCATCAGGAGATAGAACCAGAACAGAGAGCTGATCTTAATCTGCAGACAAATACAATAAAATCTGTGCAGGATAAATCTGTGGACAGACCAAATCCAGAAGGAAAATGAGCACATTTGTTTTATTGCATAGGGATAAAGAGGAGAGGAGAGCTGGGGAACTTTCCAGCACCAAAGCAACAATCAAGAAAAAAAAAAAACAACTTATGAAGATAATGGGCCTAGCAGAAAAAGAGAAAATGAGTAAGGGGATTTTTGGTTTAGTGAAATGATTACATAAAAAGTTTGTCCTCTGTATTTTGATCGTTTAAAGCTATTAATGGATTGTTATGATATGGCAAATGGAAAATCAAAATGTGACAAACAACCTGAAATATAAATAAATGTTAATTTTATACCTTTAAAAGAATTGTGGTAGTAGGTATAGATAAGAATTTTTATACATAAAGTGAAATCTGCAGACCAAGATGTAACTCTTTTATAATAGCCCATGAAGCACTAATTCAAGTTATAGAAGACTTTTGAAATTAGGTATCTCTTAAAAGAACAGGTAAGTATACCTTTTTGATGACATCTATTATATATTAAGTAAGCTAAAATATATCATAAGTTGTTTAGCTAATTGAATAATCAGATATTAGGACTGAGCATACTGTTAAGATCAGACAGGAAAGTCTTATTAGATGGAGTTAGATGTGAGTAAAGATAGATAGAATATGGATGACATAAAAAGGAAATAAGTATAAAAGTATGTTCTTTTACATTGTGAAAGAAGATATGAATTACATTGGGCTGAAATGTTCAGAAAAAAAATGTGACTGAATTTGTAACACGACAGGAGACAAGCAGCATATTTGTTTTATTTTGTTTAGTGTAGAAAATAAATAAAATTTTATAAAAAGAAATGAAAAGACATGTAAAATGAAGACCTTGCATAAATATTTTGGAAGCTCTGAAAAGGACTCATGCGGCACCCTGAAGACTAAGAGCCTACATGTGAAATGCATTGAGCCTTCGCCTCCTTTGGCAGATTATTTATACATACACTTGGACAAAAGATGAATAGGTCCAATGTCACTACAGCTTTTCCCCATACTCATAGATGCTTACTGTTCTGACTCTTCTCTGAGAATGTTTTCAGCCAGGAACTCAGAGGAAGAGTACAACATCAGGACTGACAAGGAACATGCAAAAAATCTAAGATCTTAAGACTCAGTTTTAAGGCTGAAGGAGCAACCTTATTGCAAACTCTAAAAGCTAACCATAAAATTATGTTTCTGCATTTCATACCAAGGAATCGACCACAGTGTGGCTGATAATTTCATAAAGTTATGTGATAGATGTATCATTTGGAGGATCAAGTGGTTTGAAAGACTGCTACTTGGCAGTCTTCAGCAGGCACAAAGCCAGTCCCAGTGAGACCCAAGCTGTTTGCCCTGAGCAATATACAATATTGTGAAAAGCAGATTGAAACAAGGAAACAGAAGCTAATGAACTTCCACAACTAAGGACAGCTCTTTAATTTACTGCTATAAAAAACCTAAACAAAAATGTAAGTTCATAATTCAAACTATAAAGCCTTGGTAGAATCTGGGCAGGGCAAGTTAAGATGTCTTTGCATCATAGACTATGGAACGTGAACATGCAGATGAGCCAAAGTGCAATGGACCTAAGATGACAGCTATTTATTTATTTATTTATTTATTTATTTATTTATTTATTTATTTATTTATTTATTTATAATGCCCAGCAACTATGTATCTTTTTTGTGGTGGACAAGTTTGCCATTCAGAGAGAATGCTGCCAATTTTTTGCTGTTTATCTGTTTCGCCTGCTGTCTATTGGCACTATTCAATTTTACAGACCCCTTTAATCCCAATGATCCATTGCATAGTTCAAATGTCAACACGAAAACTTTCAATGCCTGACAGTAAATTTCTCAGAAATCTGTCCCCATCTGCTTCTTTCCAGTATGTCTTCCACAGCCGTTGCAAGTGTACTTGATGGCCCATCTGCTTCATACTTTCCTCAATCCATTGAGAAGAAGAATATGAATTTGAAAAAGGGGAGGAGAGCAGAGGAGATGTTTTATTCTGGTTATTAGAACATTTCCAAAAGTTTATGTAGGCTGATATTCACCACATAGCCATTCAGTGATTATGAATGAATTTAGAAATATCTACAGTAATACAGTGATGCCTTGAATTACAAAATTAATCCATTCCAATGGATCTTTCATAATTCAAATATTTTCATAATCGTTCAAAACATGCCGCAAGGTCTGTTTGCATTGTGCACGGGGATCTTTTAAAAGCAGATCCTTGCTGCTATGATTGCGGGGGGGGGGGGGAGGGGGGGTGAGTCAACCCCTGCCATTTTCCCCCTCCCACTGGATCATAACAGCAAGGATCTGCTTTTAAAAGATCCCCACATGGAATGCAAAGAGCAGGCTGTGCTTTTTCCTTCAACGGGCCTTTGATCCCCACTTTTCGGCGCTCCCTGAAGAAAAAAGCCCTGTGGGTTCTGATCTGTCAAAATCACCTGGCTGCCGGCTGGCTGACAGACAGGTGATGCTGACATCTCTATTGAGGGGGCTTCCTGCCAACCCAGCAAAGGGGGGAGCTCTTCCTTTGCTTTGCTGAGTTGGGACAGGTTTCCCGTATGAATGCCTTGAATAACAATTAATTAAAATTTTTCATAGTTCAAGGGGGGGGACACCTTGCTTCTTTTCGTAATTGGAAATTTGCCTATAGAGGTGGATTTCGTTTTGTAATTTAAGTTTTTAAATCCTTTTAGTTGGCATAACTGTAGAAGATTTTTAAGAGGTAGCCATGTTAGTCTGGTGCTAGCATATCAGACCAAAAACAATATATTTTAATGTGAGTTTTTGTAGACAGGTCATCTCCATCAGGCATAAGAGTGGGACAACATGGCAAATATTTATACAGTTGTCTCCCTCTCAATATGCATTCCACACTTCTCTGGTTAAAAAATGGGTGTGGGGCCACTCACAGGAAGGACAAGCTGCAGAATGTTAAAACAAAAGTATTGCATGATTACTCTTGTAAATGTGATTTCCCCCCCTGAAAGGTCTTTCCTGACCTTGATTTATTTATTCATTTGACTAATGTATTTTGCTTCAGTAGACTTATAGGGAAAAATTTAAAAAGTATTTAAATCATAGTTTTAAAAAAATAAAAGACAATAACTTTCCATATAAAATAGAGGCATCGGAGCCATCAGTGGAAACACACAGTAGTATAAGGGAGGAATTAAAAAGCCTAAAGTGTTTCTGGATGTTGGGTTAGAGAACGACTTGCCTGGTGCTGAAATAATATCATGGTAGACTTCATCCAAAGCTTCCCAAGGAAAGCTATCTTCATTTTGGATGTGATCATTGTGTTTTCTCCTATAGCTGCTTGCTTGATCTCTGGTAGGTCTTGAGATCTTTAAAGAACCCAAATATTGGATACTTGTTGGAAAATGCCTAAATACAAACAAACATATATGGAGACAAAGGCCCTGATTCCAAGTCACAAAGGGCTTAAGAGGCAAAGGGCTTTGACATAGACTGCTTTCACACGACCCCTAAAATCCAATGCAAAGTGCTCGCAGATGCGGAGCATAAAATTGTTTTCCCACCAGCAGCAGGCTTTAAAAAAATAATAAAGTATGACCATGCCCACTTAAGCACGACCCAGCACATTTCTGAAGTGCCTGGTCTGGAGGAGGTAAAATCCTTGTTGCTGTTCCTATGTGGATTTTAAAGCATTGCATGCCTGGCCCTCCCTCACTTTTTGTTTGCTTTTGATGGTTTTTTCATCCCCTTTTAACAGACAGGAATCCCTAACGGGCTTCCTGTCCTGGAACAATTAGCTGCTGATGATGGCAGGCAAAGGTGAGCCTGCATTTTTTTTCTCCCTCCCCCTCCCAGCAGGCAGAAGCAATAGAACCAGAGTGCGGGAGGGTGGGAACACAGGAACCAGGACAAAATCCATTTTGGGGGGATCCGCATTTAAGATGCCAGCGGATTTCAGGGGTCATGTGAAAGCAGCCATAGTGGAGAAATGTGCAGGAAACCAGAGCAGCTAGACATGGATGGCTGCTGCACCCAGGCAATTTCTACCTAGAGCTTTTACAGGTGTATGTGCCATCTACTGCTTGGCCGAACGAGGATCATTCTTTCTAGGAGAGAAAAGAATGACATTCTCTTGGTGTTTACTGCTTCCTCAAAAGACTCTTATAAAGACATACTTAGCAGAAGATTCTCAAGAAAAGTCTCGTTTATATATCACATATGAAATATATTCAAGAGAAATGGAGAGATACCGGTATATGAAAACATTGTGAAAACGTGACATCGTTTACTATTTTATTTCCTGCAATTTATCTTCTTGGCTCTGCCTCATTTTCTTCTTTTTTTAAACTGCCTCCAAATAATTGCCATTCTGGGGATTTGTGATTTTGCATCCACTGGAACATGACTATTACTTTGGATCCTAAAATTTAGAGGTTCATATCATAGTTCATTAATCCACTCTAATTCCCATTAAAGAAGTTTCAGGTGCCAGACTGGACTACAGCCTTCAAGATAAGAATACTAATGGAATTGAATGCATGGAATTTATGACATTACATTACTGAAGAGCTGGAAAATGTGTGGACATGTTCACATACACTTGTTTACTTAATCAGTAACTTTGCACACCACTCTGTAACCACATTTACTAGGTTTCCTTATAATTAAAAGTGTCCCACAGGGAGTAGAGAAACATCACAGTGGTTTGTGAATGCTTTCACAATGGCCCTCCCACTCCCAAATTCATTTAATGTATTTCTATCCAAGTATTTTTTAGCACCATCATGGCTTCCACAACCTATTGACAACATTGTCAGGAAAAAATGGTCCATGGTCTAAAACAGTGTTGGCTAACCTATGGCACAGGTGCCAAAGATGGCACTTGGGGCCCTTTCAGTGGGCACCCAACATTGCCCCTTCACAGCCACCTGTATTCAGGTTAAATTGCTGTGTTGGCATTTTGCGAATAATTATTGGGTTTTGAATCGCAGTTTGGGCACTCCATCTCTAAAAAGTTCGCCATCACTGGTCTAAAATGATTTTCTTCACCTTGGAAACTTTGGTAAACATGCCATACAGAATACCATGAGGGCAGTACAGATAATATTAGCAGGTGGGGTGGTGAATGGAGAAAAGAGGTGAATGGCACGTAGTAGAGATGGGCACGACTTGGGGGATCCGCATTTAAGTTGTCAGTTAGTTTCAGGGGTCCCATTTCGGGTCGTTTCCGGTTTTGGAGAAAATTCGCAAAAAACCAGAGCAGGTTCGACATGGTTTTTTGTTGTCACCCAGTACTGTTTTTTTTAGGGGGGGGACAGGTGTCCTGTGGCACCTCTGTGGGCCGAAGGAGGATCCTCTGGCCCGCTATAAAGGGAAAGTGGGCTCCTTCTCCCGTGGTGTTTCTGCTTCTAGGAAGGGGAGCAGGCTCTTATAAAGACCCCTCTACATGGGGGTCTCCTTCAAGAAAAGTCTGCTTTAAAATGCTATGCAATAGCCATATGGATATATTAACAAGAGAAATGGAGAGATACCGGTGAGATGATAATACATTGTGAACAAGGCTCCATCGTTTACTATTTTATTTCACAGAAATTTATTGTACTTGCTGCTGCCTAGTTTCTGCTTTTTTTAAATCTGGCTTTAAGGTGGCTTAGTGCAAGAGCTGGGGATTTGTGATTTTGGTCCACGGTGAACTAGTGGGTTGCACTTTGGATGCCTAAAACCCACTAAGAGGTTCAGTATGTGACGTAGTTCACGGAGTCCACTCTAATTCCCATTAGAGCAGGTTTTAGGGGCCAGACTGGCACATCCCAGCCTTCCATAAGAAGTGGCCAATGGAATTGAATGCATGGCTCCAAAAATTTGCATGGTTGTCACTACCCACAGAGCTGGCCACTTGGCCATGCCCACATTGCGCTTGTTTTACTTAATCAGTAACTTTGCACACCAATCTGTAACCAGAGGAGGACTAGGTTTCCTTATTTGTTAAAAGTGTCCCACAGGGAGTAGAGAAAAATCACAGTGGTTTATAAATTTTTCGGAGTTGAGTCATGTTGTGCTTGTGGACTTCTTTTTTGACCAGATTTCAGAAACGTTTGCGTTTGCCATCCATTTTGGATCCCCAGCCCGCATCGGATTGGATGAACAGCGAAAGGCGGGACCCCCCCCTCTCAAAAAAGAAGTCCGGTAGCCATGACCCAACTCAAGCAGGCATTTTTTCGCCTGGATGACTGAGAATCTTCACAGACATCACAGTGGTGGGGGGAGTGAAAAAGTTTTTTCACAATGGCCCTCCCACTGCCAAATTCATTTAATTTAATTTCTACCCAAGTATTTTTTTAGCACCATCATGGCTTCCACAACCTATTGACAACATTGTCAGGAAAAAAAGAGCAGTCCAGGACTAAAACAGTGTTGGGGGACCTATGGCACAGGTCCAAAGATGGCACTTGGGGCCCTTTCAGTGGGTGCCCAACATTGCCCCTTCACAGGCAGGCATTTATTCAGCCTGCTTTTTGCTGTGTTGGCATTTTTTTTTAACTTTTTGCGTTTTTTTCTGTGCCGTTTGGGGCATCTCGCGATCTCTAAAAGGTTCGCCATCACAAATCAGTCCAAAATTGTTTTTCGGTTCACCTTGGAAACTTTGGTAAACATGCCATACAGAATACCGTGAGGGCAGGAACAGATAATATTAGCAGGTGGGGTGGTGAATGGAGAAAAGAGGTGATCTCTAGCACGTAGGCAAATACATTGTATGTACATATATTAGACACTAAGTACCCAGCTCATGGGTAGGCAATACTTTAAGCACTATGGGGTAGTATATAACCAGCACCCTTTCCTTTTTTTGCTTTTATAGAAGCTTATGCATAGCTCTTGTTACTGCTACCAATGCAATTCTACTTCTATTGCATGTTCTTTCCTACTGGTTTTTGTTTGTTTGTGTTTCTTATGATTTTAACATAGTAACAATTTTTTAAATATCAGGCAAAACCATTTCTTTTTCTCACATCAATGAGATCTACATAGGTACAACTTAGTTTAAACCAGTTAATGGATCTTATTGTCAAGTCTGAGGTTCAGCTGATATTGCTCCTCACATGGCACAGTGAAATATTCATATCTTATCATAAGCTCAACTTTGCTTTATATGGTATTCACATGGCTGGGCAGTCATTTGAAGCCATCCATCTTCCTTCACAATGTCTGACAGCTTTTCAATGGGACATATTTCAACTAAGTTTCTCTGAAGTGCAAATAAATGCCCGCTTTAAGAGATGCAACCTGAGAAAAATGGAAAATGCATCCCAAGACAGAAATACATGGTGCTTGTTAAAAAGTCAAAAACTCACTTTGGAAAGGATTGTCTGTTTATGTGGAGTCATACTTGACTCACCTCTAAATAAGCCCAAGCCACTGACACAGATGAGCAGGACAGCAGAGCAGAGAAACCACTGAAGCAAACTCTGCTTAATCCAATAATTGAGACTTCAGCCTCAGCCTCACAAAGGAGGCAGCTTTCTTTACACTGTCCACAACTGATATAATTGGTATGACATTTTGTTTTTTCCATTCTCTGATACACAGCAAGGCCAAAATGGGAACAAACACATTCCACTTTCTGTAGCAAACACTAAACTTCTATACTTGCACGAATTCCCATATGTCGTTGCTTCCTGTGCTTTCCCTCATTCTCTCTGTACTCATCACTCTTCTCATTTAGCCTGTAATATTGTAAGCAATTTTTGCTGATTGCAATCTGCCCCTGTGATCTATTTATATAGAATAGGTTGTGGATACTTTGATTAAAACATAAGCAAATAAACAAACACCTTGGGGGCAGAGATCCGATCCTCTATAAAGTGCTGCATGCATTTATGCTACTGTTTAAACTATAGCATCAAGCCGCCATCTAAATCTGACTTATGGCAACCCTTTTGAATGTTGAAATGAATGAGATAGTCTCTAAAGCACCCTGACCTCTCAAGTTCTCTGATTTGGCTCTCAATTTAGACATATGCTAGACTTGCTAAAATACACATGCCAGACTACTCTTTCTGCTTCTACTTCACCTTTGGCTGTTTCTTCCCATGTCATGTGTTACAATGTCTGCCCATTGAAAGCTGGCTTTATTTTTTGTTTGTTTGTTTCTGCAAGAGTCAAAACGAATTCCCCCCCCCCATTTTTATTGTATGCCCAGTGAATTTTTTTTATTGAAATGTGAATTTATTAAATTACATTTAATGTACTTCTACAGGGGTGTAGAAGGAGCCTCCCCAAAGAGTGGTAATCTCTGTGAGTACACTCAGGCATCCCCTGGGCAATGGCAGACAGCTGGGTAACATTTTGTATTCAGAAGCATTGCACTATAAACTTCCTGTTGTTGGCACTGAAGATTTGTCATGGACTAAACCTCTTTTGCTAACTTGGTAAACATGAATCAAAATCAATGCAGGGTGTGGGGGTGGGGAAGGTCATCGCCTGAATTCATCAATTCACAGAAAAAGCATGGATTCCACATGAATCATGCTATGAATTGATGTCTTGCTTTGAATCGCAAACCTTTGATTTCCCATAGGAAAGGTAGATTCTTTAATAATATTCTTGCATTTTAACACTATGGCTGTCTCTCTTATACTGTAGCACTCACATAAGACAGATATATTTTAACAAAACCAATACCAGAGCAGTTGTCAATCTAATCTGTCAAAAGGCAACACATCAATCAATGACACAGCAGCAAAACCTGTTATGATAAGTATCTAACCAGAGGTAGGCAACTGTCTCTCTCCTTGCTCCCCACACCCCCAAGATATTTTTGGACTACTGCTTCCATAATCCCCCTGTGTTCACTACACTGGGTACATCGGATGAGAACTGAAAATGTAAGAATAGACAAAGTTTTCTGCCCATAAAAGTATTACAGTTATATGACTTGTTCTTGATTGGCAAGAATCTTGCTGTGGATTTACATTGGTGTGATTGCATAACACTTGGGGCCTTTTCACACGACCCCTAAGATCCGCTGGCCACTTAAATTCGGACCAGAGATCTTAGGGGTTTGTCGCCGTTCCTGCGTTCCCACCCCCTCCGCACTCCTGGCTGCTGGCTGCGTGAGGGGAGGGAGAAAAAAAGGAAGAAAAGAATGCTGCTCACCTCCGTTCTGCCATCTCGCTTTGCTCCCGGCACTGCATTCAGATCTCTTAAAGGGGCGGGGGGCAAAAAAAGAACAAACAGAAGCAAGGAGAGCCCGGCAGTCACCACTGTTATATCCGCATCAGGAATTTTCACCCTCCGAGAGTAGGTACATGAAAAGTGCGCTGGGACGCGCTTAGGTGGGCGTGGTCACACTTAATTATCTGTAAACTCCAGAGCTGGTGGGGAAATAATTTTAAGCTCCAGAGCTGGGAGCCATTTGCCGCGGAGTTTAGGGGTCGTGTGAAAAGGCCCTTGGTGTACTCGTAAATTGCAGCTTATTAATGAGTTTCAGCTCACATTCCTAAATGTGTTCTGAGTCACATAACCGGTATGCTACCAGGAAAGCATGCAGCAACTTGTTAGTTAGCAGCAATTGCTACCGTGATTTATGCAATCTCACCGAAGTCAGTATAAATCCACCAGAGACTTCTGGCTATTGTCTTGGAATTTACTAGTTCTTCAAGAACTTCTGAAAGCAAAACCATTGGCTTACCACAAAGTAGTAATAAGAAGCACTTTTCCCACTGCCATTACTTAATACATTCTGTATTTACTGAAGTAGCACATTATTATAACTGCCTCATTATAATACCCTGAGAGGAAATTTTATAGTAAACAAGCCATAACTGTGACTTAATGCTATGCAAGGCTAAGCAATCATGAAATACTATTAATTGTGATGTTGAATTGTGATGGGTTATTTCTTAGTCAAAGTAACACCCCAAATGGAAAGAAAATGCCATTACTATGCATTGGGCCTTCAGCTAGAGCAAGGGTAAAATAAGAAAAATAGATTTCATTTACTTTATGAATTATTTTGGGGCCTGGTTCCTTCTGCCTGAGGAGACACAATGTGCTGGAATTTACGTTGCTGGTGTAGATATAATCGAATCTCAAGGAAGGAATGCGTATTTTGACTTAATGAATGTTAGTGTACAGATCAAGTTATCAAGTCTTGTACTGGCACAAATGACTTCTTGGAGGCAAAACATGTTTATGTCCAGTTTCATCTTTCTTCAAGCTCCAACTCAACATAATTGAAGCATTTAACAACACTGTGTTCCCCTGCTACTCTAGATGTGGCAATGGCATTGGCTACTAGTACTTAAATTAAGTAGTAGTCATCTCCCCAAATTACTTTTTATACTGCCACAGAGATAAAAGCTACATATTGACAGAGCATCTATAGGGATCTCCTGGCTGAAGCTTTAGCAGATCAGCCATTTTGCGCTATTAAAGATCCCTGCCAATTTAAGACCAGAGACAAGGCCAGCTCATGCACTGGCTCATTACATAGGGATGAAAACACTCATTTCTGTCATTACTTCTATGGGAGAATAATGAACAGCAAAATTTATAAAATTATTTATTTATATAAATAAAATAACAAACCAAAACAAAAACAAAAAACAAAACCACACAACCATTAGTTCAACCCAAACAATTTTTAATGTGAACATGACCATGTATCTCTTGGGCAGCCACTTCTCCTTCGAGTGGGGTGCCTATGTCCCCATTTACCTCTTTTCTCTAAAAGAAGAAATAAGGGAGTTCTACCAAAGAAAAGGATTCCTAGAGTGGTGCAGTGGATAGAGTGATAGAGTAGGACTCTGGACAATAGGGTTTTAATGGAAACCGACTGGGGGAGTAGAACTGGTGAAACTACTCCTTAAACATCTCACTTACCTTGAAGTCCCTATTAAGGTTATTATATACGTTGACGGAATGGAGCACCCCACTCCCCCAAAGAACCAAGTTGTGTGTTCTCTATCCTCTTCCAATTCCTCCCTAAACCAAATGGATTTGGTAACCATTAGAACAAAAAACAGTCAATCTTTTTTCCTTTTCTTTTCAAGTTTAAACACAATGCCAGTTGGGGTGATTAACAAACATTTCCTTTTTGTTACCTCTGTCTCTCTTCTAACCCTTCCCTGAACTCTCCTAAGAGCTTCCCTTCACCTTTACACAAAACACTCAGTTACCCATTGGTTCCTTCTCTCTTGCTTTTTCTCAGCTGTCTACAGGAATATGAACAACTCCTTTTTCCTCAATAGCACTTTTAAATCCACCCTAGTGCCCCCCCCAACATTCAAAGGGCCTTAATAGTCTGAGACCAAGAATGGCTAGACGCCAATGTTACTGGCCACAAGTACAGCAACTTCTGCAAAATGATAATGAAGTTGCTTCATTGCATTTAGCTTCTTTGGGGCTGTATGTTTTGGATTCTGAGGCACAAATCTAGATGGAGAGGATGGAGTGCTTGGGACCACCAAAAACTGCTCTGCTTTCTTGTGTTTTGTAATGCCTCATGAAGTAGGAATAGGTCTGCACAAATTTCTCACCCTTAAGGTTTTTCTTTGTCTCCTCAGACTTCCTTTCTATTAATAAGATTTCCAAGATCACCACAAAAATAAAACTGCAGTCTCACTGACTTCACTTTTTTGCCTCTTTCCTGCCCATTCTGTGCTGGAATCTGCCCAGTTCTGTGTAGGTAAATGCCCTTTCTGGCGAACCCTAGGAAATAAAGATTGCATTCTGCCATTGTAATAATCCTGCTCTGCTTGCTATAAAATGCTATTCTATGAAGGAATTGTAATACTAATATTATACTACTTACTAATGTAAAACTTCTGAAAAGTCTTGTTAGATTTCCTGCAAGTTTTCTCAGTGGCAGAGGCAGCAGTGAGGTGTGTATGTGTCTTGCACAGGAGAGAAGAACAATGTGATATTTTGTTTGGTTCTTCTTCCAAAAGTGAAAGTTTCAAGATTCCCATTTGAAGCCTCTGAGCCTTAGTGCACTGTTAAAGAGATCTTCCTATGAGTTGTCATTGGCTTATAAATGGACCCACAGCTTTGACTTTAATTCAAGAGAAATATCATATATGATACACTAGCCAGACACTTAGGGCCTTTTTACACAACCCCTAAGATCCGCTGGCCACTTAAATTCGGACCAGAGATCTTAGGGGTTAGTCGCTCTTCCTCTGTCCCCACCCCCCTCCGCACTTCCTGGTTGCTGGCTGCGTGAGGGAGGGAAAAAAGAAAGAAAAGAATGCCTTCTTACCTCCATTCTGTTCCCGGCAGCATTCAGATCTCTTAAAGGGGCGGGGGGCAGAAAAACAACAAACAGAAGCCAGGAGAGCCCCGCACTCACTATCCTTACACCGGATCAAATATTTTTCACATCCAAAAAGCAGGTACCTGAAAGCTGCGTTGGGACACGCTAAAGTGGGCGGGGTCACACTTAATTTCCTGTTAACTCCGGAGCTGGTGGGTAAACATTTTTAATCTCTGGAGCTGGGAGCCATTTGCCCCGGAGTTTAGGGGTCATGTATAAACGCCCTTATTGGTTGGTTATGATACCCTAAGTGCAGTAGCAAATTAGCACTATGTAATAAATTGCTGTCACATAAATAAATTTGTCACATTGCTTGTTGTAGACCAGTTGCATGAGCTGGTACATGAAAGAGGATATAAGGGGCAACCCATTAACTCAGCCATGTCCAAAGTCTGGCCTGCAGGCTGGATCCAACCCGTCAGGTCATTTTAATTAGCCCATGGCTGGCTGGCCTGCCCCTCCCTCCCCCTCCCTCCTTCGTGCATACCTGTCAACTTTTGGCTGCCTCTGCCTGGGGTGGAAGGAGAGAGGAATAATGTGCACGTTCATGCACCCATCCATCCACACATGCATGCACACGCACACACCCCAAATGCTTTGCCCCTCCCACCCCAATGAAACACCCCTCCCATGTTGCCGCCAGTCGGCTGGGCCATTGCTGCCCCCCAGCCCCACCACTGCCACTTCTCAGGGGAAGCTCCGCATGGCACAGCCACCCCCCTCCTCTGCTTGTGCACTGCCCTGGGTGCCCTGCTTTAGCCAGGCGAGGCGGTGGTGGTGGTGCAGCGCTTGGCTGATGCTCAGTCAGCTGGCTGGTGGTTAGGGGTGAGGAAATAGTGCACTCCCAGCCCGCTCTTTGGAAAATTTTCAGGGAGGGGATGGACTGCCAAGGTGGGAGGAGAATAGGTAAAAGACTTAGGCCTTCCACTCTCCTGAGTGAAAGGCCTTCCCCTGGCACTTGGGGTTCTGCTCTGGGGTTCCAAAGAGCCATTTGTACCCGCCCTCATGCCCACCTGCCAGTCTTCAGCTCCCTCTCCCATCTGCCCTCCACAGACCTGTCTAGGGGGACAGCCAGGCTAAGGCAGGAAGGGGGGGAACGGAGGCTTTCTCAAGCAGCACCAGGGCTGTGGGGCTGTGGGGAGGTTTACGACTTGGAGCTTCCACCAGTGTTTGTCCCCTACTCTTGGTTCTGGCCCAAGCAGGACCTTGTGTGGCCTAGTGTGTGGCCTTTGATTCCCAGAGCCAAGGGCTAAAGTTAGGGCTGGGCCCCTAGCAGTCAGTGGTATGTATTAACAAAGACTACAAAGAAGAAGTCACATTCCAGATTACTAACTGAACTGGTGTCATTTTCATAATCGGAAGAAATATGAGAGTTACAGTACCAGAAGGGTTTTTTTTGGGGGGGAGGGGCAACCCACTTTGATTGAAGGGACATTATCATGTTCCTTACTCTCTTTTTAATATATGATTTAGGAATCAAGAAGCAAAAGATAGGTGAGAGTTCAATACAGTTATATTTTCAGAACATAAAACATCATTACATCAATCAATTAATAAGCCAATGGGTACAAATTAGAAAAGTTTATCTTAAGCCTCCTATCTACTTCTTTCAATTGAGAAGGATACATACCAGTCTTAATGAAATAAATGTGCCTATAATATCCAAGTTGTAACTGGCTCATGCCCAATTGTTATGGTGAAAACCATACAGTAAACTTTAATCCTGACGGATAAATAATAAATCTCCATAGGAAAAATGTCCTTTTACACTTTTCCTGAGATTATTTTACCTTGGCAAGATGGGCTAAGACAAAGTAGCTACTAAGTTCAGTTTGTACAGTATGTGTAGATGTTCCCCGCTAGGGGGCAGTTTAGCTTTGTCATCCATGTTTATGGAAATCGTCCATTCAGATACACATTTACTTGTATGAGTATTAGTTGATACCAGATTGTGTGCAAACTGATAAAATAAAGCACAGAGAATGCTAAGAATAGCTGTTCTCTCCTCCCACCCACCCGTTGCCAAACCTAAGTGAGTCCTGTCAGACAAGATAGCATCTCTGGCAAAAGTGGCTTGTTTAGGTTATTTGCTGATGTGTTTCTTTCTCCTTGAAATCTTGAAGGGCACATGGTATTAGAAATGAGTCCTTGCTCTCAGATGTCTATTGTACTTATCAGGCAGTGAGAAATCACAAAGTGTAGGCTAGCCAACTTTTAAGTCACCCAACTGCAAAAATGAGCTTTAGGTGAAAAAAATCCATTTTGAGAAAATAAAAGCTTGAGCCATGCTTCACCAGACATAATGCCATTGGATTTAATGGACGTTACTCCCAAGTGGGAGTCTGACCACATAAAAGTTTGTCCTGGATGGATGTGGGTGAACGTCTTTATTTAGCAGGTGCAGAATATGATGGCCATTGTGTTGAATGGAGTGAAGAAATACCACTGTATCTCCCCAACCTGAGGAACCAGCCCCACTGTACATCCAGGGGGGGAGCTGTGTGGAGAGAGTTTCTTCCTTTAAATTTCTGGGAATTTACCTCAGCGAAGACCTCTCCTGGGGAATCAATGCAACCAAATTGGCCAGGAAGGCCCAGCAGAGACTGCATTTCCTCAGGGTCTTGCGTAAGAACAAAGTGAAGCAACAACTGATGATCTCCTTTTACCAGTCCACAATTGAAAGAATCCTCACATATTGCATTACCGTTTGGTATGCTGGATTGACAGCTGCTGACAGGAAGACACTACAGAGGGTGGTAAACACAGCTCAAAATATCACGGGCTGTCCCCTAAGTGCACTGGACAACATTGCTAGGGATCGTTGCCTCAGGAGGGTTGAAAAAATTCTTAAGGATGATTCACACCCCGGTCAGCACCTCTTTACCCTGTTACCATCAGGCAGAAAATATCGTAGTATAGCCTGCCGCACCAACAGACTAAAGAACAGTTTTTATCCATGGGCTGTCAGACTGCTGAATGGGAAATAATTCCATGACAAGTATAGAAGAACTGACCTGTGGGCTGGTGCATTCTGTGTCAAGTACACAGGGTGCATGCAATAAGACTGAGTGATTGCTAGTGGGATGGGGGTGGGATGGGGGTGGGGGTGGGAAAAGGAGACTCAGCCAATTTCATTGTGCACATGTTGTACATTGACAATAAAGGTACAGTGGTACCTTGTATAAAGGAATTAATTCGTTCCAAATGAAATTATGTTAAGCAAATTTTCCTTTATACAAATTCCCATAGGAATGCATTGAAATGGAGTAATCCCATTTTATGTTGTACGGATTTTCCCCATAGGCAATTATGTTAAGCAAATTTCCCCTATCTCTGGAATTTTTATGTTGTACAGATTTTATGTTATGCAAGCTGTTTGTTATACAAGGGTCTACTGTATTATTATTATTATTATTATTATTATTATTATTATTATTATTATTATTATTATTATTATTATTATTATTATTATTATTATCATTTCCATGCCAGCTTCAAGGTGATAATGCTAAAGTACAAAGCCTAAACAGATTGGGGCCTCAGTATCTGCCAGAATGCCTGCTTCTGATGAGATCTGCCAGTACCATTTATCTTCCCAGGCTGGGCTGTTGAGAACTTGGATCCTGAGAGAGGCCCAGAAAGAAAAAGACAAAACAAGCAAGCAAGCAAGCAAACAGGCCTTCTTGGCCATCCTCCCTCTTCTCAGGCTCCCACTTGAAATCTATCTAGCCCCTAGTCTTTAAATAATCATGGATCCAGTATCAGTGTTCGCAATCTACACATGGGACACACCCTTAAATATACAGAAAACATCTTAAAGTTCGTCCCTGACTGGAAAAAAAAATCATACCTATCTAAAGCTCCTCATAAATTGCCACCAGGGCTATTATTTGGCCAAATTTTGGCCAACCCCCCATCAAGCTGTTTGTTACTTGAACTTTTTGGAGAATTATAATCAACTTGTACAAGGAAGCCAGTGTAATATGCACATTTTACCTGGATTTTTTCCCCTGATGACTAGCTATAATCATAGAACACTTCAGGGGGTGTTGTGTCACTTTATTTCAATTTTAATATTTTTAGGATGATGGAGATGCAAATCGAATGAAGTAACACCACAGCTTCTTTTTAAAAAAAAAAACAAAATGTGTCCATAGTAACTAAACTGAAAGAAGCAACACAAATATTTCCAACAGCATGATCACCTATTGTTTTTTAAAATATACACATAGCCTTCAACTTGTATAGAGGCCACTGTACTTCCATGACAGAAGTTCATGTGTGTTGTTTGCATAGCTCACAGGGAAAACCACTCAATCAAAGTAGCTATCTTTATGCACTGTATCTGGTATGAGCTTTATTACAACCAATACTACAGCTTCAAAAATTCAACTGAAATATTACTTTTTATTCCACACACTCCCCATCAGTATGTTAATGCAGACATGAAATGTGGGGCGGGGCATTCCTTGGCAGAATAAAGAAAGATTTAGAATGAGAGTTTGTGACTGACCACCAATTTCGAAGGCAAAAATTTCGAAGGCAAAATAGAAGGCAAAAGGAAAAGAGGACGACAGAGAATGAGATGGTTGGACGGTGTCATCGATGCAACCAAAATGAATTTGACAAAACTCCGGGAGGCAGTGGAGGATAGGAAGGCCTGGCGAGCTCTGGTCCATGGGGTCACGAAGAGTCGGACACGACTGAACGACTGAACAACAACAACCAATTTGCAATTGCCCATTTCAAATACTGGGTATCTTATACAGTGGTACCTCTACTTACGAGTTTAATCAGTTCCTAATGCATGCTCATAACTTGAACAACTCGTAAGTAGAGCAGATGTATCTAAAAAATAAAAAAGTGGAAAAAATGTAAATAGAGCTGACCACATCTAAAATTTGTAAGACAGCAGTTTTTCCGCTCTTAAGTCAAACTGCTCATAAATAGAGCCGCTTATAAGTAGAGGTACCACCGTATACTAATAATGAATATATATGCATTGTGTTGATCATTTTGAAGCCAAAGGAGCAACCATGATAATACATCAGAAAAACTTCAACAGGCTAGGGAGAATCCAAACATACATAAAGCACCGATCAATGACGAGAGAAACTCTGGAGGAGAACCTTAAACAGTTTAGTGAGGAATGAGCATAATCAAAAACAGAGAGAGAGAATGGAGCATGATGAAATTGGACATGGCTGGTTAGTTGGCCAGACTTTTGCACAGGTGTGTCTCACATGTCAACACCTTTTTGCAGATTTGATTTATTGATTTATTCATTTGCTTGTTTGTTTTTTTGTCTATAAATCTTAGATGTTGGGGATGATGATAGTTTTTATTACTATGCCATGTCTTATACTGCAGTAGGGTATCAGTTGGCAATATATTACTATCAAATGTAACAAATGTAATAAAATCTCCAAGCTAATCTAATGGCATATTTCAAGAAATATTGAATTACAATTAATATAGCTATCATGGCTGTTAATCACGATAAGGTTAAGAAGCTTTGATGAAATTACCTGAACAGTTAACATTAATGAGGGTAAAAGGGATCCTTGACTGAGAACTTTCTACAATATTTTGTCATGCACATTTTGTGTTTAAATCCAACTCTTAATCTCAGCTAATGGAAACTCACTAAATCAGTCACTGAATGACAAATCTCATCAATTCAGTGGTTTTACATTAATGACGGCCAGTAATTTTAACTAGACCACATACCGTACTTCAAACTACTGTAGGGGTTGGGGAATTCTTTAAGAATATATGGTTTAAGAACATTAATTAGCTCCTAGCAGTTTTCCATCAAATAAAATTCATGGTTTAATTCTTAGTTATCTAAGATTTTCTAAACAAGAGAGTCAGAATGTCAGAATTCAACTGCTATGCTGAGTCATTGTATGTATTTTCATTAAAACACATTTAAGATTATGTTTATTTATTTATTTATTTATTTATTTATTTTTACAATTTATAATATTACAAAAGTGACTAGATTTCTATTGATGGAGTTACATTCACATTAGACTGATGATATTTATGCCTTTTACCTTTAGTTAAAGGTTTTCTATTCAAGTTGGGTTCCTAGAACTCTTTTCTGACCTGGAGAGATCTTTGGGGGGCTTGGATCCTAGGCATGCAGATGAGACTTTAATGTCTGAAAATCACTGTTGATGTTGGAGTGAGATGGTAGGAGTGACAGTTAAGACTACTGATTGAGTAGTGATGTGGGTTAGAGCTGCCAGTTAGAATCACTGTGGTCTGTTTGTAAAGAAGCTGCTTATAAAAGAACTTGTGTCAAAGCAAGTATCTATCTGTTTTTCTGTCTGGCTCTCTGTTCAAGTACAGGAACAGTGTCTAAAATTATAAGTAAACAGAAAAGTAAAGTGTTACAATTACAATGCTTGTTACATGCTAAAGAAAGTAACAATTTAAAGATTGTTCTTATGTTTTACTTTTACCTGTTAACTGAACCTTCTTATTTCCATTTTTATTAAAAAAATAAAACTGTCTTTGGTAACTCATGTGATAATATATATGAGTAATATAATAAGTGTTTCTAACAGAATAATCAACACAAACAGTATCGATTTTGGGAAAATGCTTCTCCAAAGTAAAAAGAAACAAAGCAATATCTGGTTTGAAGATTGAATTGTTCACAAAAACTCTTATGGATATGTCATCAAAAAAACAACACCTTTATTAATTAGTATTCCATAAAGTCTAGCATGTAAACTTTCTCCTGCCATTCTTTATTTTAAAATGCAGAAGGAGTTTCATGGTTTAACAAAGCTCTGTCAAGGGCATTTACTTTTGTTATCATAACAGCTTTCAGGTTACTGGCTGATCTAATTCTTTTTCTTTGTGAGCATTCAAGTCAGGAAACATGTTCATAATAATTATGACTGAAGTTCTACTAGTAAGGGACAAACTGCTGTTTGTAGGCCAGAAGAATGATAACAGTGGCATGAACCACTGACCTAATTGTATAATGAATGTTTCAACTGTGATCTAATTTTTGACACAGCTGCAATGCTTTCTCTTTCATATACACACACAGACAGACACAAACACTGTCACACAAATGTCTGAGGCCAAAGTTCAATAAAGTGCTACTGCAAGAGGCTCCTTTCTCAGCAGTTCAGTTTTGCACCAGAGATAACAGTCCTCTCTTAAGAATAGCAAACAACCAAATGGAAAGTACAGGACACAGCAAAAACAAAGGGGGAAAAAAAACCCACAATGATGTTCAGCAAATTCAGTGCATTTGTGGAAAACATTTAAAAATTCTGTTTTACGGCTACTTAGTATCTTATGATAAAGTCTAGGACAGTGTTGGAGTACCTATGGCATGGGTGCCAAAGGTGGCCCTTAGAACCCTTTCTGTGGGCACCTGACATCACCCCTCCACAGCCACCTGTATTTAGGCTAAATTGCTGTACTGGCATTTGCAAAAAGTACATGTTGGTTAGAAAATGCTATTTTAAGTGGATAGTTGTTATAACATGCCCTTCTGGGGATGAAGTTCCTAGTTTTGGAGCAGTAGGAAATGGAAGAGCTGTTCTCACATGTTTCTGAATGTGAAAATTGCGGAAACTCTTCTAACAAATAAAGCTGCAGAAAACTGGGTTTTCTGGGGATGCATCAGTAAGCTTACAGCTCCCTATGTCAAAAAACTGCTTTCAGAGAGCTAATAGCCCCCTGCTGCATAAGAATCTGAATACCTGTATTATATTACTGGCTGTTAATGCTACAGTATGTACCAACACTGTATGTGTTATCTTGGGCTGTAGCAAACATAGGCTTGTGGCAATTTCATACTGGGTGAAGATACTGAGAAAAGGGCCTTGAACATCTAACCATTTCAAAGGGATATTTCTGATATTATTTATGAAATTATCTTCTACTTAGCATCCTCTAAATATTTTTCTCCAATTTTCCTTTTATGGAGGGTGGTATGCCCCCAAATTAAAACAGACCATATTATGGCACTGAAAAATCTTCCAGGGACACCTACATCTTTGCACAGTACTCTTTTAATAGGCAAGTCTAAAGAAAATGCATAATACATATAGTTTTTAACTAAAGCTGCAATACTAAACAGTCCAATATCCTCCCTCCCCATCAGAGCCCAAACTTATAGATAGCCTGATTCTGTCCCTTAATACCTACTGAGAAGACAAGAATTGCACCAAAAATACTTTTTTACATTAAAAAACTATCTTGCTTAAGTTATCCCTTGCTGCAACTGGGCCAATGCAAAAAGACTCCAGTTGATCAGATTCAGGAACAAATGCTTCTAGTCAGTCTACTTGTATATTATGTGGGGAACCCAGCAGAGTTGATTTTGGCTTCCTTAAAATTCAATCTATTCAAGGAACCAAACCAAAATCTTATAGCCTGCAAACAAGGCAGTGACAGTATCAGTGACAATGTGGTAGTACTTGTATATGAGACAGAGATGGAATGCATGAGTAAGTGTGCAAGAGCCAGAGAGATCTGAGGAGCTATTTCTCAAAACTAAATACAGAGATGATGAATGCAGACTAATGAGACAGTTGACATGATGGATGATAAATTTCCATTTTCTAACCTGAAACAGGTCATCTCAGCTAGGGCAAACATCAAGCGCTTACTGAATGATGACAGACCAAATAACTCTGCAAATAAAAGCCCAAGTGTAAAAACCTGCTGAGACACTGTTGACTTATATATTGGATAAGATTGGCAGAAAGAAGCAGCTAAAACCTGCAACAATCCATCTCAGTGAATGCATACTGATTTAAACTGATGGTTATATATATGATGGTAGTTTTTTCTAATCAAAGTTTACTCTTTGTTGTTTATGACTAGGAAAGCCTGTCTTATTATACAGAATGGAAACCTCAATTAAAATGAGCAGTGTCTGTTTAAAACAATTATTTTAAACACAATTTGTAGTTATTTTTAACACAATTGGCAAAAAAATTAAAGCTCATAAAGAATGGATGAAAAAAAGGTAGCCCCTCAAGTCTATCTAGATCATTTAAACAATTTCTTTCCATCTTGGGTTCTTTTTAAGGCAAAAGGGGAGATAAGAATATTTAAAATAAATAAAATTTCATCCGAATGCAAACCATTCTCCCAGAGGCCTCCATGCGTGTAATTTGCACCACACACACAATACAACCCACAAAAGTCTTTAAAAAAACAGAAGTAACAAGGTAGCCCCTTCCTGCATCTCAAAAAAGGGGGCTTCAAAAGCCTAAACAGGCCCTAGAGGGGGAACAATGTATGTGTAATGAAATAATGCCCTCAAAGGCTTCAGGCCGGGGCTGGAGGGGGGGGGGGCTTACATTTGGTAGGATCAATTTGTGGGGATGATTTTTAAAAAGCCCTCTCTGATGTAAAGCAACAATAAGTACAGTGGTACCTGGTTTATGAGCATAATCTGTTCCAGAAGCATGCTTGTAAACCAAAATACTCCTATATCAAATGAAACTCAAATGATTCATTCTGAGGACCCAGTTTCCTTCATTTCCTATGGTGAAATTTGCTTTGATATACAGGAGCTGGCAGCTTCAGCAGCCATGACCTGGTAGCTGTGACCCACAGTGAGGGCTGGAGGGCACCGCCGGACCTGCAGCTAGGGCCATAGGATTCCAACGGCCAGTGCCAGGCCCACAAGAAGGGCTGGAGGCTCAGTGTGGACCCATCACACGACCCAGAGGCCACTTCTGGTTAGCACGGACCCAACTGACTAGATGGCCCAGAAGCTTGTTCCAGGCATCGCCAGGCCCCATAGGCTACTTCTAGTCTGTGCCAGGCCCAACATGAGCCAAAAGGGTGGCCCGGAGGCCCATTCCTGTGGGTTCAGCTCCGGAAGCCACTTCTGGTCTATGTTGGCCCAGAGGCCCATTCTGGGCATAGTAGGGCCCATACCGGGCCCCAGAGGCCTCCCCCAGTGAGGAGGAGGAGGAGGAGGAGGAGGAGGAGGAGGAGGAGGAGGAGGAGGAGGAGGACAGCCAGGCTGTAATTGCGCGTAAAGTGAAACAATTTTTTATTTAAAATGTTTCTCATTTTGCGAAACACTTGTAAACCAAGGCACTCATAAAATGAGGTACCACTATGTAGGATAAAAAGATTCAGTAGATAAATGTGCAATTAAAATATTGACTACTAAGAAAATCTTTTTTAATTACATAGGTAAATTAAAGGCTTAATGCTTCACACATGAAGACAGAAGAGTTGGTATCAGCTGTATCTCTTTGAGGATGACTCCACCATCATATGCAAACAAAATCACACATTTTAGATAGTGTGAGAAGCTTCTTCAAATACCTTGGCCCCAGTCTCCTTAGGTTTCTATAAAGGTAAGCACCACCACCATTCTGAATTGTGCCTAGAGGCAAAGTGAAGTCCTTACAAGATGGGAAGATATGTCCTGCATGACTGCTTACATTTTGTGCTGAAGCGCTTACATTCAGCCCTAACAGATGCTTTCCAAAACATTTTCAGAGACAGACTAATGGATAATGCACTGCAGTCATCCAGATGAATGTAACCAGAGCATGGATAACTGCTCAGGGGAGGTTGCATCTGGCACCGCCAGCTGCAAAGAATGAAAGGCATTCGCTTCTACAGAGGTCACCTTTGCTTTTTACTGACAAAGCTGGACCAAGGAACATTCTAAAGTTGTGTGAAAGTATTATCTTCAAAGGAAATCATTTCCATCCAAATGTAGCTGGGAAAAATCTCCTTGAATTAGAGAAGCACATTAGGATTGAATTAAAAAGACATCTTTACTATGTACTCTGTTTACGAAAGAAGAAACCAAATGTTTGCATTGTTGACAGACTCTGAGAACAAAAGAACATGAGCAAAACTTGATCAGATGGAGATATAATACATGAATTTTCTTTTAATTTCTATGGTAAATATTATTTGTTGATACTATAGTTGAAAATGTATCTGGGGTAAAACCCAAATGCAGTGCTTGCATTTAGACAGAACAGGAGCAGTGAGCTATGGAGTTCAAAATGAAATAGTTTCTTTTTCTCTGAAGACATCAAAGTTAGAAAGCATAGATAGGTAAGATAGAAAGCATAAATGATTTCATGTTTTGTCTGCCAATAAACATACAGTATATGCGACTCTATATGCGACTCTTGCTTTTTGAAATGTTTACATCTTTTTTTTTGGCTGATATTTGATTGAATTACCCGGTGAGCCAAAACATTCAAAAATCTACATATTATGTGTATGTATAGCCAATAAATAACACATATTTGAAGAAGAAAACATATTTGCTGCTATCTCAGAGGGTAGACACAAACCTATAGATTCAACCTACAAGAAAAGAGATGGTGACGAAGTGTCAGGAAGACTTTTGGCAGACTGTCCTTTACCCACCCAGCCCGGAATAAAGACACAACACGGTTTTACATGAGTTAAATAAGGGCCACAATTTTATTGATATAAATTTGTTTATCTCAAAACACTGAACCTGACATCCAGCAAGGGGGCCTGAACATGGTGCAAACAGATAAAGGCTTTTAAAATGATTAACTTCAGCCCCATGACAACTTAAATTATTTTATTAATCAGAAAGATGCTGCCCACCTGTTCAGCATCCTCCCGACCCCAATATTTAACTTATTTTAAATGCAGCCCTCAATCCTGCACGTAACAGTCTTTTTAAACTGCCTGTCTTCCTCTCACCATTTGGCTCTACTTCTTCATTTCATCTGAGGGCTGCAATCTAACTGTAAAGCATACAACCAATGAAATTTCAATGTTACCTGTTGTACTACCCGCTATGGAAAGGGAGTTATGAAGTATGCTCCTTTCTCCCAACCAGACTGTGAAGCTCAGTCCTAAGGCCCCCTTGCAAGTCACCCTCCAAAATGTCTAACACTGCATCTGAAAGGTGGACACCATCCAGCCTATAAAGTTCAGGGGAAGTCACCAATATACAGGGGTGCTCAATTACTGACCCCAGCCCCTCTTTCATAGCCCTGGCCACGTCCATATTAATTTTTTTCCCTTAGCTTTGTCCACCTTCGCCAAATTACGAGCATCTCTCCATATTCTGTGTGGAACAATGGCAGACCAGACTAGTCTAGTCTCCAGGAGTAGCTCTTTCAGAATCCTCAAATCCGCCAAGATTTTGAGGACCAACAATTTCCCCACCATACAGGTCAAATCATTACTGCCAAGATGCACTAAAATATCAGGTGGCAAAGCCGGAGAAACCTGAGATGCAAGTTCAACAAAACTGTTCTAGGACAGGCCCCTCCAAGCCTCTCCATTCCAAAAAGGCCTCTGTACACTGAGGCCTAACTGTAAGCTCCAGGCAGAGCATGCTGCATACTGTGCCACCCAGAAGATGTAGCTGTGTCCACAAATGACAACTCTGGCCTGGGTAGGAGTTAATGAGTCTGTAACGGAAAGAGCAGAAACAAGGCTGGCCTAGCCTAACATTCCGGCAAAGGCCAGATGTAATCACCCTATCTCTGTGACTTCTATCGGCCAATCCATTGGATGCTATCAGTGCTAAAACCCATAGCCACCACCATGGAAGCCAGCCCAAGCCTAAATGAATTGGAACCAAAGTGCTAGTCCAGAATCCTGCCACCGCCAAGCACTTGGGAAGTGACTCTCCAAAATTGGTATCTGGTCAGGGGAACTCCATCTGCATGTTGGAAAAGGTACTCCTTAGCATTTCTACGGCACTTGATGTAATTAGTCAGTGCTAAAATTGGGCAGATTTATACCAAATGACATCTGCTTAGCACAATACTCTCGCCTTTAGCCCATTGGTCAGTATTTGATCTATTGGTCATCTATTTGATCTATGTAATGATATGACTGCTTTGTCCTCAAGCAAGGATAAAGCTGCCCTCCACAAAGAGGATCTAGATGTATTCCCCTTTGATCTGGCAACCAGCTTGCTCACCTTCAAAGACGCAAAAAATGCAGTGAGCACTGCAGCTTGAAATAAACTAACCTCATATTCATATTTACACACTTTTACCCAATACCCATCCAACTTAACTAACATTTCTGGGGAAATAGGTGTCTGTTCATCCCAATGGTGTCTCCTCTCCTTTGACCACCCCTCTATCATTTTTGAACCCTAAACTCACCATTGGGTGAAGCAAACCCCAGGCTTTGGCATAAAAAGTAAACATGGATATTTTTCCCTGCATTGACCTAGGAGCCAAACCCTTTCTGAATAAATGAACTGCAAACTGCATAAGCTGTTCTGGCAATGCAGGCTACACCTGCTCAAAACTTTCCCTGGCATAAAAACAAACTCAGCACACACAGCGGAATAACTAGGTTGTGTACTGGGCACCAATGCTAAGATAATAGCCCAATTGGCCTCTAACCTCCAATCCCCCATACCGGCATGTCCTAGGCTGAAGGTATGAGTGCCCTAAACTGATCTATCTGTTGGCGGTACAGGGCATCAGCTACATCATTCTCCAACCCAGGCACATATCTAGCACTAAAAACTGTATTAAACTGTAAACATCTCAAAGTAACTGCCCTAATTGGCCTCATAACTCTGACTGAATATGATGACAACGAATTTAGAATCTGAACTACATTTGTCCTGGTTACCACACTAGACATTTACAACTGAATTAGCCCACAGATCCACCTGAAGCCAAAGGATACACCATTAAAATGGCTTAAGAATGGCTGCCATACTCTCAAATCCTCTCTCACGTCAGCCAAAATCTTTTGCTTGTGAGAGCGAAGAACAAGTTCTCTCTATGTCTATCATTTGTGCAGTTAGTACAAAGTACAGCTGGACTCTTTTTCCTTTCTGAAGGTCAATGCACACAGATAGCAAGCAAAAAAGGACAGCCTCGTGATACAAACATGCATCATCATCATCATCATCATCATCATCATCATCATCATCATCATCATCATCATCATCAATTGGATTTATATACCATCCATCTAGCAGCATAGCCACTCTGGGCGGTTTACACGATTACATCATAGCAAAATAAACAATGCATCGTAAAAATATAGCATACAAATAAAACAAAAACAACTGAAACAGCAATAAAACCATTAATACATTTACATAATCACAGAGCAGCGGTGGAGTGAGCAGATTAGGATGCATGCATTTATCTCAATTGTAAAATGTTGGTATCTACAGAAATTCATATTCTCCCTGGCTTGCAGTTATGTTTTTGTTATTGTTGTTGAGAACATATCAATACCCAAATTATTAGATAATCTTACATGTGGTTTGTTAAAACAAACAGTTTCATAACCCATGATCTCCATCTGAAATATTCAAAATTAACTACAACTTGGTTTGGACAAAACAAGAAACTGGAACTAAAACAAAAACAAAAACAAGCATTTCAGAAACTTTCCCTGCACCTTTACAGGAAGATGAGGGAATGTGAAAGCCAGACACTCTCTGTGGGTCTTTTTCATCATGATAAACCAGAATATTGCATGATGTCCAAATGCAACCATACAACATTCATTTTTATCATTTTCTCTGCTTCCGTACCATATTGAAATGAAAGAATGAATTTAGCACAGTCATTGTGAAGTTGAGCACGTAGTGGATATGCCAAAGTGATGAATGCTTCTGTCATTCTTTTAACACACTTTAATTTGCAAAAAACTGCAAACACAGAAAAGAAATGCCCACAAGATTAGCCCTAAAAGGAGTTTAGCAGAATGACTCAGGCAAACTTTATGTTTTGGAATATAATGTGCTCTCTCTCTTTCCCCTCTTTCTTTAGTCATGATTTTGCAATTAATTTTTATTCTGCTTTGCAATCTGGATGTTTAGCACTTAAATGAATTCATTCATATTCTATATTGTATCTTCCTTAGCAGTAAAAAACCAAGGAAGCAAAAAAACAAAACACCTTCAAACTTTAATAGGCAGATGTCTTTCAGTAACAAAAGTATTGTGTTGTTTTTCTTGGGGTTTTGTTATTTACAGAATACCTTGGACAGGGCGAGGGTTTTCTTTTGGGGGGGGGGGAGGAGAGACTATTTCAAAAACCTACAAAATACATGCTAACAAAAGCTGTTGCTACTTGATAAGGAAAGAAAGACATCAACTTCTTGCCTTTATGGAATTCTGCCAAGGTATTTTTATTGCTAGGAAGATAAAAGTGTGGAAGAGAAGAACCATATGAATTGCCTTAAGCTTAGTGGAAGAAAGGTAGGGTATAAATGCAAATAATAATATCCAAGTTCCACTTATGAAACATAGGTATTTATACAGTGGTCCCCCACCCTTTCGCGGTTCACATACTGCGGTCCCGCTATATCGTGGGACTGCAGTACCCTGAGAGGGCTTAAGGGAAAGGGAAGCCATCGCACGCAGCTCGCCTGCCCTCCCCTCGGGGGTGCGGGCAGCAGCGGGTGATGTTTAAAGGGCTCTGGGCCGCGGAGACAAGCTCTTGTCTCCGCAGCCAGAGCCCTATCCAAAGATCGCTCACCGCCTGCCCGCCCTCCCCTGGGGGTAGTGGGCACACGGGTAGCAATTTTTGGAAAGGGCTCGGGCTGCAGAAGCAAGCACTGAACCCCCGACACCGACGCCACGTGCTGCTCGGAGGCGGCTCTGCGCAGCACCCGGCGGTGGCGGTGGGGGATCCGAACTCCCAACGTCACCGCTGTGCGCTACTGGGGGTGGCCCCTCGCCCCCCAGGCCCCACCCGACCCGCATCCACATATCGCGGATTTTCAGCCATCGCGGGTCGGGTGGGTCCCTAAATCCTGCGATCAGTGAGGGGTTACTGTACTTAAATTTTGAGTTTGGTTTGGAGGTTGATCATTGAAGGTTGATGTTGAAGACATATGTGGCAAGATCAGGGTATTGAACTAGAGGCTTGGAAGATCCAGGTTCAAGTCCTGACAAGAGTAATGGAATTTACTGGATGAACTTAATCTAGTCTCCCCCCCTTTGGTGTAGAAGAAGAGAAAAGAAACATAGCTGTGTTTCTTTTCTCTTCTTATAGATAGATAGATAGATAGATAGATAGATAGATAGATAGATAGATAGATAGATAGATAGATAGATAGATAGATAGATAGATATAACTACATTGGGTGAATAGGAGAGGGGGGGAAATAAACCATTTTAAAATAGACCTAGCTAGACATTGAAGCTATAGGGTAGTTGTCCAGATGTTTTGGACCACAACTCCCACAGTCATTTGTCACTGGCAATACAGACTTAGAATTCTGGGAGTTGTGGTCCAAAACATCTGGAGTGCCAAAGGTTCACCACCACTTCTATAGGGTTTGATAAAACTAAGTTGAATTTATTCACTGGTTGTTCTAATATGAGCACTGCCATGTTTAGGGGTTCTTCTGCTTCCAGTTCACCCTGTCTCTGGAAACCTAGAGAGAAATTTGGTTTCTTTGTCTCTTTTATAGGCCTCCTTCATTTATAGGCGACATTTCTCCCAGATACCTGGCTGGATAGCTAAATGAGCTAAGTAACTGGCTGTGGAGACAGAGGCTGGGAGTTCACTTCCTTACTATGTATCCCAGAAGAGACAGCCTGTGGACAAGCTTTGAGTCCTAAAGACCCTGAAGGAACTTTAACTCCAGATTGTGCCAGTACGTTTTGGCTATGGGGGTGGGCAAGGGAAGAGTTATTGTCTCTCATAGATATTTCTTACCCTCATAAAGAGTCCTGTTCTTGGTGAGAGACTAAGGAAATAAGGTTATAGGAAAAAGAAAAGAAGGGAATCAGTTTTGGGTGTGTGGATTAGAAGTGGAGTTTTCAAAGATATTTCCCTCTTGCCAAAGTTCAAAACAGGGGCAAAGGGAGGGTGAAGGAGTCAAATCACAGATCAGATTCCTTTTCTCCATCATTCTGGTAAGGCGTTTAGCAAATCTAAATGCCAATTTAAATTAATGTAACAAAAACCTTATCTTGTCAATGCAAATGTGATTTAATTAGATTTTTATCTTATTAACTTAATGTGTGACCATTTCCAACTAACTTTCTAATCTCTGGGGGGAAATGAAGGTCCATTATTAAGCTCTTTAGTACTGTTTCTCTCCATGTTTTATTCAGAGATTTTTATTCCCAAAAAACAAAAACAAAAACCAAACAAATCTACACTCATGGAAATCGGAACATTCTTTTAGTATAGTATGTAACACTAGATTAAAGCTAATGAATCATTAGGGATTTGGTGAGCTCTATTGATTCAAATGGACCTACTCTAGTGTAACGTACTGTGTAAAACAAGAAGATTACAAAAGTACAACACATTTTCTTTTCATGGTGGACTATACCATATAATAAATGAATGGTATGATTTATTCCAGATAAATTTCACTAAAATTCATGTGCAATTATTTGTTTTATGGGAGGTATTTTTAATTTATTTATTTATTTATTTATTGGGCTTATATACCACCCGTCTTCCCGGAGGAACTCCGGGCGATTTACAGCAAAGACAATATTAACAATAACACACAATTAAATAAAACAATTGAAACAGGTAACAATTAAAAATAGCAATTAACAACAGCAGATAGCGGGGGGGGGGGAAAACTTTTTAGTCATCGAATGCCTCCCGGAAAAGGAGAGTTTTTAATGCCTTCCGGAAGGCTGGCAGGGACTCTGCTAGGCGCACTTCGGTGGGGAGATGGTTCCACATAGTGGGGCCAGCCACAGAGAAGGCTCGGATGCGGGTGGATGTTCTCCGAGCCTCCCTGGGTGTGGCCACCCACAGCATGTGCACCCGCGACAGCCTAGTCAGTCGGGCCGATGTTGATCGCTGGTCGATCCGCTCTGCCAGGTAGTCAGGTCCTAGGCCATGGAGGGTTTTATAAATTAAAACCATGACCTTGAATCTGATTCAGGACGCAACGGGCAGCCAATGCAGGTGAGCCAGAACTGGGGTGATGTGGTCGAACCGACGCACACCCGCCACCAGGCTGGCTGCCACATTTTGAACCCGCTGCAGTCGCTGAAGGAGAGTCAAGGGCAACCCCATATAGAGTGTGTTGCAATAGTCTAGTCTCGAGATCACCAGCGCTTGCACAGCTGTCCTGAGGGAGTCCCCATCTAGGTAGGGACGCATCTGGGCTATTCAATGAAGATGAAGAAAAGGCAGTCCTGGACACGGCGGCCACCTGGGCTTCCATGGTGAGCGCGGGGTCCATGACTATGCCCAGATTCCGGACAGTGTCCGATGGCCAGAGGGAAACGCCCTCCAAGGTGGGATAAGGGCCTCCATAGCCAGATGGGGAAATCCCAAAGAACATAACCTTGGTCTTGTCGGGGTTGAGTTTGAGTCTGTTAGTCCTGGTCCATTCCATTACTGCGTCCAGGCACTGATTGAGGGTCTGGACAGCCTCATCTGCAGCGGTGGGAAAGGAGAGATGGAGCTGCGTGTCATCAGCGTACTGATGACAGCAGACTCCAAATCTCCTTATGACCTCTGCCAGCAGCCTTACATAGATGTTGAACAGCATGGGAGAGAGGGACGACCCCTGTGGAACCCCACAAGGGAGTATCCAAGGGGTAGACAACTCCCCCCCATGCTGAACCCGCTGGGGTCGGCTCCCGAGAAAGGACCGGAGCCAACTGTGAAGTGCCCCCGATCCCAATCTCAGAGAGCCGGTCCAGGATACCGTGGTCGAGGGTATCAAAGGCCGCTGACAAATCCAGAAGGACCAACAGGGTAGAGCAACCCCTGTCGGCCCCCCGGAGGAGGTCATCTTGCAGAGTGACCAAGACTGTCTCAGTCCCCCAACCCGGCCTGAACTGAGACTGGAATGGGTCAAGGACACGTTCTCCCTCCAAAATTGATTGAAGCCGGACTGCGGCCACCCTCTCAATTACCTTGCCCATAAAGGGAACATTAGCAATCAGGCGGTAGTTGGTCAGATCTCCCAATGCTTAGCCAGGTATTTTCAGAATGGGCTTTACCACAGTCTCCTTCAGGCAAGAGGGAAAGATCCCTTCCCTGAAGGAGACTGTGGCGATGATAGAAGCCCATTCGGGCATGCTCTCACCAATGGCTTTCATAAACCATATGTTGGTCTTTTTATCAAATTGTACTGTAGTTTTAGAAGAGGTAGCCATGTTAGGCGGTGCTATCTAGAGGTGGCCATGAACCTTGGTTGGGGCCACAAATTCCCTTCCACTGCCCTCCCCAGCTGGATCCCCCACTCACCAGCTGATGCACACTCCTCTTCTCCTCCCCTTCAGCTGATCAGTCTACAGGCTTCCTTTCCCCAACCACTCTGGCCAATGACCCACTCACCAGTCAGAGCATGATACTCTTCTCTTCCTCTTCAGCTATTTTACCACTCCCAGGGAGGTTTGTCTGTCCTACCTCCTTGTATGAGTGGGCGAGCAGCCAAGGAGGTGGCACAGGGAATCCTGTGCTCCTGACTGGTCAAACAGCCCAAGAGGGAGAGGAGAGGGGCATTGGCTGGTGAGTGGGGATCCAGCTAGGAAGGACAAGAAAAGGGAGTGTGGGGCACTTATGTTGCTGTGCATACAAACTGGCACAAACCTATGAGGTTCATGCCCTTTTTTAGTGCTAGTGTATCAGGAATAAAATAAAATAAAATAAAGAAGATACAGTGACACCCCGCCATTTCATGGTACAGGTATTGCGGTCCCACTACATCGTGGGACCGCAGTACCTGCACTGTGGGGGGGGGGGGGTTGCTCCGCGCCACCCCCCGCACCTCAGAGAAGCCTCCGGGGAGCGTGGGCGGGTGGGCGCGGGCGATCCGGTCACACTGCGCGGCCCTCCCACACACCCCCGAGAAGCCTCGGGGCTGCGAGGGCGGGCGGCGGCGGGTGATCCGGTCGCTCCACACGGCCCTCCCACGCATTCCCGAGAAGCCTCCAGGGTGCATGGGCAGGTGGACGTGGCGGGAGGTAAGATCTGTGCAGCCCTCCCATGCACCTCCGTGAAGCCTCGGGGCCGCGAGGGTGAGCGGTGGCGGGTGATCCGGTTGCTCCGCGCGGCCCTCCCATGCACCCCCAAGAAGCCTCCGGGGTGCATGGGCGGGCGGTGGCGGCGGGAGGTAAGATCCGTGCGGCCCTCCCACGTACCCCCGAGAAGCCCAAACCCCAAAGCAACTATAGACACATCTTTCTCCCCCCCCTTGACCAATCAGAATTATAAATGACGGCACTGCCAAAGAAGTCAACATTATAGCAGTTTTAAAACATGCAGGGGAAAAATCAATCTGGCAAGAATGGAGTACTGTACAACAGTCAGCTAGCTATAGAAATATGTTAATTCTGCTTATTACTGTATTCCCTGAAGAAATTGACATTTAGGTTGGTGTATTATTATTCAAAGGGAATCTCAGAGTGCACCTCTATGATGCACTCTGCATTTTCAGGAAAGCTTGTAACTTGTAAATTTGGTTGTAAATTGAAGAGGCTAAAAGATCTCTCATTTAAAATGCCATTGTAGGAAAATTTATATGCACACTGCTCTGTAAGTTGTTTTTTAAAAAATATTTCATTACATGATTGATGTAATGGATAATACAATAGCTGATCTTGGCACACAAAAGTGGAATGTTAGAACCGTTTATTTTTTTTTTACTGTAAATGCTACCACGAGATATTCATTTGTTGTGGGTGCTTTAGCAGTATTTTATTATTTGTACTCTATATTGATTGTTTTAAATTGTTGTTTTTGATGGTTTAATAATAATAATAATAATAATAATAATAATAATAATAATAATAATAATAATAATAATAATAATAAGAAGAAGAAGAAGAAGAAGAAGAAGAAGAAGAAGAAGAAGAAGAAGAAGAAGAAGAAGAAGAAGGATTATTAAGTGCCTGGATGTCATTGGGATATGTGAAAGTATTTGTGCTCTCACTGAAAATGCGACAAAGAACTGGAAAATAGAATTGTTTGTCAGGGACGAAAGCTATGGATCGGTTAACATCAAATGAGGGATTTTTCAAGGTGACTCTTTGTCACCTCTGCTATTTACTATTGCCCTGATTCTCCTCTCAATAATTTTGCAAAAGACCAATTTAGGGTTCCAAGCTGCTAAAAATTCAGGAATGATTTATCATCTGTTGTATATGGATGACTTAAAGTTGTATGGAAAGATCAGAAACCAAAATACACCCACTGACCAACACAGCCCAAATTTTCAGTACTGATATTAGTGAAATTGAAATTTTTATTTACGGTCAACGACCAAAAACCAAAAATAAAATCATAAAAATAAGGATGTTCAAATATGCATTCCAATAGACAGCGCATGAATCAAGCCTTATTACAAGATATATCATAAATACAATTTTAAATACAATTTAAAATACAGTTTAAAATTTATTCTGGTCCGAAATAAAAGTGGCCATTAGCTACGATAAAAAGAGTCATCAGTAACTACTATGTTTCTTTATGAATTTGTTTATGAACCCTTATTGCAGCAGCACAGAATTTGGCAACTTGCCTAGTTACCTGGTAAGTGTTCAGAAAGGAGCAACTGTATATAGAATTCTATTGACCTCCCAAGATATTTGCCTATAATTGGGGAGATAATCTCCTTGCGTAGATCTTTATAATAGGTGCAGAATAGAAGCACATGTTCTACACATTCCAATTGGTCATTGGCACAAGGGCAATTTCGATCTGAAAAAGGTAAACCTTGAAACCTCCCCTCCAGTAGCTTAGAGGGAAGGACATTTAATCTAGCCAGAGTAAAGGCCCTCCTGGAGACAGGAGATATGAGCCTATCCAGATATGGGGAGGCAGTAAATGCTGATTTCTTAAGAAATTCCATTTTCCCCAACTGGGCAACATGTTTCTGCAGTTCTATATCTCTGATTCGTAATTTTACCTCATTCATGGCTTTACAAAAACCCAATGTTTGGAGGGTACAAGGAGAATAACCTAATTTATGTATAACTTTTATTACCTGTTTTTTCCATTCAGATATTAGTATTAAGTTCAGAAAAATGTGCCACAGCGGCACTGAGAAAAGGAAAAATCACTGAGTGAAGGAATTGAAATGCCAAATTGACAAGCCATTAAATATCATCAGTTTGAAGCCTATACATATCTGGGCATACTGCAATTAGATAATATCAAGCATGGGAAAGTGAAAAAATGTGGTCAGTAAATAATATATTCAAAGGGTTAGAAAAGTACTAAAAAGTAAGGTGAATGGTGGTAACAACATCAAGGGCATTAATAGCTGGACCATACCAGTCATCAGGTATACCACTGGCATTATAAACTGGACTCAGATGGAGCTAGATAGTCTGGATAGGAAAACAAGAAAACGTATGACCATTCACTATGCATTACTTCCATGCAGTGATGTTGACAGGCTGTATTTACCTAGAAAATTAGGTGGTAGAGGTCTTCTGCAAGTAAAGCAGACAGTTGGAGAAGAGAAGCATGTGTTGTAAAAAATGGTACAGAGCCAACATTATTGGCGGTTAAGACAAGGAGGTGTTTAAAATAAAGCAAAAAAGGGTCAATACATGAAAACAACAATGCAAATATGAGCTGATAGCTGGCATAATAAAGCACTGCATGGGCAGTTCCTCGAAAAAATTCAAAGGAAAAGTAGATGAGGAAAAGACTTGGTTATGGCTCACCAATGGAACAATGAAAAAAGAGACAGAAGCCCTGATTTCTACAGCTCAAGAACAAGCTATTAAAACAAATGCACTTAAGGCTAGAATAGAAAAATAAGCTGAGTACCCCACATGTAGACTCTGTAGAGAGGCGCATTAAACTATCGGCTATATATTGAGTTGTTGCAAGAAAATTTCTCAGACTGATTACAAACAGTGTCATAATGTAGTTGCTCAAATGGTCCACTGGAATTTGTGTCAGAACTATCATCTGCCCATAGCAAAGAACTGGTGGGATCATAAGTCTGAAAAAGTGATTGAAAATGAGCATGCAAAATTACTTTGGGACTTCCGAATACAGACAGACAGGGTTTTAGAGCATAATACCCTAGATATTATGAGTGTGGAGAAGAAAAAAGTGTGGATTATTGATATTGCTATACTAGGTGATAGTAGAGTCAACTAGAAACAACTTGAAAAGATTACCCGATATCAGGATCTGAAAACTGAACTTCAGAGACTCTGGCATAAACCGGTACAGGTGGTCCCAGTGGCAATCGACACACTGGGTGTGGTGCCTAAAGAGCTAAGCAAGTAGTTAGAAGAAATTGGAGTTACAAAGTCGCCATCAGTCAGCTGCAGAAGGCCACCTTACTGGGATCTGCTTACATAATTCGCTGATACATCACGTAGTCCTAATTGCTTGGGAAGCGTTTGACTAGTGATTTGTAATACAAAATCCAGTGTAGTCATCTTGTTTGCTTTGTGATTTATTATTATTATTATTATTATTATTATTATTATTATTATTATTATTATTATTATTATTATTATTATTATTATTATTATTATTATTATTATATCATCATCATCATCATCATCTGCTGTCCTGCTCCAAGAATCTTAAATCTTTTCCTCACTGCTTCTCATTACTGCTTTTAGTTTTATTCTGATAATGTTTAAGAAGTCATATCTTAAAAGTCCATTCCTATGTATTTTTACTCGGAAGTAAGACCTGTTGAATTGAATGAAAGTCATTGCCTCAAAAACAGGATGGATCATCCTCAAACATCTCCAATAATGTGAGGATTCAGATCAACCTGCTTAACTCGATCTTCTTCTATCTGTTTAATTATGTCTGACTCTCAGTCAGATTGTGGATCAATGCTTCCCATTCCTTCTTGGGAAAACCAGATGGGGTTTTATCACCTTTTATCACCCTTCAGAGACAAAATACTATTGAAAATTTTCTCATCCTAATTTAACAGTGTTGTCTCATTGTTATCTCATTCATGCCTTATCTGCAACATAACAGCCAGGAAATGTTGCTGACCAAATTAAGCAGGGGGAGGGGCAAATAAAAAACAAAAAATAAAAGTATGTGGAAACCAGTGCATCTCCACCTGAGCACACCCCCTGTCACCCAAAGACCAGGAGAAAGGAACAGGGACTATAATGAGGGAATAAAATGATCCCGAAAGAAGAAAGGAAGGCCCCCAGGAAGTTATGGAACCTACCAGAGATGCAGGTGCAGGAACGAACAAACCAACTAGGAGGAGTGAGGGTAGAAGAGAAGGGGATTGGTCAGGAGGAAAAGGAGGGAAGATAAAACAATGAAGGAGGGGAGAGCACTGTCAGATGCTGGAGAGGTGGTATAAAGAGGAATGCCAATATTACCACCTTGCTGGAAGTGGATCGAGGTGGAATACCCTTGGACCCACAAGTGGGGATGATTGATGCTGCCAAGGGAAGAAACTGATAGAAAATGAGTAGCAAAATAAGATGGGTCATTTTACTGGAGAGAAAAAGAATGGAGAATGAAGATCAGAGCACAGAAAGAGCAGGTAGAGAGTGCAAGAAGGGAGAGAGCACAATGGATAATCTCCCTAGAGATGACCCGGAGGAAGCAGACATGGCCTGGGTCCCATTTGAAGATGACCTGGTGTGTACATGGGGAGAGGGAGTGCCTGATAACAACTGTCTTTGGTGCCAGTATCATCAGGGACATGCTTGAGAAACCTGAACCTTCAGGAAGATCTTGAATGTTGGGGGCATAGTTTTGTAAACCCATTTCTGTTAAAAAGGTCTAACCCGTTTTGTACCCCAGTATAACTTTACAATAGGATTTAAGCCACTCTTTATTTATCACAAACTCACACCACTGTGGCACTATTTTGGGACTTCAAGTACATTTGATTCTGCCATCCATCCAGATCAGTCTTTGGAGTCCAAAGGAGTTATGTGATGTGTGACCTAGTTTAGCCAGCTTTCACAGTGAATTCTGTTTATCAGCTTTCTAGTTCCAACAATGGGTTCTGCCTGTCATCTAAGACCCCATACATTTTGTACTAATTGTACAAACCATGGTGACAGGGGTGGGGAACACTTGTTATCTTGATTTCAAACTGACAATGAGATCTCTTGGACACTGGAAATCTTTTAGTACAGATTTATTCCTGTATGAACTTTCATGGATGACAATCCTCTTCTTCACATAGAGTTACAAAATGGTGACAAGCAGAGGAAGAGTTTTGCATAATCAGTTTGGAATTACTGAAAACAATTTGGGCTGATTTCTAATTTTTTAAACAAAATTTTATTATATTTTAAATGAGGCTAACATTCCCTTAATAACTTTCCTTCCTTGAATGTGATGCCCACTTAGGGCGTTTATACACAACCCCTAAGCTCCGCCACAAATGGCTGCAAGGTCCGGACCTTAAAAATGTTTACCCACCAGCTCCGGACTTTGCAGACAATTAGGTGCGACCCCGCCCACTTAGCGCGACCAAACTGCACTTTTCTTGTACCTGCTTTTTGGATGTGACAAATATTTGATCCGGTGTAAGGATAGTGAGTGCGGGGCTCTCCTGGCTTCTGTTTGTTCTTTTTTTGCGCCCCGCCCCTTTAAGAGATCTGTATGCTGCCGGGAACAAAACGGAGGTAAACCGGCATTCTTTTCTTTCTTTTTTCTCCCTCCCTCAGGCAGCCAGCAACCAGGAAGTGCAGAGGAGGTGGGGACAGAGGAAGAGCGAGGAACCCCTAAGATCTCTGGTCCGAATTTAAGTGGCCAGCGGATCTTAGGGGTTGTGTAAAAAGGCCCTTATTCTCTGCTTCTCTACATGTCATTGCAGCAGGAATACTGATTACGCCACTCACTCCAGCACATCTTTTCTTCACAGTTGTCTAAAGCCACCCAACCCAGAAGATACATAGTAGAAAGTCTTGCTTCTAATTTCTTAGAAAGACAGGAGAAATAGCACCTCACAGTGGCACCTGGAAATGGGAATAATGTTGATGGTAAAATAAAGACTGGAATCCCACCTTGATCATCCTCCAACAAACCAATGTCATGTCCTCAAACTCTATGTGGGTGGAACAAATTGCAGAAGGCATTCAATTTAATATTTTTTCCTATTAATTTGAACAAAGCAGTCAGGTCAAGGACATAGGCCTACTGCCAAACATGACTTTCCCGTGTCACTTTCTCATTATCCATAGTATGTCATAAAATCATCAAGCCATGGATTTTCCCTGAGCTGCATGAATCTGATGTAGAGCAAGCGATGGAAATATACAAAGAGATGGTCTGCGGACACAACTTATTACAGCAGTTGAAAAACCAATTCAGAGGAACCTGTTGGATTCTATTTCATTTTTGAAAAGGTGTGATTTTTTCCCTTTGTTGTACAAAAAACATTCTTGGTCAAGGTTTAGCAGCATAAAGAGATTTCTCATACAGCTCCAGGCTTTCATTTCTTGTTTTAATATGGAACTGACTTTAGTGACCCTAACAGGTTTTTTCTGGCAACTACAATATTTTAGGAGCAGTGTAATCAGTTCCACCTCACTCATGAGTTTCCATGGTCAAGCAGGGGTTTGAACCCAGATTTCCTGAGTCCTGTTCTATCACACTGTTAACTACAGCACACTAAGCATCCATTAAGGCTCATAAGCAAAGTCTAGCAAGCACAGTATTAAAAATAATGTGGCAACAATACCAGAGGAATGCAAGTATTTGGCAAATGTTATCAGCATGTAAAATGTAAATTGTTATGTAACTGAGAGCAAATATGTCTGCAGAAGCAAAAAGGGACCAAAAAAAAAAAAGAAACAAAGAAACAAACAAACAAAGAAGTATTGACAGAAGCCAGGATACCTTGGAATATATGAAGAAGATGGAGTCTTCTAATAAAATCAATGAGAAATGATTTTGTTTTGGAAGGAATGAAAAGTAAAACTAGAAGGAAAGTATCTGTGCAATGTCAAGTAAAGGTTATTTAATCACAGAGAAACACTGTGTTCTTACAGATGGAAATTATGAATTATGTTGGATTCCACAGTCTCACCATAAAAGAAGTAACCTAATCCCACTTCTCATGACTCTTGCTGCACTAATTCACATATTTGTGAGTAGAGATGGGCACGACTTAGCGGTATTCCCGTTTCCGTTTCCGTTACTCGTATCCGTTACTCTACGGAAACGGAAACGGGAATTACTCCACCAGAATTCGAGCTCGAACCGACGAACGAACAATTTGGTCTGATTTGTTGTGCTCGTTACTTGCATCGCGGCGATCGCGCAATGCCAAGCGGCAGAGAAAAAAAGTTTTTAAAAGTAAAAAAAACCCGATTCCCGGCCCTAAAAGTAGGCGAAAACTGTCTGAGGGCACCTACCAGGCCAGAAGGGTGTTTTATTTGGGGGGGGGGGTTCCCCCGCCCCCCTCTCCTTGGCTATTGCTACTGCTGCGCTGCTGGTACCAGGCTGGGAGGGCGCATCCATTTGCCATGCAGTGCGGGGGATCCAAAATGGCGACCGCAATATTTTTTTTGAAATCGTTGCCCAAAACCCCACCAAAGCACCACAGAAACATGCGAAAATTAGCTATTTTAAATGCTTGAATTTTTACAGTAGCAGCAGTTGGTTTTTCTTGCAAAAAAAAAAGTCTCCGTTGATTTTATTTTATTTTATTTTATTTTATTTTATTTTATTTTATTTTATTTTATTACACCTGCACATTTGCAATGATGGGCTCGCCCATGGGAGTAGACCATGAAAATTTTCCACCAATCGCATGGCCACTTGGCCAGGTTGACCACAGAGACTTCTGGGATGTGCCAATCGGGCATAAACAGCCCACTAATCGTAGCCCAAACCCGAACCCTAAGCCTAACCCATACGCCAGTACACTGTCCTTCTAAGTGGGTCAGAGAGGCACCCAGAGGTGCACCCCAATACTCACCCTAACCTCACCCGTAACTAGTCTAACCCTAGCCCTTGCGCTAACCCGTCTTAACCCTAAGCCAGATCTACTTGCATTGCACTACATGCAAGTACGTGAGACACAGCGGGTGCAAAGAGTCTGCCAGTCCGTCACTTGTGGCACTGGCTGACTCCTGCAGCTCCCTCCAGGAGCCCGCTACCCCCTCCCCAAACCAGTACTAACGACAACGAAAAAACAAAAAAACAAACCGACTAATTTTTGCGAAATTTCACGAAAAACGGAAACGAGCCGAAACGGACTGCCTCCGACACACGACAACTCGAAAACGTCATTTTCCCTAGTCGTGCCCATCTCTATTTGTGAGGTATATAGGACATTTTGGAAAGATAAAATATGCACAAAATGCATGTATTTTGGAATGCAAGGAACTATAAATACATACAACTAAACAATATCCAGAAGCATGTTTCTGACAACAAGAAAGATGCTTTTTTTTTAGGGAAATCAATGCTTCCCTAAGTAAAATGCTTAAATAAATATGCATGTTTGCAAAAACGAACTTTTAAACAACCTACAAAATTCAGGAAGAAGAAACAAAATTTTGCAACCTGTGAAGGGAGTCAAGGATAATGCAGTACTATTATGTAACAAGAACATGGGGGTGGGATTTGGAGAGGTTTTTAAAAAAAAATTGAAACTGCGACATTTTCACATGCTAAATTACATCCAGTCTGCACTAGGATATTGGAAATATATTCATTCATACCATGCTACGTCACATTTGCTTTGGTGAAGAAGTGCAGGTGTGTCTAATTTATCAGCCCCTTTCAGGCCAGTCTTCTAGCTTTAGCATCTTTTTAGTATGTTGGAATAAAATAGAAAGGGCTAGGGATCACTACAGTCTTAATGGCCCATTAAAAGCCATTGCCTCAGATGGGAGCTGCTGACTGAGGAAATGATTCACAGAGAAGCTCGCTGTGACAGTTCTCTCCTTGCAGGAGTAAGCAACCCCCTTCTTCTTATTCCCTCAATGCCTCCTCTCTTTATGATCCCAGTAGAGGCCACAGAAAATGTCCCTTCCTAATGCAGAACCTCAGTGCCAAAAGTATACATAAACTCTTTTCACAGAGAACACGGTCACTTTTCTTTCTATACTTGACAAGATACTAGTTAGTGGTAACTGCCTGTTCATTTGCTACTGGTAAATGGGTCAAACTCTGTGGGGAGCGTGGCAGCTTAACAACATTTTTTTTCTCTCTCTTAGCCACTTCCACACGGTCCGTTCTGATCAGATATTCAAAAGCCACACATTTATTCATGCATTCTGTTGAGAAACTGAACTGTCAAATTGAGTTCTCAGACTAAGTAAGATTTCTGGTAATAATCTTCCCCATTAGGTGATAAAGTTAAAAGGTGGGTGGGGAGGTATCATACCTTATGATCCCTACCGAGTCTGATGACAAGCCTTCGTAATTGCAGTGGAGGGAAATATGCCAGTGCAGATGAAAGTAATCTGCATGAGTTTTGCTCAACATGAGGGAAGCTAATAGACATGCCATTCTACAGTTCAAACATCTCACCTTGTAAACTGTAGATTTCTCCAACACTGTTCTGCCGAGTGATGTGATGCCAATACGCACTACGGGGAAGTGAAATTGACTTGGGTAATGTCATTGGTTCAGTCATACTGGTCTGGAGCTGTAAACGTGAAGAAAACATGTAAAAGCATATTCCTCTGTGTATTTGCTTTACAAACATCAAAGCACCACAATCATGAGCAATGTTTATACAGATAATTTTAAATGAACTCACTGGAACTGAGAACTGAAATTCTAGTGGGTGAGGGCCATATATTTTTGAAGATCTTGTTAATAACTATATTTGCCCCTGTCATCTTTGCAAACACATAATCAGACCATAATGGTGGTTTTAGAATAATTGTACTGCAAGTAAAGAATGTGGTTTTTGCTTTGGGCCCTGCACAATGCCACAAAATTTACAGTGGGAATGGGGATGGATTTCTCAGGATTCGGGGTTATACTGTTGCCCCAGTACCTGCTATAAACCACACTAAGGTTGGTGGGGTTAAACTAATAATTTCCACATATATATTACTAAATTTAGAGTTTCATCAGCAGTAGCAAAGCCATTGCCATATACAAGTAATAATATTAGCAAGAAAATAATATGCAAAGCCATCATTTTAATGGCCAAAAGCCTACTGGGACTTTATGATGGCATAAATACCATGGTCATAACATTTAGAGGAGAATTGCCTCAAGTTAAGAAATCAGCAGAAACATTGTCCTTTTCGCATCATAGAAACAATGTTTCCTCATCTTTGTGTGGCTGATGGATCTATCAGGGGCTGGTTTAACTATTTCAATCAAGCATTCCAATGAAATTATCAACGAAGGTAAAATTCTTAACAACTTATTTGTGCTCAGAAGAAAAATCCCCCACCCTACTGAATAACTGGATTTGGGAGGAAGGTTGAACAAATTGGGAATCAGCACTACTCTAAGAGGCAGTGTTCTGTGCAAAGTTCATGGGCTTGCAAGCAGCAATCTCATTAGGAGGTAATGATTCAGAAAAACAGCATTAATTCTCATGCGGTCCCTCTACTGCGGCTGTTGTACAATGATTAAAGGACAACAGGGACAAACCAGGAAGGAGCATACTGAACAGTGCTCTCTGTACGTCACAGCATTGCCTCCTGTAACTCCTAAAAAAACAGATTATGAGGCTATAATCATTGTGTGGAATTACTCCCCATTTCAGAAATATTCCAGTTGATTTCTTTCACATACGAAAAGACTACATGTATATGTTTATACAGACAACAGCTCCAAACAAGAGACTTACTGATAAGTAATCTGAATAAATTTGGTTTTATTACTTAGGAACAGGGGATTTGAAGCTGCAATCACTTGCATTAAGATCCCCTTCCATTTCATTATGGCACATATTTGAGGATGACAGGTGTATCTTTGGTTTTGAATAATGTCAGGTAATCGAATCAAAATAAAACAAAAGGACTCCTGAAACACTGCTTATCCAATGAAGAAATTTCCTTAAAGTGCCTGCATTTCTCGCCATGCTAATGCTGATAGCCCATCACAATTTTAACACTTGCAAAACAACTGGATAAATCAGTAAAATAAACCACTTCCTGTGCCTTCCACCCCAGTAATGCTATCCTTTCTTACAAAATGTCATCCCATGTACTTCCTGGTTTTGATCTTATTTATGGAAATAAGTCATGAACGAGAGACATCGTTGCTTAAGAGCCAACATTTTGGGGAAACATTGTTCCATGAACGAATTGTTATCACTTGGAAGAAAAGTAAGCAGTAGAAGCTACTGGCATGGAGTTTTTAATCTGGATTCTTCAGGAACTCTCTAAGGTACTGCAATATGTTCAAAAATGGAACAATAAAATAAGATGAAAATGAACATTTCAAAAACAAATGCTAAGATAATATGATGCTATATAATAAAAGTGTAAAATGGCAAAATGGCAACAAAAGAATCATGGGAGGTTGATGGATATAGTTACACAATGGCCAAATGTAGCATAAGAATGTGGTGCTTTTCCCTTTATGCTGAAGCAATGAGAGGAATCAAAGTAATAGTTCTTGATTACTGGGAAAACCTTGTAAGTGACCATTGATGATTGGTTTCAACTCGGCCCCAAGGGGTGTGGGAGGAAGGGAATGGGAAGAAAGTTCTTTTATATTGACAAGCATCATGTTCAATCTAGCCCACTGATTCTGATTCTGAGTAGGAGCCTCGTGCCACAGTAGTTAAATGCCTGTATTGCAGGTAAAACGGTGCTCACAACCTGGGGTTCAATCCCAGGTAGCAGGCTCATGGTTGACTCAGCCTTCCATCCTTCCGAGGTCGGTAAAATGAGTACCCAGCTTGCTGGGGGTGGGTGGGATGTGTAGCCTGCATACTGTAATTAAACTGTAAATTGCCCAAAGACTACTTGAAGTGGTATGGGGCGGTATATAAGCAGAACACTTTTTGATTGATCTACTCTAAGCATGTCTAAACATCTATTCAAGTATTATGTAAAAGAGTGGGCAATATCTTTTATTGGACCACTAAAATTGCAAGCTTTCATGGAGAAAATTCCACTTCAGGCTTAGCACAGCCCCTTCAGGTATAGTGCAAAAATGTACATAAGAGTCCAAAAATTGGTGGTACATGTCCAGGAGAGTTGATGTCAGTCCTCTGAGGCTGTTGTCTCAATTCTCTTTGCAGCATGCTTTGGAATGTTTATATCCCTCCCTTAAAACCAAAAGGCTGCCAATTCCGCTGTGATTGCCCCCCCCCACCGCCGCCAGACCGCCTCAAATTGCTTGCTTTGAAACTATAGTTTCTTTTATGTGATCTTTTATCTATTATGTGTTTGGCAAAGATGTATTTTATTATGTCTGTCTACTGGCAATCAGTTTTATTGGATGACCCTGAGATCTTGTGTCATGTGAGTGCAAGAAAAATAAAGTCCTTGTTACCCAATTTCTCTTCATTGTGTATAATTGTTTAAGCTTTGCCTTATCTTCCCTTTTAAAAAATATGCCCCATTTCATTCTTGATGTTTTGAACTTTATTTGCATAAAAAAGAAAGGCAGGCTAGCGAACGTGACATATCCTTTATGCCTCCAATAATGGGCACCAGTGATGCAGCTTTATAGATATCCGTCTGCTTTCCCCCACTGCAACATGTTTTTATATAACCAGCTCACATATGAGCTTCCATTAGAGCCCATCTTGAGGAAGTAGCTGGGAGTGCTGCTCACAGATGCCCCTTGGGTTTCACATCACATAGGGGAAATGTACCTTTACCTTCAGTGATGCTTTTGAAGTTTTAAGAGCTTCATTTTCTGTGGTAGAAAAGGCTATTTGATCTCAAATATTATCTAAATGTTATGGGAGATCAAAAGAACCTTTTCTAAAAACAAAACAAAACCTCCTAAAAACCTTCCTTCAAAAGAAGCAGGAGATAGCATTATCTTGTAATAGATTTCTTCCTCAGAACCATCTCTAACCAATATCAATTCTTTATTAAGCTTAAGATGTGATCAGATAAGGTGTGTGTCCGATCAAAATGGAAAGGATTGCTCTGCAGGGAGAGATCTGCCTTATAACAACCTTTTTGCCTGTCAGCCTATCACCCCAAGCCTTTCCTCAAATGTAGTACCGTGGTACCTTGTATAAAGGAATTAATTTGTTCCAAATGAAATTATGTTAAGCAAATTTCCCATGGGAATGCATTGAAACGGAGTAATCCCTAATCACGACCATTTTTATGTTGTACAGATTGTATGTTATATTTTCTTCCTCATTTGTGTCCGCTTGTTCTGAAAAAACCACAGGGGTTGCTTACAGTAATTTTTAAAAAAGCTGCCTGGATAGCTCAGTGGTTTAGGTATCTGGAGCGGGAGGTTATGGATTTGATTCCACTTTGTGCCTCCTGTGTGGCCTTTGTGGCCTTGGGCAGCCTGCACAGTCCTAGGGTGCTCCAGCAGAAGGAAATGAGAAAACACTTTTGAGTATTCTGTACCTGGAGAACTCCAAAGGAGGGTCAACACTATAAATCAGAACTGACTTGATGGGTGCATCATTATTATGCTTTAATTATTAATCTTTAAAATGATCTTGTTGGCTGATCTTTAACTTGAGGATGGGTGATGAATAGAGATGGGGACAAATAAAAAAAAATTGGGATATTGCACACATATTCCCAATGCATTAAATATTCATCCAGAAGACATGATAAATATGAAGAGACAAATACTTCCTTGTTTTTTTTTTACCCTTCATGGTTGTTTATCTTTTTTTTTTAGACAAGCTGTTTGTTTTTTAAAACAAACCCCATAACATTCTCTTTTGCCCTGTTTCTACATTGTTGGCTTTGGTGTGTATTTTTTTCTTTACCAGCCCAGATGCCCCCTTCTGTCCATAGGGCTGGGAAAGCAAAACTTTAAAAAAAATGTTGCCCCCCCTGGGGCTGGTTGGAGGGTGTGTGGGGCCTGTCTAAAAAATAAAAAGATAAATAAAAGATGGCTGGGGCAGCAGTGGAGGCCATGGCTGTCAAGGTAGGTATGGGAGAATAGAAATGAGAGGTGGATGGGTGGTGGGGTGTGTGTGTAAGCTGATGTGTGTGTTTTTAAGATGAACCAATAAACCAACTTGTGTTTCATCAGTTGGTGGGGCGGGGGGGCGGGCAAAATTCTTGGTTCATGGTTCATCAACGCTTGACAAACCACATATCAGGATGAACAGCCATTTTGTTCAAAATGTTGCAGTTTAACCACTTCAGCACAAGGATCTTGTGACAAGAAAGGTCTTATATACGGCTGCTATTTACAATAGAGTTTTTGTTTTCACTATGGCATTTTATCCAAGATCTAAATTAATTTTTCCCGTTTATAAAAATCACTTTACAAAGACTGATCTATTATATTTTTCTACTGGATTTCTTACATTTATGCATTTAGTCTTTGCCATTCCTTGGGTGGAAGGGTCTAATATTGCTTTAGGGACACCCACAGAGAAGGTCTCGCTTATCAGCATCACAATAGAACAGCTACTGAATGTTAATGAGATTTCACCTGAGACTGAAGTATGAGATTTATTACTATAAAGACAAGATATTACACATTTTGTAAGATGCGTAGACCAATTCCCCCCTAGTGTTGTAGACAGACATGTATTTGACAACACTGCCTAGTATTTGTAACACTTAGAAAAGATGTACTCTTGATTGCACTAGACACACATCATTGCAGGCTAAGCTCTACATACGATACACAGGGGAGGTCTTACGAGGGTCCCTAAATGCCTCTTTTGAAAAATATAGAGGATAATCTTGTCTTTGTTGATTATATAGGAAAAAAGGCATGCCCTTGGTTTTGGTACTTTATTTTCAATCAGCTATGATTTCTGGTCATGATAGAGAGTGCATTAAAAATACATCTCTCTTTAATGTAGAAATATTAGAACAATGACACTCAATAAATAAAAAATCAATAAATCCAATGTTCCTTTAGTTTGTAAGAAAACTGAAATGTATCCTCTGATTAATTCCAAACACTCATTGTCTAAGGAACACTATGGAGTTTAGTGTTAAACCGTTGGTGATGCTGCTGCATTTAAGCCTGCATTTTAAATCATCATCATCATCATCATCATCATCATCATCATCATCATCATCATCATCATCATCATCTCCTCCTCCTGCTCCTCTCTATCTAATGAGTACCATGCACATGAAGCAAAAGTGTAACACTTCTTGGGTTCCATCTTGAGTGGGAAAGGGAAGCTTTGCTTAGTCCCTCCTTCAGTCTTACTTTTTGGCTTCGGTGATCACACTTTCCAGCTTAGCTGATCACACTTTTCCTTTCATTCTTTCTTCTGTCACAAGGCAGAAAAGTTCCCTATTTCTCTTCCTTGGGCCTTTTTACACGACCCCTAAGATCTGCGGGCCACTTAAATTCGGACCAGAGATCTTAGGGGTTCGTCGCTTTTCCTCTGTCTTCCTCTGTCCCCACCCCCCTCGGCACTTCCTGGTTGCTGGCTGCCTGAGGGACGGAGAAAAAAGAAAGAAAAGAATTCCCGTTTACCTCCGTTTTGTTCCGGGCAGCATTCAGATCTCTTAAAGGGGCGGGGTGCAAAAAAAGAACAAACAGAAGCCAGGAGAGCCCCGCACTCACTATCCTTACACCGGATCAAATATTTGTCACCATCAAAGACCAGGTACAAGAAAACTGCTGTTTGGTCGTGATAAAGTGGGCGGGGTCGCACTTAATTGTCTGCAAAGTCCGGAGCTGGTGGGTAAACATTTTTAAGGTCCGGACCTTGCAGCCATTTGCGGCGGAGCTTAGGGGTCGTGTATAAACGCCCCTTGTTATTAGAGACCAGAATAAACGCCAGGCCACTGAAAGGATTTTCTCTCCAGGAGTAGCTGAATGCTTGGAAGAGTGGTCAAAAGAACCGGGGCAGGCTTGATCTTTTAAACAATGTTAAGCCTCATTATATAGTCAAGAAATTAGATTCAGTCTAAAAGCATATTGTGAATATTGTAATTACAGGTTCCTTCCCAAACTACAGCTTAACTTATGCAGGATCACACACAACTGTTCCAAGCGTTCTGCCTGCCCTTGGGTACAGAAATAACACTTGCACAATGGACATTTGCTGTCCCTAGTTCACTAAAATCTTTTCCTTCACAGTTTTGTGTATAGTTGTCACAGCATTTAATAATGAATACAGTAGAGATGGGCATGAAATGAAATATGAAATGCTGTAACACCATTTTTCCCTCTAGAACAAAATGATTCGTCCTAGAGGAATCAATGGCAGGGGAGTACAAGCTCTTCCCTGAAAGCCCCTGAAATTTAGAAAGGTTTAGGGGTCAGGGAGCTGAGTTAATAAGCTCCAAAGGGGGTGCCCCTAGGAAAAAAATCTTTCTAATGAGTCAGAAGCTGGTCAGGCAAGCAATAGTGCCACCGAAGCATGGCTTTGGTTCCAATTAGAAAGATTTTTTCCTAGGGGCATACTTCTTAAATTAACCACCTGGACCCCCTTTGGACCTCAATAACTCAGCCCCCTGAAACCCAAACCTCTCCAAATTTTGGGGAGTTATCTAGAATCACTTGAGGAAGTTACCATGGCCACTCACATGCTGAAACATGGCTGTGATCTGTATTTTTGAAAATAGAGATCGCAGCCATGTTTCGGCATGGGGATATGAGGGGTAGTTTCCTCAAGCGATTCTGGGTAACCTCCCAAAATTTGGAGTGGTTTGGGTTTCAGGGGGCTGAGTTATTGAGGTCCAAAGGGGGTCCAGGTGGTTAATTTAAGAAGTATGTTCAGCGCATGCTCCCAATAAAGGGCTTAAGCTGATTAATTAACAAAACTACTAGAGAAATGAAACGAAATGAAACAAAACAATATTTTTCCATTTTGTAGCCATCTCTTGAAAACAGTATACAATCTTCCTGACATTACACCATATATTCCTACATTATGAAATATTTAAGGCCCTTCCAACCCATGAATGACAATTTAAGGCTAAGATGCTGCTCTGTTTCAACTTCCACCAGTCAAATAAAACATACATGTGTTACCATGGCAAGTTCCACATTATGCACACTGCCCCTTCTCACCCATTAGATAATATACACAGGGAAAAAGTGGGCATATTGAAGAAATTATCTCATAAAATGTTTTTATAGAGGAAAGGAGGAAACCTACAGGCTTTGCTCCTGATCTACCATTGTTAGAGTTTCTGCTATTACATCTCACTACGGAGATATAGCCAGTTTTAGAGCCAATGGAAGTGACAATGAGGGAAGGGGTGAAGAGTTAAGGGTTTGTGCTACTTTGTCAATATGATTCAGTCTGAACTGTTAAGCATGCAATGAGATTACCCAGGAAGCCTCACTCCATTTCACTGGAAACTTGCCCTTTGGTCAGTTTTACTGAGATGAGGTGAACACTTGCTGGAACAAACATCTTGCCTTACAGCCCAGTCATGAGGTTAACTGAGAAGACACAAACATAAGCTACAGCACCGGATGACAGAGGATAAATGATATCACCCATCATTTATTTGCAGCAAGCCAGCTGCACTATATCTGTTTATATAATACGAATACTAGTTGCATGCCATCAAGCCAATTCTGACCTATAATGACTCTTCACCATAGTTTTCTAGGCATAAATTATTCAAACATGATTAATCATTCCCTTCTTCTGAGGGTGTTCTGGGACTGTGCAGTTTGCCCAAGGCTATACAAGTTGGATAATCTCTGAGGAGGAACAGCAGGGATTTGAACTCCTGACCAGCAGCCAGGTGTCCAACTCACTGAGCTCTTCAGCAGTTCACATCTCTGAATTTTACAGTGCTATATATTCAAGAAGAGTCACAGATTTCAGCGGGGCTAATTCCCAGGTAAGTAAGTGCAGGACTGTAGCCTATGTAGAAACACTTGAACATATTTTCTTCTACTGCCCACTTCATGATACACTCCGTAAGAAACATCTGTCCTCAGTCCTTGGCAGGATGCAGGGGTGGGAAGACTCTACTAGGCTTAAGTTTCATCTCTCCACACGTCACCTTCTTTCTGGAGGAGGTGGCAACTTTTGCTTCCAGAATTTTAGCAACTCAGTGCCCTGGGCTCTCCTCTCCTCCCTCTTCTGTTTTCACTATTAGTTGATTATATCAGAACTATTGCCTGTTTGTTCCTGGTTTTCCTTTTGAACTGTACTATTAACTTGTCTGTTGTTTTAATGCCAATAAAGGTCTCTTAACATAACAACATAACACAACATAAATATGAGAGCTACTAACTTCAGCCATTGAATTCACAATGACTTTTTTAAACAAATGCATGCCATCCCTTTGTTGCCTTCATGTAATACTGTAGAGACAGTGGGCTAAATCCAGTTTCTAAACCAGGTTAGAACAGGCCTGTTGAATGCACTAGATTTTCATTGATGCTAAATTAACATATCTCTTTCATTACATGAACTTGCTTTTTGGGATGAATAAATGAATTTAATTCATCATTGTGAGAAGGATGTATGTGAGAGGGATGGTGCATCCTCCTCCCCAGAGAAAACACCCTTTACTTTGGTGACAGATCATGCCCCTTATTCTTTATGATCCAACATAAAAAGGGAACAAAACATTCTAATGCCAATTATTTCTCTTACCAGGGCCCCTGGGCACAGGAGGAAGGTGAGAGGATGGCACACTTGGACGGGGGGGGGTATATGAGAAGGTTGTATGTGAGAAGGATGGGCCCAGCCTAAGCAAGAGGAAGGGGAGAGCAAAGCTATGGAAGTGGGGGATGCAGGGGAGGTGGTGCCTGAGGTGGCACTAGGAAGATGGGTGGGAGAGAACAGGAAGGAGGAAGAGGAGTTGGTGGATGTAGTTAAGGAGGATCCCTGGACTGGGGAATGGGTGACGTTCAGACTCCCGCGAGAAATGGCTGAACGGGAGTGGAGAGAATGAAAGGCATGAAAAGCCCCATTTTGGGGTCAGACACCAGAGAGGGATTGCCAGAGACAGGCGCGTGAGTACTTTTCACCCCGGGCCCGCCATCGAGAGCAGCAGAAAGCTTTTGTGGAAATATGGCAGAGTACCCATGGAGCCGAGAAGGAGAAGGACTCCGGCGAGAAGACGAATTAGAAGACCCCACCATGGCTATCTTTAGGTGGACTTAATATGGACCTGGGCCCTCTCACAATGTGGTAAGTACCCATTTGGATATGGACCATGGAACCTGGGTTAACTCCAGGACAAACAGCGGAATTCTGGTCGGAGGCTGAGCCACTTATCCCAGAGAAGTGAGGGCGAGCTATTGAGGACCCCAATGTTGATGTTAGTTTTTTTAATAAAAGTACCAAGTTTGCAAAGCAACCTGCATCTTCTGGAGGGCCGTGGAGGGAGGGAAAAGACAGGGCAATCCTCACAATTAAAAGGTATGGACATAGAGAAGCCTACTGAGACAGAGTGTGTATAAATGTCTATGGAATTGGATCAGTATCTCTATTTGAAAGAGAACTCTCTTGGTGAAGTGATCTGAAATACTACTAGACCACATTGTCCTGTCTTCTCTATCATAATCCTTTCAATAGCCTTTTAAATATTGGAAATGAAAGAAAAGAAATCAAGTGGAATTTAATTTGTGGTATTATATAGCCATTCTGAGAATACTGAACTTCTCCTAGAATTTTCCTTTGGAAATGTCCTCCTTCCCATAGAGTTAATGCACTCAGCTAAGGTGAGAGAAAGATAAAATGGTTGTGTGAGTCAACCATAGAAGCATCACACCTTCTCAATTTGCTGCAAGACTGCTTGATGGGAAAAGGAGAGTGGCCTTGGTAAAGGACAAAGTGAATCACAAGTTTATGACAGGAAATTTCATGACTTGCAAATTTTATTGCACTGATACTTCTTCAAGATCTCTTTTTTAAAATAATTAAAAATGCAAATGATTTTAGGGCACCTGAGAGATAACATGTGAATTATTAAGGAATGTATTATGCTTTTGTTAGTTACTATCTATCTATCTATCTATCTATCTATCTATCTATCTATCTATCTATCTATCTATCTATCTATCTATCTATCTATCTATCTATCTATCTATCTATCCCTTCCCCGTAGTGCAAACTGTACTACCCAGGGGGATTTACAAAATAGTCATAAAATACAATACTAGAAAGATAAAGCTATAAATAAAATCTATTTAAAATACAGGTAGAGTTGTCCTCCACTATATTGTGGATCATATACTGCGGTGTATCGCGGGACTGCAGTATATGAAGGCAAGGGCTTCTGAAGCAAGCTGCATCGGTCTGTTTGGGGCCTCCTGCACTTACCCCAGACCTGCTGCTGCCCTGAATAGGGCCTCTGATGGGCTTCCTGGGGCTGTCGGAGACCCCAGAATTGTTTTCTGGCAAACCAGCCTATTGGATGCCCCAGAAGTGGTTTCCGGCAAACTGGAAGTCACTTCTGAAAAATGAAGTGACTTCTGGCTTGCTGGTAACCATTTCTGGGGCCACCGACAGGCCCAGGAAGCCTATCAGAGGATCATTTGGGGCAGCATTAGTCCTAAGGTAATTGTAGGAGGCCGCAAACAGGCCCCCCAGTCCTGATGCAACCCAGCAACTGCATAACACGGATTTCCCTTTATTGCAGGTCAGGTCGGGTCAGGTTGGGTCCCTAGCCCCGGTAATAAACAGAGGATTAGTGTAATACAATTAAAATCCAATTTAAAATCTTATAAAACACATTTAAAACAGCAATTAACACAACTTGTTAGATGCAATCACCTCATCCTGCCCAATTTCTTCGGGACGGGGAAAATAAAAGCCACAATAAAAGATGTGTCCCCTCTCAGATGGGTGGTGGAAGGGGGGGGGGAGAAAAGAAGAACAGAACAGAACAACAAACACCACTAACAGGGGATGGCCCCTGCAAATCACATAGCTTCAGAATTCTTTGATTTTGTAAGAACATGGCTTTGCTTTTACAAATAAGGAAGATAGACTTATACAACTGCTGAAGCACAAAACAGAAGAGTACAGGTAGAAATTTGTGACCTTGACCCAGTTGGTAGTCTCAGCTAGGGTAGACTCGCTGAATTAATTGTTAACTGGTAAATCCCAGCATTTATGCAAACCCAATTGATTCACGTGGTCTCACAACCTCTTTAAGGTCACTAACCCGTAGTTCAGAAAACTACACATCTGGTTCCAATATAAAAAAGTTCATACTCCTTGCTAATTTTTGAACTTGGAAAGCTTCCACACTGTAAGATTATGTTATCCACCTTGGGTCCTTTTGGGAAATGAAGGGTGGGACAGAAATATTTTAAATAAATGTATAAATAAGTAAATAAATGTCCATTAAGAATCACTTCATGCATAGAATATTGACTTTTTGTGAAAATAAGCTCCTAAACAACTGTTTTATTTTTAGTTGCCTTCTTAATGAAGCCAGAGTGTTAACATTTCTTAATTAAGTCTACATTTTTATTAACCTAACTTATTTCCTTCTTAATGCAGCAGGTGCTTTTTGCAGTACTGGTTAAATACTCTTACCCGTGCTTTTTGTTCCATCTCCATCATCAATCTTTCATGTTGCTCAGCTATTGCCAGTGTTGCAGAATGGACCTTCTGATAGATCATTTCACCTTCTCTTGTCTGAAAAGTGAACAGCCCTTCTCCCGTGTCACACATCCTAGGAAAAGAACAATTTTTTAAAAATGTGTTTTTATTTTAGTTTAGCCTGGCAAAACAAAAATACCTAGCTAGATTCTTCCATATTTTTATTACTATTGGAACAGCCACATCAGGCTGCATTGGACACTATTGTTTTTCCAAAGGACTGATTGTAGTAACACGATCAAAGTCAATCTTGCCACTAATATATTGCTTTAATAGGAGATACCTATTGAATTGCCTGTATTTTCTGCATCTTCAGAATAATACTGCACATAGATTCATCATGTATAAATATCAAGCATTTTGATACATGCTGTCAAGTTACAACCAACTTATAATAACACAACATGGTTTTGAAGGTATGCGAGATTTGAGTAATCATCTTACACTCCTAGAAATATACCGTTTCTAATTTAGAGAATATACTGTACCTGTGTTCCCAGGATAATTTAAACTAGAGAGCTGTTTCAAGAAAGCCCTTCACATGTATATATGTGAAGGGTTCCTTGTGTGATTGCCACTAGCCCTGTCCTGAAGTAAGTACCCTGTTGACCTCCTTGCCCACCATAGAAAGCTGCAGGGGGGAAGCAAACAAGGACATACACATATGCATGCACACACACACGTTATGCAACTTGGCATCCTGAGGTTCACATTCAGGTTTCCAATTCCTGAAAATACCTCGATATGGAGTTTTTCTCTATATAAATGGCCATACTTGTTGCATAGCTGTTGGAAGAAACCATGAGATTTCAAAGGAATTGCTAGAGGCATAGCTTGTTTCCTGGTAATTAAATAAAGAGGGTTAATGGATTTTAGAAAAAAAGTCCAACAGCTGTACTAGCTTTGACCTATTGATTTGTACAAAAGTCTTTCAACCTTGAACACTCTGGGAGGGGTTTTCACAAGTCAGAATCCACTTGCTGGCACACAATAATTATATTTCAAGCAAAATCCTGTTGCTTAGTTACACCTGCTAAAGGGAAATGGTGTAAATTGCAGCAGATTTTCACTGCTAATTAACAAATACCCACTTGGATTTTTGAGCACATGCACACTTGCTGCCTAGATGCTTGGGTGCAGATCTTAGCAAAGACTTCTTAACTGCCTGCAAGAAGCTGTCACAAGGTACAGTGCTTGCTTTTCACTAAGTAATAGGATTTTGGCCATCATTATTTCACTATAATAACGTCTTTGAATAAACACATGGGTTTAGTGCAGGCAACTGTATGGCCACTCTATAGGCTATATGAATACATCTTGTTTCTGCTGCATAAAAAAGGATTTTTTTAAAAAAAATACATTTACATTATTGTGTAAGTCTGGTTTGTTTTCATGAAAAAAATTAAAAATCCCATAAAGAGATCTATTTTCACATATGAAACACACATACACCCAAGTCCCACTTTGAGTGTTCCTACTGACCTTCACAGGTATGTCTTGTGGAAACACATGAAATGCCTTCTCAGCTGCTACACCCAGTCTCTGGAACTCCCTCCCACTAGATGCCAGGATTGCTCCATCCCTGTTGTCTTTCCGGATATAGGCAAAGACCTTTCTCTTCAGGCAAGTTTTCCCTCAATGATGGACTACCATACATGGCTACACAGACTTGTGTTTATAACCACTTATAACTTTGTGCTTGTATCTCTCCTTGTGTGATTACATTGACACTATTTTATCAACAGGGATGTGGCGTGGATTGGGCAAGGGGATGCAGGGCATCCTGGGTGCAGCAATTAGGGGGCACCAAATCACCTACCACCCCTGCCACCCCACCCCCCATCTCCAAGTCTGGCTGCAGGCAGGCAGGCATGCAAGAGCAGTGGCTGCGGCACCATCGTCCTCCAACTCTTCCTTGCCACGCGTGGGAGAGGTAAGGCGTGCGCACGCTAACGCACGTGCGTGCACACACACACACACACACACACACATACCCACACACCCCACGCCCACAGGATTGCTGGGTGAATGGGATGGAGTTGGGGAGGGCTGGAGGGGCGCAAAAAACAACTTTGGCCCTGGGTGCTCCAAAAACTTGCTACGCTGCTGGTTATCAATTGTTAGTTCTCATCCATCATAACTTTTAGATGGTCTACGGTACATGATTACATGGCATTTATACTCTTTTCTTAACTGCTTGTGTTATCCTTTAGCTTTAATGTTGTCTTCTAATGCTGTAAGATACCCCTCAATTCCCTGTTCTTAAACTTGAATATGTCTTAATTGTACTGGACTGTATATTATCCCTCATTACTGTAAGCCACCTTGGGTCCCTTTCCAAGGAGAAAGGCAGGGTAAAAATACTCATAAATAAAATAAAGAACAATACTATAGAGCTATAATTATGGAAGTGCCATTCTCATGCAAAAAAGAAAAAGCCAGAGGCATGCAAAGAAAATAAAAATACACTACAAAGCTCTCAGGATCTTTTGGCAGGATGGAATAGTCAATAAAGAAAAGGTTAACAGATGTTAAAGTTCACAATAAAAAGCTAGTAAAGGTTAACAAAAAAAGAGAGATGAGACTGAAGCCAACAGAAGTTGAGGAGGAATTGCAATTAATCAAAGCAGGGCATTTTGACAGTAGACAAATCCTAAAGGTGGAAAAAATGTTACAGAAGAAGTAGAGGAGCCTTGTAAATCAGCAGTGACACAGAAATAGGAAAAACAAGAAGAATATAGGCTAAAGCAAAGGGCAGCCAAAAGAATATACCAATCTAGTAGTTCAAGATTTGGTCTGCTGTAGAAAATTTGATACATTTACAGTGGTACCTTGTATAAAGGAATTAATTCACCCCAAATGAAATTCTGTTAAGCAACTTTTCCTTTGTACAAATTTCCCATAGGAATGCATTGAAAACAGAGTAATCCCTAATCACGACCATTTTTATTTTGTACGGATTTACCCCATAGATGATTCTGTTAAGCAAATTTCCCCATCTCCAGAATTTTTTATGTTGTACTGATTTTATGTTATACAAACTGTTTGTTATATGTGGGTGCAGTGTATTTTCAAATGACACTCCATTTTATTAGCAGTAAGAAGTATTTCACAGAGACTAAAATTTTTAAACAACTGGTTTGTGGAGTATAATAAATTCTTGATTGACTAACTTGAGTGCACTCTTGTATACTTTGTTAGTTCCTTCATTTTGTCTTTGGCTTCATTTGTGGCACAAATCTTCCCTCTTTTTGGGATTTCTGGCTCATCCATGAAATACTATTATTACTGAAGATGTGTTGTGTCCATATGCAAACCATGATCAGCCCAGAGATCTAAAAAGCATAGCCACTTGTTGGGTAATTCTTTCTTTTGCTTCCAGACTGTTAAGGAAAACATCATAAATATAGCACTATGCCATAAATGGCACAGGAAGCTTGAAAAGTAAAAGTAAAACATCATATCAGATGCTTATTGCACTGAAAGACATCTTTCCTTTTATTTTATATTTCAAATAAGGAAATATCTATTCTCATTACAGTTCTTACTTTCCTATTTATGCCCTGTCCCAATGGTATTTTTAAAGTAATATTTCAATGTAAAATATTGCATGCAACATTACAAATCTACCAGTATATATCTGATTCATTCATTAAAAATTAAAAACAACAACAGTACCTATTTGTATGGTTCACTTTTCTGTAAATGAGAATGAGTTGGCAAAGGTATCTAGAATGAGCAATTGCTTTAGGCATTCCTTGCACATTACGGCAGCTGTGCTATCAGATGTCAGCAGATGGCTGAGTTCCACATGTGGCAGTCACAGATACTAACTGCACCTGACACTTGATGGATGCCCACTGAGAGTCTCTCAATCCTTTTATGCTAAGATAACCTTATCACTCAACCTGTACTGCCTTCAGCCATGGCCCTAATTCCCTAAACAGCTGATCACTGTTGGGGCCTTGTAATTTCTTAGCTCTGTTCTGAAGTCTAGGTTCATACTGTATATCGCCTTCAGACCCCTTCTTCCTTTCTCTGACTTCTTCAATGAGCAAAGACAGTGTGGTGAAGTTATTCCGGGGAGACAAAAGAAAAACACAAGGACTGATCATAATGAAAGATTCATGCTGAAATTACTTCACATTGCGCTGACTTTGTTTGCCATCACAGGAAAATACCAGGAAAATATTAAAACAATATTAATATAGACAGTCAGTAAAATATATTAACATAAACTGGAACAGAGGGTGCAACTACATTGACAAATGATGTGGAAATGCTCCAGGATGGGGGGGGGTCTAACTTTCATTATTTTCCATTGACTACATGTGAAGTCATTATTTTCTCATAACTACATATGAGTCATGAGAAACAGCTCAGAACTTTCCCCCCCTAAATCATAGTTTTTCCTCTGCTGCTGGGACTTCTGCTTTTTTGGAACTGAGTGCAGTTGTATCAGTTTAGGCAGGGTGATTGCTTTAGCTGATTTTGAAGAGTTTGACATTTAAATATTTCCTCTCCATACCAGATGTCCCTTCCTTCCCATTCTCTTTCTTTTTTTCCTCTCTCTTTTAAAAGTTTGCTAATCTAATGCAAGGGAGGTGATCAAAAGGAGGAAAGAAGAGCAAATAATTGGCAGGGACATACTAGGAATATATAATTCTGCCATTCTTTCCAGGTTGCTAAGGTAGCTCTTCTCTATCTGTGTCTCCTGCAAATTTGGATGGCCAGAGCTACCTTAACAAGCTGCAAACAAGGTTTCATAAAGGGAGGCAGGATGATGCATTTCCCTGCACAGCTTCTCATTGGCCAGTACTAGGGAGAAGGAAAGATGATGCGTTTGAGGCTACTTCCCAGGGCAAGGTAAGGGATTGGTTGAGCCCATTGCTCCGGTTCTGAATGTCAGCTGGGCTCCTACGTTTCGTTGCAGAAGCTGACCACTTCTGAAATGAAAATCCCATCTTTATATACCACCATCAGCCACAAGCAGAAAGAAGCACAGACATGACATAGCTCTAAGAACTATCTGGGAGTTGGGTCATGGCAACTGGATTTCTTTTCTTGCGGGATCGAAATGTTTCAATACTCGTTCAAGTAGCTTTTTCAGTCTTCAAACTGAGGAAGCTACTTGGATGAGTAGCAAAGCTTTTCAATATCGCAAGAAAAGAAGTCCAGTTGCCATGGCTCAACTCCCAGATAATGTCACCTGGATGATTGAGAATCTCCACATACAACTCTAAGAACTCTAAAGTGATGCCCATGGATATCTCGTCTTCTGTCTGATTTTTTTACTTTTTAAAAATCTTATATATCTTAAATTAAAAATAATTAATAGGTAGTTTAGTGTGCTCCAAAGTCAGATATCAGTGCCCATTGACATTTTTATTTTTGTCCCATGAGTGCATGTGGTGCCTATATGAGCCCCACAGACATTTTCAAAACTAAAAGAGGAACAGAGGAGGAAAAGAGGTTGAAGCCCACCATGCTGTTTCAAAGCAAATGCAGCTCTGAAAGGTAAAAAAGAGGGTGATATAGAATTACCAAGAGAGTTTGACAGACCATCCTGGGATGATGGATATTGAGGACAGTACTGTGTTGAGTGTGTGTGTGTGTGTGTGTGTGTGTGTGTGTGTGTGTGTGTGTGTGTGTGTGTGTGTGTGTGTGTGTGTGTGTGTGTGTGTGTGTGATTTGTGTAAGAGGTTTTTTGTTTTGGATGGGGAGGTTGATTCATCTGTGTTGCATTGTTTTCTTTTTTTATTGGTGGGTATTTTTGCCCTTGTTTGTGTGATTCTGTGTCTCTGTATGCCTGGCTTCTGCATATTGTTATTGGGAGGGGGGTTGTGTGTTGTTGTTTCATCATGTATATGCTTCCTTTGTATGTACTTCCTGTTTGTGTATGTGTGAGTGTTAGTAATTTGTTTCTTGTGATTTCCTGCAAAAGGCCAAGCAGAAAATCTCAGAGTCTGATCCCCATTCTTGGAACTGTTAATAAAATTAGATGTGTGAAGCAATCTCAAAACTATTATCCATCCACTCCACTCCTCTTCTCTCATCTTACCCCCTAATCTTTTGGTTCTTGAAATTTGATTTGTCTGAGGGCTTTTTGTACATCTATGTATGTGGCTAAATTACACGTTACAGTGTTCATTCCGGTTGTCATTTCTATTGGGAGAGGGAATAATGGAGGCATGGGTTGGTTTGGAATAATAGCTACATAGTTCATGTCATTTCACAATATTAAAACAAATATAAACCTTAAGTGGGCAATAGGGAAGAATGTTGTGTTTTCTATAGCTTGAATAAAGGGATCGGACCATGCCTCTGTTTTGTACTTATGATCTCATTTATTTAAAATTATTTTAAAAGGTGTGTATTTTTTTATGCTTCAAGTATTTGCCTTCTTGAAAATAGGTGTGCAGTGACTGGCCATGGCCATACTCAACACAGCTGCCATTTCATGAGCAGGCAGGCCCATCCATTGCATCCATTTTGTGAAAGCACCCACAACACTTTTAAACTTCCCAAATCCTGGTATGTCAGTTCGTCCATGAATGCTGAAGTCTCTTTGTGTTAATATGCACGATGCAAGCAATCGTGTTAAGCCAATGTAACAAATAAAGGCAGTATGTTCCCAGGCATGAGGAAAACATATCTAAACATTCCTTCTTGAATAATCAATGACACCTTGAAACGTGAAGCAAAATCATCCAAGAAATCTTCTTGGGGAGAGAGGGCTTTCCCTGAATACTGTAGGCTTATTATGCCCACTATCACCTGACTTGAACAGGCAACAAAGGCAGGAAAAAGTGCTGGTTTTGTACACAATTAGTAGATCACTCATATGTATAATACGTATAATATGGTCACCAATAAGCACCGTGGTGTACTATAGTTGTTAAGATGTTTGTCACACAGAAACTAGCAAAATCAGCTGTCTCCTCTGAATTACTGTTTGTTAGTTACTCTGTCATATACTAACCTACTTCATAGAGTTGATGTGCAGATAAAATGAGAAGATGAGCCATGTGCATCATCTTTAGCCTTCTGCAGAAAAGCAAAATGTAAATCTATATGCTAAAAAAGTAGAACTTGACTTTCAGCCTTTTTTAATTAGAATTTGGTTCCTTGGTTTAAGAATGCTTCTGATTTGCAAAATGCTATAATTATCTCCATATTTAATGTCACATTTTGCTTAAATGCTAGGGCAGAATGATGATGTCACAGCAGTTTATACTGATTATTGTCTGCACAACTTAAAATAATCTTTTCTGTACAATTTCTCAATGGCAGGAAATGATTGACAAGCAACACACTTATAGTATTGGCAGCTAGAACTGGACTTGTTTAAAAGTCCTATATTAACAAACTTCAGCATCAGCAGCATTAGCTACCAACTCTGATTTAGTTACACTTGTTAATCCATTGTTTTATTTATTTGTTAATTTATTAAAAAAACAATTTAATCTCACCTTTCTCCTTAGAACAGACATAAATGCCTATTTTCTGAGGAAAAAATAGAGAGGAATGGGACTTTCTAGCTAGTCCAAGGTACACCCCATCTCTGGTCCTCCTCTGAATATTTGAGGTACATAATGACATATATCTGGAGAATACATATGACTGCCAGATTGAAACTTCATCCCCAAAGGACCCGAACATGATGTAACAAAGTACATCTTTGAAGGGCTAGCTAGATCAATGCAATAGTTTGCTCCTTTGTAATTATATTTGGTTGTCAAAAGCTGTAGCACTTCTGTTTCTTTTGGATTGTAAACAACAGTTACTTATAAGAATTAGAGACTTCTTTTGCTGTTTTCCCTTCTTGACTCTTCTAAGGCACAACTGTTCTTATCTATTAACTAATTAACTGTCACCTTCATTGTGTTTGCACTAAGAAATTCAGTGGCTGCTTAGAAGAGAAATAATTCTGTAGATAGTTATTGTGGGTTTTTTCCAGGCTGTTTGGCCATATTCTGAAAGTTTTTCTTCCTGACATTTCCCCAAACTATGAGCACAGAAAGAACTCCTAGTTCCCTGAGCTCCTTGCCCTGTGAAGATGTCATCCACAGAGTCTGGCTTAAAGTCAGGAAGAAAAACTTCCAGAACATGGCCAAACAGACTGAAAAACTCACAACAACTATTAGATCCTGGCCGTGAAAGCGTTCCAAAATTCTCTAGATCTTTAAATTCTATAGTATTTTAATGTTATTTATACCATATTTTATTATTTTTGTATGTAGATTTATTCTGTACACCAAATCCCTTTGCAACCTGCTCACATATATCAGAAATCTGTATTTGTCATAGCTTCTGGCTTTACCACATTGCTCTGGATGGCTGACAGTCAAACCAGTTAAGAAATGTGATGAAATAAAATTAGAGAAAAATAATGTAATAAAGGCAATGAAGACCATAAGCACTAGTTAAACACATTCAGAAAACACCTCTGTAGAGAGGCCAGTCTCTGACAAACAGTACAGATCTATGGGCACAGATGCTTGTTACAGGAGCAGGAACTCCCCAAGATACCTTAGATGCAAGTCGGGTCATTGCTAATACTTTGAATTGTGTCCAGAACCAAAGTACAGTGGACCCTAGTATAACAAATGGTTTGTATAACATAAAATCTGTACAACATAAAAAATTCCGGAGATAGGGAAAATTTGCTTAACAGAATTGTCTATGGGGCAAATCCGTACAACATAGAAATGGTCACAATTAGGGATTACTCTGTTTTCAATGCATTTCTATGGGAAATTTGTATAAAGGAAAATTTGCTTAACCGAATTTCATTTGGAACAAATTAATTCCTTTATACAAGGTACCACTGTAGTCACCAGCACATCCCTTGAAGTATGGTATAAATATAGTATGCACGATAAATAAAATGTGATACTTCAAGTCAGTGCCCATTGGTATTTTTGCTGCTGTATCAACTGGTTATATTTCCCCAAAACTCTTCAAAGAAACACGATCACTGTGTTCATTTAACATGAGTGATGAATATATCTACTTATAAAATATTGATCAAGTTTCCAAAGTTAAAGCAATATGAGAGACCATCTTCTGTATGGATCCCCACAGCTGTTAGTATTTGTAGGCAGCAAGCGCTGGGCTACATCCTCAAACCTAGCCTGATTTCAAATGGGCAGTCATCACAATCTTTGGGTCACGCTGAGATTCCAGGCCAAGGAGCAGGTAGAGGCAGATAGGTGATTGAGGCTATAAATTGTTCTGAGGAGTCTTGGCAAGGCAGAGTTGATAATGGTTAACCCTCAGGAGCCAGGTTTCTGAGCTGCCTCCTACGAAACTAGGGGTCCCAGCTTCCAGAAGCTATAGAAGCCAGTGTACCTGTTCCAAGCAAGCCTGTTTTTTCTAATCAGCTATCAAGAAGCCTTAAAATCCTGGCACATGAACTATGGCCATCTTCTGATGCTTTGCTGCTTCTGTGGGTCCAATACAGTATGCCTCACATCTGCCAAACTCTCTTCATCATCTTCTTTGGCATAACTGGCAGCAGTAATTCTCCCTAAGGCCTTGAAGAGGTTGCTGCCAGTTGGGCCAATGAGCTTCACCTGTGTACTAGCTCCCCGAGATCATCTTCCCCCTCTGAAGGTAAGTTGGCAAGCTGAGACATGGCAATTTTAGAGCTATTATTACTTCAATGTTTTATTCTTTTTAGCTATCAGTTTTATAGAATTTGTAAATTGTTTTGATGTTTTTATGTGTTATTCATATTATAACATGCAATATTGTAAAAGACTCATCAGAATTGTTTATAATTTACAACATGCTTCTGCCTGCCTCCTGTGATTTAAAGTAATGAATTACTTGCACCATACTTTTTGGGTTTACTCACACATTATGAACCCCCCTTTTACAACTTGATCCCGCCCACTGATATAACACAGATGTCTCTATATATTCTAATTAATACCCATAAATAGATGAGTCAGAGTGTACTATGAAACACTATTTCTATATAAGTTATTCACATATATTTTGAAACCCAAAATGAAAATTCTACCTCCTCACACACACACACACACACACACACACACACACACACACACACACACACACACACACACACACACACGAAGAAAATCCATGTTTGGTAGGAAAAAGGAATTCATGACTATGTTTCTGAGTCCCTAAGTTCATCAAAGTAAACAACAGACCAGATTGAATGTGAGTCATTATAAAATGCAGTTTTTCTACTATTATTCCACAAATACATATCATAGTACTGATTTTGAATATTTTAAAAGGTCAATTAATTCTAAAGAAACTTGTCCCCCCCCCCACAGCTCAGTTTCAGGGTATAATAGGACAAATGGAAACACAACACAATCTTAAATACTGCAAAGATATTCTAATGGCATCAAACAGAGATACAAAAAATTAGAACAGGATGCAGTTTCATCTATGTGGACATTTTGAAGGTAAAACACAACAAAACTCTCTGTTTGGACAGAGACCTTTAAAGATCCCATTCTTTATGAGTACTGGAAAAACTTCCATAACCCACTTACCTTCCAGATTCAAAGGTGAACCACGTGGAATCTCGCCCATATCTCCTCAAAGAACTGAGAGGCCACATCACCAGTTTCACTTTAGCATTGTGGATATCCCATAGATAGATATTCTCATGCGTGATCTGCATTGTACATTCCCCATAAATATCTAAATTTGGTGTAGGCATAAGATACACATTGAATCGTTCTAAGAGAAGAGGGGTGAGAGGGAAGAAAACAAAAATAAAATAAAATACATTACTGAAATCACATCTCAGTTTAGATAAATAATATTGTGACCTACTTTGAATTATAACTGTAACACCTACCCTGTCTTGTGAGAGAAGCATTAAATAATTATGATGATGGTGGTGATGGTAATAAAAAACATTAAATACATCACTGTGACTCCTTCAGAAGACAGGGCTTGTTTTATTCATATCATAGCTGAGACCTCTTTATCATTACAAACAGATATTCAATGACAGAATGTCCATTTTCAATGCCCTTTATACAATTATGTCATTAGTTTTCTTTTATTGTATTAATAACTTGGATTAGAAAGGTACTTTATTTGAGTTCAATGTGACTGTCTTATTTTCAAAGCAAAAGGAAACAATTGCAGTATATTTCATTAAAATAATTCCACATGTGCTTTAGAACTAGGAGTGGGAAAATACTGTGGAGGGGAGAGTAGAGCCACACAATAGCTTTCATTTTTCCTTTGGAAATTTGCCCTTGCATAGGTTTTTTTTGGCAGTGTTCCTGTCCCTTCTAACACAGAGATGATAACAGATGACAGATTTCCTACATTACATCTGACTGTTTTTGACTGATTAGAATGGGAAATAAAGGTCAAATCCCTTCTGACTGTGATTCTTCCATCACCACCTCCAAATGTTTCCACTCTTTTCTTGATACTGTCAAATATAAAAAGAGAATGCACACTTGTGAACAAGTGTACACTTGTGAACAGGTGTACTATTTGCTAGCGCTTCCTTGTTTATCCAATAAGATTCAATTATGCTGGAAGTCGCATGAACCAATGCACGCATATAATTCAAGTTTACATATTACCTGCTTCTTTCCAGTCTGGAGAACCTGAGCCCAAGATGGTTGGAAGTAGGATATTTTGTATTATAATAATGGTTCTTCTCCTCTATTTATATACAGTTTGCTATACTTAAGCAATGGCTGAAATCCTATTCTGTAAGTTATGCTGCATCAGGCTGACAAGATCATTGGCCATGTTAATTTTTCAGAAATAAAACATATCTGATTCCCCAAAGGCTCCCAAGAAATCCCTTTCACCATTGGGCAGTTGTTGGGGGCTATGTGACAAGATGGAAGTCTCTAATTACTGAAAATCCCTGCCACTAGGATGATGTTACAGTATAATTTATGGAACAGGATTTCATCCAATATATTGGTTACACCAATGAGTCTGTGAACAAGAACTATAGTTTCATGAAATCTACAGTGAAAATACTTTCCACCTACATGCTTTTCTTAGCATGCAGTTTGGATTTTTATTCGTGTACTGTATTTAATATTTACGTGATCATTTGCCCCCCAAACCCAGAAATGAAGAGGCGAGACAACTTCAACTTTTGGGTACAAATGGGCCACAACTTTATTTATTTATAACTCATCAACTTATTAACTGGGTTAGTCAGGACCTGTGAAGGGGACCTGAGCCGTAGTGCCAACTGGTAACGAGATGGGATGCAATTCCCCAGCCAACAAGCTCAGTATTCAGGTAGATTCACCCAGGTGAGCAGCCGACCACCTGTTGAGCATCACTATAGGATGGGCGAATCTGACATCCCGGCACAGCCCTCGTGATGTCTCAAGTCACATTCTAACTTTCTTTGTCTGCTGACATAGCCAATGGTGATGGACTGAATACGAGGGCTGTATAGTGCTGTAGGGGTGACTTGCTAGAGCTTTACCAGAATTCGGTTACGAAATTCCGGTAATGGGCGAAAACACATGGCTACTCTTGGCCAATCTAAGTAGCCACCAAAAATTCCCATCCGGCCCCAGACGGCGACCAGCTAATGTCATTCTCTGACCAAAGGGGGGGAGGGCGGGGCCAAGACTCTCCTCAACTGACAGGTTTGGAGGTACGGGAGCCATCTTATACGCTCCCGTCCCCGGCGAGGAGACCAGGATGGGCGCGAAGTTTTTGCGCCCAATTTCCGGGACCGGGGAGGCAAATGCACCCTTCCCCCGACGAGCTGGGGCTCAGAGCAGCCCTTATATGCTATTTTCAGCAACAACTTTAAAAGTCCCCAACTTGGATTAAATAATAAAGCTGCATTTCAATTAAAACATCTTAGTTCTAATAGTTTCTTCTTCTTTCTTCTATAGGATGTGTAGTTCTCGAATCTAAAAGGCCACACAAGGGCAAATGGTATCACAAGGAGGTCATCAGAGGTACAGTGGAAGGGTGGTATAAACAGCCTTCCCAATGCTATTTGAAGACACGGCATTAAAGCTTAGAAAGATATATGATTAACCTAGGGATTTGCCTCAATTAAGATTGGAGTTCTAGTCCTCAAAATACTTTTTTTTAATTTCAACTGTTACAAGTTAAAACTCCACATGATTATGTATTAATCACCCAAGGTCTACTAGTTTCCTTCAGATGGATTTTATAACAAATAGCCTTATCTTTTATTTCAAACAATTGCTGGTCCCCAGCTCCAATTCCTCCACAATTGGTGCAAAATGACAACTGAAGTCACTTATGATCTAGCAATTGAAGGGATCACTTCCAAACTGGGAAATCTGAAAAATATCTAAACCTAACAGTTGCTTTTTGTTTGCTGTACAGAGTTAGGCAACCAGCAGAATACAAAGAATCACAAAGGTGTTCACAATACCATTAATTTATTTTTCAACAATAGGGAGACACTAATAAAAGTTGTGCAGTGAGCTAGAACACCTGGCTGTAGACTCAGGTAGAGAGTGTTTGTTTCTCTACCATGTTCTGTAGGTGAACAAACAGCCTATGTGGTTTTAGGCAAGCTACACAGACATAAATCACACAGAAGAAAGGAATGATAAACCACTCCCTAGTGCTCTATGCCCAGTACACCCTGAAAAAGGTTGCCATAAGTCAGAAACAAAGCAATGCCATATGATGATTGTTAATTCAGCTCCAGATGTGCTACAGTATTCCAATTTAGCCTCTAGTTACCTTCTTCATTTTTACACTGAGAAAGGAGGGGGGGAATAGATGGAAAGAAGCTAGAAGTGTGATATGAAATGCCATAAAGAGCACATAAATAAAGTTTGCTTAAGGAATTGTGCAGCCAAAGAACCATTTCATGTATCATAAGAGTAAAGATTCTGAACGGCTATAAGTAAAGTTGTCATTCTCAATATTTTTTCTGTCTCAGTCCATTTAATTTTGTACCACTGATGGCTTCTTAGCCGATTCACTCAATGTCACAGCTATTCATCCTCTTCTCTCAGACTATACTTCTCATTAATCACACTAATGGTTGTCAGTCTTGCAACAAGTAGTTTAAGGCTAAAGCCCAAGTGATAAAGGTTATGCCTCTGCTGAAGGATGTTCTGATTTTATGTTGCACTGCCTGGGCTTCCACTATTTTCAGTGTAACCAATTGCCGATTGCTTCTTCATATTTACATGTTTCTCCTTCACTTCTTTCATCTTTAATGAACCTTTCCTTTAATGAACCTTTACTTTACTTTTCCTTGGGAGCATCGTGCCATATTTCAGGTCTATAACCTGAAAACAGATGGGATTCTAGCAATGACAGGTATAGGCTGTACAAAGATATCCTGCCTCAGATACCCCTCTCCCAATCTCAGTCAGACCACTGCAAGCTCAGCACAAAGGCCTGAAGTGGTGTTTATAATTGTACTCAGCTAGATATGATAGTACCACTTCAACCACAGAGGTGCTGTGAGTCGAGCCAAGGGCGTTGATATATTGCACTGCTTGCACAAAGGTCTGACTGACATCTGGGGCAGATGAGCATCCCCACCATTTAAAATTTCACCTATCTCCATCCAGTAATATGTGAACAGGTCTTCAATTTATGTTGGTAACCCTTTTGTGAGGAGTGATTTTTGTGTCCTTAATGAATGGCAAATGTTTAGTTGCTTAAGAACAAGCAATTATTTATCCAGGCTTGTTGGGAATACCCAACAACGGCAAAAGGTTGACCACCTATTTGAGAATTTCCCATCTAGAATAAAACGTTTACCATTGTGGATGACTAAAAGTTGCGGTGTGGCCATGTGAATGAAAAATGGGTGGCCACTCCTTCCATTTTACAGTTATGGCCACAGTGACTCCCTGCTGGCTTCCACTTTCTACATAGTTCTGTTGTGTGAGAGGCATGATTTTATTTTCCTTTTTTGTACACGGGCGCTAATACTTACAGGGATCTGTGAAGCTTGAACATCCATGGGCTGTACAAGAAGGGCATGTATTTGGTGTTAAATGTTGTACATTCACCCCCACCTTCCATTCTGTTGGCAAAATAATGTATCCCTTAATGGCAAAGAGGCCAACTTATTATTTCCTGAAATCCAACAGTGCCTTGAACTTGCAGAAACTAGAGATTTGAAGTAATATGTTAAAATTAGCAATGTTATTCTTAGCATATTGCTTTGGTATATAACAAATAATCTATTACTACATTTTAAGTAGAAGCTACTATTTTTCCATAATGAATAACTCTATTTGACAGCCAGAATACTGATGTATCAGACAACTGTTTACACAATTTCTGGCTAATTGATTCGCGATCAGGGTGTGTTTTAGTTGTGCAAGCATTCATGTGACCAAACTCTCTGTGAATTACTGCAGTTTGTGGCAGCAAGCTATATAAGCCTCATAGGGCATTGTTGTTGTTTTTTTAAAAAAACTGTTAGGTCAGGGTGTTTTAACCTTTTGTTAATATAAAACATTGACAGTTCCATGTTAGTAATGGGTTATATAATATCATGAATAATAAGTAGTGGCAATATATGACATGTTACTGTACTTGTGGAGTTCATCTGGAAGTTGAGTCATGGCAAGTGGAAGAAGTCCAACTGCCATGACTCAACTTCTGAATAAACTCACTTGGATTAGTGAGAATCTTCACATACTTGTTACTTGTGGAGAAAGCAAAAAGTAACAATATTTAGTTATCTAGAATTAATTTATTTTGAATATTTTACCTCACCTTTATCCTTGGAAAATGACCCAAGGTGATTTACAATAATGTGGGACAATATACAGCCCAGAAGATTTAAGACACATTCAAGTTAAAAACAGGGAGTTTGAAGAGGCATCTTAGAACATTAAAAGGTAACATAAGAGTGATAAAGAGCACACAAGAAGAAAAGAAAAATCCATTATGAGATATGGTAATCCATATAAAGTCACATAGTAGGTAGTCCATCATTCAGGGAAAGCTTGCCTGAAGAGGAAAGTCTTTGCCTGCTTCCGGAAAGAGAGCAGAGATGGGGCAGTCCTGTCCTCCAGCAGGAGGGAGTTCCAAAGTCTGGGAGCACCAACAGAGAAGGCCCTTTCATGTGTTCTTTGAGATGCACCTGTGAAGGTGGCGGGATGGAGAGAAAGGCCTCTCCTGATGAACTTAGCACCCAAGCCAGTTCATACTGCAATATTCAATCTTTGAGATAGCTTGGAACCAGGCTGTTTTGTGCTTTGTAGGTTAAGGTCAGCACCATGAATTGTGCCCGATAGCTGATTGGCAGCCAGTGGAGCTGCTTTAGAAGCGGTGTAATGCGATCTCTGCAACCCGCCCCAGTCAGCAATCTGGCCACTATGTTCTGGACTCATTGAAATTTCCTGAGACTTTCTATTGGTGTCTCCATTACAGTAGTCCAGCCAGGATGTCATTAGGGCATGTGCCGCAGGGGCCAGAGCAGGTTTCTCAAGAAATGGGCATAACTGGCATACTAGTTTTAATTTTGCAAGCACACTCCTGGCCATAGCTGAGTCATGGCAACTGGACTTCTTTTATTGAGAGGTTGAAACCTATGCAACCTTTCTCAACACACATTAAATATGGGTTATTGGACTTTCACACACTCTAGGCCATTAGCACTATTCAGGCTATTGACAACCTAAGAAGCCAATTCAGGCCATTGTCAAAGTTATGGGCCTATTCAGACCAGGGTGATGCAAATCAAAGTGAACTATAAAATGGAGGACTCACTACTAACCTTCCTCAGACTAACACTGCTGCTTGGATGAGCAGCAAAACATTTCAGTCTCTCAAGAAAATAAGTCCAATTGCCATGACTCAACTTCCAGAGAAACTCACCTGGATGACTGAGAATCTTCACAGACATATTCTTTAGTTATGTTTTCTATGTCTGAGAGAAATGTTTTGAAAAATAATAACTCTCAATCTTAGATTTTATTAGAGAGTACAAGCAATCCATTTTCTAACATTCAAAGGAAAAATATATAGCTGGAACCTAAACAATTAACAGAAAGTGGAAAAATTTATAGCGTACTTGAATTATTTGATTATGCTATTGGAACAGTATATTCGGGACCCATGATATCAAGAGACATTTATCTGCTGTGTACTGGAGGTTAGCATCTAAGAGGTATGATGGATTCAGAAGAAATGTTCCTAATTAAACTAAACATCAGCCAGTTGGCACCAAAACAGAAAATAAAATAAGACTAAAAGTAAAAAATTATGCTTGTCACATTTGAAGAAAGGGATTGTGTCAAAAGAATGGGCAAAAAGGTGAAGGTTTTCACACAGAAAATACTACTTAGAATTGCATACTTTCTGTATCTTACAAAGAATGAGAATAACATTTTCAAGAACATCCTTCTGGTTTTAGTCACTAATTTTGGGGTATTTGAGTAAAGCTGGCTAACAAGTATGCACATAGAAATTAGGCCCTTCTCTTGTAGTTTCACTGATATAAATCAACAAAGCGTGATACTGAAAATTTTGAGCAATTATTTAGGAAGAAATATGGTAACTTTATTTTAAGAAACAGCTGCCATACCTAAACGAACAAATTTAACTATAGCAGACTCATACTTCCAACTTATAATTGCCTAAAAAACAATGCAATTCTCAGTGGCAAGAGTTGATTAATGAGATGATGTTATATTTCTGGGAGTACACAGAGACTGTATGTGTTCTCAGGAATGCAATCAGCAACATTTTAATTAGTTGCAATTTGTTGCCAAAATTAATGTGGTTTCCCTTATGAAAGCTGGAATCACCTGACTTATGACTGAAATGCCATACCAGGCTTCTTAACTCAACCAAAGCAATAAGGGTGTGCTGAACATCTGCAAATTTTCTTGTCTAAAATAAACTGAAAGATGAAAAACAAAATCCTTGAACAGCAACAAAATCAACAACAACTGGAAAAACACAATGAGGCATGATTGTAGGTTAGCCTGAAGTTCTCTTAAACCTAGTTCAGGCTTCCAACTTGGAGAACATTCTCACACAGCACAAGTTAATTATTTTCACAAAGACCTAATATAAAACAACCCTAGGAGTGTAATTAAAAGGAAAATATTCATTTCCTAAAAGAAACATTTTATTAGGAAGAAAACCTATCATTAACCCTTACTCCAACTCTCTTTTTATCTTCCACCCATGTAGACCATTACACCCCCAATAAAAGAAACAAACTGAAAGCTTTTCAAATTCTAACCACATCATTTCACACAAATTATCATAGATGAAAAATTTCAACATAAAACATAACTAGGCTCTCAATTAGATACTGTACTGTGGATCTGCTCTGATGTGCAAACAAATTGCTAATGGGAAGTATAGAGGATATATTACTAGGATGATGCTAAAATGAAAAGGACTGGGTGAAATTTGTTTGTCTAAATGACCTCCCTTATAAATTATCACTGTTAGATGGGTTTTTGCAACAAATAAAGGAAGCAATTAACTGGGAACTTCCATAAAAGTTCATATCTATGTAAATGTAGCTTGCACAGATGAAGAGATTTGCAGTGGATTTGACCGAAATTCACACTCATTTTTCTGTTGCAAAAACAATTTATCCCTATAATCAACTTAATTAACAAACACTTTGTCTTATATCTACTTGGCATGTACCACCACACTTTCTGTTTTGCTTTTCCTAGTTAGGGTGACAGTTTTAACTCTGCTCATTTAAATGCAAATTTCTGCACTAAGGGATATTTGTCAAAACTGCAATATCTGAGGGAGTATACCTAATGATTCATCACATATTACTGAAACATCAGTTTCATTCACTCCTCCCATATTAAGTGATGTTGTTAATTATCTTTGATGTCTTATAGTCTTGTGTGGGAGACCCTGCATCTGATTACCTAATTGTGTTATTTTGTCATGTATATTTATTTAAAAATCCCTTCATATTCATTTCTACCAATTATCAGCTGTCCATGCGGTCACACAACATACTGAAGCTCCAGTCCTAGATGCAATTCAAGCACAAGCAAACAATAATATCTGTTCTGTTTGGAACATCAACTAAATAAAGTATTTTGAAATACAGAGGTATAGTTGGCTCAGATCCATTCTGGAAATGCTGCCCCCAATGTTTAACAAGAACAGAATTCAGACTGAGTACTGCAACTCATATCCAAATAGTAGTATGAAAAATCCTATTGAAATCCATGGTTCTTCTTTCAGAATCACTAAACATTCATTCAGGAAGGATTTGCTCTTATTATTACACTACAGCTATTCCTCTAATTTCTCCTTCTGTGCCATGATAGTAGTCAAAACAAACATCCCATAAACACTGCAAATTCAGTGCTGAAGTCCAACTTTAATTACATAATCAGAAGTGCAACAAATATGCACTCAGTATTATTAATCTATAGACTGCGGAGGCAACAAATATCAAATGACCATTGTGAGATTGTATTTATAAACTGCAAATGATGATGTTACCATTCAGATGGGAAGAGGCTGGTAATTTGTTTTTGTTATTTAACGTATAATAATATTCTGAATAATCTCAATAGCTGTGAACAGAAGACCTACCATTTTGTTCTCTCTGAACACCAGCTGCAAGTAGATCAGGCTCACCAAGGCTAATATCATTAAGTCTTGTACCTAAGCATTCTATACAAAGATGTTTGCACCACTCTTCTGCCTCAAGCTCTGGAAAGAAAAAAACAACAACAACCAATAAGTGAACAACAAAAGTAACCACACTGAATTAAACCATAAAAGGTGACCACTGATAGCATCTGATTTACAGTCTAATAGTAGAACCTTCATTTTCAAAATAAAGGAGGGAGTAAAACAAAGAGGGAGAGGGGCAGACTATGCTTAATTTATTATTGTTTTTTTTAATTTTAAAAAACCAAGTAGAAAATTTTAAATTGATTAAAAGCAAGTGAAAACTAACAGCAGTCTGCTCAGTCTGCTGGAAACATGGATCATGCCATTAAGGCACTTCACATGTTGGCTTCTGAAGATAAAATTCACTCTATCTTTGTTCATTAGTCAGATAAGATTTGCTGTAAAAAAGATTCTCCCTATATTAATTGTCCTGCCACCAAGCATATCCAATTTATGGTTGCTGTGTGGGTGATATAAAAAGCATGGATTGGAAATATTAAAGGCATCATTGATCTCAATTTTGAAAAACAACCATGAAAAGAGGGATTTTTGAGGCATGCTAAAAAAAATCAATAGTAGATTATTTTTTCACACTTTATGCACTTTGTTCCAACTAGAATTTAAGAATACCATGTGTTACACTTGTTGGGAATTACACATGGATTGCTTTGTTATGCAAAGAGAATAAAGGTAACTCAATTTGGTTACTTAAATTAATAAAACAATTCATCTGAGGCTTACTTATATGAAGCCAAACATTTCCAAGCTAACTTAAGGTCACAATAGATTTTCTATACTATGAAATTGTTGAAACTGTTTTGGATGGTTTCACACATTCATCGGTATATTGCTCAGGAATCTTTCGGAAACTTCAAAACAGGAAGTTTTCAGTTCAATTAACGGTTTATGTCACTGGATGATTGCATTACATGTAGATGACATTGGAATTGCATTCTTGATAAACCAGACTAACAAATTAAGCCCGTATTTTCTTCCTAATGACATATCACTGAAAACAAGTCACTTGAAAAATATGAGATTGGAGGAAAGATCATGCTAGGACAAGGTGACATGCATCATCTCTGAGATCCTTTTCAATGGGGGAATAGTTCAGAATTATCCTGACAAATTCTCACCAAATTCAATTAAATTTGTGTCTTAGGAGGGAGACAAATTGGGACTAAAGATGCCCCACTGCCAGCAAGGGGGCTCTATCTATCCCAGACCTCCTCACTTTACCCAGAAAAAAAATCTGTGGTCAGAGTATTATCAACACATTGGTAGTTTTGAATCTGCAGTATTTAAAACTCTGTAGACTCCTTTGTGGCCCATGCAGGAACTGGTGTAATGAAAAAGAAAAGCAGCCTCTTCCCAACCTTCTGTGTGTAAGTTGGTTAATTGGCACCTAATCAAAATCCTTGTTCTGTGCCATCAAGTCAGAACCAATTTGTAGCTGCCCTTAACAGAGCTTTCATGGTAACTGAGATATTTAAGGAGTGGCTTTTGCAAGTTCCATTCTCCCTGGTAGTTTCCATGACTGAGTGGGGGATTCAGACTCTGTTTTTTTTAAAGAAACCTAGTCCATCACCACTCTGGGAATCTCATTATCTCTTTAGTGGTCTAAATATGTTTCACTCACAAATGAACAGATTTATATTTTGGCATTTGAAAGAATTAGCAGATGATTTTAACTACTATACTGGCAAAAAAGAATAATACTTTGGATAACTAATGCCTCTGTTAACGAAAGAAGCATTGACCAGCAGAGATTTACTCAATATGCTGAGGCCTGATCCAACCAGGGCTGCCAAAAGGGATTTTAAAAAAAAATCTTGGGAAGCGTACTCTGACTTACAAAAATGCTAAAAGGCCATTGATATCCCCCTCCAACAAAATTCAAAAAATATAGCAGTTCAGTCTTTGGATGTATCCATAAAACTTTTTAGAATAGTTTTCACACATGAAGTTCATTTCTTGCAGCTTCAGGATTTAGATAAGGTTAGCAGAATGCATGCATATACAATGTTTGATTCTGGGTAGAATTATTTTAAAACAGAAAATATCTTATCTGAGGAAAGAGAATCTCACCAAAGTATCACACCTTTACACATGAAAGTGATATGGTGAAAAGCCAGAATGTCAGCTCTTGGTAAATAGTAATAAACCTGTTCCCACCTACTATAGGATCAAATGGTGATTCATTTTGACATCTTAGTAAAAGATAAACAGAAGGGTTTAAGAATATGTCAAAAAGGAAAATGGGTTTAAATTATTTCTACTGCTTTGGAGAAAACTCCATTTATCTACACAAGTTGTCACATTGTTTAGCAGAGTTTTTCTTACCGACACCAATTAGTATATATACTATGTGCAAGAGGGTTAGACAGGGGTCAATGAGATTTTTTTACTTAAAGCAGCCAATGAATCAAAATGGCTATTAAAGAAAGGACTTTTTCATGACTTTTTGTCATAACCAGTTACATCAGAAGCCTTCATCCCTATGAGGCAAATCATCTTGCAACTTTCAAGACACCAATTGCACTGTCACTATGCAATTTTAATACAAAAGCAAATCCAACACAACTTCAAAGTGAAGGCTAGTTAATGTCCCTATTGTTTCCAAATAAAGGCAAAATTTTGTCTTAATTGTAGTTCCTAAGGCCATCTAACATGATTTTTATCACATTAATCCCAGATCCTGATTAGAACTGTTAACATCTGTTGTCTTATTTAGGCACTGAATATGTTTTGCCCTATTTCTAGAACAAAAGTCAATTTCATATACTTTATCCCTTCCTAGTTGCCATTCAGGCTAGGGAAGAAATAGAAACCTGTAGTTCAATGAGAAATATGCAGAATATGTTGTTCTCTTTGCCTTTTATATTTTCGCTATTATATTTGACTGAATGAATGATGGATGAATATGGATTATGAATTTAATCTCCACCCCATTCCCCCCCCCCCCCGATGAAGTGGTTATCATTAATTTGGTGAAAGTTTTGTTTCAAATCTTGCACTTAGCACACAACTTATGTATTTTTGAACATCTGAAAGACTGATTTTAAAAACAAGCACAGAAAATGAAAGTCAGAAATTTCTCAAAAGTAAATACAGTAATCTGATGCAATGTAAAATCACAAGTATACAGTGTTGATTTTATAATATGTGGGAAAACCCGTTCTTCCCTTTGATGGAACTAAGAAAAATGTAATTCGGAATGTAGGGTTAAAGTTTCTTGACTCTTATTTGAGTGAGAAACCTAGTAGCTCTAATTTTGGTGGAATCACTCTAATAAAGATAGAGAGTTTGAAAGATAAAGTTATGGAAGTTATGCTGAAGTATATTGTGATTTTCATTTTATACCAATGCTCGGTTTTTTAAAAAAAAATTACTTAAAAGTATTTAAAGGGGGAGAGTTAAACTCTAAGCACAACTGTAGGAATAATTCCACAAAGACACATATTGTTGGGTTCAACAAAGCCACGCTTCATGCAACAGCTTCCTTGCAAGCATGAGTCCCAGGCTCTTTTATTAGTTGCAAAGGCAGGGCATCAGAGGTGGAGAGAGGGTCTACGTGTCAGGATGGTGTAGGCTGATGATTCCTCCTGGGAAGGTCTTATCTGACATAGCAGTGTCACATAGCAGGGGTCTTGATTAATGATTACAGACAGCTTGTTATTTCCCAACATACCATCTCATGGCCTTGCTGGCTAATATGGGGAAAGTGATAAGAGCAAGCCTGGCTTCCTGAGCATGAGGCCCCATGGGATCCATTGTCCTCTCATATGGGGTTTCCCCGCACAGATGGGGTTCAATGCTTCCCAAATGACCTTGCCCAGGAAGCCAGCTGGGGTGCTTTTTAATCTCCTCCAAGAGGATATCTGTATACACAACTTCTTAAGAGGTTTCATTTTAAACTTCACTTATACTGATAATAATAGTGGTGGGGGAAGTTGAAGTTAATCTACAACTGGGGGAGAAACAGTATGAAATAAGTATCAATGTCATAAAGTGTATTTTAGACTTTTATCTCCTAGACCAGTGGTGGTGAACCTTTGGCACTCCAGACGTTATGGACCACAACTCCCAGAATTCTAACCCCTTATTGCCAATGACAAAGGGCTATGGGAGTTGTGGACCAAAACATCTGGAGTGCTGAAGGTTCACCAGCACTGTCCCCTAGATTGAGAAACTGACTGACTTACAAGATGCCCAATCTGACTTGACAATCTCTCACTGTAAATTACAGTTTAGATAAAGGTGTAAACAAACTATGGAAATTATGTGGGCAACACCAGGCCTTCTTGGTTTTTACTCCTCACTTGTGGAATGAACTGCCCTGAGGGGAAAAAACACAGTCTCACACTGTTTTGAGTACAGTAGACTGATTTTCAAGAGAGAGATGAAACAGAACACACTCTCATCTAAAACAATCAAAGGTAAGTGATATCAACAGCATAACAAGTGATGTTAATAACAATGAACAATGTTGCTGGAAGCTGGGTAACAGTACCAACTTGCACACTGGAAAAGGAAAACAAATTGCTTTTACTTTACTTTATTTGTGATTTATATACCACCAGCTTGTGAGACACAATTTATGTGGTTAACAAAATAGGGGTACAATAAACAATAAAATAATAAAATGAGTAACATACCAGAAAACAATAAACAGAGAAAAATAAGCAACAAACAAACACTGATAATACTAAATAAATAAATAAAACTAAAGTTCCAAGCTCTCAGCAAGACTTAACAACTTGTTCAAGAATCTCAATAGTATGTAAAAGTATGTCTTGGGACATAAAATCATACACTGTATTTTAATGTACAGTTTTGTCCTCCAACAGAAACTCTACAAAAGAGCAAACTGACCAATCTAAAAAATAATTTCTGTATAGCAGATGTGGGAGCTGAATCTCCAATCCAAATCTACTTTCTCTCATTCCGGATTATCATCACCATCTCTCCTCTCTCAATATACCAAATCTAATAACACATGTTCTCTACCCACACTAGTAACATTAGTTTTCCTTCATTTAAAGCACTTCCTTCAGTACGTAAGCCACTTGGAGAGTTTCATAGTAAAACTGTTGCGTTACGAATCACATGGGACACAGAGTTTCGGGGTGCAATATCTGGTGCTCAGGGCAGCATTCCTGTTCGTCTGTCTGTCAGGGTTCCATGGATGTCTGAGTGTCTGAATGTGTGGAGGCATGCGTGCATGTGAGTCTGTGATGATGATTCTCCCTTCTGTCTGGTGATGATTCTCCCTCTGTGTGGTGAGGATTCTTCTTTCTGCCTACTGCCTGAGCCCAGCCTTTATTAGAGAGTAAGCACAATAGATACAGGGAGACGTTCCTCAGTGGGGGGAAAGAATGCAAGCCTTATCTGTACACAGCAGCAGGGGAAATAGGTTCCATAGGTGGGGGGAAATGCTCCCTGGCTAGTGAGTGATTACTGATAAGGACGGAAAGGGGCTCTTGGTCTGTGCATCCTGATATCCTGTTTTCCTGGCCTCCTGACCTATGCTCTGGCCTTCTTGCCTGCATCAGCACATCCTGGTATCTGCTTCGGTCCTGGGGCTGTCGGGAAATAACAGGTCAAGCAGCCCTCCTAGGCCTTCAGTTTCCTTTAGGTGCGCTTTGTGCTCTGCCCATTTCTTGGGGTACAGAGCTATCGGGGTATGAAATCCCTACATCTCTCCCTTTCCTTTTAATTAAGAGAGTGCTTGCATACCAGTCAGGAGGCACAGGTGTAAACCAACCAGAAATCAGGCACTCATCTGGTGCTCAACCCATGCAGGCCCTGAAAGCTGGAACCTGAGGTCATTTGCCCCAGGGGCCTCATTGCTTGGCCCAAGAGGAAACTCAACTCTTTATGTAGGAGGGAGTGACATGTCTCTGCAAGACAAGCTTCATATATCTGGACTGAGATGTGAGAATTATGCCCTAAAATGTGAGGTGTCTTATGGCTGTGCATGAGGGTTGTTGTGGGGACACTCCATGGCCATTTCCTCCCACTCCCATGCTCATTGTGAGAGCACTAAGCTAGGGCATGGCATAAATCATTGGCTGTGATGTGTTATCTAATGTGGGTACCCCTCTGGACTGTTGGCATGCATTCTTTCTCCCCCCGAGTTACACAGCACCCGATATTCATCTAACTTTCAGAGATAGAAACTTTCGCTCATCATAACTTGCAATAATAAATGAAATGGCATAATAAGCATGACTGTCTCCCAAAACCCAAAAAGGTACGTGGTACATAGGCATAGCTAGCATACAGATATAGATGCATGCATTAACAATACTACTCCAGCAATAAGCGATAGCATAAGCAATACATGAATACATGAATACATTTTGTGGCTAAGAGGTAATGCATAGCAAGAATTTGCAGGTATAGACAGTGAATATTTTCCAAATACATGAATACATGAGAACACATAAGTAAGCATGATCTGTCTATGCTAGGGGCTTACATTTTTGTGGGGGAAAGGTGAAAGACTAGACTACCTAACTATTTTCTTCTCTGCTTCCTTCCAATGGATGTCTGTTTGCTGAAAAGTCTTTTTAAGAGTTCTTTTGCTAAAAGTTCATGGGTCTGGGAAATGTATTCTTCTTCTGGTGGTGAGACAATTCTGCTTGGCATGAATGGTAACAACAGCTCCCAGATTACCCATAGTCCATAAGCCTTTGCAGTTGAGAAAATGAGGAATGTATGAGGAATATTCCTTTAAATGTTCTGGGATCATTCTGCTGGTAAGCTTCAAACTGCCATGGAAGGCATACCTGTGAGAATATTTCTCTTTCTCTCAGGGTACATATAGTTAAGCTCAAGCCTTGCTTGAAGAGGCTTGAAGAGGAGGGAGATTCCTCTCCCTTTCTAATTTTTTTGATTCAAATTTGAAAGTCATACCCTGAGAGGAAGGTTTTTTCCTGCTCGATTTTTGAGGCAAAGAACATGCATTAGTGATTTTTATACATTTTTAAACCCTGTTGATTGCTTGTGCCCCAAAAATGTAAGGCATATGAGATTTGTAGTCAGTTTGCTTCCAACTCTGAAAGATGCCTCTGCTTGCTGACTTGTAATTACAACCAGCAGGAAGCCGATAAGCTAGCTTTGTGTATACAATGTCTCTGAAGATAACAGTCTACTCTTCCTAGCAAACTGATAACCATTCCGTGCTTCCTGCTACCTTGCATGCTTTCTGTGTGCTAGTGGGGTGAATCAACCCGTATAATTCCTTTTTACCCCCGGAAAATAGTGGAAAGATTAGATCTTTGGGACATTTTCTTCCTAAAGGAACTTGAAATCTCCAGGAATCTTTCTCACAATTCCTGACTGACGCCTGCTTGCTTTCCAGCAAACTTCCCGTTCTCCAGCAAACTCTTTCTTATCCAAAAAGCTTTTCACCCCCCACTCCCCCCCCCCGAGCTGCTTCCAGTCGATAGACAGAGGGGGGGGGAGAGAGTGAGAGAGAGAGAAAAGCATTTTGATTCCTAATTTTTGCTGTGGCTTGCTAAAGAAAGTATGAGGGGAATTCTGGCTGCCTAAGCTTTCTGAGAGAGAAAATCTACATTCTCCATGGCTTTGGAGAAAGAGGAAAATCTCTTAGGGAAAAATAGGGTACAGAATCTTTTGGAAAAATTGCCTTTCTCCTATACTTATACTGAGGGTGCCTGGCATCTGCCACAGCACACAAAAGGCTGGCCTTTGCCTTAATGGCGAATTTTGTTCTTTTGGAAAAGAGGTCTATCTTTGGGATTCCCTCTCTGGACAAATCTGCTTTGGTCCAGCCCAAGGCTGAACTCTGCATTTGCTCTGAAGCTGGCTGCTTCTGATTCCTGAGGTGCCTTCCCTGGAAAATGGAATCCTGAGTCTGAAGCGATTCCAAGGCTTGTGTTACTGAGCCATAGACAAAATTTTGGCCTCTCTGCATTTCTTTGGGAAATCTTGCCCCATGGCTTGGCTCTTTGCTGCAAGAAAGTGACTGCCTTTGGGGCATCTCCTGGCCTTTTGGAGATACATTTCCTGGCAGGACAAAATGTTTACCCTCCTGCTTCTGGGGTTTGATGAGATCTTCCTGAGTGTCATTTTGCCCTGTGCTGAGACCGTTCTTGATGGAAATTTTTGATCTTAGAACAGCACAGGGTTCCCTTTTTTGCACCACCCATTCCTGATTGTGGGACACTGTTCCTAACTGCAGGTCACTAGGTGGAAAAATTATTGGTAGGGACATCTGAAAATCTGTGGGGAGAAGTGAAATGGACATTTCCATGCGTCCCCATTGCTGCTCTGCTCTATCACCTGCGTTCTGCTTGCCAACCCTGGAATTTTCTACCTGTAGATTTCTTCCTACTGCTGGTTCCCCACCCAGAGGCTGTTGTGACTCCCAAAACTCTATCTGGGACTCTTGGCTTTCCCAAGGCATTCTTTTGCTCCGAAAATTAACTGACCCTCTGAATTCATTTCGTTCTTCAACCGAAAAGAACGCTCCCATCTCACCTATTGGGATCCCCTGGAGGATGTCTGGACGCGTCTCGAAGCCCTTTACGGGCGTAGGGAGATGAGGGTGAGCCGCATTCATGCTGTCCGGCCTGGAGCCTGGTCCTTGTGCCTAGTGGTTCCTCTGCATCTGCCTTGCTGCAGGAGATTGCATCCGTGTTGCCTTCTGGGAAGCACGTCTGGGTTGCCTTGGGGGAATCATGTCTGCCGTTGCCTTGGGGGAATCACGTCGAGGGGATCACTTCTGGGGAATCACGTCGGGGTCACCATCTGTTGCGTTACGAATCACATGGGACACAGAGTTTCAGGGTGCAATATCTGGTGCTCAGGGCAGCATTCCTGTTCGTCTGTCTGTCAGGGTTCCATGGATGTCTGAGTGTCTGAATGTGTGGAGGCATGCGTGCATGTGAGTCTGTGATGATGATTCTCCCTTCTGTCTGGTGATGATTCTCCCTCTGTGTGGTGAGGATTCTTCTTTCTGCCTACTGCCTGAGCCCAGCCTTTATTAGAGAGTAAGCACAATAGATACAGGGAGACGTTCCTCGGTGGGGGGAAAGAATGCAAGCCTTATCTGTACACAACAGCAGGGGAAATAGGTTCCATAGGTGGGGGGAAATGCTCCCTGGCTAGTGAGTGATTACTGATAAGGACGGAAAGGGGCTCTTGGTCTGTGCATCCTGATATCCTGTTTTCCTGGCCTCCTGACCTATGCTCTGGCCTTCTTGCCTGCATCAGCACATCCTGGTATCTGCTTCGGTCCTGGGGCTGCCGGGAAATAACAGGTCAAGCAGCCCTCCTAGGCTTTCAGTTTCCTTTAGGTGCGCTTTGTGCTCTGCCCATTTCTTGGGGTACAGAGCTATCGGGGTATGAAATCCCTACATAAAACAATGGTCTGGTTCTGTCTTCCAACTTGACTGCATAAAAGTGTCTCTGGTTCCACACATGGCCCAGAGATACCCTGGGGAGTAAAGATGTCAGGCACCTAGATGGAAGGAGAGATATAAACCATAGTTTGTCTTGCCTTCATATGAAAGGGCAAGAAAATCCATTTTTATTCCTTGCCCTGTAAGATGGTGAGATATTTTCAAGAGTTATCAACTTAGGCCCACTATATAACTTGTAAAAAGTTGCAGAAAACTGCTTGGAAGCCCTCTTGTTTAAAGTACTTCAAGTAACACAAAGTATGGGGTTTTTGCATTGTTTTTAATTAGCAGTCCTTACTGCTTCTTGCATTGCTACATGGACTCATTGCTTCTTATGCTACTGGTCCTAGGAAACATTGTGTGTGAACTTTGGAAAACATGACAGTGAAAAACATAGTCTGTCTCTGTTTCATGCTGAGGTGAGGAACCTTGATGAGGAGAGGAGTTTAAAGTCTCCTCGTTTAGCTATCAATTTCTGTTGAGATGGATTAAATCAGCGAGAGTGAATAATTTAGCAAATACTTGGAGGGTTCTATTTTACTCTGAAGCATTCCCAGTAATATATTTATTTATTTTTTTTCCTGCAGGTGGAGGATCCACTTTAGGGATTGTGAAATGCCACTGCATCTGACTGAACATATCTTCAGAGCAGAGATCAAAGATTCTCATGTCCTTGTTGACAGCTTCCTGCCATCTCTGTTTTGGGCGCCCACATGGCTGCTGGCCATCAATTTCCAGGTAGTAAGCAGTTTGGGTGGTGGTGGAAGGTGCTGCTTTGAGGACATGTCCATATCAGTGGAGCTGGCTTTCTCTCATCTTCTCTTTTATTGATACCACTCCTAGTTGCCTTTGGGTAGTATCATCAATGATGTGGTTGAGTAGAGAGCTACCCAACATCCAATGCACCATACTGATTTCTGTGGCATGGAGGTAGCTCTCTATGCCCACAGTTGCTGCCCAATAATCTGTGTCATACAGTTCAACTAGGCAGACAATTGTCTTCTAAATATTGAGTTTGAGATGGATTTACTTTTGTCAATTGCAAAGCACATGAATAAATTTTTGCCATCACAGCAGGCTGCATTGAACCTTGCTTGCACTCACCACTGATGCCACCATTGCCTTGGAGATGGGACCCAAGATGTTGGAAGATATCCACCTTCTTTGGGTGTCCTCCATTTATTTGGGGCATTTTATGGGTGGTACTAGTCTCTAGGTATTCAGTTTTCTTGATGTTTTGGTGGAGTCCAAAGTGGTTGAGACAGTTATTCTATGTCTGAACTTGGCACATCAGTTAATTTCTAGTGGTACAGCAGCAAGGATGACATTGCCAGCATATAGCATGGTCCAGAAAGTGTTTTGCTGCACATCTTGTGTTATGCTATCCAAGATTAGTATCAAAAAGAGTTGGCAGTGCAGAGCCTTGATGCCATCACCAGAAAATTGTTAAAGAGCATCACACACAGCTGTTGGTATTTATGTACAGCATTTTGACCCAGTCAATGAGTGGGTCTGGCACCCCATGGTTACGGAGAACCCACCAGATCAACTGATGTGTGACTTGGTCAATTGCCTTCTCCAGGTCTAGGAATGCCATGTGCAAAGGCTGGGTCCCTCTCAGTGTTTCTCTATGAAAGATGTCTATCCACCATCTCCTTAAAGGCCCAGGTTTTCCAAGGCAGATCCTTAAGTGATACAATTGGCTTTCAAAAGGAAGAAAACTTGAACAGTGTGACTATGGGAAAACCACATAATATTTTAAAAAGCGATTTTCTCTTCTGAAAGCACATTGAAATATCTGCTCCCTAGATGCTAGCTTTAAATGACACAGACTAATGAATAGGATGCGTGTTTGATGCAACATAAGTCTGTGGCATAAATATTCAAATCCTGAGAGGATCTTTTGTTGATGTTACAAGTGATTCATACTCTACCTTATATTTTCCCATAGTAATGGATCATGATATTTTCAAAACATGATTAAGTTTCTCATTAAAGATATGTAGTTGCAATGCAGTTGCAACTATTAACATTAATTTATTCAAATGTCAAATAATATACAGAGCATCTTTCTCTGTCAAGTACTGTACCGGCAAGTGAGAATAGAGGATGGAGAATGACAGCAGTTACACCAGTGCAGTAGCACCTTTGCAAGCAGCACGTCAGTGACTCAAGAAAACCGAATAATTGCACAGATCATAACAGAACAGACACATTGTGTAAAATCACTACAAAGTCCACAAAATAAGTAGTTAGGAAGCTTCCAAATTTTGTGAACATAAGGCAAGTTCCAATGTTAAACCTCTTTTTGTCCAACAACAGAACTTAGTTGGATGGGAATCTGTTTTCTCAAGCTGAGAAAAACTCCAAAGCTTGTTTTCAGAGAGCTCTGAGGCTGCAGGAGAAGAGAAAGGAAAGGTACTTTGCTGGCACTCTGGACCAGTATCACAATGGATTTACACCAAGCTTCTATTGTTATTAAGATGCAAATTCTCACAGATAAGGTGAAATTTCAGAACTATTTCTGCAGAGATAGCACAATGAAGTAATTATACTGGAGAGTTATTGAGCAATGCAACCCACATAAAACTTTTCCCAGTCCCACTGATTTATCATACACAAAAAGCATATGGTAAAACTCTTTAAGAACATGGTTAAGTCATCATCAGTCTAACCTGAGACTGTAGACAAGAAATCATAAGGCTGAGTTGTGGGAGGACAACTATGAAAGGCATGAGTACGGTACTTAAAAATGAAGATATCTCACTGGCCACATAGCCAAGATAAACCATATCCCCAGTTACTAAGAATGAATCTGAAGAGGAAGACCAAACAGCAGAATTATTAAAGGAAATTGTCTGCAGTATTGGGTTGGCAAGACTTGAGAAGAGCTGTTAATGTATGTCGCTAATGCATAGGACTACCATAACTCAAAAATTATTTGATGGTGTAAAACTACTACAACAAAGCCTCTTCTGCTCTGTTCAGTATTAAAGTCAACAGCATTTTAGGTAGTTAACCTTGGTTTAATTTTATTTCTTTAGTTTTTACAGCTTAATTTAGAATTCATAAGAACATAAGAAGAGCCCTAATGGATCAGGGCAAAGGCTCATCTACTTTAGCTTCCTGCATCTCACAGTTGCCCCACCAGATGCCTCTGGAAGCACATGAGACAACTAGATGCCTGTCTCTGGATACCACTCCCCTGTGTCTGGAATTTCGAGGTATCCTCCTTCTAAGCCTTGAGATAACATGTATCTGCATCATGGCTTGTAATCTATGATAGAAGTTTCCTCCAGAAATCAGTCCAAATCTCCCTTTAAATGCATCTAGGCTACGGTAGATGCCATCACCACATCCTGTGGCAGGGGAGTTCCACAAGACTAACAATATGCTGGGTAAAGAAATGTTTTCTTTTGTCTGTTCTGACCATCCCAACCCTCAGTTTGAGTGGATGACCACTGGTTCTAGTACTGTTTGAGAGGGAAACGAGCTTTCCTCTATCTATTTTATCCATCCCGACATAATTCACTATACGTAATATGTTTTCTTCTCCAGACATACCATTTTTTCGTGTATAAGATGCCCACATGTATAGGCCGACTGTTTGGAAAGACAAGGTATGAGCAGCTTCACAATCACATGGTTCTCTCCTTGGCTTACTTCCATGTATAAGACTATCCTCCATTTTTATTCTAATGGTTTTAGAAAAAGATATAGTCTTATATATGGAACAATACAGTAACATATAGAGAGATCAATGCACCTTCAGTACCTAATGAGAAATATCTCATAATAGTTACTCTGGAATACAAACTTTTTTTACTTAGAATGACCATTGAATGCTGGGACATAGGAACAGAAGAGCAAAGGTTGTTTGAGAGTGTTTAAGATGGCTTCAGAGTTTCTGGAGGCTTATAGAGTTCCAACTCTTACTGTATATTAATGTGTTTATACTTATGAGCATTCTGTTTTATTCTCATTAAATAGGAATTTAAATATTTGTAGTTGCCACTTAATAATTGCTCCAGCTAAAAATATGCAGGTAAGGTGCTAGTTATTTATTGGCTCATGATTAACATCATGTCCTGCCTGCAGCTAGTTTGTTTTCCTCTTTTTACCCCTTTAAAAAGAAAAATGCATAGAGTTTATACCAAGTCAATATTCCTTCTTTTTTTTTCTACATGTGACACAGCCAGCTCTAATCAGTATGTGTACAGATATGTACACGACATGTCTTTTGATCGTGATTACTGGCGTAAATTACTTGGGCTTTGCCCTTGTTTTCAGCTTTGTCCATACCAAACATCTATGTGAAAGGTTGATATTTACCTTCCCAAAGCAATATTTATAATGAAATATCTCTATACTCACTGATATCTCAAGTGGCACAGAGAAATCAGTGCAAGACTGCTGTATGGCCCCTTATGATGGGGAGACATTGACACACCTCTCTCTTTTTCCCCATAATGACCAAACTCCTGGGCACGGAAGTACAGTGCTTTCACTGATATAGACAGGATTTTGAGCAAGAGTTTTGGTCTCTTGAGAGACTGGCCAGACAACTGTTGTTATCTGACCTGATTAAGGCACATCTGATGTGGATAAAGAATGCATCCTCATATGGAGAGAAGAGGCATCAGCGGATATATTCTTATCCCACAGAATCTAATCTCTTTTGTCAATAAGGATGAGATCAGGATTTATAGTACTCCGGCATTATTGAGCAAGGACAGTACTGCAGGCACACAAAACAAAAACGTTGTATTTGCAGTTAATTCTAACTACCTATGTGTAAGAGAAATAACACCAGAGAGATATTACAAAATGTCTGATATGACTGCAAAAAACAAAACAACCCCTCCCCCAAATCTCCCTTACATAGATGAAGAACGTGTGTGAGAACGACAATGAATCTGACAAAATGTTCAGAAATGAAATATATATATACACCAAACTCTCTTTAAGATGGGTATATTTTTACACTTGTGTAAAACTATTGACTAAATAAAGAAGTTGTCCATCCCACTCTATCCCACACATGTAGAATACAGTCCAGGGGCAACAAACTGCTGAAGGTGGACGAGGCATACATGTTTGCTTTTGAAACTCATACAGATTCAGCATAAATTCAGATCTGGTACAGAACGAATGAGAAGCTAACATTCTAAAGGTTTGCTCCTGAGGAAGCCCATAACTGTAACACGTTGGGCATGAGCTTTTTATAATCAAGTCTACATTGACAGTATTTCCATACATCTTTAGACTACGTCCTCCATTTACATTTTTGCCACCAGTAGATATGTCAGTCCCCTCAGCTTCCCTGCAGAACAGGAAAACCAGGAATGCTCTCAGTCACACTGGGTAAAATGTCACCCCAAGCAGCATGCCAGAAAAGATCCAAATGAATAACTCTTACTTAAAATATGTGATTTCTGGAAAACAGGAAAACTGTGAATCAAACCACAATTAATGTGAACCGAAAAGCAAACTGTGATTAACACAGAACCCACCAAAAACAATGAAATGTGCAAGTATGTCAGAGACGCTATTAATCTCACAAAGTGGGAGAGCCTGTAAGAAGAAAGTGTCTTCAGAGTCCAGTATTTGAATACTGGTGGTGATTTGTTTCATTATTTTCTTTGCAATAGTAAAAAAAATCCAGAATAATTATCAAGTCAAAATATACCAAGAACTGGGCTGTCTTTCCTTTGATTTTTTGGCAATAGACAAAGTAAAGTCATAGGCTTAGCAAGCTTTTTCATTTTTAAATGATCTGACAGATGCTATTGAAGTTTGATGTAGTTCAGATTACTATATCTCTCATAGATAAGAAGCTTTGTTGTCAGATTAAAATACAGTAAAGCCAGAAAGAAAATGTTCTGTTCTTTTTGATCAAAACAATAAAAATAAAGTTAGCAATGAATAAAGATTTTATTTAAAAACAGAAATTGTGCTATATAACTTTTTTGTATTATTTCTATGCTCTTATTAACAGCTAATATTGATTACTAGTTAATGGTTAATATAATGCTACCAAAATGCAGGGACATGAAGAATTGTGACCCATGCAAATGCATACACAAATCCCTATCAGCTACTTGGTTAGGTGATTGTAGTTTCATTTAAGAAAAAGAGAGGGCCTTTTTACACGACCCCTAAGATCCGCTGGCCACTTAAATTCAGACCAGAGATCTTAGGGGTTCGTCGCTCTTCCTCTGTCCCCACCCCCCTCCGCATTTCCTGGTTGCTGGCTGCCTGAGGGGAGGGAAAAGAAAGAAAGAAAGAAAGAAAGAAAGAAAGAAAAGAATTCCGGTTTACCTCCGTTTTGTTCCAGGCAGCATTCAGATCTCTTAAAGGGGCGGGGCGCAAAAAAAGAACAAACAGAAGCCAGGAGAGCCCCGCACTCACTATCCTTACACCGGATCAAATATTTGTCACATCCAAAAAGCAGGTACCTGAAAGCTGCGCTGGGACGTGCTAAAGTGGGCGGGGTCGCACTTAATTTCCTGTTAACTCTGGAGCTGGTGGGTAAACATTTTTAATCTCCGGAGCTGGGAGCCATTTGCCCCGGAGTTTAGGGGTTGTGTATAAATGCCCAGAGTTAGGAAGAATAGGAACTTCTACTCCATTGGAACAGGAACTATGTTCCTATCACATTGACTGAAGTAACAGAATTTCAGTGAATGTATCTGAGAGAGGCAATGACAGAGCAAATCCCTTCAAGAGATATTGGCCAAGATCATGTTAGTTACATCCACCAAGTGCAACACAATCAGTGTAAATAACTTGTTTCTAAATTATTATTTTACCAAGGGTGGACTTACGGAAAATCAGCAAACAGCTCTACAGTTCCTCTACACACTTCCAAGGAATGTAGGTAAACTGGTCAATCTGGTATCTATTGAAGTATGAGCCATCTTGTTGTCACACGAATTCTGAAACTGTAAGCCTCTTCTGAGAATAATGCACATTTAGAGAAATCACACAAAAAGGCCATAAATTTATATATGGAGTTTACATTAGGCTATTGAGCCACTAGACCAGGAGAGATTTAAGTGAATAACATGGTAATTTACTGCACCTAAACTGAAATATCAAGTCTATTTTTCATCCTTGTTTTCTGCCACTGTTTGGTCTCACTTCCATTTGGCTATTTATGTTGTATTTCCAGTACATGCAACTGAAATAGATTAATCAGTTTAGGACTTTTCTGCATCCTCTCAGGATAAAAGACTGTGAAAATGACTGGATACTTAATGCTAACAAGCAACACAATCATTGCCTGAAATAGTAACTTCAGTGCCAGGGGCTACTTACAGTAGCTACAGAAAAGAATTGGCAAACATGGCTATTCTTTAAGTTTCCTCAGGCTGAGGAGAAGGAACTAGAGGTGGGCCAGAAATGGTTGCAAATCTATAGCAATGTCCCTGTAGGGTAGTATCAGTGGAATGTTAACTGCTTAGGAATTGATACTGATTTTTTTCCCCCTGAGAACTGATAGTACTGAAATGAGTCTTTTCTGTAATTAACAACATGGCTTTAAAACAATTTACCATTAAACATCCCTCAGTGTGTAGTCTGAGAATAAAACTTGCTTCACTTTCATCGTTCACCTGGAGACACTTTTATTTCGCCTAGGAATTGTTTGTGCTTGTACCTCCAGTGCATCACTCTTAAGAAACTGCTATTCATTAAACACTCCCCTTTGATTATTTCTGATCAAGAGGCATGATCCAGTGTTTTTATTTACATTAGCTTTCATTAAATGCCTTGTGCTGTCCTCTCAGAGATTCCTCTTTACTCCACATCTGCCCTTCTCCTTGCCAACTTTTAAGTGGTTGCTCAAAATGCATCTCTTTATAACAACCTCACATGAATTTTCCACCTGCCCTGCCTGTCCTATTGAGGGTAATGTTCACCTCTTGGTTTTGTAATGCTCTAGTTGACATGATTTGTTCTTTATTTTATTGTTATTGTGTGATTTTATTAGCATTTCCATTTGATTCATTTGTACTTCATTCTAATAGAGTGTTATACAAATTCATGAAATAAATAAACACTCAGAATAACACATCCCACAAATGCAATGAACTCAAATTTTAAGAAATGTATTTTGATTAAATATCAGGGGAAACGGTACAGCAATAGGAGCTGTTCAACAATGGAATGGAGTTCTTTGGCGGGCAGTGTATTGTATTCCCCTCCAATGGCGGCTTTTAAACAGAGTTTACACGGTGACTTGTCAGGGATGGGCTGATTCTGAATTTCTAGTTTTAGCAAGGGTCAATGACTTTTGGGAGTCCCTTCCCCCTCTACAATGCTATGAGTCTATGAAACATGAACATGGACTACATTTTCAAACTCCTGCTAAGACATGTGTCAGTCTTCTCATATTTAACAAAGCATGTATCCTAAAACTGTTTTTTAAATCTTATTCATAAAAAAGATAAAGCTATTTTTTTAAAAAAATTCATATCTAATTTACTATATTTAAAAAGGGGAACAGTTGGTTTATTATACTTTTGTTTGTTTTGTCTTACATTGTTCAGAAAAGATCACTAAAGTTCCCAAACCCATCATACATTCAAAGCCAAGCTGTCATTAAAATAACACAAAAACTATTAACAGTGGAGTGATCTGTATTTATGGCATGTTTATGCCAAACTGGTAACTTATGACAAGTTTATAAGCTCTTTTTTTCTCTAATTTTGAGAATTGAGAAATCTAAATTCTTAAAAAAATTTTCTTACACCTTGCTTCAATCATCAGTCAAAATTTTGGCTACAACTAAGAAACCAGGACAGACTGAAATTTGGATGAGTAGTAATGATGGAATCAGAAAAAAAAACTTGAACATATGGATGGGTCAATGGAAATCAAGGCCAAGATTATCCCTATTAAGATCTTCCTTATTATTATATACAAATGGGAAAGCTGGCCAATGAAGAATGGAAACAGGGAAACATTGACTCATATGCAATGTGGGTTTGGAGGGCAGCTTTATACATACCACATCCCACAAGAAAGACAAATATTGTGATACCTCTCAAGATGACTGTCCCGTAAGATGATTTCTTCATAAGACAAATGAAATTTCTGGGGATAGGCATTTTTCACAAGATGACAGTTTGTCTTACCAAAAAAAAAAAAATTCTTATGGGGCAGGTGTTTGAATTTTGTACACCCACAACCCAAGGGGATTATGTGTGCATGAAATGCCTGCCTGGCTTTCCTAACCATGCCAGGATTGAAGCTGACGCTACCCCCTCATTTAAATAGCTCCATGCACGGAGCCCTTGGCAAAGGAGAGGTAGTACTTTGTGTGCTTGTAAGCTGCTGCCTTCCTTTCACCAGGCTCTGTGTATGGCCACCACTGCTTCCCCCTTCGCCTGGGCCTCTGTGCTGAAACGTTTCAATGAAGAGACTTGGGCAAAGGAGGGGTGGCTGCCCCGATGTAGCAAGGGGAAGAGCAGGCAAATCACACCTCACCCACTCCCCCCGGGTTGGGGCAGCCATCAAAAAGGGAGAAGCTTTCCCCTTACCCCAACCCAGCAAAGAAGGGGGAAATCTTCCCCCCTTTGCTGGGTTGGGGGTAAACTCCCTCAGTCAACTGGTAGCAGAAAGCTGCTCCACAGACCTTGGCTGCTGGTTGATTGAGGGGGGGTTGGGACAGCCTTCCCATAGGAATGCACTTGAAAACCAATGTAATCCTTTCCTCCAGAACAGATTAATTGGTTTTCATTGCATTCCCATGGGAAACCGTCTCTCTTAAGATGAATTTTTCATAAAATGAATGGATCCCTGGAACCAATTAAATTTGTCTTAGGAGGTACCACTAAGCTGTGTTGAAGATCAAATTAAGCCTAAATTCTCACGAGAAGCTAAAATAACTGAGGTTTTGGATATGCACTCTGTACTTGTTTGGAAAGGCAATAATGTGAGAAGAAGTTGAAAGCAGCAGCAAATGAAGATCTAAGTGCTGAAAAAGTTTGTCTGGAGTTTTGGGGTTCGGTGTTCAACAGTATGCAGATATGCAGATGACACCTAACTCTATCTTTCCTTACCCTCTAAATCTGAGGAGCCTGTTTCAGCTCTAGATTAGTTTCTTGAGGTTAGTAATAGACTGGATGAGAATGAATGACTGAAATGTAATATGGATAAAATGGAGGAGATCCTGGACAGTCAAAAGACCGATCGAGGAACAGTGTTCAGTGTTGCTGCTTGTGCTTGATGAGGTTATAAATGACCTTCCCCCCCCCCCCGGAAACACAGGTATGCAGCCTTGTGGCGGCGGGGGGGGGGGGACCTCTGGATTCATCTCTGAGCCTAGATGCCCAGGTTTTTGCAATGGCCAGGAGTCACCCTATGACTGCAACTGTACTAACATGTTAAAGTTATCATTTTAGTTAACTACTGGTTATCTTCCCATATATTTCCATATGGACAAGAAGAGTATTTCTGAATGTATAACCATATTTCATTTGGCATGTATAAAGCATGAAGCCCCCACACCACAAAGCCAAAAAAAATGAAAAGGCAGATGTGAGGGATTTTTTTGCAACAGGTTTATTTTGGGGGTGGAGGCGGTCTGGAGATGTTTTATCAAGATTGCAAGACTTGTTAGTTTCTCTTGTTGTATGAACAGTACACTCGTACCATAGCAAATATATTTAACAAGCATTTAAAGTATGTTTTAAAGAAAGTTGTGCTTTTCATCATCTACATTTATAAGCACCTTAATTAAGAATAAAACTGGAAACTTCTGTCTGACCTACTACCTTTATGATTATTATTTTCTAAATTGAACTGATTAAGCTATTATTAAAACCTTACGCCAGTAATTTTCAAAGAGTACTTTCCTGGTCTGTTGCAGAGTAAAATTTTCTAGGAGAAAGAAAGTTCTCTCGCTAACTGTAATTAATGCAGAGGGAAGCCAGCGATGAGAGAAGGCTAGTTTGATGGCTGGAAAGGGACTTCACTAATGATCTGAAATCTGGAGTGAATCCTACTGTAGTAATGCTCAAGCTTTTATATCCTATGCTAACTAGCTGTTATAGATAGCTGCTATAAATATAGTTCCGGAGTATCAACTAATTGTGACAATGATAAACATATGTGTTGCCCACAGGCACACATTTGCTGCTGGAACACAGCTAAAGAGAATATACCAGGAAACAAAACCAGACTACGACCGCCATACTTCATATATTTGCTGCTGAAATGAAGACTTTTTCCTTTCATGTATTGTACAGAAGAGGTAAACAATATGCAAGCCTAATTCCATACCAGGGATCAAAAAGGGAATGGTCAATATAATTATGCTTCTATATCAGAGACATCCAGATATGGAGCCCTAGATATTCTGGGCCTACAACTCGCAGGCGCCCTGACCACTGGCTCTTCTTGGCTGAGCCTGGGTTCTTGCTCTCATTGGAGAGTTTGCACTCAACAGGAAGCCTCTGCATTTCTATCATCTTACGTATGGAGATACTGATGGCAGAGAGAGGAGGGACTGAGAGCTCCCCTGCTCTCATGATGGAGAGAAGCAGGAATAAATACCTGAATAGGGATAGGTTTGTCATCATAAAGGTGATGTTACATTAGTCAAACAAACACAATAATGCTGTGAAATATTTGTGATCTGTATTTGCAGAGGGATTACTTCCACCAATAAAATAAAATATTAGCTGTAAGGTGTCCACGTGGAATGAAAAGGCTAAATTAATACTAACATCAGCCTCATTTTTGGGGCAGGGAGCAGTAATTAAGAGAGCTTTTGGAATGTCGTGATCACAGCTTAGTTCTTGCCTGTTAAGACTGTGGATTCCTCCTCCTCCTCCTCCTCCTCCTCCTCCTCCTCCTCCTCCATCTTCGTCTCTTTTGTTTAATTATAATAATTATAATTAGAACTTCAGAGCTGTGAGGGACCCTCACATTGAGTCAAGCCTCTCTCAAGGAGGCACCATGGTGATTCAAACTCTTAACCTCTGGCTCTGCAGCTAGATGTCTAAACCACTGAGCTATCCAGCAGTTCATGCTATTTTACATTTCTTTAAACTGTTTAGCAGTGTGTGTGTGTGTGTGTGTGTGTGTGTGTGTGTGGTGTCATTACAGTCATGACCGACTCTTCGTGACTCCATGTCCATGGAGTTTTCTTGGCAGGAATACTGGAGTGGTTTGCCAGTTCCTACTCCAGGTGCCTACAGCACCTGGTATTCCCTTGGTAGTCTCCCATCCAAGTACTAACCAGGGCCGACCTTGCTTAGCTTCCTAAATCAAGTGAGAGCAGGTGTTAGCAGCCAATAACCCATCACAAAACAAAGTATACTACATACAATATATATGCATGACAAAAAATGGGTATTGTGACAAAGAGATGTCTGCCATCATTTCAAAGATCATCTTATCTAAAAATGTGATGAATTCATCACCTAGTTTTAATGCTGGCTCCATCATGGTGAAAAATTGTACATAAACAAACAAACAAAAAAGAATGAATGAAATGAATAAAGTAGGTTTTCCTTCTTGTCCTGCAATATCAGATAAAGTCAACTGGGAAATATACTTAACTTCTTAACAAACTTTTGATTGAAATTTTCAAGGTCCTAACAAACAAGGAGAAAGTGCAGGGCACTGGATTTCACAGACCTTCTCTCAGCAGTTTTTCTATCAGAACATTTTGATTGGTATTGGAAAATAACATGTCATACCGAGATGCCAATTGGCATAAGTAATCTGCCAAGAAGGCAAAAGGTCACTTGTCCAGATGGAGATTCAGCAGGGTTATGGGAATACTCATGCAAACTGTGCAATCTATATCTGTCCCTTTATATGCAGTACAAGAATGGCCACAGGAAAGAAGTTTTCAGAAAGGCACCATGGCCCATAGACAATTGCATTAATTAGGCCATAAAAACATGCTGCCTAAAAACAAATCATTTGAAACACTTTAAGTAGCCTGAATGACAACAAAAAATCACCAAAAAAGGAAACAAAAATAACCATCAAAATTATTCTTCAGATATTTACAAAAAGACCATCAGCTACAAACACCTTTGACTGAAAAAACACTGCCAAGTTGTAGCACTAAAAGGATTTAAAATGAAATGAAGAACAGTTGGGAGTGACTTACAATAGCATTGAGCTTGGTTAATTTTCTCTTGAGAGTCAAGGAACTCAGAGCAGAAACATACATCAGTGAAGAATGATTTTATTTGCTCTCACATTTTAAATTACTGTTTACCCCTTGCGAATTAGCACAGTCTAGCCCACTGGGTATACACTGACAATATCATTTTTATTTTCCGGATGGCTTCCTTCCACTTATATTTCTTTCTCTGGCTAGCATTTTCCAAATAAAATTATCATGACATAGAACCCAAAACTGAAAGGTAAACTACTTCTTTTACCTGAAAGCAGAGCTAATGCCCTCATGGAAAAAGCTTGCTTTCTCTGATGCAGAAAAGCAATTGGGCATATATATTTTTTGAGAAATGCAAAGCACACTTCCCTGAGAGGCTGGCTAGAGGATTCGGGAATAGGGAAGGGCATCGTAAGAAAAATGGCACACCGTTTTGTCATTTTGTAAGGTTTTTGAAACATTTCAAAATGAAACAAAATGGCAGAAAGTGTGTCGTCAAAAACCGAAATGAAATGCTGTTTTCAGTTTGGAAGAACCAATCCAGGGAGCAGCTGCCAGATCTCACTTCAGCAAGGGGCTGCAATGAGATCCACCAGCTGTTTCCCTACTTGGTTCTTGCCACCACTACCCAGCTGGTTTTGACAACTCAGCGACCCTCCTCTCTACACCCGGACCTGTCAAAAAGCCCCAGCTGCGAGGCAGAGTGAGGATTGACAGGCAGAAGGGAGCAGAATTTTTACCAATGCCTGTTCCCTTCTGCCGTGTCACCCCTCTCATGCCTCCCAGCTTGGGCTTTTTGACAGGAGGCGCTGTGGAGAGGGGGGCACCCCCTTCCCACACCCAGACCTGTCAAAAAGCTCCAGCTGGGAGGCAGGGTCACAAGGGAGAATGGAGCAAGCAGTGGGAAATTCAAAGGGAGCACTGCTTGCTCCGCTCTTCCTTGCCACCTGCCTTACAGCCCCCCTTTTTTTTTTTTTTGATAGGTCAGGATGTGGGGAAACAATTTTGAAGCTGCCGCTACCCTGGTGGATGTTTTTAACAGGTTGGGCTGTCTCCCACCTGTAAAAAAAAACCACCTGGATGACAACAACTTTATCATTTCGTTACTCATTTTGTTTCATTACGAAACTTCTATTTAAAAGTCATTTAGTAACAAAACAAAAGGAAATGAAATGAATAACAAAACAAAATGAAACACTAATATAATTTTCCATGTCATGCCCATCTCTATTTAGGAATCTTCATGTTTTACAGCATATTTGTTTCCAAAACTCTCTGACATGCTGGAGGAAGATACTGCTGGTGCAAATGGTACATCAATAATCAGACTAAAAGCTGGGGGTGTCAGGTATTTCTCATGAGCATGGGTGTGGATGCACTACTTCTTAATTTTCTTTGTGTCACTGAGAATTGGTGAGGCCCTAGACTTTCTGAGAGGCATCGTGGATGAGAAGGGAGTGGACATTGCAGCCTTCTACAAAACCAGTGAAAACACAGCATGGCAGTGACTATCACAGACCTCTTGTTAATTAAAATTTCTCCTCCTCAGATGCAACTAAGTATAACTAGGCCTGCTCTGCTCATTGTCTTGAGAAATGCACCATAAAGCAGAGGCTCTTCCACACACAAAGCCAATGATGCACAACAGGTTTCCATATTCAGGAGATGCTTCTCTAGCTGCAATTTAAGTTCTTATGGTTTCTTATGAATTGTTTAAAAGCATCTGAATACAAAATAAGAAATGAAAAAAGACAAAACATTGTTCAACTAATGCTACAAGGCATTGTGTAGAACAGAAATACAGATTTTTTTCCCTCCAAGAAAATTTCATTTCTTTAAGGAATTCAATTGGTTAATATGTGTGGGGGGGGGGTGTATTATATTGTTTACACATTTTGATCAACTTAAAACCTCTGAGAAATTTTGTTTTGTATAATTTAATCCTCCTCCAAGCAAACACAAGGAACTCTGAGTTATAATTTGCTGTCCTTTCTTTTTAAAAAGCTCAAATAAATTTTAATTTTTATAATAAGAGGCAAATAGCCCTCTTTATAAAGAATAGGATTGCTCTGGAAGAGGGTGCCTTCTATGGCGCCCTACATGATTCCCTTGTATTTTATCTTCTTTCAAACTACATATGTGAAGCCTCTTTATGAGCAGCAACCAAGCTCTCTGACTTCAGTTTGATGATTAAATTGGACCTTAGGTACAACAGAATCCCAGGAAGATTAATCTAATAATAGCTGCCAGAAGAGAAAGATCTCTGCCTGCTTGTGGAAAGACAGCAAAGGTGGGGCCAGCCTATGCACAGTAACATCATTCTGTAGTATTACAGTTTTCACTCCCCTTTCAAAATTAACAAATATTGTGGTTTAGCATGTTCTGATAACTCACAAGAAGTCATACCTGGGAAAACCAAGGATTACAGTATTACTGTACCAAAGGGGTGGGAAAGCTCATGGGATTTGGAAAACAAAATTGTGCCCAACCATATTTTTAAAAATTATTGCTATTTTTTAAATTAACTGTCAACAGTAAGTGCCCTGGTGGTTTTCCGAAACAGAAAACCTTTCAAGTTTCTTTGTAAGCAACCACTACCACCATCACAATGCTTTTTGGGTGTTGCAAAGGTGCTCCTGGAGGGTACAAGTAACTGACGGACCTTGCCCCACCTCCCCACTGTAAAACACTATTAATAGTAAGGGCTCTTGTGGTGCAGGGTTTCCAGGTTATCACTCACCAACTATCTTATCATATATTATGGGCAAACTGGTGGAAGGCATTATTCAAGTTAAAAATATTCAACACAGAAGAATTAGTACTGCTGGAGAAAAATCAGCACAGGTTGCACAAGAACAACATCCTACCTCACCTAACCTTTCACAGTTTTTTTCAGGGAGTCATCAAGCATATAGATGGGGTGATCAATTTTGTACTTTCATTTTCAAAATGTTTTTGACTATTCTTCATGAAACAAACTTGAGAAAATGTAACAGTTGAGTGAAGAGGACAGGTCATCCTGTAGAGCAGTGGTTCCCAACCTGGGGGTTGGGACCCCTTTGGGGGTTGAACAACCATTTCACAGGGGTTGCCATGAACCAGTGAAAAAAAAGGCACAAATGGATTGGGGCCGGAGGAAGAGGGGAAGGAAGGGGGGAAGAGTGAGTTACAGCTTGATAGGTCGGAGGGGATATCAGTCAATGGCAACGGAAGCTGCGATTGGCTGAGAGTGCCTATAGAGGGAAGTTATGTATGGCACCTGTACCAGTGGCCTGCCAAGAGGGGGGGTTGTGGCCTCTTCCAAGCAGGGCAAGGGGTCACCACAACATGAGGAACTGTATTAAATGGTCACAGCATTAGGAAGGTTTAGAACCAATGCTGTAGAGCAATAACTAGTAAGAAAACCAGAAGCAGTGCAGGAATACATTGACAGTTGTTTGTCCAGTAGAGGAATATAAAATGCAAGAACTGGTCATAACGAATTGGTAAATTACATACTTTATATATCGAATGACTCTTGCATCTCAGATCTTGAGTAGGATTGTTTTAAAAGTCAAGAGGAGAACTCTCTCTAATGGTAAGTGGTTTCATGTGCTATAAAAAGCAGATCTATTCCAACTTTATCTCTCAGCTAAGCAATCTGGTCATAAACCATTTGATACTAAACTTCAATATGTCCTGGAATTCTAACTGCTCTTTCCTTCTCTCTTAACAGTGACAAGATTATTATTACCTAAGCAAATACCTATAGGAATGTTTGTATAAAAATTAGAATTCACATGACTGCCTGCTTTAATAATATTCCATAGGCATTTACTCACTTGTGGAATTTTAGTTGAAACACTCAAGATCCTTTTATCCAACACAGAGCCAACCCTAGTGACTAATAATAAACAAGGGTTGAAACTAGTCTTTTAATATTAGGAACAGAAACACACGTAGCTAACTTTGAATTCTAGGAAAATCCATGTAATAATGGCACATTCCCATTAAGATAAGGCACCTTGTTTCAACACTGTATCTTAATCCATCTGAAGTTTGTTTTGTAAGAAGCTCAATTTACTCAGGCTGAAGATGCAGTAATAATTGCTTACCTGACTCACAGGCAAATGTCTTTGACGTCTCATCATGAAAGATAATTGCCACTGCATGCTTCTTTGTCTCTCGAGGCAGTCTAGTTATGTTTTTAATGTTGTGCAGCTCAGTTACCTTAAAATGAAGAAATATTGAAGTCAGACTGGTTTATAAATAGGACAAAATAAACCCTTAAATATTTCAATTCAATTATGTCCCCTTGCAAGAGAACCAATTTAATGTTAAACATATAAAGTACATGCATATGCACACGTGTTTGTGTGTGTTCATTCTAGACCTTCAGACTTGCTATAGTGTAACCATTTGATTGTACGATTTATATGTCATTTCAAAACTTCATGAGAATCTCAGGGAACAACCCAGGCAAGCAATGTATTTTCATCTGCCATGGCATCATGAATTCATTTGTAATAAAAACTAGTTGCCTAAGTTCTCAGATTGGCATACCTATTGCAGAAGCAACAGCAAATAGGTTTCACTATCAGAAAAATCTTCAGCACCAGCAAAAAGTAAGCAGCTAATCTATCATACCAATTAGTGCCATGAAATTTTGTATTGACAATAGTTTCTTTAACTATACAGTGAATTGGCACATTTAATGGCATCCAATCCTGAAGTAGAGAACACCAACTCTGGCTTTTACCTGGAATATTTTCAGTATAAGGATCAGCAACTGAAACTGGTAGAGTTTCTATAAATTTTGTGAAAAATAAGCACATTTCTCTATTTTGGCTTACTTTGTATTTATATGAACATTTTATCTTTGTATTACACAACATAATTATCCAGCTGCCACAAATAACTTTGGAAAGAACTCAATTTAGAAAAAACTAAATGGGAAATAATTTGAATCTACCACGTAACAAATAAATCAACCCAACTTCTATTTTAAAAAGGAAACCAATTCCTTAAAGATATACCTCTACAGCAACACTTTGTGCTTTAAGAAGACTTATGGCTGTATCCTTAAGCCCATTAAATTGGAGTAACCTTCAATAAACCTAACTTATTTTAATGTAGTTTTCCTAAGTGTCCTAACAATGCTCTATTCCAATGCTAAATTGAAGACTTTAAAAATAGTTTGAATCAATGTTCCCTCTAAAATGTGTGGGTGTTTGGCTGCGCAATGCTATAGTGGTGCCATGCACACACAGTTGATATTGCTGCTAATTTGGCTTTTACTGTCTATAAGATACTTCCATATATTAGATCCCCCCCGCCACTTTTAAGACCTCAAATTAATAAAATTAATAAATCTTCCCTGAGTTCTCCTCTACCCATCCCCCATTTCATTTCATTTCCGCGTGCTAAAGACTCATCTCCGCTTTTCTTTTTACAGAATCAGCTCTTTCTTTTCATCACAGAACAGCTTGGAGGTTGAGCAGCCCATTAGGAAGTGCCATTCCACACTGAAAAGAAGGCATGGCTGAAAAGAATAAAGCAGTGCAATCAAGCACTGCCAGAGAGGAAGTGAAACAGCAAGGTCAGTTTGGATTCTCCTCCACCCCATCCCCTGCTGTTTTCTTTTTTTCCCAGGAACGCTTGATTTCCCTCCTTATTTTCTGTGTGGAAAGGCACTTCTTAATGAGCCACTCAAGCACAAGGCTTTCCCTGTTGAAAAGAAGGCACTTATCCTGCAGAAAGCAAAATGAAGAGGATTCTTCATGACATGGAGAATAAAAAGGGCTGCTACAAAGGGAAAAAGCAAGGTGAGTTTGGGTTCTATTCCACCCCACTCTCACCCTCTGAGAAGCCTTACTTCCATGTAACAGACATCCCTTAATTTTCAGTATCATGATTTCAGAAAAAAATAGTGTCATATAAATGGAAAAATATGGTACTAAGTTTAGGGGAACTGAAAGCCCCTTTCATGATGACGCTTTGCGTGAAATTAGGCAATCACACAGAAAGTGGACAAAAGTGATATCAGTCTAATCGGAGCAAATTTAAAACACTTGTGATATTTGAACAACTACAACAGCAACAAAAGATTCTCCACTCAAAAATTTCACAAAGAACTTCCCTGCATTGAGCTTTCTGTTATGCAGCCACTGTGATTTAATTTGAATTAATCTGCACTCAATCTGAGAAAAACTGTGGTAAATGGACAAAGCAGCTTAAACAAATCCAGTCTTGAAATTCTGCTTGCACTGTTCAGACTGGGAAGTTACTACATGAATCATATTCATGGAAAATGGAAGGTGCTTTTCTCAGTTTCAGAATAAATAAATCAGTTCTACTGTATTTTTTATGTTTTCACCACCAGAAAAGGCTTTTAAAAAACAGTCTTCTGAAAATTTCATCCCAAATCTCTCATTATATCAGTTCATGAATAACTGTAGCTGTTTCCTAGTCAGGTCCATGCCCAACAAGGCCTAAGGTCATTTGCAGAAGGCCAGGAGGACCAATAAAGTTGCTTTACTTTACAGCTGAATGTTGATCTTCCTGGGTTCTTCCTCTAATTCAATGTTCTTTATTTTATGTTAGACAAGCAACTAAATGCAGAGAAATCAGAGAATGAGGGAGTCTCAAGTGTAGCGCAGAGGAAATTTTAGATTCAGCAAGCAAACAACCACCGAGTAGAAGAAAAAGGGCAGGGAGAGGATTAGCACAGCCAGAGAGATGTCACGGCAAATGTCAAGTGCACAGCTGGGCTACAAACTAGGCATGAAGGAAGACAGCATGCAAGACAATGACACGAGCAGCGGTTATGGTTTAAAAGCCTAGGTCAGCATCCAGGCTGTATTTGGCAGCATTTATTTCCTTCCCCTTTTAAAAGAAAGATGAAGGATCTGAATTTTCCTCAATTAGTCTCAAAGATACTGTATAATGTTCATGAATTCACAGCAGCATGCAATGCCAACAAGTCTTTCACTTATCACCGTCTAGTACATCCTTTTCTCAAAACAATAACAACTGAAATGGTGAACAGAAATGAGAATGTGTATTGATTTTTGAGAACTGTGCTTCCTTCCGAATCTATTTTATATCACCCTTTAAATCTCATAGAGGAAAATTCTCTTTCGGAATCAGAGAAGAAGAAAAGATTGGATCATGAACTTTAAATGCTCAGAATGCTGGTAAAAAGCCTAAAGGGCACCAAGACCTTTGAAGCATCATTTAAATCAACAATGAAAGCTCTATCAGACATTTTTTTAAGCAATCAATTTTTTTCCTAAAAATACTTTCCAAATTTCCAATTCTGACTTATGGCAATCCTTTCTTAGGGTTTTCTAGATAGAGAGTACTCAGAAGTAGTTTACCACTTCCTTCTCTTGGACTATGCAGCTAGCTCCAAGGCCCCACTGGCTAACCCTAACCCTAACCCTAATCCCCACCACACAGTGGGGAATTGAGCTTCCGTCCTCTAGCTCAGCAGCTGGATAACTTACTCACTGAGTATCTTACTGAGGGGCAATTTATATCAGGGTACCTGTTAGATACCATGGGAAACCAGGAACCAAGGTGTATGGTATTCAACATTAACTCATTGGGTCTCTAAGTGTGTGATAGCAATATTTTTGCATCAATAAACTGTTGCTTCTGAAGTAGGAACAAACTATAAATTCAAATCATAAGTAGTCAACCCTTCCCATATGATCTGAGTTTTAAGGGATGCTTCTTAGTTTATTATACCCTAAATTTCTGCCTTCAGCAAAAGGTTGGACCTTCTTCTCCAGGCATGGGGAGCTGTATGTGTATCTATCTATCTATCTATCTATCTATCTATCTATCTATCTATCTATCTATCTATCTATCTATCTATCTATCTATCTATCTATGATGGATATATATATATTTTATATTTATATATATATATCTATATCTATATCTATATCTATATCTATCTATCTATCTATCTATCTATCTATCTATCTAATCTATCTATCTATCTATATCTATATCTATATCTATCTATCTATAAGCGGGCACATCTATATCAGGATCTACATTTATATATCTTTTTCTATATCCCCGAATCTATCTATCTATCTATCTATCTATCTATCTATCTATCTATCTATCAAAGATATATATAAATATATATATATATATATATATATATATATATAGTATATATATTTTATATATATTTTTATATATAAAGTAATTAGTGATGGACACAAAACTTTTTTTGTTTTGATTTTTGTTTTTCATTCCATTTCTTAACAAAATGAAAAATGAACTAATTTTAAAAAAGAAACCAAAAAAAGAATATTTTTGTTTTGTTTCATTTTTCGTTTCCCCCAAGTGGGCACATTGGGGGCAGGAAGCACGGGGCTTTTAAACTTTTTTTTTAGCCCCCGAAATAAGCAGCTGATTGCTTTGAGGGCTCAAAGACAATTTTAAAACCCCATGCTTCCCCTACAACGAGCCAGATTGTGGGGGAGTGTGGGGTTTTAAAACTTTTTTTAGACCCCAAAGTAAGTGGTGATGGCCACAGCCACCACTTGCTTCGGAGACTAAAAAAAACTTTTAAAACCCCATACCATTCCCCCCAATGCACCCAAAAACAGTAAAAAAACACATAAAACACATAAAAACAGAGCACACATTCTGTCTTGATAGTTATGACAGTTACGTGGAGTTAGTTCTTGGAGGAAACAAATTAATTCTCACGTAGAGTGAAAACAATCTATTGTATTTCTCTTCTGCCACCTCATAAGTACTTATGCCTTTACCCACTATCATTGCCCTTGAATGTATTGTGTGATCAATTTTTATAATTTACTCCTATTCATACATATTTTCAACTTATTTCTTGCAATATTATATCAGAAATTTAATCTTTAAATAATAGCATATGTGCCTAGATAGATATCACTGTGGCATAATTATATCCTGAAAGCTTATTGAAGGACTGTCATGGTTCACTTTCATGGTAATTGAGATCAGCTATCAGCCAATTTAAAAATGTTTTCCTCCTACCTTTCACTTAATTATCTCTGAGGTGAAGGGCAATTAAGCACTCAAATTAGCGAGTTTGTTCTTAAGGAAAATACAGAGTAACTAGAAATATCCGCCTCTTTAATTCCCAGAGACAGCATTTTGCTTATTCTTTTTATTCTGTTTTCTCTTTTAAAGGCATACTTGCCTTTTCAAGATTTAACAGAACATATTTATAAAAGTATAAGAGTAGGTGCTATATCTGGATGTTTGTAGTTCAAATGGAAAAAGATGGCAGAAGAAAGAAAATAACTTTTTTTTGGACAGTGAATATCTGTAGAAACATAGCCACTTAATATGTGGCCATTTATTATGATCTGATTACTATCTCAGACAAAATCAATTGAGAGTATGCACAGGTAGAAAAAAAACATATAGGTCTTGCATTTTTGACTCGTATGATGGAGTCTGATTCAGACAGTTGGGATGAGGCCTAGGAGACATTTCATGAGAGGGAAAACCCTGCTGATGCAGACCTTGTAATCCCTCTAAACCAGCTTGGGTAAATTTCATTTACCTATTATTTACTATTTAGCTCAAGCCATGTTTACCTTTCATTTACTCTACTTGTTTACTCACTCTGACTCTATTCTGTTCATCGTTCATTTATTTACTCTTGGCTACTGGGCTAATTCCATTTACTTTTCATTTCCCTTTACCTATTCCTGTCTACTCCTCATTTACTCACCTTCCGTCTTTAAACAGCAAGGACATGTGTTATTGTAATCAATAACTGTGCAAAGCATGCTCTGTTCACGAGACATTACCTACAGTCCCCCCAACCAGCATGTGCCACCCTTACTTCTGTAACTTTTCTAACCAATCACTGATGTTGTGCATACTTTTGGATGTAAACCATATATAATAAAATGTGCCAATGGCAAGGGGCGTGATTGCTCCACTGGTTGGACAACTGGACTCAAGTCTTCTTTGTTCAGGATCCTCCCACAACCTATATGAAGAACATCTAACTTGTAAGCTTGGACTCAAGCCTAGAGATGGCTTGAAGCCCAGTTTTGTGCTGGGTTACTGTGCATTGTACCACAGGCTTTCCCCCGCACCAACACATGTGTACTATTTGTCCCCTCCTCTTCAGCAATTTGTCCAGTTCCAGTAGGAGTACCTCCTTCCCTCCTCCATCTCCTCTGGCAGTCGCCCACGCAAGTGAGTGAGATGGAGCAGGGATTCCTGCAGCGTAGCCTTTGAGTAATCTTTCTGTGACAGCTGGTCCTATGTGGAATGAATAGGCTCTCTCCACTGATACATTTTAACAAGATCTTAAAACATTCTCATTCAGTTTGATAGGAACGGGTTAACATTCCTCAAAATCAAAAATAGACCCAAATGAGCTCACAGGGCATAAGGTCAAATTGAACCAGCGGGCTTGGCGTCATAGCTGGGAACTTGGCAACCGTGGGCGAAGATCTCAGGCAGGAGACAAGATAGCAAAACCACATAGAAATGTTGACATTATCCATGGCACCAGAAAGTCGGCTGGCCAACCCGAAATAGGATGAAGTCATTCTGGTGGGCATCCAGATGGGCATAGGCCAACATAAACAAACACCTGTATGCGTACTAAAATACGTCACCACATCATGTGAAAGAGTATAAAAGATCACGGAAAACCATCACTCGGCGTCCAGGACAGCGAGGCCTCTGGCCGTGCTGCTCCTAGGATCCCTTAGACTAACCTACTGTAAGAGTCCAGGACAGCAAGGCCTCTGGCCATGCTGCTCCTAGGATCCCTTAGACTAACCTACTGTAAGAGTCCAGGACAGCAAGGCCTCTGGTCATGCTGCTCCTAGGATCTCTTAAACTAACCTATTTTCTGTACTGTATTGTTCTGTGTTATAACTCTATTTGCCTTTAATAAACCTTTTGCTATATAACTAACTCAGCGTGGCAATTTTGATGAACCACCAATGATGCATTTATAATTTATAATGGTGCATTGGCAACTAACGAAGAAAACCAACCAATAACTATTTTTTTAGATAAATCTTATTCTTATCAGATGGCGCAATTGGCCGGGAAACTACGCTACGCTGGAGAATGTTCTGCCAGCGGCGAGGGTGAACGGGTCTCAGCTTGTTTTTTTCCCCCTTGGACTGTCCTTGTTACCGGCAATCTCCTCTAACCTCTGCCCTATTTCCATTTTCCTTTGATCATCTGCATTTCCAGCTAAGGTAAGCCAAAAAAAAATTTGCTTGGTTAATAGGGGAGAATTTGACTCCCTGACTTGTTTTTCTTCTTGCCCAGAAATAAATTATGGCCTGTTTTTATATCTCTGTTTTTATATTAATTGGCTCAAGAAGTCCCAAGTAACGCGTGTGTGGCAGAATCAGTTAACAAATCAAGTGTCTGCCTTATTCTAAGAGCTCATTTTAAAAGCGGCACGCCCCCCCTTCCTCATTTTTAAAAAGGAACGCAGCCCCCACCTTTTTTTCCTCTGAAGCCCTTTCTATCAGACAGTCAAGGACTTTTGCCGCTTCTGTTGCACAGTGCTCATTTCAAAAGCGCTCATTTCAAAAGCGACACCTTTTTTCCTCTGAAAGCCGAACTCTGTATCTATTTTCTAAGAAAGTAAACTAGACAGTAAAAGCCCTTCCTTATCAGCCAGCCAAGGACTTCTTGTGTTTTGCCATTCCTCTGTTGCATATTGTTTAGTTAAAAGCCGAAACAGCAGGCTGGATTTTTACAAGACAAAAAGCGTGCGTTCCACATCCCCCTTCCTTGTATGTGTGTGCAAAAATAAAGGTCTGGAGAAGGCTTGTGTAGCCTGGAATGTTTGTGTAATTCAGTTGTTTAAATATGAGAATTTTGTTTTGTTTTCGGGAATAAGTCTGTGTGACATTTTATTAGGTAAAGATTTTCTTTGTTTTGAGTTTAATTGAAGCATTGTAATAGAGATGAGATTTTTGTTTTAAGAAAAGAGTTTAGGGACATTTTTATGGAACTGTTAGAAAATTTACTTTGTTTTGGGGTTAATTGAAGTAATGTCTGTGTGACAATTTATTAGGTAATTAAGGACAGGAATTTTTCCTGCATAGGGTTTCATAATTCATAATTCTGCTGTGGAAACTGGAAATATCTGCTTAGCTGATTTTTTACAGCACCATCATAGCTGATTTTTTACAGCACCAAACCAATATAATGTGATTTTTCAGGCTAGCAGTGACTATTTTACTCCAAATTGATCATTTTACTACAAAAGTTTGATTTATGGAATTCTTCCCTTCTAACAACTTAAACTTAAAACTCTCTTAAAACTCTCATTCCCTCTGCTCACATATTTTTTTTCTCGATCTCTGCTGTGTGTTGTCTAAGGCTGCTATTCATGTTGTGTCTAAACGCCCGGTGCGTCTTTTGCCCTCCAAATATCTGTTATTGTGTTGTCTAACATTTGTGTTGCCCCTTGTAATAGAATAAAATTGGAAGTCACTGAAACTTAAACCCATGACAATTTAACTCTTGAATGAACACTGATCCATGATATATAAATATTATTCTGTAATGAATTAGATCTTGATATTTAACAATAATGCTATGTTGCTAATTTGAATTTAGACTGAGAAAAGCCTATGGGGAAAAAAAGTGGTTACTATTTAATTAATGAATAAATAGAAAGAGATATTTCAAAAAAATATACAAAGGAAAGAAAAGGTTATTGTTACTGAAAAGGCATGAGAGAATCATGAGCAATTTATAGGAAGAAGAAAAAAATATATGGGGCATATGTGGAGTTGCAGTGGGTCTGCGTAAGTGAAAAAAATATGGTGTTGTGAAATGTTGTGTTTTGATAAACTTTTAAGTAGAAAGACAAGTTGGCAAGATACCATGAATTGTTAAAATATATATCCCAAACCAGCTTCCAATTTGCCTAAAAGTGATCAAAAAAAATGTTTAGGGGAAAACAGCATTGCTTGATTGGCACAGCAGCAAGCAATCAGCCCCCCTATTAGACATGGGAACCTATTCTGCATTTGCCTATAAACATCCTGCTTGTTTCTGTTTTGTGTCCACAGACAGATGTGTTCATGTTTAGACATGAGACATATCTGAATGCCACCATAAAATGTTAATTCACTTAGAAAATATGTTAAGTTAAAATACTATTTAGTAGATTTGAAGTTAACACTCTTTTCATCCTATCTGCTGCTTAATCTGTTTTGCTCTGTGCTTTGAATCTGCCTTAGCTAGCTCACTGTAATTTTAATCATCAATTAGTGTTGTTTTATCAAAAATATATTTGATGTGTGAATTTGTGTACTTAAATTTGGACTACAGTTAAGAAAATTTGCTTAACATAATTTCATTTGGAACAAACTGATTCCTTTGTGCAAGGTACCACTGTAATTTCTTTGTTATATTCTGAGACAAACTTCCTCTGACTGCTAAAGAAAATAGTTGTAAAAAAAAATGGTTTTGATAAATGAGTCAAGTAATTTAATTTATATAAGGCTTCAGTTGTGAGATGCTCTGGAAATGGAAGAAATTCATTTGAGTATTGTCCTGTTTTTGTGTTTTAAATTAGGTTTCAGAAATTATGTTTCAGAGAATTTTAAAGTGTAAATTTTGCTATTGCCCCCACTGTGCAGTGTGAAAAAGATCTGTTTCAGATCATGCTGATAATCTATACAGCTGTCTCTCTACTAGTCATCTTTCCTAGTTACCTACAGGAAACACCTTTTAGTTATTGGCTGCTCCAAATTCTGAGAACTCTGTCTACTCCTGAGAGTCTCGATGAGTCCTGCCTGAGTTCAACTGCCTCTGTGCCGCTTCCTAATCTACACCTTCCAAGGAACATCGTCGGACAGCTGCTTCATGTGGGTTTTCCTCGTCATGACAGCTCCAACGTCATCGTTCCTGTGGCCTGTTATCAGCTCCATTTCATCACCTGCAGCCGTCTAGCTGTCTCAGCTGAAGCAAAACAACGAACTGGTTGCACAGCCATGGAAGCAGAAGGCACTTTAAAGAGACTGTTTACGGCAGTGTTTTCTCCTTTTAAGAATCATCCTGAACTGTTATAATGACAGCAAGCTTCACCACCATTACCAGACTGTCAGCGTGCCCTTTTGCACGTCCTTTTAGCAGATCTACCTGTTTATTTTGCAGCCAACACAGCTCAACACCTTTGCAGCCATCTACAGCTGATGTTTAGAAGCAATTACTATTTTGCAGCATACTGTATGTTCTGTAATTCTACTAGCCTTACTGAATTCTGTTATGTGCTACCTTTGGTATCATATCCCTTACCTTACCTTTGTATCGTATAAGATACTTTCATGTGTCAACTGAACTTCTGTCATTCACAAGAAGGGTATCCACATATTTGTTCATTTTGTTTAGCAGTCAAAGGAACAGAAAGCACTTGCCCCCCCAATAGTTCAATGGGCCCTATCACCACAAAGCATCATCAATGGTGTCAATCAACATATTTTACAGAATAGTTGTTCCCCAAATTCATTTTATCAAAGCTTCATTTTAACTGATGCCCATAGCCCTCCCATTCAGCCTTATGGTATATATGTATTGTCCATGCCCTCCTGATTCCCTTATACCAATTTATTATACAGTTTAAAATGGTTTGCAGAAATAAGCCACTCCAGTTATTGAATACACAATAGTTTGATTTGTGCCCCTGGTTTGCTCCCAATACAGAATACCCTTGATACTATCCTGGGTCTCTGCTTTACCTAACACTCAAACAGCAGAGCACCCCACTGTCAATCAAATGCCACCCTCTAAGGAAACTTTAATTGAATTTTGTGTCATGATTTTAATGTATGCTGAAAAAAAAATGGGGGAAGTTGTGATTATAAAATGGCAATCTTAGGTCCTTATACTCCTTAACTTTTCAGAGTTTTTCAGAGCTAGTTCAAGAATAGTTTTTTATTTAGTTTTTTTCAACTTTCGCGAAGAGAAAAAGTAAGGACTGATAGGAACGGGTTAACATTCCTCAAAATCAAAAATAGACCCAAATGAGCTCACAGGGCATAAGGTCAAATTGAACCAGCGGGCTTGGCGTCATAGCTGGGAACTTGGCAACCGTGGGCGAAGATCTCAGGCAGGAGACAAGATAGCAAAACCACATAGAAATGTTGACATTATCCATGGCACCAGAAAGTCGGCTGGCCAACCCGAAATAGGATGAAGTCATTCTGGTGGGCATCCAGATGGGCATAGGCCAACATAAACAAACACCTGTATGCGTACTAAAATACGTCACCACATCATGTGAAAGAGTATAAAAGATCACGGAAAACCATCACTCGGCGTCCAGGACAGCGAGGCCTCTGGCCGTGCTGCTCCTAGGATCCCTTAGACTAACCTAGTAAGAGTCTAACCCTACCCTGTAAGAGTCCAGGACAGCAAGGCCTCTGGCCATGCTGCTCCTAGGATCTCTTAAACTAACCTATTTTCTGTACTGTATTGTTCTGTTTATAACTCTATTTGCCTTTAATAAACCTTTTGCTATATAACTAACTCAGTGTGGCAATTTTGATGAACCACCAATGATGCATTTATAATTTATAATGGTGCATTGGCAACTAACGAAGAAAACCAATCAATAACTATTTTTTTAGATAAATCTTATTCTTATCAAGTTACATTGAAAATAAATTATTTTCAGAAAGAACTTCAAAGGATATAATTTTTAGACAGTCTCACAGATAAGGCTAAAGATTCTTAACTCAGTATCAGAGGAATGTGCATAAATCTCATGTCATTCTTTCTATAGGCACTTCTTTGACAGCCATTCTCCCCATGCTTTCTATATTTCAACTGTAGTCCAGGGGATAATGTAAAAAAAAATCTCCTGCAAGGATTTTGATCAAAAAATAGGGGCAGGCAGAGAAGCCATGGAGGGGCAGGGTGGGGTGGACTCTCAACCATCTTGAAAGCTTTAAATTATAACTTAGATATTAAAAGACCATGAGAATAAGGTAAAAAAAACCTGAAGTCTCATGTGGAGATATAAACTTTTGTAGAAATTAGGGGACAAATTATGGTACAGTCATCCTCTGCCATTTCACGGATCATATACTATGGTCCTGGTATATCGTGGGAACACAGTATATGAAGGCAAGGCCCCCTGGGGCAAGCTGTGTAGGTCTGTTTGAGGCCTCCTGCATTTATCCCAGGCCTGGAGCTACCCCGAGAGGGCCTCTGATGGGCTTGTCGGGCCTGTTGGAGGCCCCAGACGTGATTTCCAGCGAGCCGGAAGTCACTTCCGAAAAAAACAGATGTGCCTGCCAGATCACCCAAAACCACTAATGGATCCTGCAACAGGCTTCCCAGAACTGGTTTCCAGTGAACCAGAAGTCACCTCCAAAAACTGCAAGTGCCTTGTGGATCACTCAAAACTACTTCTGGGGCCTCTGACAGGCCCTCATGCCATTTGCAGGGAATCATAAGCAGGTGAAGACATCTGCTTGGGAATACCGTGAAACAAATGGTGAGCCACTGTGTGAGACAGAATGCTGGACTGGATGGGCTGTGGCCTCTTCCAGCAAGGCTGTTCTTATGTTTTTATGTTCTTATTCAGAGTACGAGGAGCTCATCTGTTGCCTTAATTTCTTTGTTTTTTTGGATTATAGCTTCATTGAATGACTGATTTAAACCATTTTTTTTCAGCCTGTAGAACCACTGGGCTGATCTTCAGCTATAACTGAATACTGATAATGAATTTTTATTTTCAGCTATATATTTATTTTCATATATATCAAGTCCAGTTCCAGGCTTTACTTCCATAAACAAGAGATGCATCTAGGGGAAATACTAACGAGTGGTCAGGAAACTATTTTCACAACCTAGCCTAGCCTGGGCATTCAGCTGCTCCCAGTATCTGCCAAGCTGTGATGCCATCCTGCACAGAACTCAATTTTATTTGACATGACTCGAGTCATCACTTAAAACACAGCTTAACTGTAGCAGTTGCACATAGCTAGCTTGGCATATGGCAATGTCATTCTAAGTCAGCATAGAATATGCTTTTCTTGCTGCAGCCTGGATTTAAAATATTCATGAATCTATTTCTCGTATCAATGATTTTTCCAAATATCACAAATTTCAATTTCTAGCCCTCTGCTGTCACAGAGACAAAAGACAGATTCCCATGGTGTAGAGTAGGCACTGAATTGGTTTTTTTGTTTGTTTAAGGATTGGTGTTGAGCATACCTGAACAACTGAGTTTGTATACATACAGGAGTAAGGGGCAGCAGATGTGTTCCTACTTTATAAAGTGAGACTTGGAGATTTCACTGTAACTGAAAAATTGAAAGTAAGATGAACCCTGTTAGGTCCGAGCAAGGATCTATTTAATTCAGAAACTTCAGAATTCATCAAAAATATTTGGCTCTTTACCTACAAAGAACAAACCTCTTGTGCAAAATGAAAGCCGCACATGTGGCCACAGCTATTTGGCAAGATGATGGTCAAATACTATGAGAAGTGGTTTTTACCCCAGCAGCCAGGATGTTTAACTCAAGATAATTCTGATTCTAGACATAGTAATACAGATGTACAAGTAAGTACATCTGAATTCCTATTGTTTAAAAGGCAACCACCTAGGTCTTGTCTACTTGGACTCATCTGAAGTGGGCTGGATCAATCTACCATAAATAGGATTGAGATTTGCATCTGAATGGCATATGCACCTCAACCAACCTTATTTGGTCTGGCTCCTTCCACTGTCAATTTGCCATATGATGAAGTGGCTTAAGAAGAGAGCCACTTCAAGATTTAGCAAATTAAACATGCAGAGGTTTTTAATATTTAAGACAAGAAAGAATGGCAGAGGGTGCTTCCAGGAGGAAGATTTTTATTCTCCCCACAAAAAGATTTTGTTTCCTATTTCCTATTTGTGCTTGGGATGAACAGGCTAGGAGAGGGGGAAGGAAGAGTTCATTAATCGGGAGGCCATCACATGATAAGAAGGAAGGAACAATCTATAACTACGCAAATAAATACTATCCCTCCCTAAAAGGGCCATAATCAACCAGTGGAATTTTTTCTGTCTTGTTTATAGTGAAACTCTCTATCCTCTTGGTCCAAGGCAGGTAAGCAGATGAGACAGTGGCTTTTAAAAAAATGCAAGCATAATTGCAACCTATTTACTTTTGTTCTTTCACAGTTTCAGTGAAAATTAACATCCAGGTGTGACAGACAGGATAGCTAGCAATTGTTACAATATTTACAAACTCTTTAGCTGTTAATTTCACATACAGTATTAAAATCAGTTGAACAACTGATCTGCAGTTGAATTTTAAAATACCCTTTAATTTAGACAGTATCAAAGTGATTCACTCTGTGATTCAAATCTTAGTTGTTCTATTTATTGTGCTGATCTTTAAATAGTTAAAATCATTTATGGCTCTTTAAAGTCTATGCTAGGCAATAGGTTATTTTTCATTCTACATACTTACATATAATTGTTTCAATTTAGAAATACCTTAAAAGCTACAGAAAACTAAATCCTCTTTCTCCCTAGATTCTAGTTCTTTAAGGAAAATCTTACTAAATGTTTTTTCTCTCTCTCTTTAACATGCTTAATGATTTCAAATTATATTTTAGGACATCTCTGGTGATAAGCCATTCTTGACCTAGCTATGACACACACATGTTGTATCTTGACTCAACATGGTTACATTAGTCAGAAATCTCATTTAATATAAAGCTTACTGAAAGCAAGACGAAGCTTCAGAATAAGACTAGGTGTATGTATGATGTAGATGAACAAAATGGTCTTATCATATCTTAGAGACTAACAATATATACTGTGGTATAATTTTCATTATCCAAACTCCATAGCATTTGATGAAATGGGTTTTACTTGAAAGAGCTTATGCAAGTCTCCTATATATTAATAATTAAAGTGCTACAGTATTCTTTGTTTGTAAATACTAAAATAGCTACCCCATGTCTGAAAAATTACATCACTTCTGCCTAAAGATAAGGTGAGTTGGAACCACTCTTGTGTGAAGTGTTTCCCAACTGTTCTTCTGGAACACTTAATTAGAAATATGTGAAGATTATTCTTCATAGGTGTGCAGCATGGAAAATTTATCAGCACCTAAACCTGGCGGAGGAAAAGCACTGCCTTGCAATGGTAGCCCTTTCACAGACTCTTTACCCAGAGAAAAAATATTTGTCAACAAATCAGAGGTAATAAACTGAGCTCCAAAAGATCAAGACAGAGGAAAGACTTCTTTATATTAGTTGTGTGACAATTACAAACATTTTTTTAAATAGGAAGGCTATGCTGAAATGGAAAAGTGTATATTGAAAATACTATAGAATATGAGACATATTCCAAGATCTCACAAATGTCAATCAGCATAAAACAATGTTGATCAATGTCCATACATCAACCACTCAGATAGACCATCTTAGCATGGCTACCCATTCTACATATTTGCAGATGTATCATGAATGATTTATGATTCTAGATAACCAGCTCTTTCAGACCTAAGGCCCTGAAGGAAAAAGAGTAGATCTTTCCACAACTCTCCCCTAGTTTATCTGTTAAGGTCAAATGTATGACACTAGGAGGAAGTCATCAGAGTATTATAAAATTCATAACACCCCCTTGGTAGTTTGAGTCTGTGGTGCTCTGTTGCAGCTGACATGTTTTAATATTCAGGAGTATGAAAGTACAGTAGAAATATACCTTTGGAATCAAAAAGAACAAGGAGAATGTTTCAATTACATTCAAAATATGCTGGAGCTTATAGACTTAGATAGCTGCCTAGATGCCCTAAGTACATCCAATCTCGCCTGATTTCAGAAGCTAAGCAGGGTCGGCCCTGGTTAGTACTTGGATGGGAGACCACCAGAGAATACCAGGTGCTGTAGGCGCCTGGAGTAGGAACTGGCAAGCCACTCCAGTATTCCTGCCAAGAAAACTCCATGGACATGGCATCACGAAGAGTCAGTCACGACTGTAACGACACAACACACTCACACACATACATAGCCTTAGATGCATATTGAAAAGGCAAATATTATATATCTTTAAAAATTCACTAAAGAATTAATAGCATTCTAATTTAGAGCAATCTTTAGCCTTTAAGGGCTCTATCGCATGTACTTTAAAATCCATATTTAATTTACCTTTAAACCGCCTCCACAAATCGTGACCCCACAGTAAGAGGGCTTTTTAAAAAAGAAAACCTGGTAACGCCGACTTAACTGGGTTCCAGCGAGTTTTCAAAGACCCAGCACAAAGGTTGGGTATTTTAAAATCTGGTTCCAAATGTGTCTTTTAAAAGGAAGCAAATGAGAGTGGGGTCACCCAAACACTGTTTTTCCCTTTGTTGTCCTGCAAAATGCTTGATAGCAGATGAAAAGGGGAGCCATCTGAACAACACTTCAGCCTCCAATTAGCTAGGAGATCAGGAGAGATAAAACAGTGTCTGTGCTTGGTGGCTCCCTGGGAGGTCTCAAACAAGGAAAGACAAGCTGACTGTGAAGAGAGTTTGTTGCTCACAATGAGTTCCATGGTCACATTTTCATGACAAGGGGCAGATGAAGAACCCTCTGTCTCTGAGCCAGCTTGGGTCTTATCTTCCCCAGCGCTCTTCTGAGGCAAGAGCAAAGCCAGGGAGATCGGATCAGCTGGGAGATCGGGTAGTCGATAAGAAGCAGACCTGGAGCAGCAAATATCTCTCACTAGAAGCGCCTGGGAACAAAGAGCTAAAGCAAAATCGTGAAGGACAGAATTAATATTGTTAATGATATCATATCATGGGGATGCAAGACATGCATCTTCTGTCACATGACTACTTTGTTTGAAAAACCGGGTTTAATTATTACTCGCTTATTTCTGCCATGTGATAGAGCCCTAAGACAGTGATAGCAAACCTTTTAGAGACCAAGTACCCAAACTGTGATTCAAAACCCACTTATTTTTTGCAAAGTGCCAATACGGCACTGGTTTACAAATGCTTCAGGTGCTACCCTTCAGGGAAGTGAAGAATGAATAGCAGGCTTTTGAATTTTCCGTGGCCACAGCACCCTTGCTGTAGTCACGGGAAATTAAAAAAACCTGCTCTTCGATCCCCACTTTCCTGAAGGGTAGCCCAGGGCAGAGAGGTGGATGGGGTGCTACTTTTCAGGAAAGCAAAGAGCAGGTTTTTTAATTTCCCGCAGCCACAGCACCTCACTGTGGCTGTGGGAAATTCAAACACCTGATCTTTGATTCTTGATTTTCCCAGAGAGTAGCACTCAATCCACCTCTCTTCCCTGGGCAGAGAGGTGGATGGGGTGCTACATGATCAGGAAAGCCAGGGGAGTGGTGGTGTCTTGTGGCTCCTCCGTAGCCCCAGTTTACTCTCCAGCCACACCACTCTGGGCATCCCAAAAGTGGTGTGGTTGGAGAGTAAACTGGGGCTATGAAGGAGCCCACAAACTGCTTCCTCCACTTTACCCAGCTCCCTTCAAGGAGCCATTTTGGCAGCCTCAAAACAGCTCTGTGCAGAGAGCCTGGTGAAGGGGAGGCAGCCATTTCAGGGTTCCTTCATAGCCCCAGTTTACTCTTCAACCACACCACTTTTGCGATGCCCAGAGTGGTGTGGGTGGCGAGGAAACTGGGGCTACAGAGGAGCCCACAAGCCACTACCTCCTCTTCGCCCAGCTCTCTGCATGGAGCACATGGTTGTGAGGGGGTAATCTCACATGCATCTAGTGGGGCCACTGTGAGATACAGGAAGCTGGACTAGATGGGCCTTTGGCCTGATACATCATGGTTCTTCTTATGTTCTTATGCCCACAGAAAGGGCTCTGCATGCTACCGTTGGTACCCATGCCGTAGATTTGCCAACACTGCTTTTAAGCTATCAAGACACATGACAATGTCCCCCCCCCCCCAAGAACAGTTGTAATGATGCCAAAATAAAACTACACAGAATGGGATCACTGTACCCTCTCCATTAGAAATGAACCGATGACAACAGTATTCACCTATATGGATTGCCTCTGATGATATCATGAATAAGCCTTATTTATTTATTTATTTATTTATTTATTTATTTATTTGACTTTCATACCAAATACCACCCATCTAGCCCTAGGGCTACTCTGGGTGGTTTACAACATAAAATCTCAACAACAATAACAACAAAGTTAAATAACAAAAATACAAACAATATAATGTAACAAATTTTAACCAACTAAATCAACAACAACAAACTAAAATAAAAATAGAAATAACAAAGTAATTGATCAAATAACAAAAAAAGAGATAAGCTGTAAAAGAAGGATATTGTCTTGCTAGGTGTTTAAGAAGTCAGGGAAGGCCATTCAATAAAACCATGTTTTCAGTAGCTTTTTAAAGGTTGAAGTGAGGGTGCCAGGCAAATTTCTGGTGTTATGTGGTCCCATAAATGGGAAGCAAGCACTGAAAAGGTCCTACTCCTTGTCACAGCTTTCTGAGCCTCCCTCAGGGTTTGAACTCCCAAATGTCCTGCCTGGCTAGCACAACTGATCCGGGCAGTTTTTCTTGGGAGGAGTCACTCTATCAGATATTGAGGTCCCAAACCATTTAGAACATTGTATGTTAACATCAAAACCTTGAAGTCGATGTGGCACCATTCAGCAGCCAGTGCAGAGCTGCCAGTGTGGGTGTAATATGATGGTGCCTTCTTAGCCCCGTGAATAGTCTGGCAGCTGTTTTCTGCACTTGCTGAAATCTCTGCATTAACCTCAAGGGCAGCCCCACGTAGAAAGCACTACAGTATTCTATTGCTGTTCCTACAAACATTAAGTCTCAATATACAGTAAAAACGCATTTTCCACCCCTTGATGATAAAGTGATTTTTGGTGTTCACATGTGAGGCAAGCGACAATCAGTATGACATATTTAGTAATGAGCAAGCCCTATATCTGAGACCTGAGCAGATTAGAATAATAAAAGCAGTCTGAAGCTTTTTCCATAGAGACACTTTATTATCATTTCCCCATCTCAACTTCCCACCCCTGTCTATTAGATTTGGAAAAAATGTAGATTTGCCTGGATTTGGCAGGAGTTGTTTTCAAGCTTCCATTCCCAAGGCACTTAACAAGTCCCCTATTCTTAAATAAGTCCTCTCCTGTTAAGGAAACCAGCAACTCTTTAAGTGACATCTACTTTGCCAGATACTCTTCTGTGCTGGATGGAGGGACCAGAACTGGGAGCCACAGACTACACAAACTGCATCACCTCTGGCTTTTAATTACTATTATGGCTTTTGCTTAGCCAAGCAGCAAAGTCACTTCCTCCCATTCTGCCACCATTTTGGTAGTGCTAATTATGATTCTAGGGTGACCCCCCCACACACACTGTGGTGACTTGCAGTGTGGTGTTGTAGACAGAGTGACAGACTAGGACTCTGAAGAAGATGGTTTGAATCCCCACTTGGTCAGGGAAACTCACTGGGGGAGTGAAACTGGTAAAACCACTAATTAAATTTGTCTATGGGGATTCTCAGTTATCCAGGTGAATCTATCTGGAAGTTGAGTCATGGCAACTGGACTTCTTTTCTTGAGAGATTGAAACATTTTGCTGCTCATCTTACTTCAAACCCATGAACACACTAAGGCAGAGACTCGTCCACCAAAAGGACTCAACACCAAAACACAAAAGGAGCAATATAGTATATGCAGTGAGGAGTGTGCAGACCTCGACATTTGGAGAAACTAAAGAGCCATTAAATAGGAGGATAGCCCAACATAGGAGGGACAACAGTTCAGGACCAGAATCAACTGTTCATCTCCACTTGAAAGATAAAGGGCACTCATTCAAAGATGAGGTTGTACACATATTGGACAGAGAAGAGAGGTGGTTTGAGAGAGGGGTCAGGGAAGCCATTTATGTGAGTATTGTTAACCCCTCTCATAACAGAGGGGGGGGGGCTCAGGCACAGTTTACCTGCTATTTATCAGGCAGTGATTTCACCAATCCCTGACTACACCCAGTATCAATCAGAACCCTCAAGGTGGTCCCGTTCACCCGAACCTCCACCTCCCAGCCAGGGTGATCTTTCTCACCCACCTTATAACACACCAAGGACACATTGGCGAGGGCGTGGTCTTCTACAGGGCAATTATTTCTGAAATGTCCCCCTTGGCCACATCCAAAACAGATGTTAGAGCATCCTCGACTAGCATTGCTCCGATGCATAGTGGGGGTGGCTACAGACCCCCCAGGAGATGGCAGAGTTTGGTGTCTTTGTACCAACAGTTCTCCAATTGCCTGAGCGATACACAGCTCTAGACGAAAAGTCTCTGCAAACTTGGGGCCTGGGTTTAACTGCTTCCTGGCTAAATCCACCATGGGGGACATGGGGGTTAGCTTATCCAAAATCTCCTCTGGGGTTGACTGCAGTAACCCAGTTATCTAGGTGCATTCGCTCCTGCCCAGGGCTCTCTCCACAGATGTTGCATCGCTCCCTCTTCACACGGAGCTTGTTTTGCTGCTCCCTCCTTCAAGCCTCTTGTTCAAAGAAGTAGTGAGCCAGCTTGCGTTCTTCTCTCCATGCAATCTGGAACCAATATGGAAACTTCCTCGCCTTCTTCCACTCTATTCCACTGCCTCGCGCGGGAGTCGGAAGGTGAGCCATTCCCCTGTCCAGGGGCCCTCCTTTACATTTCCCACCAAATCCTCTTGCTCTCTGCCTCCTTCCTTATCCACCCAACCCCCAAAGGCTGTTTCATCTCTTTCCATACTCTGAGACCTTTCCGCCATTGATTTCTCCCCTTCTTGCCCCTTATCCTCTTTCTGTAGTTTTTGACCCCTTTTCGCTTCCTTCTCCTCTACTACAATGGTTTGTTCCTCAGTTTCTGTCTTTAACTCTTTATTAGCCCCTGGAGAGAGGAGTGGCACACTTCCCTCTTCACACTAACCCTTGATAGTTAAAGTATTGCTGGCTTGGACAAAACAACACAATTCAGTAAATATAACAATGGTTCATACCTGATTATAATGCCAATGTGAACACATCAAGAGCACGAGTTCTTCCTGGAAGCATATTTCTGATTTAATTGGTTAATTGAAAACATTGCGTCAGCTGCACCAAGTAGCTGTTGTAATTTTCCAAGTCTCTGTTGTTAAATTTGCACACAAATCTCTGTTGCTAAATTTGCACACAGAAGGCACTGCATATTTGTGAGTTTGTAGATCAAACCCAAGTCCATCTCCCTTGGTTTCTGAGACAATCACAGCATTATTAATTCCAGATTTTATTCAATCTCTCTCCCCATTCCCACTTTTCTTATATACATATGTCTAAAAAAGCAAAACACTTAAGACCTACTAGCACAAGAATAAAATTAAATGTAGGATCTTGAAACTGCAGGTAAAAGAGTTAATAGAAATATCTGCTGAATTTCAATTTGAATCTGTTTAAGGTAACTCTGATTTTAATTGTCATTAATAGACTTCTAATAAAATCATTTCAGTTTTTTCATCTTTCACCTACTTTTGAATTACAGATTTATTGGTTGATGATATGAAAAATCTTTTATCTTAATTGTCACAAGGGATAAATTTGTTTTGAATATGTTATTAATGTTTTCAGATCCATTTTAAACCTAATGCATTTTAAATAACTTCTCCCATCTGCAAATAATTTGAATTTTAAATTTGTCTCTGCAAAGAACTGTTTTTAAAAAAAATGGGCAAATATGAGAGCAGTTTATAACAGATTTTTATTTATCCTACAAGATCTTTCTTTTAGTCAACATATTATTATTATTATTATTATTATTATTATTATTATTATTATTATTATTATTATTATTATTATTATTATTATTATTATTACATATACTATAAGATGCTTTGGCAAGCTGAAATATGCTCATTAAAAAGATGTCACATTTGACTGTGTATTACTATGGCACTAACATAATGATACTCTATTTAGAACCCTATCACTCAAAGAGTTAGTTTAGACAGACCAGAGAGATCTACTCAGTCTGGTGGAATTTTTCAGTTTTTCCTTTCCAATGATACATCTCTTTACAGATTCCTATAAAGTTCACTGGGTACCATTAAGTCTAATGAGTGTATCTTAATCCAACAGAAGCACAAATTCAAATTGCACTTGAATGTACAAAAATAGTTATGTTGTTACTTCTGTTTTTTCAAGCTAGGTTATTTCTCTCTCTCTTTTTAAATCTTTTGTATCACAATCCTCCTAAAATAATTGAGGCCCATGTCCATAGTTCTATAGCTATAAAATTTCACACAAAGCTTCTCTTGTTTCTCTGATCATACCTATAATTATTAGAGATGGGCACGACTCAAAAAATGGTGTTTCGTTTTTCGTTTGGTCGTTTAGGGGTCCGTTTCGGTTCGTTTTCATTTTCGTGACGTATTTTGCAAAAAAATTTGTTTTCGTTTTGTTAGGTAACGAAACGAAAAAACAAAAACGAAAACAAAAATTGCTGTTTCATTAGCATTCTTTTTAGTTCAATGCATCTGCTGCAACAAAAACGAAAAACACGGCAAATTTGGTCGTTTCGTTTTTGTTTTTGTTTTGTTTAAAAAATTTGTTTTGTTTTCGTTGCATAACGAAACGAAAAAACAAAAACGAAAACAAAAAATCGCTCATTTCGTGCCCATCTCTAATAATTATCTCTTAAGTGCAAGGAATCTGTATACAGAGACATTTGATTTCCAATAACTGAGGTTTTTTGGTCCTTCATCTTGGGCTTCCCACAAGACTGACCCATCCAGAAGGATGTTTGCAGGATGCTATAGCGATGCTTGAGACAGAAAAAACAACAAACAACACTACAGCAATAAACTTTTCCCTTTACAAATTATTTAAAAACTCACTCAAGTATATGAGAATAAACATGGACACAATAACTTACACAATATACTTGGAACAAAATGCATCTTCTAATGCCTGAAAATTACAGGGATTTCAGATGGAAGTTCACACATACACCTGTCTCCTAAGGCCCTGTGGTACACAACTTGAATAAACAACATTTTAATGTAAAGGAAAGGTATCGCTCTTGCCCTATGCATACCATATTTCCATTCTCAACTGTGCACATACAGAGTTCCTTAGTTTGGAAACTGAGGATAGATGTTGAAAATTAAAGCATGTTAATTAAACTATTTGCTACATCAATTAACTAATCATGCACCAATTTTTTTATTGATTTGTGCCTTTTTATGTCTGAAGCAGCAGAATATATTTTTCTCCATGAGTATTCAGCAAATTGTGCTATGATACTGTCCTGGTACAGTGTTCCATCTTATAATATGTATTTGGCAGCATCTAACAGTTTAATGCAAGAATATCTTGTAGCAACAGCAACTCCCCTTCCATTGCCATCACACACATGGTGGGAGATGAGTCATAAGGGGGAGCATTGTGAACTTCATTGACTGCAGTACTGTGCTGGTTTAAACTCTAGTCCTTAAAGCCAATTCTATCTCCCAAACATGAATAAAAATGAACACAGAAGGACAGAGAAGACGATTCACTGAATTCCTTGGCTTAGATTCAAATTTAGTCTAAGCTAGTACAGACTTAATGAGCCAATGTCTAGTGCAGTGTTGGCGAACCTATGGCACAGGTGCCAAAGGTGGCACTCGGAGTCCTTTCTGTGGGCACCCGACAGCACCCCTTCACAGCCATCTTGTATTCAAGTTAAATGCCTGTATTGGCACTTTGGGGGAAAAAACAGTGAGTTCTGAATTGCAGTTTGAGCACTTGGTCTCTAAAAGGTTCGCCATAACTGGTCTAGGGTGTTGTTGGCTTATGCTGAGCCATGGAATATGGTGACACCTTCAGGTGCAGTATTTTCAGGGAAACTAAAAGCTTCCCATTCCTCACCAGAGCTGATGGCATCACTTGAGTTTTGCACCATAACTTAAACTAGCAAGTCAATGAAACATGAAGCACTTGACCTACCAATCTCCCATTGATTCAATAGGTGCATTCTCGGTGCGAGTAAGAATTGGATTTAGGCTCATACAGCATGTTTTCAGAGGAAATCATCTATGACTTTTTGGGTGAGAATCCCAATACTTTAAGGGAAAAAATCTCTCTCTGTGAATGTATGTGCATTATGTGTAATCTATTCAAACTATGACAGTCCATTGCTAGATATCAATTCTCCTTTTTTAAAAAGACATAACCGACAAATTTTAAAATGCTCTAGGTCATGAATATGGATTGAGTTTTTTTTATCCTTATGCCTTCTTTTGAGTACTATAATATATCATTATTAGTTTAATGTTTGCTATCTATACTGTCTTCTTGTCACAGGCTGACAACACTATAAAAATATAGATCATGCTCATGATTCATTTCTTCCTCTCATTCTAAAAGCCAATGAGCAGGAGAAACACGCAGAGGTGTTTCTGTTGAATTGTACAGCTACTAACTAAAGGTAGCAAGACTGTATTTGAATGTTTGGTGGAGAAACAAAGGGGTGGGGAGGGGAGAGACAGGGAGGTAAGATAGCTTTGAAAAATATCATTATAATTACAGCTCTTTATATGGGACTTAATCATATAATTTCTATCTGATTGCTACAATCAACATCTTTAATATTGTATTAAGTTGTTTTTATGTGACTGTATTACATTTTCACCATTTCATTGTTGCTTACTGGCCAGAGTGACCCCTAGCTAGATAGGTTGTATACAAAACACACACACACACACACACACACACACACACACACACACACACACACACACACACACACACACACACACACACACACACACAGATAATACTTACCTTGTGAAAATTTCTGAAATATGCTGCCTTTTCATCTGGAAATTTTTCTAGCCTTCTGGGTCCTTTACTTGAAGCTTTCTTGAATACCAGCCAACACCTTCTGAAAATCTGCAAGGAAAATGAAGAAAGCACATTAACCTTGATATTTAAACAAGTGAATTATAATGTTAAGAAACATAGTAGGGTACCATGAGAATATGATAAATAAGATTCATAACTCATCTCTTCTGCCTTCTATCTTAAAGTACAAAGTAGTGATAGAAAATCCAAAGTAAACCAGAGTAGACCAAAACTGAGAGCTGACTGTTGTGTTTTTCCCAATTATCTTTTTGAACGTAGGGTTTGGTGGGTAGTGGAAAACAGCAAAAGAAATATATGTATAGTGGAAACATTCACATCTCTATCTCATTTCCTAGCACCACATTCTACCACCACTACTAGGACTGTCTTCAACTTAAAAACAAAACCTTGTAAGTGCATATTTGTTACATGGAAGAGATACTGTACTGTATAAAACTGGTATGTAATGAAGACACAAGCATGCTGTAAGTAGATGAATTATATTATACCAAATCTAACACTACTATTTGTTGGATAAGAGAGCTAGAAATGTGCTTGTATAGTTGCACAAGTCAATTTTACAGCTGCCATGAATTACAAGAGGTCTTTGAGGACTGATACTACAAGACTGTATGAGAAATATAACATGACTTAGACTCCTTTCGTGCTAATATACTTTGCCTGAGCACAGCTTCTATTCTATGCAGACTATTTCTGTCATCTCATGTGTTCATGTTGTATTTGTCCTTTATCTTTGTTTGTAATTATGTTTTTAAAACACACACAGAGACATTATCACACATAGATTGCTAATATCACTATAAAGCAATTATAGATTTACTGATTTTGTTGTTGTTGTGTTGTCAAGTTTGAACTGACAAAACTTTGACCAAAAGAGTTTTCAAGGTAAGTGAGGTTCTCAAGAGTCCTAGTCCATCACTCGATCCACTACACTGAAATGCTAGTAGTAGTAGTAGTAGTAGTAGTAGTAGTAGTAGTAGTAGTAGTAGTAGTAGTAGTAGTAGTAGTAGTAGTAGTTGCATATAGTATATGCTAACATCCTATTTAGATACACAGAAACTTCTAGGTGTGGCATAATTAACATAATAAATAATGTCTATACTTCATATCGATTGTTGCACTGTGTTCAATCTCTCTATGCTTTTAGCATACAACTGGATCACTGTTGGTATTTGGGTTTGAGCTAACTTCAGCACTAACATAGAAGACCCTGATCCCAGATCTACTAGTTTACCATCAGGCTGAACATTTTAGTATGTGTCAAGGAGGCTCCTCCTTTCCAGATGACTTATATCAGATTCATGACAACTGATCACACACCATTCAAGTCATAAGAAGAGCCATGCTGGATCAGGCCAAAGGCCCATCTAGTCCAGCTTCCTGTATCTCACAGCGGCCCCACCAGATGCGTTTGGGAGTGCATGAGACTAGATATCTGTCTCCTGATACCACTCCCCTGCATCTGGCCCTTGAATTACCCTGGTTTCTCCATCATGGTTTGTAACCAGTGATGGACTTTTTTTCCAGGAATCTGTCCAATCCCCTTTTGAAGGCATCCAGGCCAGATGCCATCACCACATCCTGTGTCAGGGAGTTCCAAAGACTTACAATGTGCTGGGTGAAAAAAATATTTTCTTTTGTCAGTTCTTACTCTCCCAGCCCTCAATTTGAGTGTATGTCCCCTAGTTCTGGTATTTTGGGAGAGGGAGAAGAGCTTCCCTCTATCCACTTTACTCATACCCTGCATTATTTTGTATGTCTCAATCATATCCCCCCTCAAGCGCCTTTTTTCCAGACTAAAGAGCCCCAAATGTTTTAGCCTTTCTTCATAAGGGAGGTGCCCCAGCCCAGTAATCATTTTAGTCGCTCTCTTCTGCACCTTTTCCAGTTCCACTATGTCTTTCTTGAGATGCGGTAACCAGAATTGTACACAATACTCCAGGTGGGGCCTTACTATTGTTTTGTATAATGGCATTATAATGTTAGCTGTTTTATTTTCAATCCCCTTTTTGATAATCCCTAGCATGGAATTGGCCTTCTTCACCGCTGCCACACACTGGGGAGACACCTTCATGGAGCTGTCCACCAACACACCAAGATCTCTTTCCTGATCCGTCACGGATAACTCAGAGCCCATGAGTTGATAGATGAAGTATGGATTTTTTGCCCCAATATGCATTACTTTACATTTGGTTACATTAAAACGCATTTGCCATTTCTCAGCCCATTCCCCCAGTTTGGAGAGATCCTTCTGGAGCTCTTCACAATCTTCTCTGGTTTTCACCACACAGAAAAGTTTTGTGTCATCGGCAAACTTGGCCACCTCACTGCTTATCCCTGTCTCCAGGTCATTTATGAACAGATTGAAAAGCACCGGTCCCAGGACAGAGCCCTGGGACACACTGATTTTCACTTCTCTCCATTGTGAAAATTTCCCATTGACACCTACTGTTTGTTTCCTGGATCTCAACCAGTTCTCAATCCAGAAGAGGACCTGTCCTCTTATCCCCTGACTGTGCAATTTTCTCAGCAGCCTTTGGTGAGGGACTGTGTCAAAAGCCTTTTGAAAATCCAGATAGACTATATCCACCGGTTCACCCAAATCCACGTGCATGTTGACCTTTTCAAAAAATTCTAAAAGGTTTGTCAGACAAGATTTACCCTTACAGAAGCCATGCTGATTTTCTCTCAGCAAGGTTTGTTCTTTTATGTGTTTTAAGATTTTCTCTTGGATGAGGCTTTCCACCATCTTCCCTGGGGCAGATGTAAGGCTAACTGGACTGTAGTTTCCTGAGTCCCCCCTCCTTCCTTTTTTAAAAATTGGTGTGACATCTGCCATCCTCCAGTCCTCCGGCACTGTGGCAATTTTAAGACACAAGTTGCATATAACCGTTAAGAGAGTCCTGTATTGCTGTCTCTTCTATTTGCTTGCTCCATCCCTTACATGGTAATTTTCCAAGTGCCTTTCACAGTTCTGATTTAGTGTTATACTACCCTCTCTCTAAAGCATCTTTTGAAAGGTAATGCTTTGTGTTCTTATTTCCAAAACAGCAATAATTATATTTTCATTAGCTTAAAAACCAGGAACAAATCTGAATGCTACACAATAAGAACTGGGGGGGGGGGGGGGATGGTGATATGCTGCGAGATTTTTCCACTCCAACATGGGAGTAACAAGACCAGCCCTTTATTCAGCAGCACAAAGAACAGGAGGTACAGCCACCCTCTTGCCACCACCCAAACATCAATGTATTCCATGTAAAAACAAAAACAAAAAATATAAAAAACATATTGCATTTTAAAATAATAAATAATGTTAATTTATAATGTTTTTTCAGAAACAAACACCACATTTATTTGTTCATGATAGTTTGGAAACCTGCTTGACCAACATACTTTAATGCAGATGAAACACAAAAGTGCCAAAATGCTAATACAAATGCTAACAACAACAACAACAACAAATCTTTTATAGTCTCATTCAATATAGAAAAAAAAGTTTGAAAATTATTACCCACATTTGTGAAAATGAAATAAACAAATGGTTACATCTCCATGGCATTCATATAATGCTACTCTAATAGAGCTCATATGCCTACCAGTAACCTCCATTAAATTGCTGGAGAAACTGGGGGCTTTTCTGTAGTTTCTCCTCCATTATGCCCCACCCAGTAAAATATGTGCAGCTCCCTCCTGGTTTTTCTTTTCTTCAAATGGCTCTTAAACACTTGCCCCTTCCACCATTGTTTTAAACTGAATATATGCTTGATTAGAGAAATGGAAATATAACGAAATGGAAATATAACATTTTGTTTTATTTCTTTAGTAGTTTCATTTTGTTTCATAGTAATGAATATTTAAAGTAGTTTCATTATGAAATGAAATGAAACACTATGCTCCCCTGGGTCCTAGAGGCACCAAAATGGCAGAGGAGGTTCTTCCCTGTAAGACCCCAAAATTTAGAGAGGTTTGGGGCTCATGGGGCTGAGTTATTAAGATCCAAAGGGTGTGCCCCTAGGAAAAAATCATTCTAATTGAATCAGGAAAATGCAATAGCACCCCCCTCCCCCACGGGTGAGCAACTGCATCTTGGCTTCTGAATCCCGATTAGACTCCCCTGTGTGTACAGCGTATGCAAACAATTTAGGGGTTAACCCCTATTAACCCCTACATTGCTGGAGTGTGCTGTACACACTCTTTCAATTAATTATGGGTACCCCTTTGGAGCTTAATAACTCAGCCCCCTGAGCCCCAAACCTCTCCAAATTTCGGGGACTTACAGCGAAGAGTCCAGACCTGCTCCACAGTGGTTTTGGTGCCGAAACATGGCTGCAATCACTATTGCAGCCATGTTTCAGCACCAAAATCGCTGTGGAGGATGTTTGGACTCTTCCCTGCAAGCTGACAAAATTTGGAGAGACTTGGGTCTCAGGGAGCTGAGTTATTAAGCTCCAAAGGGGGGGGGTGACCCCAGGAAAATGGCTCCCCTGCTATTTCCTCTTGGACAAATTATTTCATTCTTGGCAGTTACTTTATGTCCATTTTGTCTCTGTTAGTGTTGCGCTTAGGAGTGGTACAAAAAATGTTACTTCACGTCCATCGTGCTACTACTGAAATTTGTCTTGACCACGCCCCAAAACAGATGCTAAGTGCGACAATATTGTGCCTGGTGCTGAGGTAGGGTTTTCCTTTGTCATTCTTTGTTCCCACATTCTGTTCTGACACAAGACATCGTGTAGTAATGACTGTCATGCAACAAAACATTTGTTTCTCTCAGAAAACTGTGTCTGGGTTTTTAGTTTTTATTTTGACTTTTCAGAAGAAAAATATCAAAAAAGAATTTTAAGCACCCCCCCCCAAAAAAAAAAAAGAAAAAGGAAGCTAGACAAATTCAATGTTTGTCACGGTACAAGACTGTGAGGTAACACCTGTGTTGTGACAAGTTATCACGACCATAGGAACACTGAAATAGGGACAAAACGACGTGATCGCAACCAATGCTATCATGGACAAAACTAGTCACAGAACATAAAGTAACTGCCTTAGAGGGAAAATGGTGTTTTGTTTTATTTCATAACAAAATGATGAAACATTTCATTTTTCATTTTGTGCCCATCTCTATTCTTGATTTGTACTGCTCCTGCAACTGAAAATACTTTATACTGTTTTAATTATTATTTTGCATTTCTTGTTTTAATGTTTTACTGTATGTGCTATCTCAGGGAATCTTCAGCTTGAAATATTTGAAATGGGAGGATGGATAGATAAATCATATTCTCACTTGGGTATGGGGCATACAAATCATTCGTGTTAGTAGTTTGGTGTGAATTATTGAAATAAGCCTGACAGGATTCCTATTTGATCTTTGTATATATTTCAGCATTCACAGTTGTTTTTATAAGTCATTTTCAGATGGCTAATTATTCTAACTATGCAAAAAGCCAGCCAACCCTTTAATGACATAAAATATTTTTGTATTTTTAAAGAGATAAAGCAGCTGTCTAGAATGAAGTGGGAATTGTACTAGACTGCACTGAGCTGTTCTAGTAAGAGCAATTCTCAGAAAGCACATCTCTCAGAAATAAGGTTACAATGTGGCAGATATCCAGAAATGCTTGAAGAAAGTGAATACCCAGAGGTGCAGCCCTTCATGTTTTTTGATACCTGAAGGGCTCATTCAATGAATACCTTATTTACAGTGGTAAATTCCTGGTCCACAAGGAACAACAGGCTCCTCTATGTTCTGGGTCTCTCAGGAATTAGACTTCTATGCTCTTTCCTCTTTGTTAATCTATCTCAATGCTTGTTGGCTCTGATCTTTTTACTCAGCTTCTTTTCATCACAACTAGGTCTGCTTCTGTTTATTTGGGTGGATTTGAGAAATGCATTATATAAGATGCATTTGAGGAAGCTGTTTGAAGAATAGATCACTTTGAGGAGCTGATGCTGAAGAACAGATGAATCCAGTATTATTATCAATATCTAATTTCAGTGTTGATCAAAACAATTCTCTTGCTGCAGGGATAATGATATCCAGTCCTTAAACACAAAATGCCTCAGTCTCTGAATATTCTGTTAAAAGGTGGCATTCACAGAGCTGCTATAATTTGCTCTCTTTTCATCAACATTAGTTCAGAAGATGTAAGATCTGAATGCTACCTAAATCTAAGAAACAATGTATTCTGTAAAGCTATCATATTCCATTTAATTAGCAACAAAAAGCTACGCATTAGAGGACTATATTTTTAAAAGTTCCCTTAGTTGTTTGCTGTAGGTGGTATAATAAAAGAGTCACTATTTTCCAGGAAATTTGTACTAGTATTATGCATTTTGAAACGGTTGGTGGGAATTCTTTATACAATTATTTTTTAAAAAATTAAAATGCTTCCTAGAAGATTTGAATTTCTCCAAATTTAGGAGAGATGCCTAAGCATCACCACAACATACCAAAGCAGGTCTCTTTGAAAACTAGATTCAAGTAACTATTTATCCTTTAAGGACATATGTATATATAAAACAAACAAGTAGGATTTATTCTCTTTAAGATTAAAAATGACTGAATTAGATCCAATTTCCTGTTTTAGAAGGGATAATATCAAAACAAACAATGGAAGAAAGGGAAATTGGTCTTTTGCCCACTAACTGTTTCAAATGTTCCCTAAAGCATTCCTTGCAACCTCACACCCTCTGTCCTCAAAATTTCAGTTAGTAGATGATTCTAAAACAGTGTTGGTGAACCTATGGCATGGTTACCAAATGTGGCATTGGCAACCCTTTCTGTGTGAACCTGACATTGCCTTCACAGCCACCTATATTCAGGTTAAATTGCTGTATTGGCACTTTGCGAAAAATTAGTGGGTTTTGAATCACAGTTTGGGCACTCGGTCTCTAAAAGTTTGCCATCACTGCTCTAGACCCCTGTTGGCAAATTGATGGCACGGGTGCCCGATGTGGCATGCGGAGCCTTTTCTGTGAGAATGCAGTGTCACCCCCTCACAGCCACAGCCCTTAGCCCTCTGCTTGGAATACATCACTGTGCTCCATGCAGATAGCCGGATGAAGGGGAGGCAGTATGCTTGTGGTCTTGTTCATAGCCCCCGTTTACTCTCCAGCCTCTCGAAAAGCTGTGTGGCTGGAGAATAAACTGGTGCTACGAAGGAACACATTTTGGTGGTCTCTAAACAGCTCTGTAAAGAGAAGCAAGTGATATCAAACACATGTTCACTACGCATTCCATTGAAAGCAATGCAGTGTTGTTTGTGGCTAGACTCTCTAGCTGTATTCAGACAAACCTTAATCTGGATGGGTAATATCTGACAACTGTGATTGCAGATCTATACAGTGGTACCCCTACCTACGAATGGCTCTACTTATGTGCAATTCAATTTAAGAGCAGAAACCCGTTGGCATTTTAACTGCTCCCTTACAAATTTTAGATGTGGTCTGCTCTACTTACAATTTTTTTTAATTTTTAATTTTTTAGATACTGCTGCTCTACTTATGAGTTGTTTGATTTATGAGCATGCATTTGGAATGGATGAAATTCTTAAGTAGAGGTACCACTGTATTTGTTTTCTGCATATGATGAATCTCTTTGGCTGTGTGCAGCTAGAAAAAATTCCCTAGTTCAGCCTCACTGTGCAGAGGAAAGAGCATATCATGTGTGCCTTCCCCCCACATTCCCAAAAGTCTATGAATACGAAATCCTTGTAAGCTGGAATAAATAAATAATAAGATTCCAGTAATACATAACAAATGAATGCATATTTTACACAAAACAACTTGTCACACAAAACCCACTTAATTATGCAAGAATGGTTAGCTCCTCTTTTATCTCTGGCCTACTTTTAGTTTCTGTGGGTTGTAATCAAATTCGGTTCAGATTCTTTGGGAGACTACTGATAATGTAGTAGTGACTACAAAGGGATTTGGTGTCTGCCTTTTAGTAGGCAAGAGAAATATAATGCATTCACCACTAGCATGCTACACTTCCTGAAAAGTTTCTACACATGGCATTAAAGAATCAGTCCCACAATGAAATGTTCTGTAGCAAACATGAAGCTGAACCTAATTCATGTTTAATCAGAACAAAAAGGCAAAATAATACAACAATATATATATATTGCAGTTTTATGGAATGCTTTTTCATGAATTCAGACAGCCAGTTATGCCTTCATTCCCAACACTTTTCCTTAATCTCTTTCTGTTTCTCTTTTTTTCCAAATGATAGCAAGCTTGGTTCTAAAAGGCTTGAGGGTCTACCAAAAGCGGACTTCTCATGCATGCCATCAATATTCTTGAATTCTAAGTTAAAATGTGAAACCTATTATCCACAGCTACTCGCTCAGTTTACCTCAAATGAGAAAAAGTGTATGGATACTTTTGTGATTGTATTAAAATTTCTACAATAACAGGACATGCAAAAGAATCTTGCAACACTTATTCACACTGAGGAGCACTTTCCACCACAGCATGATATCTGATCACTCAAAAAGTAGTTTGTTTTCACCAAACATCAGAAGAAATAAAATGATATTTTCTGCATATATCATTAGGTACATGTATGGGTTCCACAAGAGGGTTCACATATCTTCCATTTTGATCCTTTGTGCAGATAATTTTAACTTCAAAAATGTATTGTAGAATACTTTGTTTTGATTGCCAATGTTTTGTTCCATTATGTTATCAAAATTTTAGGGGGAAAGGGTGTGGGGGAGAAGGGGAGGAAATGCAAAATAGCCCAGTTTCCTTTTAATTCTTTAAGGGAACGAAATAGTGTATAGTTGATATAGCTCAGTGTGGCAAACCTTTTAGTGACTGAGTGCCCAAACTGTGATTCAAAACCCACTATTTTTTCGCAAAGTGCCAATACAGCAATTTAACCTGAATACAGGTGGCTGGGAAGAGGGGATGTTGGGTGCCCACAGAAAGTGCTCTGAATGCTACCTTTGGCACCTGTGCCATAGGTTCACCAACACTGATACACCTTACTGCCTGGCTAGGACCTGAAACTCAAGCTATCAACAGCTTGATTGTCCCTTTCCTGGGAAACAAATCATTATCTCTTTGTCTTTTATGTGTCTCCTCAGTTGTTGATGAATCTTACCATCATGCAGACAGTACAAACATCAGCAAGTATACTATTTGCAATCCTTGTATCTGAAGTGAATTTTGATTGAATTTTGAAAGAAATCTAAAGTGCCACAATGTTTTGCCCTTTTTCTCTTTTTTCTTTTCTATTTCACCATCTTGCTTTAATTAGTTATTCATTATTGGGTGGAATAGCTAATACCCTGGGAGACAGAAACAATATTCAACAGGATCTAGATAGGCTTGAGCACTGGGCTGAAAAGAACAGAATGAAATTCAACAGGAACAAATGCACAGTACTGCACCTTGGAAAAAGAAATCAAATACTTTAATTAATTAATTATTTTTGAGCATTTTAACCCACCTTTCTCCTTGGAAAAGGACCCAAGGTGGCTTACAGTAAGGAGTGATAATATACAGTCCAGTACAATTAAAACATATTCCATTTGAGAACAGTAAACTGAAGGGTGTTTTACAGAACTGTTATCCCTCATATTCAGTCACATGACGGGAGGAAGAGGAAAAGCCGGACCTTCAGAAGATCAGGATCTTCCCCAGGTGAGATAGCAGCCAAAGTCTTCCATCCCTGTTGATAGAGGGAGTTTCTATACATCCATGGATGGCCTCCCTGACCCCTCTTTCAATCAACCTGTGTTCTTTGCTAAGGATGTGTACATATTTGTCATTGAATGAGTGTACCTTGTACCTCAAATGAAGATACACTGCTGATTCTGGTCCTGTTTAGTTTCTCCAGTGTAGAGTTCTGAACACTCCTCATTGCATTGGACCACACATACTATATGCAATTCAGGCACAATCTATCACCTATTTTCATTCTGACCTTTCATCTGTACCCAGAATAATTAGGACTACTCCACACCTCCACTGGGGTCACTGGTAATGACCCATGTTTAATGGGTATGGGAAGGGCTGCAGAGGTGTGACTTTCACACACCCCTGGCCATTGTCCATTTAACAAACCTATTCAAACGAGGGTGAAGTGAAACCAACCTTCCTCAGACTTAAGGAGCCACTTGGATGAGGAGTGAAATCTTTTGCTCTAACAAGAAAAGAAGTCCAGTTACCACGACTCAACCACCCGATTGATGGATGAGAAAAGATGCAGTATTGCTAGATGGACAGCATGCATAAGATTTTGAAAGGTGGGGTTAAACAGATGATCATAGTGATCATGACTACAAAAGTGTTGGAAACATCTTTCTATAAAAGTAAAAGTATTTTGCACATATTTGCATTGATCATTCATTTCTCTAAAGCCCTTTGTATAACTATGAAAACAGCACACATATATAGGTCAATCTCCAGATCTCTATTTCCAAGAAGCAACATTTTAAGTCTATGTTATTTATTAAGTAGATTATATCTTGCCTATTGCCTTACAAAGGAAATTAAGGCAGTGCAAAAAGTTGGCAGTATTTAAAACATGAAACACATAAAAACGGTTACACAACAGCAGTTAAACTGTAAAACCTTCAAACGCTATTAAATATTTTAACTAAATTACTGTGAGAATCAAAAAACAATCCAGACATTGGGAATACTGTAGTTCAAAGGGAGGCAATGGTATTTGTTTCATTCTGTAACTCAGATTTATCCTCTATTCCTATACCTTATGTTGTGCAAAACAGGAGTGCAGGAAGTAAGATAGGAAAATAATGAGTAAAACTGAAGCAGATATGAGAATGTGAGTGCCCTGGAGAATTCAACTGCATGTTCCCATTCTACAGATTTTAATCTGCTTTTCATACTGATAAGGCTGGTACAAAAATACCTAAGGCAGCTTCATCACAAAACTATGACATTACATGTGACTTTCACATGTTTTCATTTCCTTCTTTTTTGGTAGTAGGCATTGGAAAATGAATATATTGGTGTTAAATATGTCTTCACTAAGAAAGAAAATGTCAATGTGTTAAGTATTCAATTACTACATTTGTTAAAGTTGGCAGACTTCCCTCCCAACCTATGTGTAACACCATTTCCATCCTCTGCAGGAGTATTTTCAATCTAGTGAAATGCCATTTGCTATTATAAATGCTTAATAGGTTTGCCTTATAGGGAGCACCTGTTATCTGACAAGATAAATGTTGTTTACTGCAAAGAAAAAGTATGTCATACTTCTGAAAGCACATAATTATTGAGAAACCATTTCCTTCTTTCCTTCTTAGAACTGAAAATTCTGACCTTCACATACAAAGTAAAACATAATATTTATGCTCAAAGATGGTAGCTCTCTACTTACATCTCAAGTACTGTATGTTGGGAGCAATGGGATTTGTCAAAATAAATATTACACTATCCAAGCCATGCGACAGAATATTTTAAACCAGAGCAGAGGCTCTGAATGGAATAATAATCACAACCACCTGCTCTAAGCCACTGAAGGACAAAAAAAAATCAATCATTTGTAGTAGTTTGATTTAGAGAGTTAGAAGCTTAAATGAGCTCTGGGAACAACAAACTTATTTTTATGTTAACAACAGCTAGTACTAGCATATTTTGCACATTTAACCTTTTTTCCGTCAGAGCTATCATATTAAATCTGTGTTGCAGAAATTCTGGCTGAAATCTTGTAGTAATTCATAAGTAGAGTCAACCCAGTGGATTTCGTGAATCACTCTTTCTGTATGTTTCATGGATTCAACAGGATTTCAGCCACTGTGTTTGACTACTATGATATCTTCAGGTGCTTAGAATGACAAGACAAGAGGAAAGAGTATCCTTAGTAGAAGACTTAGTAAAGACTTCACTAGTGCTTTGAATCCCACAGTGCTTTTATTAAAACTGAAAATTAGACAGGAACCCTGGATATAATGAGATACCATGCAATCAAATTGGGGCAAGGGGAAGCATGCAAAACATCCACCTCCCCCTATTATTATGACATGATAGTACAACATTGATAGGTTTAAATTTACTTCAAAAATAAGGACTGCTTTACCTTGATGTCTGGAGTAAGTAACATTTTATTACAAATTACAAATAGAAAGCAAACAGAATGCAAAGATAGTAAAACACTTGACAGGACAATACACAAAAAACTAAATGCATTTAGAATCACAGAATCTAAGCAAACTAACAGTGGTCACAGATATTCTGGATGCCCAAATGGTCCAGAACATTTCCTTAAATACCTTTTTTAGCCAGAGTCCAGAATCATCCACAGCATTTCTGCTTTTAAGGGAACTAGCTCGGACCAGCTTACTGTTGCACTAATAGTTGAACTTGTTATATACAACTCAAGGACAACGCCCAAAATCTTCCAGAACTCCTCAGTGGATTTCCTCTCCCCCCCCCAAGTGCACATTCTGTCCTTATCCACGCCTAAATAATGACACTTCCCCATTTTATGCATCTAACAAAGTCCACTGCTCGGTAATGACACTTCCTTTTTCTTTACCTGATATGATCTGGTGTTTCTCTGTGCATGTCCAGAGTTATACTTCTAAAGTGACACTTTGCTGATTCAACATCTTGTCACAAAAGCATTTCACATTAGCTCTAGCATTTCTATAATTTCACAATTTTGTGGTTTTGGATCCTGGAAGATATTTTAAAATCTTCCTTTGCACATCTAACACCTTGTGTATCTTAGAGAATGCAGAACTTGTCAGCAAGCTGATCCCCTTGTACATTTAATATAAGTGAATCAAAATAATGCTCTGATGGTTAACCCATTTAGAAAATACCTAAAAATTCAAACTATCAACTTAGAAAAAAGAAAGCTGGAACCTCACAATGCTCTTTAGGAGACTTGGTATAACTGTTTACATTTAGTTAATGCTAAGCACTTAATTTTGCTTTAGTGCTCCCCTTAGCGTGCACAATTGGAGGAATCTCTCTTAGAAGTTAGATCCATTTTGATATAAAATGTGCTGAAAGGGAATAGATAAGAGAAAGAGGATTGGCCCAGGAGGATCATTACATTCATGAATGTCACTTTTCAGCTCTGTTTTGGAAGTTTGATAACATCAGATAGTTTTCGATGTGTCTGTTAAGCTACTTTATTTGTAAAGCAACTGGCTCACAATGGGCAGTCTTATGGGAAAAGACTCCAAAGGAGATGTGTATTTTACAGTCAGAAAAAGTTATGAATTAACTCACATAAAGGACTTTTTAAAAAAAAGACTAGATAAAAAGATCTCAGTTCAAATAAAGAATCAAGGTTTTATTGTCGTCATTTTTTATTTTTCCCTAGGAATGAAGGCAGATCCAGTCTGAAGTAACATATAGACAAATTGATGTTATATTTCTAAACACAGGTTACAGCATGGAGTGAAATGACCTATTCATATGTTCTCTGTATATGTTTGAAAACGCATATAACAAAAATGAGATTGCATCTACTATCCCTGTCCACTGGCATCTTTGAACACAGCAATAAGAAGGTTGGTTGATAAGTCAAAGGGGAGTGGTTTTTTGCCTCCAGGATCCTCTATGGGCCGCAACAAATGTTCAAAATGCACTGTATACAGTTTTAAACATATATAAACTCTCTTGGAGTTTAGCAACTGCAACTCTTGTATTCTTCCTTGTGACCCCAGGGCATAGGCATGGGGATTCATATTTAAGGGCAATAGACCTTTTAGTGGATTTGCATTTTTTTCTGGTACCACACACACACACACACACACACACACACACACACACACACACACACACACACACACCACTTCAAGTACTCTCTGGGCACTTTACAGTGTAATTATAGTATGCAGGCTACACAAGGCTAGGGTATGCAGAAGAGAGCGACTAAAATGATTGCTGGGCTGGGGGACCTCACTTATGAGGAAAGGCTAAAACATTGGGGCTCTTTAGTCTGGAAAAAAGGCACCTGAGGTGGGATATGATTGAGACATACAAAATAATGCAGGTATGAGAAAAGTGAATAGAGGGATACTCTTCTCCCTCTCACAAAATACAAGAACTAGGGGACATCCACTCAAACTGAGGGTTGGGAGAGTGAGAACAGACAAAAGAAAATATATTTTACCCAGCGTGTTGTTAGTCTGTGGAATTCCCTGCCACAGGATGTGGTGATGGCATCTGGCCTGGATGCCTTCAAAAGGAGATTGGACAGATTCCTGGAGGAAAAGTCCATCACAGGTTAGAAGCCATGATGGAGATGTGTAATCTCCAAGCTTACAACCAGGGTACTTCAAGGGCCAGATGCAGGGGAGTGGTATCAGGAGACAGATATCTAGTCTCATGTGCTCCCAGAGGCATTTGTCAGGGCCACTGTGAGATACAGGAAGCTGGAGTAGATGGGCCTTTGGCCTAATCTAGCACGGCTCTTCTCTTCTTATGTTTATATTATGTTCATTGCCTCCCCCACAGCAAGCTGGGTACTCATTTTACTGACCTTAGACGGATGGAAGGCTGAGTCAACCATGAGCCGGCTACCTGGATTGAACCCCAGGTTGTGAGCACAGTTTTAGCTGAAGTACAGAATTTAACCACTGCACCATGAGGCTCCCAAACTTATCCTATAAAGCACAGTTTCTGTGCATTAAAATCAAATTTGAGTACTTCTGTAACAATTGTGGGTCAAGAATGGTATAAGAAAAAGAAAACAATGAAGAGCTTCACAGTGCACTTAGTCAACAAGTGTTACCCTTCTTGTTGAAAGTGAGGGATAATCTAATTATTTTACACAGCAAATATATTTTGTACATATTGTAGAAGTTTGTTTGCAGGACTGCCAAATGACTAGGATTTGATCGACAGAAGTGTGACAAGAAAGATAGTTAGGAGTTGAGAGGTGTGAAAGGATGTTAATGAATGGAACTATGTACTGATTGGTTGATATGGTTCACAGCTGGAGATGCTTTGTGTTGTATACAAGGGAATGTTTATGTGAAGTAAAGCAGGCTCTGTGTTAGCTAGATTTTCTAAGAGTTGTGTGGGGACTGTTTTCTGAAGATGTGGATAATAGTGTGTTGTGAATGAACGTTGTAGTTTAAAACAGCAACATTTCAGTTTTGAATCCATAGGGTTTCTATTTAGGAGGATGCTACATCCTCTTTTCTTTTGGGAGACTACGTCTGTGGCAGGACAGAAGAGGTGTGAGACAGGGCCCCTTGCCCAGAGGCCAACAAGGCTAGTTATTACTGTACTCTGATCCATCAATTTGCCTAGATGCCCTAATCCAGGCATGCCCAAACTTCAGCCCTCCAGATGTTTTGGACCACAACACCCAGAATTCCAAGTCTGTATTTCCAATGGCAAAGGACTGTGGGAGTTGTGGTCCAAAACATCTGGAGGGCTGAAGTTTGGACAAGCCTGCCCTAAGCACATCCAATCTCGCCTGATTTCAGAAGGTAAGCAGAGTCGGCCCTGGTTAGTACTTGGATGGGAGACCACCAGGGAATACCAGGTGCTGCAGATGCCTAAACTGGGAACTGACAAACTACTCCAGTATTTCTGCCAAGAAAACTCCATGGACATGGGGTCACAAAGAGTTGGTCACAACTGTAACGACAACCCCCCCCCACACACACACACATACTGATCTGTCAAATAAAAAGGGATCCCACAGGGGGCATCTGTGTTGGAAGTTTACATGACATGCTGAACCTACTCCTGCTTTTGCCCTAAAACTGGAGCAAGAAAGGTGGCAGGCCAAGAGACAGAGGCAGCAAGCATGTGCAGGCCCAGCACATAATGTTTTATGATGTAAGCTGCCTTGGATCCTTTGGGGAGAAAGGTGTGAGAAAGGCCATCTTGGACAATGTTAATGTGCCTGAGAAGATTCTCAGTCATCGAGGTGAAGTTATCCAGAAAATGAGTCATGGCAAAAAATGAAGTCCTCTTGCCATGACTCAACTTCCAGACAATGCTAATGCTTCTTGTCCTGTGTAACACATCTCCTCTCTATATGTAAGAACCCACTCTGATCTATCCCACCTAAATCATTGTCACTCTCTCATTCACCCACTCACTTTCCCCTTTCCCTCTTTCACATACATGCATTTTTCTGAGTAACTCAGAAAGTATTTGGCCCAAGTACCTTACAGTATTTGAATGACCGCACAAAAGCAAATGTGATGTAATTTGTGGTAATTGACTTGGCTACTGCTTTTAGAAACCTAGACAGGACCACAACATGGGGTGTGTGTGCAAGTTGATTAATTAATTTTTTTGCTATCCCACAACAGTATCTTGTTTTCCATAACCACTAAGAGTTCTATAGGATTATGACCAATTTTAGATGCTGTGTTTTGCAGCATCCTATCAGTGTTATAGTAAATCCTAAATATTCTCCAAGTAATTAGTTTCCAGGAGAAGACATTGATATATATTTATATCCTCTAATTATAACACCCCACCTAACTACATTGGTGAGATGCCGAAATCTCCCACAGACTTATTGGTTGTTGCTATTTCTTAGCATCATGCAGTGTTGATCATCTCAAGACATTTTTGGAGGATGCATTAATCTTCCTAATATCAATTTGTAGACAGCATTTGTTAACTAAATAACTGTGATTTTATGTAAAAGCCTAATATATTTTCCTCTGCTGTTGCTACTCTGATATAATACTAAACCTATTAAGGAACCATCATAGACAACTGAAACATGCATAGATTTGCATTGCCAATATGTTAAGAAGATTTTAAAGAAGAGATGCGTCTAGAAAATACTATCACTGCATGTGCTTGCTCATGTCAGACAGCTTACAGGTAGGATAATGACCTAACACAGACTTTGTGTTTATAACTACTTATAACTTTGTATTTATAGCTCTCCTTGTGTGACTGCATTGACACTATGTTTTCAATGTTAGTTTCCATCCCTCATAATTTTTAGATGGTCTACCGTACATGGTTACATGAAATTTATACTCTTCTTTAACTGCTTGCATTCTCTTTGAGCTTTAATGTTGCCTTTTCATGCTGTATGATACCCCTCAATTCCCTGTTCTCAAACATGAATATGTCTTAATTGTACTGGACTGTGTGTTGTCCTTCATTACCGTAAGCCGCCTTGGGTTCTTTCCAAGAGAAAAGGTGGCATAAAAGTTCTCAAAAATAATAAACAAACAAACAAACAAATAAATAAATAAATAAATAAATAAATAAATAAATAAATAAATAAATAAATAAAAATGTGTTAGCAGACGCCCACTTTCTTTCTCTTCTTCTGTAGTCCTCTCTGTAGCTAGTATTTCATGTGCATGGTGAACTGAATGACCTTGCTGGATCCTACCTAACACACCTTGTTACAGAGAAAGGACACATGTACACAGTTTTTTTTCCCAGGCATGTAGGCCTTAATAAATTGCTGCCTGTATTCTGGTTCTGATAGTCCAACAGTTCCTTTCCCACAAGGAAATACTTTTCCAGGGTATATGATTATATGGAGGGATGTCTCTGTAAACCACAATATTCAGTCGCATTGTGTGACGGCTATTGTTAGTGTCTGCACTGAAATGACTGCCAGCCATTTCAAGCTGAAGCTGTTCAGAGGTACAATTCTTCACATAATCACGAGGAAAGAAAAAAAGGTCATTCAGTTCCAATAACTGAAGCACGTGTAAGATTTTAGAGAGATAAAGGAACAGATCATCAAATGCTTTTCTACTGTATGTGCATCTGGAAAATTTCTACACAAATCAATTTTTCTTTAACGATGCCCATACAAATCGACAAGAAATTAATGACTCTTGCTTTTACTCTTTCCATTTCAAGTCTGTGAGCCTGTTTAAGCTTGTTTACATTTAGCCATTTCTTTTTAGCAGCTGGCTTTATTAGTGCAATTTCTATCTGGCTGATTTCCCCATTCTCTGGAAACCAAGGGGTGGAGGTAGGGAGTGGTATTCAAATACATAGTGTTTCTATTAATTACTTAGCTAGTTACACCAACAGTGTTCAGTTCCTATTTAAAATCATATTCATCATACATTTCTCAAATTCAAGCCCTCCAAATACAACCTGAAACTATGAAAATGTGATATCAAGCCAAACATTTAAGTGACCCAAAATTTAGAGTAAACTTTCTGTTATTTAAATGTGAGTATTATTTCTCCTTCAGGCATCAAAACAGAAAACAGGGTCAATACATACACAAATACACAGATATTATAAACTGTAACCATGGCAGGAATAATGTGGACTGAGACTATAATAGAGAGGGAAAGGGAATATCAGTGATCACATTATTTTTTCTAAATAAAATAAATAAAATAAATAAAAACTATTGTGATGAAAAGGAGAGAACAATGGACTACTGTTTGGAAGTGGAATGTTCTGAAATGCCCTGGAAGTGACTAGATGAGAGAGTTCTCCCCTAACCTGCATAACACTACGATGTAGGGTTTTCTACAAATGGGGAGTGAAAGAGCAAAGTATGCCAACGTACTCCCAAGGGAAGGCTGGATGCATATGTATCCAAGAAATGAAGAATAAAACCATGGGACTAGGATGGGGACTCACCTCAAGATTTTGGAGGGAAGTGTATTCCCCCACCCTGATCATGAACCATCATCACATGAAGCTATTTTCCTTCATTGGGAAATATCATCTTGGACATACACCTGGCAGGAAGGCTTCAATGTCTCAGGGATGGGGAGAACTATGGAGTCCATATTCCAGTGATGGCGAACCTTTTAGAGACCGAGTGCCCAAAATGCCCTCCCTGCCTCTGTCCATTTCCCCAGCCACCTGCCCAGCCTACCTACCCCTAGCTGTAGCATCCTCCCTGCCTCCTTGCATGTCTAGAGGCTTGTGCAAAGTCCGGCCCGGGGGCCAAATGCGGCTGAATGGTTGGCCCCCACACATATTCACCTCACCAAATCTGGTCCTTCTTGCAAAAAGTTTGGAGACCCCTGGCTTAAGCAATCTCTGGGCAGTTTACAATTTAATTATGCAGGCTAAACATTGCACCTCGCCCCAAAAAGCTGGTACTCATTTATCTGACCTTGGAAGAATAGAAGGCTGAGTCAACCATGAGTAGCTACCTGGGATTGAACCCCAGGTTGTGAGCACAGTTTTAGCTGCAGTACAGTCATTTAACCACTGCGTCATTAGACTTCCCAAAGCAGTAGCATCCATTCAGGAATCAATCAGTGTTTCACAGAAATCAGACATTTTCTGATGCATCTACAGATTTAAAACAAAAACAAAGGGGGGGAAACGTCGTGGTATACAAAAATTAAAATGTTTAGCCTAACGTTTTATGGTGGGGAAAGGGGAGGATTGCAAACAAGGTAATTGGAGCTGTGGAATCCAAGCTGCAAAAAGGGAGGCTTGCAAACAAGGTAATTGGAGCTGTTGAATCCAGGCTTCAGAAGGGGAGGGCAGAGGCTCCTGAGACCTCTTTGCAAACAAGGTGTTTTTTGACTGGGGAATCTTGGCTGCAGAAGGGGAGGGGGGGTGACAAAAATCTATCTATCTATCTATCTATCTATCTATCTATCTATCTATCTATCTATCTATCTATCTGGCAACTTTGAACCATTTACAAAAATGACACAAAATGTACAATAACTGGAAAAAAGAGATTTAAAAGTAAAATCAAATATATTAAGAGTATAAGAGTATTAAAAATTATGGGTGGGCAGCATAAAATTACAGGTATTAAATTCGTTGGCATAATGTTCCAGTCTGTGGGAATGCCTGCATGAACATCCAGCTCCTCAGAGAATATTTAAAAGATCCAGGGAGGGGCCAGGCATATTTGGGGGGTAAGATTATTCCACAGGCACGGATAACTGAGAAGGCCCAAATTTTCATTTCATTTTTATGGGCCTCTCTCAGAGTTAGTGCCCTTAAGTGCCTTGCCTGGGAGGAAATTGATATTACAGGCAGTTCTCATTGGGAGATAGCACTCTACCAAGCAGCTAGGTCCTAAACTGTTTAAGGCTTTGTATGTCATTGGCAACACCTTGAAATCTATGCAGAAGCAAGCCAGTAGACAGTGTAGGGATGCCAGAATGGGGGATATATGCTGCTATCTTTCTGTCCATGTCACCACACTGGTCTGGACCAGTTGAAGCCTCCACATCAGACTGAAGGGCAGCCCCAGACAAGGATTGATCACCGTCTCCACCTGACTTGAGAAAAACACCAGGTCTAATGTATGACCTGCCACATTGGTGGGACCATTGATGTGCTGGGATATATCCAAGGAAGCCAAGGTTTCCAAGAACTCTAGAGCTGAACCTGTAGCATGTGCCTTGGCATGAATGTTGAAACTGCCCAGAACACAAAGTCTGGGAGATATCAGTACAGCAGGACTGCCATATCCATGGGAGGTGAGTTCCAGGACCCCCCGTGGATAATGAAAACCACGGATAAGAGCAAATGCTCTTATCCAGGTTGATAGCGGCGACAGGGGTGTTGAGTGCTGGGGTGAAAGCTTTTGCCCAACACCCCCCAAACGCTGGATAGTGTGATGTCAGCAGGAAGGTGGAAAAAAAGAAGTAGTCCAGTAGCCATGACTCAACTCCCAGTTAAATGCACCTGGATGACTGAGAATCTTCACAGACGTGGGAATAAAGATTTTTTGTCTTTCTCTTCACTGGCAGCGGTGGCAGCCAGCCACTGTTCTCACTGCTGCCACTGCTACATGCCATCCTCGCTGCCACCACTGGCCAGCAATGCTCCTCATCACCAGGCTCAGCGGCCAGCTTGCAGGGGCAGTGGTAGCAGCAAGGAGAAAAGAAAAGAAAAGTTATTGACAATGCCGCTGTAAGTTAGCTGCCCTCTGGAGGGGTGGAGTGGGGACTTAAGAGGGTCCACCTGGCCAAGTGGCCTTTGAACTTCCTGTTCGGGTCCTGGGTGGGGGCCAGGACGCTCAAGCCCAAATTTCTCGTCTGCCGACCAGGATGCAAGTGGGAAGTTCAAAGGCCAATTGGCCTGGTGGGTTCTCTTAAGTCCTCACCCCATCCCTCTGGAGGGCAGCTGGCATGTGGCGGTGGCAGTGATGAGCGTGGCTGGCTGGCATCGGTGTCAGCAAGTTTTCTTTCTTACTTTTTCCCCTCTTCGCTGCTGGGCTCGGACCTCCCCTGCATGCTGATGACCAACCGCGGATAACTGAATCAGCGGTTGGTGAATCAGCAGATGTGGGGGCTGTACTGTAGTGCTGTAGAGCTGAAGGCTGCCAGCTCCAGAAGGAATAGTGCTGGATTGTGGGGCGCGTGATATGCCAGCACAATCACAAGATCATCCCTAGTCCTCATCAACATGTGAAGGGCCTCTAGGCCTTGCATCACGAAGGCCACGAGCCTGACATAGCCTCTATGGTATTCTAATTTGCCCTGGCATTGGATGGAACATCCGGGTGAGCAGATTAAGAAAGGGGCTAATCCTCCCTCTGCGCCCACCCAGGTTTTGGTTATAGAGATCTGCCTTCTCATCCAGGATTAAATCCTGAATAAACTGGCCTTATGGGAAGGAAATGATTTTAGTAGAACACCCCCAAAGAAGTTTGAAAATAGTGGTTATTATATAATCAAACCTAAAACCATAACAGCCAAAATCCATGCATGCCATGTGACATACCTGGTCACGTGACTGCTCATGTGTTCAATCATGCAATCCAGGAAAGACTTAACACGTGATAACCTGGAAAAGAAGTACCTTCCTTTATGTGTTTGCCCATGAACAGTCCCCTAGGACAGCAGAGTCCTGATTTATCAATTCATATATTTCTTGGTTATTTTTTCAGTCTCCAAAACAAAGAAAAGTTTAAAAAAAACACAGCCCTTTTATGTAAGAAAGTGTACCTTTCATTCTCCAAATTTTCAACACAGACATTCATTCGGGCTACAGGACTCAAGACTAAGACTCATTTAAAATAAATAAATAAACACATCTCTTGATATACAAATTATAGTACCTAAAATATAAAGTGGTTCCTGCTTTGAATATTTGGATCTGGATGTGAAACATTAATATTGTTAATATCCCAGCATACCATGAATTTCACGGAGCATTAATATCACATGGGGAACTGAACTGCCATGAAACACTAATGAGGTTACATTCCATAGAATGCTGTACAATGAAAGTTCCCCAGCAATTTAAATGTAAAAAGTTCAACATCCCATGACAAATCCTTTGAGCCTTCCAGTCTCTCGCTCTCTCAATGTATTTCCTTTATACTGAAAGATCTTTTGCATGTCCCATTCAGAACAGATAAATAAACATGACTAAGGAAATCAACTGTGGGATTGCAGAAGTGTATTTATTGGTTCCCTTTTCAATAAGTCACCACATTATGCTCTCATTTAACATACTGTAATTAGAAAGTATTTTTAACATGAAGGGCAACCACCTCAGATTAACATTACAGTATACAATGCTGTATGTTTCATGGTTTTTTACTTTGTAGTTGTGAACAGCAAAAATAACTTTGCATAAATTATTTTATTGCTCTTCCAATTCTCTTCCTGTATGTTCTTGGACTGTACATATTACTCCTTTACACTTTTTTTCACATGGTTGAAACAATAAACTGTGGTTCTTCTCTTTCTAATATTACTGAATTGTGTATCTTGACTCTATCCACTGGTTTATGACTTCCCCACTGGTTTATTCCAGGGGAATCCAAGGGAAAGGAGAAATAGAATTAGGTACCCTCAGCATATTGTTGGTAAGCATCCCCCAAACTCCACACAACCTCTTCCATGCTATGTTAAATAGCATGGGGTGGGGGGTGGGGAGAACAGAACTCTGTGGAATTGCACAGATCAACGGACAGGATGTCGAACAGAAGTTCCACAGTACACCCCTTCAAGATAGTCCAGAGACAGTGCCTTCAAGCTCCATCCAAAAGAGATAAACCAGAAGGATACCATGGCCTGTGGTACCAAAGGCTGCTGAAAGGTCCAGTAACACCAACATGGATATTCTAGTATGTCTAGTTCCTCCTGTAGATAATCCACTGAATGGTGGAAACCAAATTGTATGTGGCAGCTACTGTGATGAAATACTGGAAAAGGACAGAAAAGGAGACTAGAGAACTGGAGCTAAAGACCTGCATGAGATAAGGCAAAACGCAGCTCTCCAGAAGTGGATGGATGGAAACTTCCACCATTCCTGGAGCAGGCCACAGCCCATCCAGTCCAGCATTCTGTCTCATGAAGTGGCTCACTATTTACCCCAGGGTATTCCCAAGCAGATGTTTTCACCTGCTTATATGATTCCCTGCAAATGGCACTGAGAGATATCCTGTCTATCTCTCCAACCTGGAACTTCTCCTTAGGCATCCATAATGAAAGCCACTGATACTATGGTTCTCCATGAATTTGTCTAATTCTTTCTAGCTGTCAAGGCTGATGGCTGTCACCACTTCTCCATTCCACAGGAAGTTCCACAGACCAGTGATCCTCTGGGTGAAAAAGTACTTTGTCTTATTTTTTTGAGATCTAGCACCCAAATGTTTCATGGAGTGCCCCTTAGATCTAGTGTTGTGCAACACACCAGTGTCTGAGCTGTTCAAGGCTGATAAGCGTTGTAGCCCAACAATTACTGAATGCAACTGCTTTATACCTCCTGACCGAAATACACACATTGCACCTGCTCTCTCCTCCTCTTCCTCCACACCTGGAAAAATGGAGGGGGGGTAGAGGCAGAAATTACAAAGAAAACAAGGCTGCAAAGGAAGGCATGTGACCTAGGACATGACTTAAGATGCATCCCAGCACCTCACCTGCTAGTTGGAATTAACCATGCCAAATGAGGGAAACCTTACACAAAGACCAATTGGATTCTGGTCTCCTGTGCAGTTCAGCTTTGAAAAGGAAGCAAATATAAGCCAGGGAGATTCATCACTGAAGCTAGTAAGTGTAACACAACACAGTGCTATGATTTAAGAATGTCCCAAAACCACATTAAATGAGAATTCTTTAGGAAGTACATAGAAATCTAAAAAAACCTAATTCTTGGGGGGGGGGTATTTTCTTCTTTTTAGGAACACTTGAAGGATTCACAATTGGTCATGGAGGCCATTTTAGAAATAGTTCCAATGATAGGGTATAGGCAGTGGCAAGGATATAAGGGGATTGTAGAAAATATAGGTGAAGGAAATTCAAGGACAATAAATTATATTGTAATATGTATTTTAGAAGAACTAGTGTGAACTAATGGGGGACTGAGAAACTAATTCACTTGGGGTCTAAGGAGGAATTAGTTTTGAAGTGGCAGACAGGTTAAGGACAGCCAAAGTACTTGAGAGACAACAGTGTGAAAATGGTCTTTTCTCACACAATGCTCTGCCCTGCAAACTGCAGCAATTACTCATTCTGAAGGGCAGACAGGACAGATTGTTATCCTTCTTCTCTATTCTCCATGGATTTTGTTTCATATCATCTTGTTAGCAGACTGTCTGTCAGAGTATCTCATGGCAAAAGATCCAAAGAGTCACTATAAGGGATGTAGAGTACAATTTGGCTGATTGTTTCTTGCTCACCTAAGATGGTTGAGAGATTCAAGAACCACTGAGAATGACCTCAGCACATGGTCAAATAACATGGAGGTAATATCAGAGAGGTCATATCAAAGTCAATGAATAAAGACCAAGAAACTGTAAAATGTATTAAATGCTGGAAGCTAGAGTACTTCTCACTTAATGAGAAATTAAAAGTACAGATTGTTGTAACTGACCATTCAAGTTAAAACAAATGGCGACAGAAGTGTAATATGCAGAGGAAACCCTAGAAGTGCATTTTGGATGCAAAAAATAAAAATAAAAATAAAACCCTGGAGGGATGACGTCATCCAAGATAAGAATGCCATGATGATGTCCAGTCGTTCAAAAAAGAGGAATTGCTATTAGCCCTAGTGGCCAAGACTAGTGCAAAATATTTATTTATTTATTTAAACTTGTATGCTGCCCCATTGAGCAAGCACTCTCTGGATGGGTCACAACATATTCATACTAAAACACATTACATTAGAATAATGTAATACAATATAAATTTATATCATTGAGAAAACGAAGAAAGGTGTGGTACTTTTATATCAAAGATATATGTCGGTTGGCACTTGTGATCGGTCAGTCATAGACAGTAAGACAGATGTGTTATTTCAGTTGTGTTTCACTTTTTTGATTCCTATACAAAAATAGCAGCCTTAACATATATTTGATAGCACATGAGAAGGCCAACATTGTCTTTCTGTATCACTTTTCTGATGAGAATCACCCCTAAAACTGTGATATACAACAGGAAAATGTTACAGGAGTAAACAGCAACTTCACTTCCAGGGAAAAATAACAACAACAACAACAAAAATTGGAAGGAGATAATTTTCAGTCTTGCTGAGGCATAGGACATAAGTCTAATACAGAAATGTGAGCAAGCATTCAAGGCAGGCTCTAACTTGTTGCACTTTATGAAAGGAGACATTCTACCAGTGGACTGAGGATAAGGCAAGTTCCTATTTCACGTATCCTATGAGCATCTTCAGCAGGACATTATCCTTCTCTTCTTCCTGGTAACAAGCCACACAAGTCACCAGAGATTCTGCTCTAGAGGGCTAGAACAGACACTGAGGTCACATATGGGCTTCATGGGGGTCACCTTCACTTTATGCTTCTTCTTTTAGTCATAACTGAGTCCCATGCTTTATGCATTGTCCTAAGAAACAATTACAGCATAAACTTCTACCCAAATCCCTCATCTTTGTATTTCATAAGAATGAGAATTCACTGAAATAAAGCAGGGGGGAGGGGCCCTTTTATCTTCAAATGGTTTGTGGCTAGAGAAGAAAACTAATATTTAGAATATTAAGCTGTAAATTGAATATTGTTGTGGCAGATTTAATTACATAGTTCCCTTAAGCTTAATCAGTGTAGCCACCATTACAAGATCACTCTTATCATAATTAAGGATGACAGTGTCTTGTAATCTAGTAGAAAACAAATTATTTATAACTGGAAATTACTACCAAGAAAAATGTCTCCTTAACCAAGAGTAATCAGAAATTGGAAGATTGTGCAGGTCTGACAGTTAATATATAATTCAGTCATGTTTATTTATAAACTAAATTGCATACATTCAGTACATTTCTTTCATTTCATGAAGGGATTGGATGAATTATGACAAAAACACTCCTGTTTACTTGACCTGAGTGGTTACATGAAAGTGAACACATGGGGGACAGATGTTAACATGTTTCTCTGAAAACAGGTTGTCAGTAACAATGTCCTGACGATGATGGAGCTCTTTTCTTTTCCCATAAGAAACAACACAGTTCTCAACGTGCTGCCTCTGGATGATACTGAAGCAAGCTTGATTCTGTTCTCATTTCTCTTTTTAGCAAACGAAGGAAAGATTCTTGGAATCTGCAAAGGGGATCTCAAAAATGCTTCTGACTAAAATGCAACAAGGAGAACCACACACTCGATTTTATGGGAGAACCTGCCCCTTTGAAATCCAAGCAAAACCAGATGAGCATGAAAGGTCCAGTTGTTCTACCTTGTTCTGTTAGGCGTCAGAGATCAGGAAAGTTACTTTTTTCATTCTGCCAGTTCTGGTATTCTAGCAGTTATAGTCCTCCAAAATTACCTCTCCCAGAATGCTGGCTATAGATTTTGGGATTTACATCACAAAATGTTACCTTGTCAAGTTCTGGCTCAGCTGAAAAAAGAGAAGGTTCCCCCCTCCATATGTTATGCACAAGGGACTGGGAGACCATGGAAGATAATATCTGAGAGAGAGGCCAGTGTTTTGAGAAATGAGATATGATGTGCCTCTCTATCTGAACAATTATCTCAACAATTACAGGCTCCATGTCCTCTTTAAAATCAGGAAGACTAATATGGGATAATATCCAGGGATGCCAGAGATGGTGGGTCCTGTGCTACCTATCACACTACCCCAGGTCTGTTTGCTGAGGTGTCAGGAGGGGGTTAAAAGACTCTCTTTAGAAGCGTATACAGTCACCCCCCGCCATTTCGCGTTTCAGGTACTGCGGTTCCACTACATCGCGGGATCGCAGTACCTGCACCTCAGAGCCATGCGGGGGGGCAGCGGGGGGGCGATCGGGTCGCTCCGTGCCCCCCTGCACTCCTCCAAAAAGCCTCGGAGACACACGGGGGCGCCGGGGGTGATCGGGTCGCTCCGCGCCACCCCCCACACTCTTCCAAGAAGCCTCAGAGCCGTGAGGGAGGGCAGGGGCGATCGGGTCACTTCGCGCCACCCCCGTGCTCCTCTGAGAAGCCTCAGAGCTGTGGGTGGGTGGGGGCAATAGGGTCACTCCGTGCCACCCCCGCGCTCCTCCGAGAAGCCTTGGAGCCATGCCTGGGGGGCGGTGGGGGCGATAGGGTTGCTCTGCGCTGCCCCCGCACTCCTATGAGAAGCTTTGGAGCAACGGGGGGCAGCAGGGGGTGATCGGGTCGCTCCGCACTGCCCCCGCACTCCTCCGAGAAGCCTCGGACAGGCATGTGATCTCTCCCCCACCCCCAGGCCCCACCCCACCTGCTTCTGCATATTGTGGATTTTCATGCTTCGCAGGCGGGGTGGGTCCCTAACCCCCGCGATAGGCAGGGGGTGACTGTACCAGCAGCAGCAGCCCAAGGTGTGTTTGCTGAGGTGTCAGGAGAGGGTTAAAAGCCTCTCTTTGGAAGCACATGCCAGCAGGAGCAGCCCAAGTTCAGTTTGTTGAGGTGACTGCATTTTGCAGATTTTCCTTTATCGCAGGTGGGTCAGGCACCTAACTCCCATGATAAACAGAGGAGTACTGTATGTGCAACAATAAATAAAAATGTTATATAATAAATGTATTTATATATCAAATTTACACACACACACACACACATGTATGCATAATACCATAATACCATATACAGCTATAGCTACAAAAGGGGCAGGCAGAATTATAAGTGCCATAACAAAAGGAAATAAAATTAGTCCAAGCTATTAGATAAAATATAGAAGATTGTGAGAAGATGCCTTTCTTAATTAGCCCCAGGGAAATAACTCCCCATCTGCCCCAGTAACATGCTAAACACTATGCATATCTAGTTTTCCTGGGTGATAATTTGATTTTAGGCCCTGTGTCAAGCCATTAATGCATTTAAAATGGAAAGATACAATTGCTACATAACTGCTTTGGGGAAGAAAATGAATTAATAATGTCTTATTGCAACTAAGAATTGGAGTCTTGATTTTAATCCAATATCCCTCACAATAATTGTAAAGAAAATATTTTGCTTTTTAGACAATAGAATAAGACAACTGGCCAGAACATTTCCAACAGGAAACAGAGCAATGCCTTTTTGCAGCTTTAGAAACTTTTTACCTTCAGTAATGCCTACATTGTTAAAAAGTGTTGTTTATCAAATCACATCCCTCTAGCTAGCTGTTTACTCCCTGTAAGCCAATGCCAATGAGGTTGCTTTGAGTTGATTAAGTTCCTCTATGCTTAGCCTGCACACTCACAAGGTCAATTATCTGTAAGGGATAGCCTCAATTTACCATTATCTTCTTTGAAGACCATCAAACTAAGACTTGAACACTTCATGCACAGTCACTCAAAGTACTTGAGCAAATCCTATCTTCCTGTTTCTGTTTTTGCAGGAAATGTGTACTAGTGTCTATCTAACATACTTTTAATTGCCAACTACAGTTCTGTAAAGAAAATTATTTTGTTAAATTGGGTGGAAATTATTTCCAATAAACACCAAATGGCTCCCTAAATAAATGTATCCCAGCAGTTTAATACTCCTTTAATTCTACTTTGCTAGAAATAAAACAAACATCCCCTTACTTCTCAGATATATGGGAGGAAGGTGAAACTAGAGCTAAGCATATTAATGTTTTTAAATGAAGAGAAATGAAATACATCAATTGATTTTATTATTATTATGTTTTCCCGGCACTCTCTTTTGCCCTTTTTTGTTTGCTCCATATAAACTCTCAGCCTATTCAGCCTATGTTGGAAACCCATGTTAAGAAGGAAATTGTGGTAGGGGGATCTGCACTGCAGCTTTTTCCACCTGAAGTACCTTGGTAGCCAGCCAAAAATGTCACTTTCTTCACACACCTCTTATCTTTAGGATGGAACCTAAGGGGAACAGGAAACACTTACCTAGGGAACATATTTCATCCCTGTGTCTTCAACAGTTTCAGTAACACTAAATAATTGGCTAGTAGAACTCAAGGAACAGAGACAATCATGAAAGATTTTATTTCCAAAAAAACAGCTCACATTATTTTTGTTTCTGTTTCTAAATACAGGCATACCTTGGTTTATGAACACCTGCATTAAAATACTTTTCAGTTCACAGAAGGAAATCCATTGTAAATAATGCCTCGGTTTCCTTTATTTATTTATTTTGCAATATCTTGGTTTACAATTTTTAAGGCATTGCAAAAAGTACCCAGGATGCATTGTGCCCCCATGCATTTCTGGTTTACAAATTTTCCAAAATACAAAACATCCCAGAGAATGCATTAATTTCACAAACCAAGGTATGCCTGTAGATCAAATGGATAAGAAGTTAAGCTTTGAATTTATTTATATTGATGAGACAGTACTGTGACTGAAGAAGCATAATTATGCATGGCAAAGTAACCACTTGCTTTATTTAATTGGATCATGTTAATGCATCATGTTGTTGAATATAAAAATTTATTTTTTTAAAAAAAATCATTGTCCTAACATTGCCAAAATATTGGACTTAAATCTCACTGAAATAAAAATTAGGTTTATTTTTCTCATGGAAGAACTAACATTTTTTAGCCACTTCTGCATTTTGAGGTGAAACAGTTTATTCATAGGTTCAGCACCAAAATGGCACTCTTTCATACCTGGATGCTATAAGTACATTGCTGGGTGCTGCACAAATTAAGGTCTGATATTCCAATTTCCTGCATGAATACCAATTTCAAAAAACTATTTTCAAGCTGGCGCAAGATACAAATGTACCCTGAACACAACTGAATTTTCTCTGTGCAAAAAAAGAATGAACCAACACATTTATCATACCTACCATAGAGTTCCTACTGAACTACACTTTGGAGTAAATTGGGGAAGGATTTCCCATGGGTAAAGCAGTGCGGATTTCCCATGGGCAAAGCCAATCAGGTGAGAAGCCCCAAAATTCCTATCTGGCCACACTAGACCCAGTGTAAGTAGGTGAGTTGCTGAAAATGAAAGAGAGCTTGCTTGGGTGGAAGCTGGCCCTACAAAGGCCCTCTGGTCCTACCACCTGCGACCTTATGGGCAACATCTATTGGTGTCCCCACCTAGGAGGGCAAAGAATCCCTAACCCTAACCCTTACTTTCAACAATCAGAGAAAAACTCTCATTGTGTGCAAATTAAATGAAATAACATCTTTCACATTTTTTAAGCACATAATGAAAATTATGAAAAATATTACTGGCTGTCCTTGGTTTAATGGATTTTTAAGGATCAGAAGTAGAAGAAACTTTATTATGACTTTTAAAAACCCCCATAAATAAACAGCCAGTTGATCTATGTTTGTTGCATCCTTATGTGTTACTTCTAAAAGGGAAATGACACTAGCTGATTACAGAGACAGTTCGCATAAACTAAGAGCTTGATGAGGAGAGGAAAAAAGTAGCAGTCCTTGCCTCACACTTGCCTAGCTGTGAGAAACCCCTTGGGGTTTGAACATTTCTCCCCAAGGGCTCTCTTTACCTCAAGACAACCAAAGTCAACAAGAATAATGAATTATATGTGTACAGCGGTACCTTGTATAAAGGAATTAATTTGTTCCAAATGAAATTCTGTTAAGCAAATTTCCCTTTGTACAAATTTCCCATAGGAATGCATTGAAAATGGATTAATATCTAATCACAACCGTTTTTCTGTTGTACGGATTCACCCCATAGGCGATTCTGTTAAGTGATTTCCCCCATCTCCAGTTTTTTTTCCTTTAAGCGGATTTTCTGTTAAATAAACCGCTTGTTATACGAGGATCGACTATAGTCTCTATTCCAAGCAACTTCAGGACTTCTTACAATTGAGTGAAGCTATTCCAGGTGAAATGAAATATTAATAACTACAGGAAAAAGTTTTATTGAGAAAAGAAAAAAACCACTTCAATTTGAAAATGAGAATGTTATTTAACTTAGCTCCAACTGGCTCTACCTATTGGGTTTACTAAAATTTTACCCCAATTTCCAGATGGAGGACTCTCTCTCTCTCTCTCTCTCTCTCTCTCTCTCTCTCTCTCTCTCTCTCTCTCTCTCTCTCTGTGTGTGTGTGTGTTCCCCTGTCCCCCAGCTGAACAGAAACTTGTAGTTTTACAATAAAAGGCCACGAGGGAGGGTATATGAATAATGCCTGCTTTTTTTGTTTGAGAAGCTGGAGTATAATATCCAGTCAACAATTTCCTGAGCTGTAACTTGAAAAATGACATTTCTAGTACAGCGTGCACCTTTTCTAACTTACCTCTGAGAAACAAGCCTGGCACACCATCTGCCATGAACTTTTGGGACTCTAAATTTTCTGTATTACTTTGATCCTCAAAAGCTAGCAGACTGTATTATTTAATTCGTGGTATAATAAAGGTATCACCAACTCCTGCAGTGCATTAACTCTAACCAGTACCTCAATAATAGTTTTCCATTTCTTATTACCTTTCAGCTATAACTACCAGTTTTCTGAAACCCAGTGTAACATGCCAGCAACCACTTGTCCAGTAATCAAAATTTCAGCTTTACAGATAATCTCAATGGCAAAATATATGTATTGATTACAAGACACTATGTTACACTCAAGGTGTCCATCAGTTCTTATCCAGAAATCACACAAGATCTTGACTTTAACCTTTTTCTGACACCTTCCGTATCTGACATTCCCATGGCTTTTTGGAAGCTGTCAAGCTATATTTTTTTTGCATAATGAGCAGTGTACTAATTTTGCTTCTCTATCATATATAATTTTGTAATCTGTTCAATCTTCAGACATTCACAGGTGACACAGTTTCATCTTTTTCTTGGCAAAGTTGACATTTTCTGTTGCCATGAATTCCTTGAACAACAACAGTAACAACAACAATGTCAGAAAAGGAAGAAGTCAAGATCTTGTGGGATTCCCAAATCAGAACCAAAAGACATTTGGAGCACAACACACCAGACATAGTAGTAATAGAATGAAGAAATGTGTGGATCATTGACATTGTAAACCCAGGGATGCCAGAATTGAATCTAAAGAACTGGAAAAACTAACGAAATACAGAGACCTGGCAATCAAAACATCTCACTTATGGATGAAACACACTTCAGTGGCCCCCATAATAATTGGGGATTTGGGAACAATGGCAAGAAATTTCACACAATATTGCAAGCAGCTAAAGACCTCAGAACTACAAAACAAAAACAAAAAACCCACACAACTGCATACATATGTTGCCGACTTTTAACATATGTAAGTTTTTGGTTAAAAGTTGTATCTGTTGTATAATACTAGTCAATGTTTTATAAATTTCTTTGTGCCTGGTATTTTAATAATAATAATAATAATAATAATAATAATAATAATAATAATAATAATAATAATAATAATAATAATAATAATAAAAAGAAGAAGAAGAAGAAGAAGAAGAAGAAGAAGAAGAAGAAGAAGAAGAAGAAGAAGAAGAAGAAGATTCTATTGCTATTTTTTGCTCTGTGGAAACATCTTTCTCAACTCTTGAGTTAAACTTCATCCCAAAATTTACTTTCAAAATATTGCTATTAATATACCCTTTCCTTTTCTTCCTTTTCTGAGGTATATAGGGTTTGCAGCATAAACCTTTGTCAAAATAAATTCAAATAGTTCCTCAACCCCTCAGAAGATCCCTTAGGCAGACATCACAGTTTACTTGTTAGCAATACTCTTCTTTTCTTGGGTAACCAAACATTAGATGGCTCTCTTCTAGAATTCCTGGAAATTTTACCCTCAAAGGGACTCAATGTGACCTACACAAATGAATTATAAAATGCAAATTTTTAAGAGAGTTACATAATATAAAAATAACAAGATAAAAACCAATTAAACATAATAATTATTAAAAAGACAAAATATAAAAAACTAATAGAAATTATATAAAAAAACCACATTTTAAATGAATAAAAGAACAATTTCCCTTCTAAAACCCATTCCTCAACTGTCATTTACAAACTTACAAATATAAATAGGCTCTCTACTTCTCTCAGGCTATTGTTACATTTTAACATGCTTTGCAGCTAATGAGTTGTCTTAACAACTCAGTTAGTTAGGTATTGACTGCCAAGCTTGATTCTCCGGTGTACCTTCAGGGAGAAAAGACAGCCTTGGGAGCCTTGGGCAAGGTGCACAATCTCAGAACATGCCGAGAAGAAGGGAACATTAAACCATTTCTAAATACTCTTTGCTTACAAAACCCTGGAATGAGTTTTGAATCAATTTGATGACATGTAATTCTTATTAGCATGGCCAACCAATTTAAATTCATTGTTGAGGGCAAAACTCAAGATTACAAGCAGAAAAACATTACAGAAAGCTTATCAGTGTTATTAGTATTTATTTAATTACTATTACCATGACATTGTAAATACGATAATAGCAAATGTACCACTGTTCCTGTATTAAAATACTAATACCCATATCCTGATTAAGGAAAACTGCAAAATCAGCCTACATTCGAAGACTACAATAAACCTGCAATGCAACAGAATTTTTTTAAAAAGGCAAATAAATATAACAATGGAAAGCAAAAAAGCAGTCAGCATCAGCAAAAGTGATAATAAAACCTTCCTAAGCAGGGAAGACAACAAGCAACTGTGAAAGGAACCAAATTTGCATCCATTTTTGCTCCAATTCTAATGTTACAATGACTCAAAACGGCTTTCCTTCATTCTTATGCAAAAAGGGTAACAGTTGAGAAGGCAAAGGTTACAAAGATCTGGAAACCACAGATGAAGATGTTCAGCAAAAATAAAAAAAACAGGCAAAGGAGGCAGAAATGTAGAAAGATACCAAATGGAAAAAAAGGTTTAACTCAGGAAAGAGGAATCTAGCCTCCGAGAGAAGGAACTTTCCTCTTGACTGAATGAAGGTCAGGGAGAGCTAAGATTTAAAACCCAGGGACAAGTGAAGGTACAAATAAGGGGTGAGGAGTCAAGAAGGACAAATCTAGAAGTTCTGGAAACAGAGAGCTGATAATGGCTGCCCCGCCCGGCCTTGTGCCGAGCTGGGGCGTCTTTGCCGGCCGGTTGAGGGAGGCGGCTATTGGCTACGCTAGTGGCGTAGCCTACGTCTGGGGAGCGCGCCCTTTATAAGTCCCTGGCGCGCTCCCCATAGCTTGCCTCCGCAATCTCCGGTTTCCCCACCCTCCCGCCACTGTTTGTTGTGTTCTGGTGATGCTTTGCTGGTCGCTTTGGGGCCGGATGGGAATTTTTGACCATTACTCTAATTGGCCTTGAGTAGTGGTGCTTTTTCGCCCATCCCACCATTCACATGTTGGCGGTGGGTGTTGTAGGTAATAACCCTGGTCACAACTGGTGGGTAGCGCATAAAGTTAACCATTTAGGTCCCAAATCTAAATTACATCTTCAGGTCTTTGGCAGCCCTCAATTAATAACCCAATAGGTTTTAGTTAGGGAACAAATAATAATAATAACCCTATCCCCTAGGAGGGCTGACAATCTTTAATCAAGCGTTGATGCCGAAAAGATCTTGTTGGCATCCTCACTGTGGCAGTTTAACGGGCCGCAGGAAATTGGTAGAGTAATGGGACCTAATCAATTTATTGTTACCATTTAGATGGTACGCTACGTTTCAGGCCCTCCTAAAGTTACAGTTCAGTGATAATTAATTTAAAATTCGTTACTGTAGTTAATAAAGTTGTGGCCCTTATTTTAACCCAATCTGCATGTGTGTCGCCTCTTTCTTTCAACCTGGTACAGCAAAAATGAATGGACCAAAAACAGTTAAGGGACTGCTTGGACAATGGATGAAACAGGGACACAATTTAGCTAAGTTAGCTATTTGCCACCCCAGCCTCGAAATAAAGAGATGAGACAAGAATTGTGGAGTTCAAATTGGGCCACAATGTATTACTTAGCTGTATTAAGTAAACTGTAAAGGATGAAAATTGAAGGGGGGGGGTCAGAATAGTGCAAGTGGCATACATTTCAGGGTCTAATTAAATTCAGGTGGGTGCTGTCCACTAGCACAACACCAATCCCAAAGAAACAGTTTGGTCAGCCCTCATCTAACTTCTAGGGCGGCAATTTTAATGCTCTAACTAATAATCTTAATATCCTAGACCAGTGATGGTGAACCTTTTAGAGACAGAGTGCCCAAACTGCAAACAAAAAACCCACTTATTTATTGCAAAGTGCCAACATAGCAATTTAAACTAGGGCTCCAGAATCTTCTGAAAGAAGTAGCAGCAGGAGTTGTCATGCCGCCGTGGCTGGTGGGTTGACATGGGGCAGTGTCTGACATAAATCCCCTGGCCACGGGGTGCTGCCATATGACCAGCTGCAAGGTGAACAACTGGAAGCATAACCTGAGGCTGGACTTTTACCTTTCAGTAAAAAGTTGAAAACTCAGTTACTGAACTATCTGTGACGATGGTGGACAGGTAAATGAAGGTGTCTACCCAGTGTGTGGCAGGGGTGAAGAAGGCCAATTCCATGCTATCAAAAACGGGATTGAAAATAAAACAGCCAACATGATAATGCCATTGTACAAAATGATAGTAAGGCCACACCTGGAGTATTGTGTACAATTCTGGTTACCACATCTCAAAAAAGACATAGTGGAACTGGAAAAGGTTCAAAAGAGAGTGACTAAAATGATTACTGGGCTGGGAGACCTCCCTTATGAGGAAAGGCTATAGCATTTGGGGCTCTTTAATCTGGAAAAAAGGTGCCTGAGGGGGGATATGACTGAGACATACAAAATAATGCAGGGCCTGAGTCAAGTGGATAGAGGGACACTCTACTCCCTCTCACAAAATACCAGAACTAGGGGACATTCACTCAAACTGAGGGTTGGAAGAGTTAGAACAGACAAAAGAAAATATTTTTTACCCAGCGTGTTGTTAGTCTGTGGAATTCCCTGCCACAAGATGTGGTGATGGCATCTGAACTGGATGCCTTCAAAAGAGGATTGGAGAGAGTCCTGGAGGAAAAGTCCATCACACAATACACATAAATACACAATACAATAAAAATACAATAAAATAATTTTTTAAAAGATCCAGCCTGTGGGCGCCAGTACCAGCCTGCAAGCACTGGACCCTGCCCAGAGGTCGCGGAACCGGCCTATGGGCTGGCAAAAAAAAAATTAAAATCAATAAATCCAGTGCACGGGCCCGGTACCAGCACGCAAGCACCAGACCTGTCCCACAGGCCGCCAAACTGGCCCATGGGCCGGCAAAAGTTTTTTTAAAAAAAAGCCAACCGGTCTGCGCTGCAGCTGTAGCACGGGCCATGTGGTTGGCAGTAAAATAAAATAAATTCAAAATAATTCAAAATAAATAAAATAAAATCCAAAAAAGGAGCACCGACCCCGCCCTAGGGGTGGCCAGGTCGGTACTCTAAAATGAAAATAAATAAATAAATAAATAAATAAATAAAAAAACAGGCGCCGACCCGGCCCCAGGGGCCACGTGGTTGGCACTTGGGAAAAATTTTTTTTAAAGGAGCACCGACCCGGCCCCAGGGGTGGCTGGGTCGGTGCTCTAAAATAAAGAAAAAAATGAAAATGAAAATAAAACAAGTGCCAACCCGGTGTCAGGGGCTGCACGGTCAGTGCTAAGAAAAAAACAAAAAACAAAAAAACAAGAGGTGCTGGCCCAAACCAGTGCCTCAAAAACCCAAACCAAACCAAGGGTGGGCCCGAAACAGATGAACCCAAACCATGGGTTTTCTGTTTCCTGCCCACCTCTAGTTGGGACTCTATTTCCCATCTCTTCAGAAAATTAAGTTTTGCACAGTTGCCTAGAACACATTTCCAATCTAAAAATCTATAACATGACTAGCAATTTGAACGCTGTACAAATCTGTACAATGGCAAAATCAGCAAGCCCTTGTAACATCATGCTATCAAGTCAGCGATGTACTGCAAGTTTCATGGGCCCTTAAACTGAACACATATAGACCTCAAAACTGTACAATTCATTTGTTAGCTCCTTTCAAAAGAAATCACCATCACATTCCTACTGGTATTACCATTGCCAGTGTGCTAAGGCTAGATTGCCTTGCCCAAAATAACAGTGCTATTTTTCTCTTATTGCCCAAGGTATATAAGTATGGCAGCAGGAAGGGCCTCACCACTGGAAAGGTTTGCATCACTCTTATGATTATGACTCACGCTGTTGCCTCACAATCCAGGATATCATCTAAGGGCGTTTATACACGACCCCTAAGCTCCACCGCAAATGGCTGCAAGGTCCGGACCTTAAAAATGTTTACCCAGCAGCTCCGGACTTTGCAGACAATTAAGTGCGACCCCGCCCACTTTAGCAAGACCAAACAGCAGTTTTCTTGTACCTGCTTTTTGGAGGTGACAAATATTTGAGGATAGTGAGTGCGGGGCTCTCCTGGCTTCTGTTTGTTCTTTCTTTGCGCCCCGCCCCTTTAAGGGATCTGAATGCTGCCCGTAACAAAACGGAGGTAAGAAGGCATTCTTTTCTTTCTTTCTTTTTCCCTCCCTCAGGCAGCCAGCAACCAGGAAGTGCGGAGGGGGGTGGGGACAGAGGAAGAGCGAGGAACCCCTAAGATCTCTGGTCCGAATTTAAGTGGCCAGCGGATCTTAGGGGTCGTGTAAAAAGGCCCTAAGTATGTTCTAAATCATGGGAGTTCCAGAATCCATTTCCATTTACTACTGTCAAAGTTGAAGCAGAGGAGGAACATTCTAGTATTAAGTATTGTACCGACCACTTTTTAAAAATGCCTAAACTGGTCGTATTCTAAACCAGAACAGCTTCTTCTAGGGTTCTCTAAACTCTGAAATTCACTAGCTTCACTATCATATTCTGCCCCATAAATATTAGAATTTATACTTTAATTTGCTTTCTAACCTACCTTTCTCGTTCTCTAAGAAAGTATATTGATAAGAGGCAGATGATAAATATGTCTTTAATATTCACTAACCTTTGTTGACTTATGTAACTATTTCCTTGAGTGAAAAATGAAGTGGAGGATTTATTCAAATGACTTTCTTTCACAAGAGACTTAATCACTGCCAACATAAATGTGTAAGATTCTGCAAAAGCTTTAGCATTTTGGATTTTCTCTTTCTAAGAAATATCTAACTACGGAAACGGCTTACTAAAAATGAAATGGAATTAATATTTATAGTACCTCTTTAAGAATACTGAATTGATTCCAATCACACACAATCACATGCATTTATTGATATTTCTTTTGAAAAACTAACCAGATTTGGCTAATACCCCAAGGGAGAAAAAGAATGTTCTTGAAAATATAATAAATTAAAACAAACAGAACAAGGCAGTAAATACTGTAGCTTAGGATTTTTATCCATGAAAACTGATAAAAGTCTTTGGGTTTGAAAAAATGTAGGGACACACCACTGGGGCACTACCCATTAGGATGATCTGGAAGAGAGCTGGCTAACAATGTGTGGAACATTAAAGACAGGGAGAGAATACCCAGATAAAAGTGTTCAACAGAAGCAGTTCACATGTAAATAGTCATGCTGCAGTGTTATCCATACAGAGCCCCCAGTAGTTTCATGGACCATTGACCTGTAGACACCTTCTTTTTACTCTCCCTGCCACCATTCAGGGTTACCCAGTTGAAATAACCGTGTCCCAATTAAGTTGTAATGTTAATAAAGTAAAATAACATTTATTAAATACAACAACCTGTTTCAGTTTCAGGTTTTCTTGCACGCCCTTAATTGAAAGTGCCTCTAAGCCATTTACACTCAAATTCTGTTCTTTTACTTTTCTAAAACTTCTCATATCTGTCTTGCATCTTTTCTTAACTTTATCTTAACTTTTCTTTGTCTTAACCTGATCTCACTCTCACAACCCTCAGGCTGAGCCTTTTAAACATGTGGGCTCTGACTCCACGCTCCCTCTCGTTGATCCACAGCATTAACCCTTTTCACCCTCCTGCACAAACACATTTAACTATGAAGAGGGTAAACGCCACACATGCCTACTCAAAAAGAGAATGCTTTGGACTAGAGATGGGCACGACTTGAAAAAAATTTTTTTCGAGTTGTCGTTAGTCGGGCCGGTTCCGTTTCGGCTCGTTTCCGTTTTTCGCGAAAATCACAAAAATTAGTCGGTTCGTTTTTTCGTTTTTTCGTTGTCGTTAGTACTGGTTTGGGGAGGGGGTAGCGGGCTCCTGGAGGGAGCTGCAGGAGTCAGCCAGAGCCACAAGTGACGGACTGGCAGACTCTTTGCACCCGCTGTGTCTCACGTACTTGCATGTAGTTTTCTTAACTTTATCTTAGCTAGTTACTTTTCTGGGTGCCTCTCTGACCCACTTAGAAGGACAGTGTATGGCGTATGGGTTAGGCTTAGGCTTAGGGTTCGGGTTTGGGCTACGATTAGTGGGCTGTTTATGCCCGATTGGCACATCCCAGAAGTCACTGTGGTCAACCTGAAGTGGCCTTGCGATTGGTGGAAATTTTGCATGGTCCACTCCCATGGGCAAGCCCATCATTGCAAATGTGCAGGTGTAAATAAAATAAAATAAAATAAAATAAAATAAAACAACGGAGACTTTTTTTGCAAGAAAAACCCACTCTGCTACTGTAAAAAATCAAGCATTTAAAATAGCTAATTTTCGCATGTTTCTGTGGTGCTTTGGTGGGGTTTTGGGCAACGATTTCAAAAAAAAATATTGCGGTCGCCATTTTGGATCCCCCGCACTGCATGGCAAATGAATGCGCCCTCCCAGCCTGGTACAGTCAGCAAAACCTGGCCATACGATTGGTGGAATGGCTCCAAAACTTTGAATGGTCCAGGGCGAGCCATCATTGCGAATGCGCAGGTGTAATAAAATAAAATAAAATAAAATAAAATAAAATAAAAATAAAATAAAATCAACGGAGACTTTTTTTGCAAGAAAAACCCACTGCTGCTACTGTAAAAATTCAAGCATTTAAAATAGCTAATTTTTGCATGTTTCTGTGGTGCTTTGGTGGGGTTTTGGGCAACGATTTAAAAAAAAATATTGCGGTCACCATTTTGGAGACTGCATGGCAAATGGATTCCCAGCCTGGTACCAGCAGCGCAGCAGTAGCAATAGCCAAGGAGAGGGGGGCGGGGAACGAAAAAAACACCCTTCTGGCCTGGTAGGTGCCCTCAGACAGTTTTCACCTACTTTTAGGGCCGGGAATCGTTTTTTGTTTAAACTTTTAAAAACTTTTTTTCTGTGCCGCTTGGCATTGCGCGATCGCCGCGATGCAAGTAACGAGCACGACAAATCAGACCAAATTGTTCGTTCGTCGGTTCGAGCTCGAAGTCTGGCGGAGTAATTCCCGTTTCCGTTTCCGTAGAGTAACGGAAACGAGTAACGGAAACGGAAACGGGAATACCGCTAAGTCGTGCCCATCTCTAATTTGGACTTTAGAGACTCATTGCTTGTTTCAGGCAGGCAAGGACAGTGAAAAGTGGAAAAATATTGCCAGTCTTTCATTTGAATTGCAGCTGCACATCTAGACTGCATTCCCCAAAATTCTGGTAACAGAAGTGCAAAACCTCAGGAATCCAGACAACAGAAAAAGTACACAATCCCCTTGTGGCAGTTGTGATTGCTTTGCAGAAACACCTAGAGCTGTGAGATGTGGGGAGGGAAGAGAAATAAAGTGCTACTATATCATCAACTAATATGAGGAGGGAAAAATTAATCTTGTATACCAAGAGCCTCTTAGTTGGCAAACAAACTAATACACAAAGACACCAGTCATCTTACTTAGGAAGAAAGGATGACAAACGCACATGCATTTACAAGATGTGCCTCATACCTTGCAAAATTTATTTCCCTTTAGGAACTGAGATTTGCAATTACTCCACTCATTCACTTGAAAACACTTCAGGAGGTTATCAAGTGCCAAGACTCAAAAATGTCTGTTGTAGCTGTTCCTCTTCCTTTTTATTATCACTTCACCAATCTTCACCACCAACAACCTTGACAGAGCCCACAGTAGTCAATGGTCTCATCAATACAGGGAAAGTCACATGTGGTGTCTGTATGGCCGATGAAGGCAATGCAGAGAGGCTTTTCTCACCAGGAAGCACAGGAATTGGCTGTAACGATGTAGGATAGGATTGTCTGAAGATAATTTGAAGTTGCAGAGACTCTTGCTGGCAGAAAAGGTTGTACAGAGATCACAGGGCATGCAGTCAAGCCCCATTATCTCTGGCAATGAAAAATGATCCACACATTACTCCCTGTGCAGAGAGGCCCCATGCAGTCTTTCCCATATTTTGAAGGAAACCCAGCTATATCTTATGCCAGTTGCTACCCAGCTCTCTTTAGGAGGCTTTTCCCTCCCCTCTCTTGGTCTACAGGAAAATTAGTAGACGTTTCAGAGAGGTTAGCTGTGTTAGTCCTTTCAAAAATTGTAGCCAAAAATCAAAGACTACCTTTCATATTTTATTGTAACGTTTTGTGGACACATCCACTTCTTCAGACATATAGCAGCAGAATGAGGTGTATAATATAATATGTGCTGAGATACACATTTCATACCAGATGTTCATTGGTCGATAGGACAGGGGCAAGAGGAGGGAGATATGATTAGTTGTAGAAGTGGTGAGAGGATAGATATGTTAAGAGATCTGCAATACCATTTTAATTGTAAGCCGCCCAGAGACCTTTGGGTAGTGGGTGGCATATAGGTTGTAGAAAGAAAGAAAGAAAGAAAGAAAGAAAGAAAGAAAGAAAGAAAGAAAGAAAGAAAGAAAGAAAGAAAGAAAGAAAGAAAGAAAGAAAGAAAGAAAGAAAGAAAGAAAGCATTTATGGAAAGACACAAGTAGAGTGAAAGGCTCTGTTCAAGACAGAAATGTTCAGCAGCGGGTGCAATTCAAACTCAATTTATAGTTCTGTTTCAGGGAGGTGCTTGCATTTTTAGTGGCTCTTCAAATATAATCTCTTCCCACTTACTAACCTTCCCTTAACTACATAGTTGGTATCTTTTTAAAGTAATTCCAACCAATATACTTTTAATATAGCCAAGTCTGGATTTATAAAATCTGAAGTTACAGTCTTAGAAATTTTCAACTTACAACAGACTGCCGAGGAATTGTTGTTAAAAATCAGGAGAAGAAATCAAGGGTGGAGGGAAAAATCTGATGGAAACAGCTATATTCTTATGTGTTTCCTGGGAACACAAATTCTGTTTACAGAGCAAGGAGGGAGAAAGAACATCAGTAATTATAAACACAGTCCAACAGTGGATGATAGACTTTTACACCTTGAGTTCTTCTCACCAGCACTACAATAGGAGTTGCTTGGAAAAACAAGGAAGAATGTAAATATAGTCTCTCTTTGAAGCCAAAAAGAACAAAGTCCTAGGTATACATACTTCTCATTTGTGGCAAGAGAGCCACGGCATAAAAGAAACAGCTCCAAGTATACAATTGTTAACACCAAAAATAAAATGCAAATGCAAACACATATGATCAAGACACGGATTCATCCTTCCAGTGCTCCTCCTGAACAAGTACTTGTATGTTGAAATTGAACTACCTAAATGAAGGTGGTAAGGGATACCACTCTCCAGGGGAACAGCACCCCCTGTTTCTGCAGGACTTTCTCAACTGAGATATGAATCACAGCCCCAGCCAAAAAAATTCTCCACAAATTAAGCCAAATCAAATAAACTACAGGAGTTATAATTTCACCCTTACATGAGTATATTTCAATAGAACCTTTTGAAATCTAGCGTGGCAATCAGTCCTTCAGCTGTCTTAAACTATATGGATTAAAAATTAATTCCCACTAAGACATACCAATTCAATGAAAGAAGTGTGTCAAAAATGCAGACTGAAAACATACAATTTATTTATTCATTCCATCTACTGTTGTGGTTCCCAACTAATGTTCTTGAACAAAAGTTCCCAGAAGCCTTTACATTCATCACTTGTGTTGATGAAATAATGTTAGTAAGGTGAAGGCTGCTACTGTGTTTTCCCACAAATCTTCCAATCCCAGGATAAACATTCTTGGCTCTTTCAATCATTCCTCATAGGTTTTTCTTTGGTGATAAGCAATCACAAACCAGGAGAGGGTTTCTTGGCCCTACACCAATCCTGTTCAAATTTCTCTCCATGTATTCTGGCTTGCCAATGTCTTTGAAATCTGACTCTTAAGAACTGGATATAAAACATGAATTATTCATATTAACAAAAATGGATATATAAGCATTTCATTTTATTTCATTTTCTCCCCCTTTTTTAACTTTTAGTTTTCATCTGCCTAATTACTTGGAAATTTTTTTCTTCCATTAGTATTATCTAGGTTAAATCTAGAGAAGTGGGAATTTTGAATCTGTAAAAGGGTCAGAATTGGTTGAAACCCAGTGAGGAATACTTCTTAATCATATCAGCCATTTCTTGTTTGCGTTCAAGTTTCTGGTACCCTCCATCTTAGATTGTGCTGTCCACCTGCCTGAGTGTCTCTATAGTGGAACTTGGGAATCAGACTGAAGAAGCTACTTGGATGAGTAGTGAAACATTTTGATCCCATAAGAAAAGTAGTCCAGTTGCCATGACTCACCTCCCAAATAAGCTCACCTGGATGACTAAGAATCTGCACAGATCTATGTTGAAGGAACCTTTCCTCCCTTCTCCCCAATTTCTTCGGATTATTTTTACAGCTGCCACTAGTAAGCCTGCCTGTTTCAACATGTCTCGTTTGGGGGGATCCTCCTTTGTCTTTGGGGCTGATTTTCACCTCTTTGCTCCTGATCCATTTTGGATTACCTTTGCTATTGCCTGTCTGGTATTCCTCCTGGATGACAATATTGTGTCCAGTTGCAGGAAAAAGGTGAAGTAGCAGTCTGCCCTAAAGTATCCTCTTATTTCTCAAAGATTTTATTTCTCCATGGAAAAGGCTTTGGTTTTTCTGCCTCACCTCAGGCACTTTTGAGTTTGTTTTGGCTATGTTTTTGCCTTTAGTCCCACATTGCTAGATGGATGAGAAAGCTGCATTTTTAGAATTTATTTTGCATGCTTCTAAAACCCATCTCATCATTTTTATCACACCATCTCTATTATACATCTCACTTCACAGCTTCCACAGCTGCCCACATTTCACAAAAGAAAAAGAAAAAAACTGGAAGGAGTTAATAGATGACATCTCCCACTTGTCTTTAAACTGAAGTGTTGGCAGCTGGCTGTGGCACCAGGACTATACAATAAAGACAAGACATGAATCTACTACACTAATCCTCAACTACCTCATAAGCAAGATAAATACAAGAATCTTGAAGTTCACTTGTGAGAATTCCCTGGTATCTCTCCTCCTTCAAAATCTTTGGAAGTGTGCTTGATCCATGAACGCTCATGTTAAAATACAAATGTTAATCTTTATGGTGCCACAGTTCTTTAATCTCTAATGTTTTTATGCATTCTTATTTTTGTTTTGTTTCATTTTTTGTCTGATATTTTGAACGAACATATTTTCTGTCATAACTGACTGAGAATTATCAAAATTTTCTCTGGTAGAAATGTTCTACATACCACTAACACTGCTAACAGGTGCTGGCTATTATATACTGTAGAATTAAATTACTCCAGATATACATGATTTACATATGAAAATTAGAGCACAAATCCTCTAATTTAGAGCTCATATTTGTTTTTACAGAACTGATTATTCGTATCTCACCCCAATCAAAATTGGCATAGTTTGCATGGAAGATCTCACACTTTTAAGATGACAAGTTTTGCTTGTAAGTTGTATCATATTTAGCTTTTGTACTGATACAATGCTCCGATATAATTATAGTAAAATCGCAACACTATGATAATATAGAAAAGAAAATATATCTCAGAAGAGGGAACAAAATAATGTATGAATGAAGCTTGTTATTGACACTTTAATCATAGTTTTGTTTGATTAATCTCTGAAGTATATATATATAGATCTGTTTTGTTTTACTTTAATTATCTCAAGTGGAAATAACATTGGAGATATATCAGCAGGGAGCAGGGAGCAGGTCATTATGAAAAGTTGCTAACTTATTAACACACTCCAGTACTTTTAATCCCTCAGCAACTGAATTAATTAGCTAGAGTAGGTTACATACTGAAGTCATTCTACAGAGTGAATTCATTTGCAAGCCCTCCTACTCCCCCCAAAAACCCAAAACAAAAAACAGTTATATTTTAATTGCTAAGGTAACATTTTAGGAAATTCTTAGTCTCAAAGATAAGTACATTTAATAAATGTACTCCAAAATAGCATCACAGCAGCCATGAATCGGCACCAAAATCACTGAGAACCAAGGTTAGATTCTTCTCTGTAAACCCCTGAACTTTGGAAAGGTTTGGGGCTCAGAGAACTGATTTATTAAATGTCAAATGGGGTGGGGGTAGTAGTTAACGAAGGAGTGTGTTAGCGCATGATCCCAATAAAGGGTTAACTTACCAGCTTCACCTCTATTTTGGTAAAGCATGCTGAACACCTACTTCAGTTACTGTAACTACCCACACCCCATTTGGAGCTTCATAACTCATAACTCATACACCCAAACTTTTTCAAATTTCAGAGGACTACCTAGAATCACTTGTGGAAGCTCCCCTGCCATTTTAGTCCTTTAGGACCCAGGGGAGCATAGTGTTTCATTTCATTTTGTAACAAAACTACTTTAACATTTTGTCAAAAATGAAACAAAATGAAGCCACTCCAGAAACTGCCTATCCCTAGTATCCCTAGTTTGGATATTTCTACTACTAAAGTTAATACTAATACTGTAGACCAAAAAACATGGGAAAACTTCTAACATTCATTATCAGACTCTTTCAGTAAGTTCTGAAAGAGAGGCTTTGAAACCCAACTTTTAAACTGAAATGAGGAGCACAAAAATATTAGAATTCTATCAGATTTTCTCTATCAGATTACTCTCATTTGAACAATGTACAACTTTAATTGAAATGAGGAGCACAAAAATATTAGATTTCTATCCAATTTCCTCTATCAGATTACTCTCAACTGTACAATATATGCCAACTATCTGCCCACTGCACTCTTCGCCCCCTTCTCTGAAAGGTCCTTGGTGTGCCTGTTGGCACTCCATCTTTTTATAGCAGGGCTCCTCAAAGTTTTCAAACAGTGGGCCAGTCCACCACCACCAAGACACCACTGGGAGCCAGACCACAGTTCACAAAAAAGGGGAATTAGATGGAAAAGGGGGGAGGGAGGGGCAGGTGGGTGGCGCCCCCCCCCATGATCCGTCCATGATCAGTGCATCTCTGGGGGCCCAGCAATGCCTCCTGCTCCAGATCGCCACCCTGAGGTGTCGCCGCTGGGATCCCTCTGCTGCTCCTCTTCCTCCTCCTCCTCCTCCTCCTACAGTGGAAGTGGCTGGAGTGGCTCTCCTTCCTTCCTTCCTTCCTTCCTTCCTTCCTTCCTTCCTTCCTTCCTTGCATCGGGAAGGAGGTGGCAGCCCAGGCAAACTCAGGCCCCTCATCACCTTCCGGGCGGCCACTCAGAATGAGGAGCAGCAGCTGCAGCAAGGGTGGCAAGGCTGGTGCCACTGCCCGTGGATCTAGCCATGAGCCCTGGCTATCACACCCTCGCTGTGACACAGAGGGAAAGCTGCCTCCTCTCTTGGCCTGGCCCGGCCCAGCTTGACTTGGTGCACTGCAAGTGAGGGAGGGAGAGAGCAAGGGCTGGGAAGGATAGAGGGCTGGCAGGAAGGGCTGCCCAAAACCACCCACAGTCAGCTCACTGGGCGAGCCCAGCCAGACTGCAGTTCTCTACTGGCTCGCCAGCCCGCCCATCACCAACCGGGGACAAATGCAGCCCCTCCAGCCTCCCAGAAACCATGGCCATGCCATCGTTGGCCTTCCCTTCTCTTTGTTCTCCGCCACCTCCTCCTCGCTGGTCTCTAAACCAGTGGTGGTGGCGGCAGCCTCAGCCTCCGATCATGGCTGGGCTCCCTCCTCCCCTCCCTCGCTCCACAGAGCAAGGCAGCAGCTTGGTGGAGTGGGTGGGAAGTAGCTCAATTTCCCCCTCAGTTGCCCACAGTCCATCCCTCAATCGGTCCACTGCCATGGCTGCTCCAGCTCGGAAGGCTGGCTGGCGCTGCCTCCACCTACCCCCTTCCTTCCTCACAACCATAATAACACAGGCGGCAGCCACACAAGGAAAGCAGGCGGGCAGGGTGGAGAAGGAGCATGGGTGGGCCCCCAGGACCATGGAGGGAGTGGGAGATCTTGCAGCAGCCCTCCCACTTTAAATTGCCCTGCTCGGCTGCAGCTGGTGCCCTGACCATTTGGGTGGGGGGTGGGGGAGAGGGAACCTTGCTGTGACCTCCCACTTTGAACTGCCCCACTTGCCAGCATGCCAACCATCTGGGTGGTGGGTGGGGGGAGTGGGGGAAGTGACATAGCCCACCACTTTGAACTACCTCAGTAACAGAAGCAGCTGTGAAGGCTGGCTTGCTTGTGAAGCAGGGGGTAGGTGGGGGGGGGTCTGCAATTGGTCCCAGGGGCCAGATTCAGGACCCTGGGGGGGGCGCATTCAGCCCCCAGACCGTAGTTTGAGGACCCTGGTTTATAAGGTTCATTGATTTAGCTGTTGGAAGTTTTTTCCATTTGGAAGCTCCTAATTCTTTATGTTTTGGCACTGATATATATTGTGTAATATGTGCATTTTTTGCATTTTTGTAAGCAATTATATAATGCATGTACCTTGTAAATATACTTTAGATACTGCTTTTTGGCAGCACTCATATGCATATTTTTGCACACACCTTCCCGTAATATACATAAGTTTGTGCAGAATTCTAAGAAGTGTGACTTTTCAGTTTATATATTCATTCTGGAGATAAATGTTTTGCATGCAAATTATTACAATATTCTTCTCTATTGTTCTCCACAAATACCTTCTAAGGCCAAATGCCAGTTAACTGCCATAAGGACAAAAAACCTGATGCCTTATTTCATTATAGTACCTTAGAGGGCTGCATTTCTAGGTGAGTTCAGATCTAACAGCACAGAGAAAAGTGGTTAGTAGGATGCATGTACAGGGTGGTCTCAAAGATTATTAAAACTGAAGGGTGGCAGCACACATTTTGATAAGTTTTCATAGTCTTTTATAAAATGCATTTAGCTATTGCCTTTTACAGTTGTATAATCAAAACAGAGGTAGTGAAAAACAGAAGGGCTCCAGTATGTGGATTTAACCGTAACATTTTCAGAAATGTGGGAAGTGTGGAAGAATATCCTCAAAAGCCTAGTTAGACCTCATGTGCTTAATTAATGAGGGTTTGAAAAACAGAGAAGGGATTTTTTTTTCCTGTAAGAAATTCATGTCAGCCGGCTGCAAAAGTGAACAGGAGCACTCCACTCTGCAGCAGACTATTTCAGAGCCACTTGTTCTGTTAAAATGCACAGGCTTCCTTCCTATCTTCTGTTTGAATCTGACATGCAAGCTAAAAAAATGGGTGGCAGGATGCTCAGTATCAGATAATTTGTGGTAACAGGAGAGCTGAAGCATATCTGAATTCTTGGCAGCAGCTTAAATATGGATGCATTTCCAAAGCAATGTCACAGGCAACTTTCATTAATCCTTCCTGAAAGGGAGTTAATGCAGGGACTTCTCCAGAAAGTACAAATGTATTGTTGAAGGTCAACAAGATCTAATGTCTGACAAGTAGTGAGAAACAAGTGAAGCCATCATTTGTAAGCTGTCAGGGCTGCATGACAGCAAATATGTCACATGAGAATAACAGATAAAAGTTCAGGAAGGAGGAGAGATAACTTCAGGAAAAACAGGACATGTACAACCTTCTCCTATACTTCCATTACTTGTACACGTCAAGCTTAGCACTAGTTTGGTCATGTTATACACTCAGACCACCACATGAGCAATTCAAAGGAGTTTGCTTTTAAGGTAAGGGAGCTGAAACTGGATATGATTGATACAATGATATCCTTTGATTTTATTTATTCACCAGCATTCCCACCACCAATGCCCTAGCAACAGTGGAGAAGAGAGGAAGAGAAGACAGCACCCTCAGCACCAGAAGCAGCTTCAACCCAGACCAGATATGCTGCTCCTGGACCTGTGTCTGAACACCATGTACTCATGGACACAGGGGACATTGTTTACAGACAGAAGCATGGGTGCCATGGGTTCCCCAGTGTCACCCATTGTGGCTAACTTATACATGGAAGAAGTGGAGAAAAAAGGCACTCAATGCCTTCCCAGGGATGACACCCACCCACTTGTTCAGGTATGTAGAAGACACCTGGGTAAAAATCAAGACTCAGGAAGTACAGGACTTTACAGACTGCATCAATGCAGTGGATCCAAATATCAAGTTCACTAAGGAAGACACCCAAGACAACAGGCTGGCTTTTCTGGACTGTGCAGTTATCATAGGACCTGACTGTGACCTGGCAATAGAAGACTCTAAACCATAGAGTTGAGAGCATCCCACACTTTCACAGAAGCCAACAAGGAGGAAGTCAGGCACCTGAAGACAGTGCTTAAGGTCTGTGGATATCCAAAATGGGCCTTCAACAAAGCAGTGTTCCACCCCAGAATAACAATGGATCAGCCTGAGACGCAGAGCTGATGAAAAAACCTGGTCATTCCTTACATGGCTGGAGTGTCTGAAAACCTTAAAAGGATTTTTAGCAAACATCATATTCCCGTTTACTTCAAATGTGCAAACACACTAAGGCAGAGACTCATCCACCCAAAAGACCTGATACCAAAACATGACAGGAGCGATATAGTACAGTTGTCCCCTGCCATTTCCCTTTTCATATACTGCGGTCCTGGTATATGAAACAAAGGGCTCCTGGGGCAAGCTGCATGGGACTGTTTGAGGCCTCCTGCACTTAGCCCAGGCCTGGTGCTGCCTTGAACAGGCTTTCAATTGGCTTCCCAGGCATGTCAGAGGCCCCAGAAGTGGTTTCTGGTGAATCAGAAGTGACTTCCAGATCACTGGAAACCACTTCTGGGACCTCTGACAGGCCTGAGAAGCTCGCAATAGGCAGGGGATTACTGTATATGCAGTGAGGTGTGTGCAGAAGAATGTGCAGAGCTCTACACTGGAAAAACCGAACAGCCACTAAACAAGACGATGGACCAACACAGGAGGGCCAACAGCCCAGGACCAAAATCAACAGTATAACTTCATTTGGAGGACAAAGGGCACCCATTCAAAGATGAGGATGCACAAGTATTAGACAGAGAAAATAGGTGATTCAAGAGAGGGGTGAGGGAAACCATTCATGTGTGTATTGAAAAACCCTTCTCTCAACAGAGGTGGAGCACTCAGGCACAATCTGTCTTCCACTTATGCAGTCCTTTCATTGATCCCCAGACAAATCAGAAAGCACTTCACACCTCCACCAGCAAGACCACAGCTAATGACCCATACTTAATGGGTGTTAGGAAAGGTGGGACTTTCAGCCACCCCAGATCATTGGACATCTAATGAGCCTATGCAGGCCATTATCCACCTAACAAGCCTATACAAGCAACCATCCACCTAATGAGCCTATTCAGGCCAGGGTGCTGCACAAACAAAGGTGAATTATAAATTGGAGGCCTCACCACTAACTTCCTTCAGACTGATGAAGCTGCTTGGATGAGTAGCGAAACATTTCACTCTCACAAGGAATGAAGTCCAGCTGTAATGACTTACCGCAACTACAAGTCAAAAAATGTGGGAGCCCTCCCAATATCTCTTGAGAAGAAAAGTGTGGTATCAATATTTTAAACAAACAAACAAATACTGTTTTCCTTCAAAATGCCCTTCTACCTTGGGTTATTGTTACGGTGCCTGTCTTTCTTCAATGCTCATCATCTTCCCCAGGGCCTCTGAAATGTTACCCTTTTTGAAGGACCAATGTTGACACATTTTGCTTCTTTCTTTGAAGCCCTTTAATACCTTCAGTACTGAGTGGAAAGAGTATTGTATGTAGCTCCAGGAAAAGCCTGATGCCATAACTTACCCTCTAGTTTCCCAAAAGTTTCAACTCCCAGTGAAAAAGGTTTCCATTTTATTGCCTCATTCGCAAAGCCTTTTAGAATTTATTTCAATGGTATTTTTGATCTTACCACAACACTGCAAAATACCCCAAGGGTACAGTATTTTTTGTTTTCTTTCTAGCACACCTCTCATCGCTCTGCAATTTCCCTAGTCATTCAAACTTGCTGAATCTGAAAGAGACCTATGAAAGAAATTATCTTATGACAACTTCCCCAGAACTTTCATTTAGATGTTTTAAGGGTGGAAACTGACTGCAACAGAGATGGCTAAACCGTGAAAAACAAGACGTACACATATTTCACTCAGTTGTTACCTCTTAGCTGAGCCAAGCACAAGGCTCCTGAACCCCACCCATGAGAATTTCTCTGAGTCTCTCCGCCTTTGAAAATATTTTCAAAAGGAATTTAGTTTCTAACAAATTGAATACGAATGCTTAGGTTTCTTATGGGAAAACCTCTTGGCACATTGTTTTAAACACAGCACTGCTACACACCGCACAGTGCGAAGTAAAATATAATGCATTCTATTTGTTCTGCACACAGAGATAAAATACAAAGATAGATTGGAATTCTCTGAGCAGCTACTCAAAATAAATACAGTGGTACCTTGTATAAAGTAATTAATTCGTTCCAAATGAAATTATGTTAAGCAAATTTTCCTTTATACAAATTCCCATAGGAATGCATTGAAAATGGAGTAATCCCATTTTTATGTTGTACGGATTCTCCCCATAGGAGATTATGTTAAGCAAATTTCCCCTATCTCCGGAATTTTTTATGTTGTACAAATTTTATGTTATACAAGTTGTTTGTTATACAAGGGTCCACTGTAGTCTCTAATTTTCATATTTTAAATTTGGTGAAGCCGTAGGAAATGAAAAGGAATTTTCCCATGAATAGGTTATAATCAACCAATTGGATATGTAACACTATACATATCTGTATAGTGTTACAGCCAGGCATGCTAGAGCAAGTCTCAGTGCTTTGCATAGGAACTACCAAGCTGTGCATGTAACCCAAACCTTTTAGACAAGTCATACAGTCTAGGGGAGGTGAGGAAGACTGAGGTACAGTAGTTATCTATTAATAATGTATTTCAAGCTGTGGTTCCTGATGAGTCCCCAGAAGCCTTCACCACTAGCTGTGATGGTCCAGATTTCTAGGAGTTGTAATCCAAAAGTTTTAGTCAAAAAACATCTGGGAACTCAAGGCTGGAAATCACTGGTTAAAGATAAATAGTAATATAACAGTCTTCAAGACCATAAATACATAAGCATGACTGAATTATAAAGATAGGTTCCAAAGATTTCTGCTATGACAGCCATCTACCATTCAAGGCAGACTGCTTGCTCCATTCCTCCTTCATACATCTAGTATTTAGAATATCTATGCATTGGCATATTCAATTAAATTAGCTCATTCAAGCCAATTATCTGAGTCAAATGATTTTTACTTTTTATTACATCATATCTCCCCATATCTAGATCACGTATGATTGTGCATCTTGGCAAGTTAATTGCTAGTAAAAAAAAAACAGCAGGACCAGAAAGTGTGCTGTCATAAAAGAAATGTCTGTTATATTTCAATATGAAAGTAAAGAAATCATATATTAGATATTTGAAGAAGTACATCCATTCCTTACTTGTACATATTTTATATAAAGTTTATTCAAAGCAAATTTAAAACTACTGTCTCCTACAGTATTATGGGATAATGTTGTTTTTATTTTTTTAAATTAAAAATATAAACTATAGTTTGTAGTTATCAAGAATTAAATATCTGATCTTCAGAAATTTGAAGGGAGATTACATTAATTTTGCCATAAGGCCACAACACAATTTACTATGAATCTGTCAGACAGCATTACCACTAGCATTTTTCAGAAACGGCAACTCCACCAGAGTTTTTAGAAAATAATCTTTATTTTGATATATGCTTTCCTCCCCCATCAGCTATGTCTTTGCCATAAACCAGCTATTTCTGAGTATATGGCATACTCATTGGAAGAGAACCTGTGACTTCTCCCAGAGATAAAGATAAAGAACGTCAGTACAACTGTCGACATGTTTTAGATTCTAAAGTTTGATGTGTATTATTTATTTAACATGTCTCTCACCCTCTCACCCATCTAGTGGTGAGCCACTGCTTTTGGAGGCTAACAAAACAACACATAGAGCAACATTTAACTCAAAATAACACATAAAGACAACATAAGTGTTGCCTTTCTTGTGTAAACTTTCTTTCATCTTTTTGTAGGTCTTACTTTTCTTTTGCTCTTGGCATTTCAAATTGCCTGATCAATTTTTCATCCAACACTGTTGTGAGAGCCATTGGACAAACATGAGAATGTGATCAACAAGGTCTGTCAGCATCAAATCAGAATCTCTAGGAGGGCAAAGTGGTGAAGGACCTGGAACTCAGTGAAGACTCTTTGCTTTCTGAAATTTAACACTAATGGAAGGGGAAAAATCCACCTGAATGAGGCTCTCCTTTTAATGTCAAACTAAAGAACTAATGCACAAAAATCTAAAGATTACTTGAAAGCACTTTGGGGCCTCTGAGGGCCTTTCTAGGCATGTCGCAGGACTCAGAAATGGTCTCTCAGACCCACAAAGTGCTTTCAAGTGATCCTGAGGTAGCTTCCTGTTTTCCGGAAGTCACTTCCAGTTCATGGGGAAGCCCTTTTGGAGCCTCCAACTGGCCCGGGAAGGCCCCTGCAGGCCCATTTGAGTACAAAAGCCCCCAGCTAGCCCCCCCCCCCCAGGCCCAACCTGACCTGCATCCACATATTGCAGATTTTCAATTATTGTGGATTGGGTCGGGTCCCTAACCCCCACAATAGGTGGGGGTTACTGTACCTACAAATGCCTGAGGAAAACCGAGATTCTAAAAGTATATTCATGTACAGCAAACATGTCCAAAGTCTGGCCTGTGGGCCAAATGCGGCCCCTTTTCTAATTTTGAGTGGCCCAGTAAGAGCGAGCGAAGGGAGGGAGCAAGTGAGGACGGCAATAGCCGGCAATTATGCACTCACCCATGTTGTTCCTGCCTTAGAGAGACAGACAGAGGAAGGTTGGAAGGAAGGCCACCTCCCCTTCCTTCCTTCCTTCCTTCCTTCCTTCCTTCCTTCCTCCTCCTCCTCCCCCCCTCCTCCTCCTCTTCAGCTGACATGCCCCACCATAAGATGAAGAGGGTACCCCGACGGGACTGGTATCCTCCTCCTTTCTCCCTGGCTGGCCCCATTGGAATTTTTGGCAGTGCTTTGCACTCCGGCTTTCATCTCTCCCTGTGGCTGACTGAGGCAGAAAATGCATAATCTGGGCTGAGGGAGGGTTTTTTTGGGGGGAGGGGTTGGCTGTTGTTCTTTTTCTGTTGCTGCTGGTGGGGTTTGAGAGTCTAGCAATCACTCGTGAAGAGGAAGAATATGAGGGGGGTCACCAGTGCAAAAAAAAAAATTCTGGCTGCTGTTCCACGTGGCCCATGGTGGACACCTCTTCGAGGAGGCCAAACAGAGCAGGTGGGAGTCCAGAGAGGAGTCTGGAGAGGGGGAGCTGGCAGTGGGCTGTGGGGTGGGTGGACCCTCGCGCAGGCTCTGGCAGGGAGCACCAGAAAGCTAGCCCAGAAGAGCACCGAGAGCCGGCATGATGTGGGAGCTGCTGTTCTGCCGCTGTTGCAGTCACTACTTCTGCTCCTTCTGCTAATGTTAATGGTTCAAGGAATGTCAGGCTGAATGATCGGCCCTAACACATCTTTACCTCACCAACTCTGGCCCTCCTTGCAAAAAGTTTGGCCACACGGATATACAGTATATTCAAGGCAGCATCCTATGGGAGATGCCCCAGAAGCACTGAAATGCATGAAAGAAGCTATAACAACCTGCTGATCAAACAAAGCCCCCAGTCCTCCTAATCATTTTTCCTGGTTCAAATAACTAAAATACACAAGATGATTTTTTAATAATTTGCTTTCTCTCTCATAGCAGATAGATATTTTTTCAAGCCCCTGAGAGATCCATGATTCTAAATTCTTAGAAGCTTTTAATCTGGATTTGTTGAATTGTGTACAGATCTGAGGGTTTCATAATCTTCAAGCAGGATTAATCAGTTAATGCCTAGCATAAAATGTTCCAAAGAAGTATAAAAATACAACCATGACTATATATGTACAGGCTTAATCAAAACAGGATGAATAAGCCTAAATTTTTCTACCATACAAGATGGTATGCTGAACAAATATAGTCTAAATGCCCATGACATTGGGAAATGCTAGGGCTAATGCTAAAAGAACTATATCTAGCAGTAATTTAGGCAGAAGGCTTTCAAAACCAGTTACACAAAGGACTCAAACTGTAATTGCTCCTCACCCAAAAGATTAAGTGTGCAACAGAATTATAAAACAGAAAACAGCCCCCAGCTTCATATTTATTTAAAATAGCTGTATACAATGTAATGCAGCATCCAAAACACAAATCAGTGTACAACCTGAATTTCATGCTGGCAACTAAACCATCTATTGTCCTCATTTAACAAAATTCTTAGAAAAATTTAATAAAAGCACATTATACCAATTATATTATTTCAGATAATTGGGATGCTGAGGCTATTACAGTTTTATTATTTTACCATTTTCCCTTTAGTAGGAAAAAAAACACCCACACCCACCAAACCATAACAGCAAAACAGATTTAGCTAAATTGATGTTACGAATAAAAGATAATTATAATTTTTTTTCCGGATGGGGTAAGAACTCTTAACCAATATTTCCTGATTGTATACCTAATGTTTGCACCCTCAGCTTTAAAAATGTAACTTTAAAAGACAGATTGCAGATATCTTATCAAGCCATACCATGTTTTTTAATGTCCCACTCTACAACAGCCAGAAAATCAAATTATCTAAACCTATTTGATGATGGTTTTCATATCACAATTTATATAATTTGCCTTTAAATTTTAGTCACCATATTATCTTAAACCTGATGTTGACCTGGAGTGCCAACACTGAAGTATTGGTTAAGAAGGCCCAACAGAGATTATATCTTCTGAGACTTCTCAGGAGGGAACAACTGTCTAAGAAATGGTTGGTAACCTTCTACCGGGGCTTTATAGAAAGCACGATCACTTACTGCCTCTGTGTCTGGTTTGCCAGTTGCACAGTGGCAGATAGAAGGGCACTCCAGAGGGTCATAAACACTGCTGAGAGGATAGTGGGCTGTCCTCTTCCTCCTTTGGAAGAATTATACAACTCCAGATGCTCAAGGAAGACATCTAGAATTTTGAGAGACCCTTCGCATCCTGGCCACCAATTTTTTGAACTGTTGCCGTCTGGCAGGAGATACAGGACTCTTAGGTCAAGGACAAATAGACTAAAGAACAGTTTTTATCACAGAGCGGTATCCAAGTTAAATGTGACAGTTTTAGCACCATCTTAATCAGTTTTTAAGTAGTGTTTTAAATTTTGTAAGCAATTTTAAGAGTTTTTAATATTTTGTATGGTGTTTATGTGTTTTATGTGTTTTATGTGTTTTGTATGTTTAGAGTGTGTAGTGGAACAGCACTCTAATTTCGTTCTGCATATCTTGCGTATGCATAATGACAATAAAACTCTATTCTATTCTATTCTATTTATGGATGGAGAAAAACAAGCTCCAAATGTCAAGGATGCAGCTTCTGCGGTAACAGGCCACTTCTATTTGAAGTTCACAGTTGTAGACATTGTTCAAACAAAATAAAAGCAGACAATTTATTCATTTATTTATTTATTTTAGAGTATTTTTACCTTGTCATTCTCCTTGGAAAAGGACCCAAGGCAGCCTACAGTAATGAGGGATATTATACAGTCCATTACAATTAAGACATGTTCAAAGAGCTATGAAGTAAGCCTGCTGTATGTTGCATTTTACAAAAGTCAGGGTGATTCTTCAGTACGATAAAAAGGAACCATAGCTTGGACATGTCACCCTTTTCCTGATTTGATTGTTGTAAGGTACCACACACACACACACACACACACACACACACACACACACACACACACACACACACACACACACACACACACACACACACACACACACACACACAGTCTGATCTTGCAGCATATGAAGACATAAAATCATTAGTTAACTTTATCAGAACGATAGTACATTGCTGAAACCTATCTGCAGGATTCTTCTATCATTTGTTAAAGTTCAGATAATTTTTCACTAAGCCCATTTTAAGTGAAAGAAAATCATTAAACATTTTACTATGTACTGAGCCAAACTTTGCTCTCTCTCTCTGTCCATTGTTTATTTTCCATCCTAGTTATTCCGATCGATACAGGATGATAGATAACATTAGAGAAGCAAACTATTGTAATACTTTCTGTTCATCACATACCCTTTTAATACTACAGTATTTTGTACTTGGCAATGGAAAGATTTCAAGGATACTTATATTTCCTGAATCCTCTGAAATTTCCACTATCCCACACCCATCCACCTGTCAAATGAGGGTGACTCATTTACAACTAAAGTACAGTCGTCCCCCGCCACATCACACTTCATATATTGCTGTCCTGGTATACTGCGGATTTACCAGGACCACAGGCGCTGGTGGGTGGCAGGGCAGCGGATGCGCAGCGCTGGGCTCGGGGCAAGTTCCAGAGGCCCAGCACAGGCCCACTGCATGGCCTGGAAATCACTTCTGGTCTGCTGGAAGCCACTTTTGGACCCTGTACAGGCTCCAGAAGCCCAGTACAGGCCCTGGAAGTCATTTCTGGTCTGCTGGAAGTCACTTCCAGTTCATGAGATGCTACTTCTGGGACCTTTACAGGCCTGGAAAGACTGCCAGAGACCCATTCTGGGCAGCATCAGGCCTGAGGTGAGTACAGGAGGCCCCCCACAGGCATGCTGGTCCCATCCTGACCCACAGACAAAGGTGTTAGCATACTGCAGATTTTCCTTTATCGTGGGTGGGTTGGAAACCTAATCCCCATGATAAACAGGGGAGTACTGTATATCAAATCTGCTTCTCAAAAAGAGGACCTGTATGGCAGTACAGAATAGATCTGTTTGAGCAATTGTTGGGTTCTGCAACAAAATGTGATATAAGTGGATGGATAGGACTAAATTGTCCTGTCTTTATGCAATGGAATTAAACCATTCTGATGTGTATATGTGTACGGTCATAGCATATCATGCTTCAATGGGCAGACATGCCACTAAATATGGAGTGTCATATGAGGGTTTTTTGTATCTTTTTACTTTTTCTTTGCCAACACATGATGAAGCTAGGTGTGGTATATTGAGATAATGATGAAATAATGACAATTGTGTATAAAATGTTGCTTCCATGGCCAATGACTGAACTAAAAAGAAAAAAATAGTATGTGTAAAAAGTAATTTGTTTCAAGCTTTGCCCCACGCAATATTCAGTCAAGTAGTACAGCTCATTCTCAGCAGGCAAAAAATCCTGCTTAGGAAACACCTTCTTCATTTACCAAGTTATTCCGTCTTCCAAAAACCTGCTGCTGGTCTAGACACTGAAGACTGGCTGCTTCAAGACTCTGGTATACATTTTTATATTCAACAAAATGCAAAGTGATAAAAATGCTTCTCTCTCCTTGAAAGGGTCAGTCACAATATTAAAATAAAAGCCTTTCAGTGTGTTTTCTTACTGCCAGTCCCGACACATTTGTAGCTTTTATGAAAAGACAGACCTACATTAAAGGATCAAATGGAAAATAAAAAACCTTCTAATTATATTGTTACAGCCAGCCTATCTTCCCAAACAGTTCATATTTGTTAAATCTGTTATTTAGGCTGTCAAGACTAAAAATATGTGATTGTATACTTAACCTTGGTAGGAAAAAAAAGACAGATTTGAGAGAGGGGGAAGGAAAGAAATCAAGGAGACACTTTTCTTTTGTTCTTTTCTTCTTCCTAGTGGAGCCTCATGGCACAATGGTTAAATTGTAGCACCGCAGCCAAAACGGTGTTCACTACCCAGGGTCCTATCCTATATAGCCAGCTCAAGGCTCACTCAGCATTCCATCCTTTCTAGGGTTGGTAAAATGAGCACCCAGCTCAATGGGGGCTGGGGTGTGTGATATGTAACCTGCATAATTAACTTGTAAACTGTCCAGAGAATGCTTTCTGGGTTTTTTTATTGTTCTGTTTTTATTCCGGTGCAAAAGCATAAAAGTCATAAAAGTAAGGCCAACACAACTACAGAACTGTACGATTACAAAAACAGTACTGATATAATAATTCGTAATATACATAAAGATATTAGAGAGAAAAAACAGAAACAGGAAAAAATAGAGAATTTTCTAGATAAAAACTAGCCCATCTCCTTAGTGTGAAATTTAATCAAATACAAACAAAATTTAGCTACTTGTTTAGTAAGAAAAGAGCTTTCATCATTTAAAAGTCTTTCCAAACCCACCTCATTCGTGTCTACTTTTAGTCTATCTAAACATGGGTGAATAAAACTCTCTTTATAGGGGTGATGAAAGGGACAATGAAAAAACATATGTGCCATTGAGTCTACCTCCCTTTGGGAGCACATCTTCATAAGTAATCTTCTTCTATCTCCCTTCCAAAACCATTGAATAGATAATTGAACAGCGGGCCACAGCCTGGGCAAGTTTGGTAGTATATAAATGGAAATAAATAGATAAATAAATAAATAAATAAATAAATAAATAAATAAATAAATAAAGGCTCTCTGATAAGCAGGATCTTCAAGTTGTGAGAGAGAGTTGGTCATTCTCATAACACATCTGGTCTCCATAGAAGCCCCAATCAAAGGAGATTGTGCTATATCCCATTGACACTCCAAATCTTGAATCTTTTGTTTAATAAGTGCTTTGGCCTGTGTAGTACTCTGATCTAGACAGAATAACATGGCCTTGGGTAAGCTGCCGAGGTGTTGGTGGGCGGAAGGGTGCATTTGCCCTGGGGCAGGAGGAGGAAGCCATGCAACCTCCTACCAGCAGTCCTCTTCTCCCCCGGCTAAGGCTTAGCGATCCTTAGTCGGGGGGAAAGGAGGAAAGGCACTATCTGGTGGAGTGTGCCCCTTGGCTGGGTGTTGCAAGCAGGCATGCAGGCATGATTCGGGGCTTTTCGGGGGCTGGCAGTGGCACACACCGTCAGACCAGGACCCAGTGCCTGATTTCAGCGGAGAGAGTCATGGCGATTGCTGCCTGCGGGTGGCCTCCGTGGGCTGGCCCTCGGTGCCTGGGGCCTCCCTGGGCATGCTCCCCCTCTGTCTGTTGTCTGCCCACCTGGCACCCTTCTCCCACTGCAAGTGGAGCGAAGGCAGTGCCTGTCCCGCCGAGGAGTCCAGCATGCCCCCTCGGCCCCTGGAGAGTGACTGAGTGACCAAGTGCGAGCACGGGGGCCATGCTGGGTGGGTGAGACATAGTTGTGGGGGTGAGGAGATGGCACAAAAACTGATGTTGTCCCCAGGTGCTCCAAACTCCAGATATGCCTCTACCAGGATGTCCCCAGAAAAAGGAATCATCAATCACTTCTGAGTACTCTCTACTGTGGGGGACCCTGAAAAGGATTGCCATAAATCAGAATTTACTTGATAGCACATTTATCATCATAATTATTATTACACACTTTAAAGCTAGATTCTGAACTTTCCCTATACATTTACCTTATACAGGTGTTCAATTTCATTTCCTCAAAATCAAATCATTCCTGCTCCTTCTTCCCCCTTCCATTCCTGGAAACAGTTGACAAAACAGTAGTATCAACCTTGTTGAAACAGGACAGTGGTGAGGTTGAAATCTTCAGTAAGGAATCAAATAGATTATCAAAGTTACTAACTTCTCACATCATACACGTCGTAAAAAGCAGCACAGGCTTTATAGGTGACAAGTGGGAACTAAGTCCATCAACACCTATCTCAAACACAAATCACTTCAATATATCTTTCAGCCAGTGAAAGTTAGTATAGGCTGTCTGAGACTTTAAGGCTGATTGTTTGAAAGGAGAGGCACCAAAGCCTATCTTTCTGCAACCTACTATTTCTTTTTTTAAAAATCTAGATGAATGTCTCTTTTATGGAGAGTTGGGAAGTAGTTGCTTTTTGGGGAAGAACTTTTTAGAAGAACTTTTGTTTAATCAACCAAACCTAGACTGAACCTCAACCATGATACAAAAATGTTTTAAACCAAAGAAAAATTGAAGGGCTATTCTTGCATGTGTACAGGCAATCATCCATCCTTAAACAACTACTCATACATGAAAGGCAATAACAGAAGGAAACAGAGAAAGGAATAAGGCTGTGTCACAAAACTAGATGCCACTTGTGCCCCCATGTCTACAATGACAACAATGCTGGCCACAACATCAGGTGCTTTATGTACTTGTTCATTTATGTCACATTCTGCCAACAGTGAACTTCTGCTTTGTACAACAAACAAGACAATCACTGTATGAAAAAAATGAAGTCTGACAACAGGAATGGCAACAGAGGAAAAAACAGTGTCAGAACACTGCGGCCTCCCAGGGCACTCGGTTATCAATTTCGAAGTGACTACTATAGAAGAAAAGAATTCTGAAGGAATTCTAAAGAGGAAAGCACTGAACATTGGCTGTATAAATAAGTTTCAACGTATCTTTGAGGGCCTAAATAATTATCAAAGCTTCTAAGCACACTATAGATTAATAACCAAATATTTGTTAACATATTATAGTATAAAATAGATTTTGATAGACTTTGAACTCTGTTCCATAAAAAAACTATTAACATTTCTGTAACAACCAACTTTACCTGCATTCATCTTATCACATTGTCTTTGTCTGCTGTTTAACAGCTTGATAGCCTCATCCCCATGTTAATTAACCATTCTTGCCGTATTGTGTGCATCTTCATCTGGTGTCAAGGAACCGTCCTGGGTCCTCTCCCAAAGGCTTCCTCAGATCACCTCTGGACTTAGTAAAAATACTTAAACAGACTGTGTACTTTTAAAATACACCAGCCAAACTGCCACCATTAATTCAATGCTATGGATTTAGCCTCTCCCACCTCTGGGCAAAAACCAAACCAGTTGTAAAATTATTATTTTTATTAAAAATAGTTAGTTAAAGAATTATGGAAAATAAGTCAATTCAAAATACAGGTAATAGTTCAGTCTTTGGCAATCAGTAAAATAATAAATCTATCTGACTAATCTAAGTTACACTAGCCATTGTGGCCCTATCTATGCGTAGCATATTCTATCCAAACCTATGCAAGCATATTGAAGACAAAGCTCTCTATTAATTCTATTGTCTCTAACTTTAAAGCATTCACATTCTCAGCAAATCACCCCCCCCCCTCGTCCATCCTTTCCAACTCATTGTTCAATCATCTGGCTAGTTTTAATGATAGTCCATGTTGTACAGCGTTCCCATGCGATCATCTCACAGCGATTCCTTAATTAATTGTTGGCACTGGTGTTATGGCTTCATTCTTCTTGGATGGCACAACAAAGCTTCCATCTTGCTGGTTCCCAGTAGATAAGACACCTGCAAATAATTGCTTGTACAGAACATGGCAAAACATTCTCACACAGAAATAGAAACTGCTTCTTGCTGTCTGCTGGTGTTCTAGCCTGAATGAGAAGACATGTAACTGAACCATATAGACTCCATCTTTGATCCTTTCTCCTTTCCTTCACATCTGGACATGTTTTTTACCCCCATGCACATAAATTCAGTTCTTCAAAACACCTAAGTATTGTGAATCTGCAATGTTCTGCTTCTGTATATGAATCAAAACACCAGGAAATGATTCAAGCTGATTTTTACTATGTAAAGCTTGACATTCTGGATGGGAACGAAACGGGAAAATTGACTTTCATTTCATTCCATTTCATCCCCCCGCATTTCATTTCACATCGTAAGTAATGAAATTTTTCCAAAAAAAATCATTACTTACAAATAACAAAATGAAATGAGGTAAGGGAATCCCCTGGCAGTGGGGCTGAGAGTGGAGTGCTGTCAATTTTCCCATTTCATGCCCATCCCTAATGTCAAACTTTACATAGTAAAAAGCAGCCTGAATAATCACTGGCAGCAATCAAGATGATTTACATACTAGATCCCCTCTTGTGCTCACTGCCATTAACAAAGTGACACTAAGCAAGGGAAAATCCTCAAAGCTGACTCCTCAGTTAAACTCTTCTCACCCAACCACAAACCAATTGTCAGGGCTGTTTTTGACAAGTGTGAATGGTAGTGTGAAATGTGGTGTTAAAAGAAAAGCCTTGCAGATACCACAGAGAGAAGGTGGAAAAATGGGTGCTGAGTCAAGTCAAGCCTGAACTCCCATTTGAGCAAGAAGGAGTAACAGAGGCTATCCTACCTGGCATACATAATAAGAATACAGAAGTGATCAGGAAATACAACATTGCTTGGGAAGTGGGGGATGGGGAGAGTAGGAAGAGAGGAAGTCCCATCATGAGACTGATTGTCTCAATAAAGGAAGCCACGGATGTTAGTGTGCAATACCCAAGCAGAACTTGCTAGAAGAGACAATATGGCTAGGAAGGGGGGGTCAAGAAAAGAGAACAATCTAACATGAGACTTTATTGGTTTGCAAGGTCTGACCAGAGTTGTTAACTATACAACAATTTGAAGGTCATTAACTCATTTAGTCACCACACATCAGAAGTAACTTTATGGTACATAACATTTTGGAGGGTTTATTATTATTATTATTATTATTATTATTATTATTATTATTATTATTATTATTATTATTATTATTATTATTATTATTATTATTATTATTATTATTATTATTATTATTATTAACCAAATACAGTAATTATATATTGACAAGATAAATGGAGTTATAAACTATAACAGGATATAGCCACCAAAGCTCTGCTAACATCCCCACCCACAGTAATTTCACAAACACATGACCCTCTGAATATTTGATTTTCTCATTTTTAAAAATATATTTTAAAATATATTTTAAAATGTTTTTACAACCAAAGAAAGAGTCCCTTTCTCAGTACCAATGCCTGTTTCGCCATTTAAATGTTCTCATCCTGAAAGTCAGCTAATTGGGCCCTGACTGACTGGGTTCAGATTGACCCAGATGTTGAACTGATTTGCCCTTTGAAGACATGTGTCTTCCCCTTTGATGACTACCCTGCGCTTTTGTCATGCAAAAAATAATGTGTTTATATATTGCAAAATGGTATGCTATTTTCCATATATGCAAAATGCCCCTTTCTGGAGGACTGTCACTCCATTACTCTTTAATAGACATGGGCACGCAGCGGCGAAAATCTCGTTTCCGTTTTCGGTTCTCGTTATCGTTACGCAACGGGTAACGGTAACGAGAATTACTCCGCTCCAGCTCGAACCCGAACCGAAAAAGAAAAAATGGGTCTGATTTTTCGTTGTCGTTCATGGCATCGCGGCCATGTAGCACAGAAAAAAAGTTTAAAAAAACCCGATTCCCGGCCAAAAAAGCAGGCGAAAATATGCCTGCCTCAGTGAGGGCACCTACCAGAGAGGGGTGGTTTCTGGGGGGTCCCCGGCCTTCCCCCCTCCTGTCCTGGGCTGCTGGTACCAGGCTGGGGGGGGCATCCTCGTCGTCTCCATTTGCCATGCGGTGGGGGGGATCCAAAATGGCGACCACAATATTTATTTTTAAATTGTGGTCCAAAAACCCACCAAAGCACCACAGAAACATTTGAAAATTAGGTATTTTAAATGCCTGATTTTTTTATAGTACCAGCAGTGGGTTTTTCTTGCAATAAAACATCTCCATTGATTTTATTTTATTTTATTTTTATTTTTATTTTTTTTACACCTGCGCAATGATGGGCTGGCCATGGGATGGGACCATGCAAATTTTTGGACCCATTCCACCAATCGCATGGCCAGGTTTTGACTGAGACTTCTGGATGTGCCAGAGGGCATAAAAAGCCCACTAACACTAACCCTAACCCTAATCTTAACCCTAACCCTAACCCATACGCCAGTACACTGTCCTTCTTAGTGGGTCAGAGGCACCTAGAGGTGCAGCTCACTAACCCACCCTAACCTTAACCGTACCCCTAAGCCTAGCCCTTACCCTAACCACAACCCTAACCCAGATCCGTACGCAAGTACACTTTCCTTCTTAGTGGGTCACAGGCACCCAGAGAGGTGCCTCCCACAGCCCACTATCCCCTACCCCATCCCATTCCCTAACCTGTACGTCAGTACGCTAGTACGCTCCCCTTCTTAGTGAGTCAGAGGCACCCAGAGAGAGAGGTGTCTCTGCCACTTACCCCCCCACACCCTAACATAATGTAATGTAAAATGTATGGTACGCGGCGGCTTTGCATTACGCTTCCCTTCCCTTCCCTTCTTAGTGGGTCAGACGTCAGAGGCACCCAGAGAGGTGCCTCCCAGAGCCCACTTACCCCAACCCCAACCCCAACCCCAACCCCAACCCAATCGACAAACGACAAACGGAAACGACAAATTTTTGAAAATTATTGCGACAAACGGAAACAACCCGAAACGGACCCGCCCCAACAAACGACAACTCGTAACATCATTTTTTCTGGTCGTGCCCATCTCTACTCTTTAAAGAATGCCTGATTTTTAATTGTTCAAAAAAAACTCATCTTTTCACTATTTCGGTGATCCTTCATTGCTTGTGAAAATCTCACTAACCAGCAAGAGAAGCTACAACAATGTATCTACTTTGCAAGGCTCCTGCTGCTATGCCTGTTACATGCATGCTTAGTCTTATAACAAAGTGGCTATTTTACCTTTTGAAGGACTTTTTGAGGAATAATATTTTAGCCTCTGCACCCTGGATTATTTACTGATTAAAAATCAATTCAGATCAGGCCAACAATTTTCTTTCAAAAATTGAAAAAGATTGGTCTTTTTTTATTTGTATGAGTAATTTTATATCTAGGGATGTTTAGAGTTACTTTTTTAATAGGGTGGAAATAGTTTTACTTTTTAAAAAATTATAACTTGAAAACCATTTAGCCAAACTTCCCAAATCCGGCACAGAGAAAAAAGCTGACTGTTTGCTATAGCTGAGCCAAATTTTGTCTCGATGCAAAATCCAGGTTCAAAGCTACAGTTTTTGTTGTGACAGCAATAATTTTTATTGCCTTGTAGACAGTTGCAACTTACCTGCATTACTGTACAGGTGTAATATTAATGGACATGTATTCTGACTTTATAATGAAATTGATTTTGATTTATGCAAGCTCACATTAGAAGAACTATATTGCTCTTTAATCTGATGCAGCATTTTCACTTTCTCCTCTCCTATAATATTTATTTTGACAACATATTCCATTTTTGTCACAGGCCTACCATTCCCAGATCACTAGATTCCCAAAGGTATTTAAGCCCTTTGTGACACATAGTGCTTTTTTCTCACCTTACTTCAGTGTTCCCAGTAGAATATGCTTCAAAGCTGCATGTTAAAACATGAGCAGCTCGGGGACTATGCATGTACCACTGCACACCCACAATACATACTGTCTGACATATGGACATTTGGCACACAGAAGAGTTGTCATTTAGATATTCTGCTTTTGTATATACAGACAAACATACACAAATACAGGAGAATTTAGCATCCAGTTGCTACACTGATCAGCACTTTAGAAATGTCTCAGATAGACTTTTAGATAGGCAATGATATCCTATGTAGAAGAGATGTATGTTGTGTTCTAAAGAGCTACTAACACTGATTAAATCATACTTGACAACTTATCAAAAACATGCTGCTGTAGGGTGTCATACATTTCACTGCTCTATAGGATTCTTGCATGTCTCTCAAGGATTTAAGGAATTTAGATGGAAAAGAAATACTGGCCAATCATCTGGGTATTTTCAACAGAGAAATTACATTGTGACTAAAGATGGGCACAAAACTAATTTTTAATTCATTTTGTTATTCGTTATTTGTTTCATTGCGCAATAAAACAAATAACGAATTGGCCCATCAAAGAAAAAACAAAACAAAACAGAAATTTCCATTTCGTTTACTTCATTTTTCATTTTTGCATAGGAATGCATTGAAGCAATGCATTTCTATGGGGAAAAGCAGGCGGTCCCCCCCCAACGCGGGGGAAACAGCAGGCTTTTTCCCCTCGCTGAAGCCACTGCCAATCAGGTGTAGTGTAGGCTTTGGCAGGAAAAAAAGTTTAAAATACCTGCCCTTTCCCCCACCCGCTTGGGCTCGATCGGGTGGGGGATTTCAAAAAAATAAAAAATGTGCCGACCCAGCCCACGGGCCAGCTGGTCGGCACAATAAGTAAAAATAAATAAATAATTTTTTAAAAACATGCCAACCTGGCCTGTGGGCCAGTTGATCAGTGCAGAAAGGAAAAAATTAAGAATTATAAAAACTGTGCGGAACAGGCCCGCGGGCCAGCTGGTCGGCATGATATAAAAAAATAAAAGTAAAAAATTTAAAAAAACACATTGACCCAGCCCATGGGCCAGCTGTTCAGCATGATAAGAAAAACTAAAGTATATTAAAAACGTGCTGACCTGGTCCGTGGGCCAGCTGGTTGGCACAATAAGAAAAATAAAATAAAAATAATTTTAAAAATCGCACTGACTCAGCCCACTGTTAGACTTTTTAAGTAAATACTGTCCTGACACCAATGAGAGTTTATGTACAGTACTATGAAGGAAACATATGTAGTGTTTCATGAACAAATAGAGGTTTTTCTTTTGCCTGTTCTGTGGGGCCTTCATTTTATTAATGCATGCTTTTGGTCTTTAAGTAAGACAGTCATTTCCAAACCTGAGTAACCCAGACTGCAGTTTCCTAAAGCCTTCACCATTAACTGTGCTGGCTGGGGTTTCTGGTAGCTGCTGTCCAAGAGCACATGGACTACAGTTGCTCTTGGACTGCAACTTTCCAAGGTCCGAAACCACTAAAGTAAGCTATTCAATATAACACATAATTTAAAATTCTAGAAATTAATAATAATAATAATAATAATAATAATAATAATAATAATAATAATAATAATAATAATAATAATAATAATAATAATAATAATAAAAGCTCAACATATTAACTCAGTAGAGTTATCTCAAGCTTTTCGAAACACCAGGTATGTTACTGGGACAAACTATCTCCATGAAAATCTTGATCACTCCATAAGGAATTAGGGATTCCTGATGCAAGTCAGAGAACCCACAAATGTTCTATTCATGTATGAATGCAAGTCTTTTCTGAAGTCCCAGCAATCAGCATGATTGTTGGCATTATTGTTTTTGTCATCAACATCATAATTCAATTAGTAGTAGTAGTAGTAGTAGTAGTAGTAGTAGTAGTAGTAGTAGTAGTAGTAGTAGTAGTAGTAGTAGTTTGTTGTCAAGTCACTTCTGATTTACGGCAACCTCCATTAATAAGGAATCTCAAAAATGTTCTGTCTTTGACTGATCTACTCAGCTCTTGTAAACTCAACCCTGTGACTTCCTTTAAGAAATCTGTCAATTTTGTATTGAGTCTTTTTCCTTTTCTGCTGCCTTCCACCTTTCCCCGCATGAGAAACATGTTACATGTTTAGAGTTCTGAGAGACTCTCAAAATGGCTTACAAAAGATTTTCAAGATTTCAAAGAGATTCTCAACTTTATCACAAAAATGGAAATGATATCATATCCATAGAAAACTAGGTTGATTCCAAAGCATTTGTTGCTCTCACACCTTCTTGCCCCTTGTGGTGTTATCAGGCATCAGCTCTCATATAAATCTGCTGAGAAAATGGACTTCGACTAAGCAACTGGAACATAGGCAGACAAACTTCCTTTGCTGGGAATTGCCAAGCCATGCACTCTCTGATGACTTTTAAATTAAGAGTTTTAAGAATTCAATGGACTTCATATGATTTATCCACTGTAACAATCCTGTAACCTTTTTTTGTACCTTTTGGTCATCACTTAATACTACTGCATAAATTCTATAATCTCACAAAGGATTATAAAATAGCTAAAGTAATAACAACCTTTTTGCAAAATCACAGATTTTTCATTAACTTTCAAAACTATACAGTTAATGGAGAACTGAAATGAATGGCCTACCCTGGAGCAGTATACTCTCTCCTGTTTTGTTTAACATCTATGCCAATGATCAAGCATTCACTCAAGGCACTGGAAGTTTTATTTATGGTGACAATCTCACACTTGCTGCTCAGCCATGACTTTCAGATGGTAGAACATCTTCGAAAAGATGCATTAGAAAATGTGATGCATATTATGATGTAATCCAGTTGTTCTCAACCTGTGGGTCTCCTGATGTTCCTGGACTGCAACTCCGAGAAGTCTTCATCACTAGCTGAGCTGGCCAGGATTTCTGGGAGTTGCAGTCCAGGAACATCAGGAGACCCACAGGTTGAGAACCACTGATGTAATCAATTTAAGTAAAGCCTTGTGGCACAATAGTTAACTTATAGTCCTGGATTCAAGAATGCTCATGAAGATGCTGGCCACAGAGTCTGGTGAAACATCAGGAAGAAAAACTTCCAGAACATGGCAAACTGGCCCGAAAAACTCACAACAGCTATTTCATAAGGTATGTTTGCTCCCAACAGGCTCAGGTAGCTGACTCAAGGTAAACAGCCTTCCATCCTTTGTTGGCCCAATAGTACTTTGTACTATACTACACCAGCCTGATGTGATATAGTTCAGCTTGTGCAAAACAGGTCAGTAACCTGAGTATCCAGCTCATTTGGGGACGGAGGAGATGTGTAGCCTGCTTAATTACATTGTAAAATTGCTTTAAGTGTTATGGGATAGTATTCAAGCAGCACCAATTTGCTTTACTTTTTTATTTTTACAAAACTGAAATATGTGCCTTAAGACACTCCAGAAACTCCAGGTTACCTAGAATAATGTCCAACTATATCATTCTTTTGCCCCACATAGGCATTACTTTGGATTGTACACTGACCTATAAGAAATACTGCCAAAATACAAAGCAAAAGGGCTCTGCCAGGAAAAAAATGTTCCTCTAAAGCTTCAAAAACAGAAGTCTGCCCTAGGCTAACAGTAAAATGCACCAGCACAATGTTGTACAGATCAGCCCATACAAAGCAGGTAGATGTAGCATTCGATGGAGGCTGTATAATCATTATTGGATGCCTGATGTCTACCTCTACTGATGAAATGAACTACATAGCAGGCATTTCATCCACTGACATGTGGAGAGAGAGAGCAGCTAAGTGAAAGAGTGAAAATATCTATATCAAATGCACATATATCAAATATCTATATCATATGCACCAATGTTTCAGTTCTTAGTTCAGTCTAAGTTATCAGCTCGCTAAAACTTAACTAGATATAGTTTAAGTTTTGTTTTTGTTTGAATTCTATTCATTTTTAAGAATACAAATAAATGGACACATACTTACATTATGCACCCATAGATTATTAGGCAGCAAAGGGTCCAGTATTTTACCTGATGGAAAAATCTTGCCTGCAATATACATTAGCCCTCCCTCCAGTCATCTGGTACTTCATCCATCCTCCATGATTTCCTCCTCCTCCTCCTCCTCCTCCTCCTTATCATCATCATCATCATCATCATCATCATCATCATCATCATCATCATCATCATCAACAACAACAACAACAACAACAACAACAACAACAACAACAACAACAACTGTGTTTCTGAGAGCTCTTCAGTCAGTTCCTTCAATATTCTTGGGTTCATTGGGCTCTGTAGATTTGCAATTGTTCAATTGTTCACCAGTCTCAAGCTGGAATCCTGTCCTTTCCATGTGTACTTCACATTTGCCTGGAAGGACCTTAGTCTGTCTTTTAGGGGAAAGATCAAGCTAAAGTAGGAATTGAGTACTCCTATCTTTTCTTTATTGTCCACTATAATTTTCCCATTGGCCGGCTGAGTCCCTATTTCTGTTCGCTACCTTTTGCCACTTATATACTTGAAGAATGCTGCTGCTGCTGCTGTTTTTGTTGTTGCCATCTTTAAGATTACTATCCAATGTCAGCTCATTCTCAGGTTTTGCCTTCATAATAGCATCCCTGCAATTCTTGGCTAGTTCTCTGTTCAAGTCCTTCATTCCCTGACTTTTCTTTCACTTCTCCATTTCCAATATGTGATCTCTCTTTTTATTTTCAGCTCCTCACTGAGCATTTTGTGAAGCCACACTGGTCTTGTTTGTGGTCTTCCACCTTTCTTTTTGTTGAAATTATTTTGTTAGATGGGCCTTTAGCATGTGCTTCTTAAGAAACTCCCATCTGTCTTGCATGCCTTTTCTTGTTAAGATCTCTTGCCATGGGGCTTCACTTGTTCTGAGTTTATTAAAATTGTTTTTTTTATAATCCATCATATACATGCGGGTACACAAGATTTAGTATCTAACTGCTCTATTGTATGTGTTTATGCAAAGGGTCATCTTAAATTCCAAATGAAAAGGCATAACCCTCAACCTTAGTTTGCATTATCTATGGTTTTTGAAGTATCCAGAATGGTCTTATATATGATCAACTGTGGTTTGTTTTGTTTAATCATGGCTTCTTGTTCTCATGCCTTTTTATACAGTAAATATCTACTGTTAACAGTAGCCAAGAGATGGAAGGGCATGATCAGCTATCTTGCTCATATTCTGTTGCAGAAATGTGACAATGAACATGAACACTCAGTTCCCCAGAGGTCTTCCAACAGTCTCAGAAAATCACTGAGGAACAGACTACACTAAAGTTTCTCTTTGCTACACCTTCCCCTTGCTAAACATATTCTTCCCCTGGAGCTAGTCTGTTTGCAGCAATAACATTTTACTGGGAAACCAGCAGAATGGGTGTTGATAATGTCAGTCCATAGGATGAAAAAGGGTATGGGTAGATTGTTCCAAGAACAAGATTTAGCAGGAACTGAATGAACTAAAAGCCGCTGGGAGGACATTTAGATCAAACTGTGCAACTAGACTGTTACAGTTTGATAAAATAAGTTAGTTTTAACATATATCCCTTGCTAGATATGGATTTTCACCCTCTTGCAAGTTATGTTAGGCAGACAGCTGGAAAGAAAGAGTTGGCCACTGAGTAACTGCGTTGGGAAATGTGTGTGCTGCTATAGAAATATAGGAGACAGAAAGTTATTTGGAAGACCAAATGAAACCTATTTAAATTTGTGGGCAGTTTTGACCTCTATTCACTCTTAGCTGGGCTGAGCTGGGCTGAGTTGGGCTATGTGACAGCAGACAATGCTTAGCCAAACTCTTTGTAGGTAGATTGATTGCAAGCAATGGAACAATTTTATTTTTTAAAATTTAAAATATTTTACCCCATCTTTCCCCATAAAAGGACCTAAGGTAGCACAACTCATTAAATTCACCATCATTAGTTCAGATGCAATGATTACACAGTAAATACAACCACTGATTCACAAACCTGGTATTACACTGATGTAATGCCACTCATACTGCAGACTTCCATTAGAAAGCCATTACTGAATACCATTTCTTTTTCTGGACTACTACTACTACTACTACTACTACTACTACTACTACTACTACTACTACTACTACTACTACTACAAACAACCTTCCATATCTGCCGAAGCGTTTGTGCTAACCATTTTCCAATATGATGCAGGTTTGCAGATGGTTCTATATTCTTATAGAACCTCTTAAAGAACCTCTTAATGAGGGTGAAAGAGGAGAGTGAAAAAAATGAGCTGAAGCTCAACATAAAAAAAACTAAGATCATGGCCACCAGTCCCATAACCTCCTGGCAAATAGAAGGGGAAGAAATGGAGGCAATGACAGAGTTTATTTCTTGGGCTCCTTGATCACTGCAGATGGCGACTGCAGCAACGACATAAAAATACGCCTGCTTCTTGGGAGAAAAGCAATGGCAAACCTAGATAGCATCCTAAAGAGCAGAGACATCACTTTGCCAACTAAGGTCAGGATAGTCAAAGCTATGGTTTTTCCAGTAGTGATGTATGGAAGTGAGAGCTGGAATATAAAGAAGGCTGATCGCTGCAGAATTGATGCTTTTGAGCTGTGGTGCTGGAGGAGAGTCTTGAGATTCCCCTGGACTGCAAGGAGATCAAATCTATCCATCCTGAAAGAGATCAACCCCAAATGTTCACTGGAAGGACAGATTTTGAAGCTGAGGCTCCAGTACTTTGGCCACCTCATGAGGAGAGAGGACTCCTTGGAAAAGTCCCTAATGTTGGGAAAGATTGAAGGCAAAAGGAAAAGAGGACGGCAGAGAATGAGATGGTTGGACGGTGTCATCGATGCAACCAATATGGATTTGACAAAACTCCGGGAGGCAGTGGAAGATAGGAAGGCCTGGCGAGCTCTGGTCCATGGGGTCACGAAGAGTCGGACACGACTGAATGACTGAACAACAACTATATTCTTGAATTCAAAGTCATATGCTCAGAAAAATATATTTCACAATAATAAATATAATGACATGCTAAAGGAAGGATGCCAGCACATCACTCAGTTATAGATGACTTTGCAGTATCTATCATCACAATCACATACATCAGGGGTGCCCAAACTTTTTGTAAGGAGGGCCAGATTTGGTGGCTGAGAATGTGTCAGGGACCGGTTGCTCCCCAACCCTGCCACCCCACAGCAAGCCCCAGCCACTGACCCCTTGCAACCCCACCCGCAGGACCAAGGGAGGGAGGGAGGATGGTGGGGAACAAGGGAGGGAGGGAGGGAGGGAGGTGGGGACCAAGGGAGGGAGGGAGGGAGGGAGGTGGGGACCAAGGGAGAGATGAAGGAAGGAAGGTGGGGACCAAATGAGGGAGGAAAGAAGGAATGTGGGGACCAAAGGAAGCACAGGGAGCCGTGGCCACAGGTCGCCCCTTGGAAGAGGTGATCTGTGTGACCTTGCGTCCCCCCCCCAAGCTCCCCAGCGGTGGCGACGGCTCGCCCACCAGCCCACCCCAAAGCTCCTTGGCAGTGGCAGAGGCCCACCGGCCTGCCCACCCCCACACTTCCCCCTGTGGTGCCGGTGGCGGCAGACTGCCCATCTGCCCAGCCGCCCAAGCTTCCCAGCAGTGTCAGTGTTGGCAGAAGATTTAAAAAAAAAACATGGGGCGAAGGATGGCTGGCTGGCCGGCCCTCCCAACCCCACAAGCTTTCTGGCGGTGCTGCTAGTGGTGGCCTGCCCCCTCGCCCGCCCACCCAGCCCCACAAGCTTCTGTTCACCAGCCAGCCCACCCAGCCCCTCAAGCTTCCCAGCGGTGTCAGTGTTGGCGGAAGATTTTTTTTAAAAAAAATGGGGTGAAGGAGGGGGAGGGAGGGGCGGGCCAGCCAGCCACGGGCCACTCAGAATGGCCTGATGGGCCAGATTTGGCCCCGAGGCCAGACTTTGGGCAGGACTGACATACGTCATAGTGATGAATTGCCACATTGCATCGCTGGCACAAGCGCACGACCACAATGAGCACAATTTACAACCTCAACTTCTGTAATTTCACTTATACCAATGTAAATTGTCAATAGGATTCTTACTAGTCTAGTCGTTCTTCCTGAAATTAGAGAGTCTGTAAAATCTATAGTGTGCGATTAATATTATAGTCATATTATAAATATATAAATGTTAATTTTATTTTTGAAACACTGGAAAGATAAGTGCCCACAAGTGGAAAGTTGTCCTTGCAACATTACTGACATATGACTGTTGTGTGTACAGATGGTAAAATGCATATTTTTTCATATTTGGAAGATTTTAATAGAAGCATATGTATAGGAATTTGTGCTCCCCCCCTATTTCCACCCACTTTTTATTTTTTACTTTTCACATTATTATAATTTTGTGTTTAGGCCTACTCTATCTGTTTTAGCTCATGTACATTTTTTCTCTTGCTTTTAAATGATTTTTAAAAGATTCTGAAAAGATTTTAACACCTAGTCATGCAAATAATATTTCAAAAGATTGTGTGAATGTTGGTTCACACAGTACAAGTAGGATTTAATTGCACCTGCAAGCTATGGATGAACTTAAAATCGTAATTGATTTGATTGCTTCAAACCATCAGAAATGTTATCAGCCTGCTATTTTCTCATTACATGATGAAAAGATTTTGGACAAAATATGTTGAGAATTTATGATATGTATTCTATATTGATTCACTTTGGTTTTCTTTGAGAATTTTTGATAGATTAAGATTCTTTATCAGCCTCTATAATCTCAAGTATTGTCAAACGGCATTCACTCTTAGACAGGGCTTTCCCCCACATTCAGTTTATGTTTGAAAGTCTTGCCTTGTTTTATTAGACAGAATCCTAACACGCATAGCTTTCCCTACATTTCTGTAGAATTTGAAATAGTGTTGTATGCAGGTGATAATTTATTCATTTTGAAATGCCAACCTTATATTTCAGTCATAAATAAGGCAGTTAATAACAGTTTTGCAAATCTGTCTGGTTATTAAGTCAACTGGTGATGTAACACTTATAAGACCACATACTGTAGTTTGTACTTGTGGACTAGAATGTAACATGGCGGATATGATTACATTATCTTTTACTATTAATTCCTAGCAATTTATTGGAAATGGTGAGGTTAAATTCTAATAAGTTAATTGCTTAAATACCTATAGATTTAAATTGGACCGTGTGGGGTCAACATAACACATTGAAAATGAATGTTATTTAATATAAATAGCATATTCCTTTGTATATGTCCTGTGAATATTTTAATGCAAATAATACTTCATTTGGGACATTTATGTGGAGATCCACACCACCAAGTACTTCTGTGAAGAGAATGTAATTTGTTTTGAACACTTTGGAATATTTTCCTCCCATTTTATGATTTAGCAGGTGGGATGGGGTTGCCTTTGATTTAGAACAATAAAAAATAAATGTAAAATAGTGTGAACATAAGTGCTCTTGAATGATTGCCATCAGATTAATAGTTTAAGTTTTGGTTTACTGGCCCTAAGCAAACCAAGACTAATTGGATGGAGCAGATTCAGAATGTACGCTCCGCGCCGCTCTGTGCGGGGGCGGGGCGTCTTTGCCGGCTGGCCGGGCGGGCGCGATAGGCTACGCAGTTTGCGTGGCCTACGCAGGAGAGCGCACAGCTTGAGCTGTCAGTGCGCTCCCCGTTACCTACCCGGCCGGATCACTGATTGCCCACCCTCCCGCCGCCTATTTATGGTGCTGGTGATGCTTTGCTGGTCACTTCGGGGCCGGATGGGAATTTTTGACTGCTATTCGAATTGGCCGTGAATGGCAGTGCTTTTTCGCCCATCCCATCAGACACTGGTTGGTGTGGAGTGGTTAATACCCCGGTCACGATTGGGCGGGTAGCGCTAATAAAATGGCTTATGTTACGGCCCCATGGCTTAATGAATATATTCAAGGCCCCAGCAGCCCTCAATTAAATTAGAGTAGGATTTAGATAGGGAAATAATTAATAACAAACCCACGATGCCCTAGAGGGCTGCCAACGTGTTGTTAAACTTATGAGGCCTAGGCGAAGTGCCGGGTTAAAGGGGCTGTGTAAAATCATTCCATCCATATTTGATTGCGCTACCTCACAGGTCCTCCTTGAGTTAAATCGTTATGCTTACAGTTAAAACTTGCTTCCTGTATTCAATAAATCGTGGCCCATGTTAAACCAACTTAAAAACTGTGTCGTCTCGTTATTTCGGCCTAGACTGGCAAATAAGAACATGGCAAATTTAAGCTAAGCAAACAAGAGCTCAGCAGACTCAGAACGGAAGTCTGTCCATCTACCTCTAGAAGAATGATCCAATCTTTTTCATCAACATGTAAAGATTTACTAAAATAATTTCATTTCATTCACTCTCATTTTTAAAAATCATTGGACATATTTAAATGAAAAGCCCAAGTGGCTCCATCACAGACATGAATATAACACATTTATATGAAACTATCTATAATTCCAATTTCTTTTAACACCAAAATGTATTATTTTTTCCAGATATTCTCCTACTGTACTTCTGACACTACTAGGGGTTAATACAGACCTCAAAACTATGTGATAGTTTTTACTTTACAGTTATTTCTGTAAGGTGTGCATTATTATTCGTAGTTTTGGCAGGGATAGGTTCTGAATAATGTGTCTCCTGAGCTGAGGAAGAGATGGATCTATCTGTTGTTTGAGAGAATGAGGCTGGGTGATAAATCATTTCCGTTTCTGAACTGATCAAAATAATTCAAAAACACTGGAGACAAATCCAAGTTACACAGTTCATAAAAAGATGTCTTCAAAGTACAATATCTTTTCTCTTTCAATTGTTTGCTACTGTTTTCATATCTGGATTTCAATCATCCACACCTCCTTATTCCTATGCAATAAATAATTATCTTAAATAGGAGCAAAAGCGGGAGGCATGACTTGCAGCCATAACCTTGATAATAATAATTTTAAATGTGAAACTTTGCAAATAGTTAAATAAAATTTGCAAATAAATAAGAAAATTGGGAGATCAAAGAAGATGTCATGAGAATGTAGACTGGATGCCTTTTCGGAAGCCAAAGATCAAAGTAATGTGGTGTGGACCTCAGAGGGCATTGATAGTGAAATGGAAACTAGTAAGATGAAAGGGAGGAGACAAAAGAAAACCAAATTAGCTAGTGAGTTCAATGAAGATATCAGACAGTTTTTTAAACAATTAGGAAAAGACTTACAGCTAGAAATTTACATTAGTACCAGTGAAAGAAGCACTGGAAGAAATGTAGACTAATATTAAACAAATAGAAAAGATTGCTAATAATACTCATGAACTAGCACAATGTCAGAAGACTAAAATGGTCTATGGAAAATGCAATAAAATAGAAAATGGAAAATGGAAAATGCTGAGGGATAAAGCTGATGATCAAGAAAAACATAATCACTATCAAAACCTGTGCATAAGGAATTTTAAGGATGGGAGGAGATAGGCCATGAGATAGGGAGTCCTGAAACAGATTCAAAACTTTTGTTCACATTTAAAAGTTTCATCAAAAGATTTCAAAAGCATTCACAGAATGTGTCCTAAGCAAGAAACATGGTGAAGAGACATTGTTGTAAGGTTTACCTGTTATACTGTAAGATTAGCAGTGCACCATGCATTAGGCAACATGAAGGAGTTGTTTTATGAAGGAGATAACTTTGAAATCTTCAAGGACTTGGCAGCTTAAGAGGTGCAGACAGTAGAAGCTATTTACTGAGGCACTTTGGAATCAAGGAATAAGATATGCCTGGAAGTTTCCATTCAAATTGATCATATGGATTAGGCATAAATCTAAGGTAATAACTACAAGAAGATTTATTTAAAGAGTTGAAGATTCAGTTGCTGTTGATCACTGGCATAACTAGGGAGGGGCAGAACAGTGCATTTACCCCAGGGTGTGCAGCAATCTGGGTCTGCCTGTAGGGGGAGCAGGAGAAGTAAGCCATGTGCCATCCCGCCAGCAGTCCTCCTTTTGCCTGCTAATGCTTAGCAATCCTTAGTCAGGGGAAGAGGAGAAAGGGAAACAGGCGATTTTTTTTCCAAGCAGCACCTCCATCAATTGCTCTCCTCCTCTTTTCCCCCACCCCACCCCACTACTCAGGCTTGGCGATCATTAGCCCAAGGAAAGGAGGAGAGGGAAGCATGTGATGGAGGTGCGGATTGGGGAAAAAATCTATCACACGATTCCCTCTCCTCCTTTCCCTGGGCTAACGATCGCCAAGCCTTAGCCAGGGGAAAGGAGGAGGGGGAAGCATGCTATGGAGGTGATGCTTGGAAAAGAAATTGCCTGCTTGGCGCTATTTGCATGCTGTGCAGTTTGTACAGGAGAGCCTTAACTGGAAAGGAGATCCACAAAGAGGGCATGAGAAGGAGAGACCCTTCTTCCTCTCCCCCACTGTTTCCCCAGGATCTGGCCCCCCTTGCTGGGTGGGTGAGACATGGTTGGGGGGGGGAAGAGGGTACAAAAACTGACTTTGTCCCCGAGTGTTCCAAACGCTAGCTATGTCAGTACCTGTGACTGTGAATTAAAAAAAAAACAAATGCCCAGAAAGATCAGAATTCTCAAGGAGATAGAATGCAATTACACTGGAGGGGGAAAAACTGTTAAAATGTAAGATTCTGCATGAATCTTCCCTAAATTCTTCAGGTTCACTGCTGGTGCTATACCTCTGGCAGAAGACATAAAGCAACTGGTCATATCATATCATTTTGCTGGACTAACTGTTAAGAGAAGGGGGGACTCCTGGAAGGACTGTAATCATAAAAGTTATTTTTTAAAATATATGCATATTTATATCTCTCATTTTTGAAATGTAGGCTAGGAGATCCAGGGGATTTTGTGACAGGACCATTAGCTCATGATCCCACAAGGTTGAAACCACGTGGAATAGCTGATTTTAGTGAGCAAGAGCCTAGGTGACCTCAGTGGGATAGGGAGGGAAAGCGGGAAGGGTTGGGGTGGGAAGAGGGTGAGAAAAGGAATGGGGCCTGTGGAGAGGAAGGAAGAAGAGGCAGAAGTGAAAAGTAGAGAAAAGTTATGAAGACTATACTGTTTTATACAGGTGCAATACAAACACGTAACATCCCTTAATATATTCTGTTTGGAGACGATTAAAATCGCAGCTAACCAAATTTAAAAATGATATGTTAGACAATTTAAATATATTTTCTTTCAAAGTGAATGAATTGGCCTCCCCAGCTAAGACAAAGAAAATAATGTGGACTATTCATGAGTTGAGTGCTGATATGTCATTGCTACAAGAAACACACCATAAAAAAACAAAAGCAGTATATTACAAAACACTCATTTCCAGGTGAGCCGTTTAGTGCAAATGGAACAAACAAATCCAGGGGATGCAGGCAGGTAGCAATAATTTTAGAGCAGTATGACGTTGGAACCAATGACCTTGAGAGGTGGTGAGTTATCCAACACTGAAGGCATTCAAGAGAAATTTAGACAACCACCAGACAGATATCCTTTGGTTGGTATTCCTGCATGGAGCACGGGGTTGCACTTGATGGCCTTGTGGACACCTTCCAACTTCACTATTCTATGGTTCTATGAATTTTTATGAAAAGTTCTAAATTTGAAGTGGTAGATGAGCAGTTTGATCCTGATGGCAGCAGAATGATCCTGATGGCAGCTATATCTTGGTAAGAGTCTTGGTAAGAGAGAGAGAGAGAGAGAGAGAGAGAGAGAGAGAGAGAGAGAGAGAGAGAGAGAGAGAGAGAGAGAGAGAGAGAGAGAGAGAGAGAAACAGATTGATAACTATTGGGTCATATCATGCTCCTAACACAGGCCAAGGCAAAATTTATGCAAAATCTTTTGAGAAAGGTTAAGCAGTTAGCATGAGATAGTAATTGTACTTTGAATATTTAAAAAGATGCACCATGAAAAACTAGGAAAATGCTGCTGGAGCAAAAATTAGAAAATTATTCAAAAAGAAATGTTTGATAATTGGATCAAGGTAGACACTACACTTTTCCCCCCCAAAGAAATGTTTAATCAAGAATACAGGATGTATTTGTTTCAGGAAAAAAAGAAGCAGAAGTAACCAGTAGATCCAATGTAGGAAAAATACACAACAAATATTTAGTTGTGTCTGTTATGACTTTTGATAAGGAATTTTAAGTAGAAAAAAGGTTTTATGTTATTTTATGACTGAGTGTTGGGATGTTAGTTATGTCCCTCTGTAACCCAATTTTGTTTATGTTACCTTAAACTAGTAGATGTTTTCAAGGTCTTAAACCAAGTAAAAAGACGTTCTGCTAATAGTCAAGACTCCCTCTCATTTATTACACCCCTTTACTTTCAGCTTTAATTCATTTTCTTTTGATTACATAATAATATAGTATTTTGAAACACTTGAGGAATTTTGTTCACTTAGAAAAAAAGATAATAAGAACAGAAATTAGAGATAATAAGATAATAAAATCTTGTCATGTACTGCTATTATCTTACACATATTTGTTCATATCCATCATTTTTAAGGAAACGCTAAATAAATGTTTTGGAGAAGAAAAATATAACAGGCAGCAAGTACAGCTCAACAATTCCATCTTCTGTAATCAATAGTTGCGTAGCACCTCTCAGAACCTAGGTCTACACTGAGGCTCATTGAAGCAAGGCATCTCATATATTGATATGATTTGTGACACCCTAGCAATAGGTGTACCTGTTCATTAAGCATATCTAAGTGCTCCCTACTTCCATAACGTTCATATTTCACTAAATTGCAAAAAGAGAGAGCATGTAACTAATGGGCAACCTGACAGCAGAGCCAGGCATCAACAGATAACAAAATCAGACATAAAAGCATAAGCACAAGAACTTTCGAGCCTAGGCACTTATTATTTTTGAACTTCTCACCTGAGAATATCTGCATTGAACAAATCTTACCTTCCCATGTGACTATTGGTTACACAGCAAGACAAAACTTGTTTCTAACAACATTGATTGACTGATTGATTGATTGATTGATTGATCGATTGATTGATCGATTGATTGATCGACTGATTGATTTCTATACATCCTTTCCAGCTATTGAGGCCATTATGGGTGGTTCACAATGGATAATAAAACAATATTCAACACCAAAAAACCAAATAAATAACATCAAATAATAAATTAAAAGATATATACTAAACATTATAAATTATTTATTAACTTTGCAAACTTAAAAATAATGCATAGGAGTAAAAATTATGAAAAATATTCAAGATGGTGGAATCACTAGTTTAACAGTCTGTAGATGTTCTGTGCTCTGAAGCGGATATATTCTCAAAGGACTGTCTAAAGATTCAGGTTTTTAGTGACTTCTTAAAAATAGCCAGTAAATGTCAAAAAACAGTAATTCAGACAAATAAATCAATGGATACATTTAAGTTAGGAATAACAACTAGATTTAGATCCATGAAATGTATTTTGTCAGGGTAGCACACAGTTCCTATTCCTGTTAATTCGGATAACATTTTAATTGAAACAAAAGATTAAATATGAATGGATAAATCATATTTTTAGTTTCAACAATGACAACACCATCAAATGAATGGCATTTGTTCAGCAAATTATGTAAGCCCTTTTGTTTAAGGGATCCAATTATAGTTTGGGTAGATGTATACAATATAACTATTTATAAACTTTGCTTTTTCATACTTTTTCAATGTGCCCAATTGGGTGGAAGTGCAGGGTTTTAAAACTTTTTTTAGCCACCAATGCAAGCACTGATGTCCCTGGCCACCTGTTGCTTTAGTGGCCAAAAAAATATCTTAAACCCCAGCACTTTCCCACCAATTGGGCGCATTTTTTTGGGGGGGGGTGCTGGGTTTTTAAACCAACGAAAAACGAAAACACATGAAAAATGAAATGAGTTTTTTAAAAATTCATTTCAAATGAAACATTTTTTAAAAAGAAACGAAAAAATGAAACAAAATGCTATTTTATTTTAGTTCCCATCTTTACTCTCATATCAGCTCTAAGCCTTCTCATGTTCAACCTAAATGTACCCAGCTCTCTCAACCTTTATTCATAAAGTTTCCAAACTTTTAACTATCCTATCAATTAATTAATTTCTCTGATTTGATTTTTTGCCAATCTTTGCTTTTGTGTACACACACACACACACACACACACACACACACACACACACACACACACACACACACACACACACACACACACACATAGTGGACCCTTGTATAACAGCTCGTATAACGGAAAATCCGTACAATGGAAAAAAATTCCATCACCACTCCTCCTCCCCCTTCCTCTCCAACATGGGCGCAGGCAGTCTCTGGGGCTCTTTACTGAAGATGCAAGCTGGCAATGGAGGAGAGGAGAAGGGGGCCCAGGCCAGCCCGCAGCAGTGGTGCCTTTGGCAGGGGAGGAGGAGGAGGGCTAGGTCAGCCCACTCAGCTTGGCTGGGAACCCACAGCAAAGCTTCCTCAGGAATGTCTGCTCGTCTCTTTTCCTTCCCCCTTTCCGTCTCTCTTTCTCTTCCCCCTCCCCACAACTGCACCCTCATCCCCTCCCACACTACCTGTGCACCCGGCGGCCGCGCCCAGTGAGCCTGTGCTGTGCAGTGCAAGACAGCAGAGGCCACCCAATGGTGCTCTGGATCAGCGCTGCCGGAGCTGGCGCAAGCAGAGGAGGTGGTGGAATGCACCCCGGGTGGCGGTGCAGTTAGCCCATTCGCAGAGCCCATGCCTCTCTCTGGCTGCTGCTGCTGTTGCTCAGTCCTGCAGGCAGGTTCGCTTTCCCCCTGAGCAGCAGCAGCAGAAGCGCCTCTGCCGTCACTTCCTCCATTGTCTCTCTCCCAGCCCCTCATTAATGAGTTGGAGCCTCTGCTCCGCAGGCTTCAACTCGTGTGTTCCTCTCCCTTGCTGGCCTCCGGAGCCCTGGCGCCACACTCAGGCCAGTCTCTCTCTCTCTCTCTCTCTCTCTCTCTCTCTCTCTCTCTCTCTCTCTCTCTCTCTCTCTCTCTCTCTCTCTCTCTCTGTGTGTGTGTGTGTGTGTGTGTTTGTGTGTGTGTGTGTGTGTGCAGGGAAGGAGGAGACAATACAGGATGGTTCCTAGGCTCGACTTGCTGCCTGGCTGCTGTGCAACACCTCCCTGTGCTGCTTGTGCAGTGGTATGAGCCAGAACATTTGGATGCCTTTCTTACATCCTCATCCTCATCCTCCTCTCTCGAGACCTAAGGAATTAACCCTTGTGCTGCTGCACTCCGCCTGAAATCAGTGTGTGGGGGGGTGCCTGTTTGCATTTTTGCATTTCTGTTCCCCAAAATTATACATGTACTGTAGTTTGTGTCATTTTTCTCTGCATTGGAACGGATGACTCCATTTTCAAGGCATTCCTTTGGGAAATTGCAATTTGTATAAAGGAAAATTTGTTTAACATAATTTCATTTGGAATGAATTAATTCCTTTATAGAAGGTACCACTGTCTGTGTGTGTGTGTGTGTGTGTGTGTGTGTGTGTGTGTGTGTGTGTGTGTGTGTGTTTGTTTGTTTGTTTGTTTGTTTGTTTTTATATCGCACCATCTGACCAATGATCACACTGGGCAGTTTACAAAATTAAGACATGGACAATGCAATGAATAATACAATTAAACAATATACAATGTATAGACAAAATAAAACTAACCAATCAAAAATTATAAAATCTGATAACAAATCAAGAATAATAAATCTGCCCCCTCTCCTGCAGCCGGGAAGCTGTTCCAGAAGCTTTTTAATTGATACAATATAGATTGTGGGTCCTTTGATGGCAATTTTAGTGTAATGTTTTTATTATTGTCGTAATTATTGATTTTTATGTTTTAAATGTTTTAATTGTTTTGATTGTAAGCCACCCAGAGACCTTTGGGTAGTGAGCAGCCTAATTTTACCCCTGAAAACTGGGAAATCTTATTGACTCAAGTATAAGCCAAGGGCGTTTTTTTAGTTATAGCCAAGTATATACGGTATACTGGCTGAGCTCTAAAGGTGCTGGGGGTAGTAATTGGCAATGTGTGCTGGGAGTGTGGAGGCAATAAGGGAGTTAATACCATAGAGTAAACTCCCTGATTGCCTCCATAGTCCCTGCACAGTTTCCAATACTACCCTCAGTCCATTTAGAGCTTCATGACTAAGTCCCCTTATCCCCAAATGTTTCCAAATTTCAGGGGGTTCCCTAAAATTGCTTTCTGAAGGTACCCCTGCTACTTTGGAGTCCCAAGGTAAATAAATTTTGATTGCATATTTTTAGAATAATTTTCAAGTGCATATTGTTTTAAAAGCATGCATTCAAAACTTACTTTCCACCCCCACCCACAAGCTCCTCGGCTGTGGCGGCAGCAGAGGAGGCCTGCCTGCACCCCTGCCCACCCACCAAGCTCCACAGTGGGAGCAGCAGCAGCAGAGGAGGCCCGCCTGCACATCCCCCCACAAGCTCCTTGTTGGCGGCAGAGGCCTGTCTTCACCCCCACCCACCCACCCCCCACAAGCTCCTCGGTGGTGGTAGTGGTGGTGGCAGAGGAGGCCCACCTGCACACACCCCACAAAGCTTGTGCCACCCCCTGGATACCTTCTCCACAAGGAGCACCACGGAAGGACATTTTCAAAAAAGCATGGGGCGAAGGAGGGAGGGAGGGGCCGGCCAGCCAGCTGTGGGCCAATCAAAATGTCCTGGTGGGCCAGATTTGCCCCACGGGCCGGACTTTAAACATGGCTGCCCTACGGACTTGAGTTCATTTTAAATCACGTTACATTGCCACTTTATGTGGCAGCAGCTCCTTCACTGCTGTCTTTATTCTGCTTGCAATTAACCCAAAGCATTCTAGCATTCAAAGATTCTCTTTCACTGAACAATATAGGTATTATTTTATTCTCTCTCATAAAGTACAGAAAGGGCACAAAAAGAACCACAGTACTAAGTATCAATTTGCAGGGTCAGTAGCAACATGCTCCATGTAATTTTCCCCCACCCCACTTTTGCATGCAAAGATGGAAGAGATAATGGCAAACCAGTTAAAGCCGCATGATTAGATAACAAGTTTTAAGGATCATCTACATTCTGTATGAAAGAAGCCAAAATACCAGGAACAGGCATTTATGACAGTATCAGTACAAAGTAAAAAGCCTACATGGATTGAAGAAGTATCCCCAAATTGGTCACTTAGATAGGCCACAAATTATAAATGAACAGTGTTTCTCAGTCCCAGTCAGGTAGCATGTGACACACTAGATCTTTGCCAAGACATTGGCTTTTATCTGCTACAATTCAGTAGCAGCAGTGAGTCACCTCAGGGAGTCATAATAGAATATCTGCTGTTCTTTATACTCCAGGACACCTGGGACAAGACCAGGACTACAGTTATTATGATCTAGTTTTATTTTGGGTTTTTTATCCCATCCACCCAATCTGAACTTTTTTGTAACACCATGCTTACTTTAAAGCTTGCACATCAATTTTAGCTTTTCATCTTTTTTCATAGTTGATTTATAAGGATTATCCTAGCATGGATTCTGGACTCCTCCTTGCTCCCCCAAAATGACTGCTTTTTCCTTGAATAATGCCAAAACTACTGGAACTCCAATAAGTCAGAACTGAAAATTCTGCACAGGATAACCAAGTATAAAACAGTGTCCACATGCTCTACCTAGGCACTGGTAGATCATGGACTTGCTGAAAATAATTCACACTTTAGGTGAGTTACTGTATATTGTCTATAGAGTTTACATACACCACAATTCAAATAATGAAGGAAGGGTGTAAGAATTTCAAGAAATTTTCCATTTTCTCCTACTTGCTAATACTCCTTACAGTGATATGGGGGGGAAAGTGGAAATCATATTTATTTATTTATTTATTTATTTATTTATTTATTTATTTATTTATACAACTTATATGCTGCCCACTACCCAAAGGTCTCTGGGTGGCTTACAGTCAAAAGAATTAAAACAGTTAAAATGTAAAATATCAATAAATAATCAAAACAACAATAAAATTTTACACTAAAATCATTACACTAAAATTGCCATCAGAGGACCCACAATCTATATTGTATAAATTAAAAACCTTCTGGAACAGGAAGATTTTTACCTGGCACCAAAATGTCATTCATGTTGGCGCCAGGCGGATCTCACTTGGGAAGGTGTTCCATAGCCTGGGGGCAGCTGCTGAGAAGGCCCTGTGTCTACAAGCCATCCATCTCACATCATTGAGGGATGGCACTTTCAAGAGGGCCTCCTGGCTCAATCTTAATTGCTGAGTAGGTTCATATGGAAGGAGGCAGTCTTTCAGGTATCTAGGTCCTAAGCCATTTAGGGCTTTATATGTCAAAACAAGCACTTTGAATTGGGCTCAGGCAACAACCAATACAGGTTATGCAGAATCAGCGCAATGTGATCCCTGGCAACCCCACCACTTACCAGCCACACTGCACCATTCTGAACCAGTTGTATTCGCCGAATCATCTTCAAAGGCTGCCCCACATAGAGCACATAGCAGTAATCAATATGGGATGTTACCAGTGCATGCGTAACTGTCATGAGGCTTCATTCGTCCAGGTAGGGGTGCAGCTGATATATTTTCCACAGCTGGAGAAAGGCACTCCTGGCCACTGAGTCCACCTGGGCTTCCAGAGTTAGACCAGGGTCCAGGAGCACACCCAAGCTGTGGACCCTGTCCCTTAGGGGGAGTGCAACCCCATCCAGGACAGGACTATGGCCCTCTAACCTGTCCGGCAAAGCACCCATTAACAACACTTCCATCTTGTTTGGATTGAGTTTCAATTTATTAACCCACATCCAGTCCATTATCTGGTCCAGACATGAGTTCAGCAAAGAAATATGCTTATTCTTAAACAGTTTTTATGAGCTCGCCTTTCAATGATCCTCCAAACTGAAAATGCAGTTATCCTAGTTCATAAATCACAGCAGATGCATACAAATAAACAGGACAAGTCACTGTCACTTCCTTCCCACTTGCTGTGATGCAAGAATTACCTCTCAATGGAATAATGTCAGCCCATTGAAATTTCAGTCCATGGTAGGCTCAGTCAATTCAATGAGACCTGCTTATTCCATTGAAAATATATTTGGGTTTGGAAATGACAATCTCACTGAAGTAATGAAAGTAACAGCCCAAGTCTCAGAAAGTATTCATTAGCATAGGGTAAATCTCTTGTACCCATGGGAACATAGGTAATAGACATGGGCACGACTCAGCGAAATCCTCGTTTCCGTTTCCGTTCCTCGTTTCCGTTACGTAACGAAACGAAGAACGACAATTACTCCGCCAGAACTCGAACTCGAACCGACTAAAGAAAAATTGGGTCTGATTTGTCATGGTCGTTCCTGGCGGCATTGCGGCGATCGCGCGATGCCAAGCGGCACAGGAAAAAAGTTTTAAAAATAAAAAAACCTGATTCCCGGCCAAAAAAGCAGGCAAAAATATGCCTGCCTGAGGGCACCTACCAGAGGGGTGGTTTCTGGGGGGGGGGGTCCCTGGCCTCCCCCCCTCTCCTGTCCTGGGGTGCTCTGGTGGGGGGCATCCTCGTCGTCTCGCCAACTCGCTCGCCATGCCATGCGGTGTGGGCGGGGGATCCAAAAGGGGGCGACTGCAATATTTATTTTGAAATCGTGGTCCAAAAACACACCAAAGCATCACAGAAACATGCGAAAATAGCTATTTTAAAACTGCCTGAATTTTTACAGTAGCAGCAGTGGGTTTTTCTTGCAACAAAACGTCTCCATTGATTTTATTTTATTTTATTTTTATTTTTTTACACCTGCGCAATGATGGACTGGCCATGGGAGTGGACCATGCAAATTTTGGGGGCCATTCCACCAATTGCATGGCCACTTGGCCAGGTTTTGACCGAGACTTCTGGGATGTGCCAGTCAGGCATAAAAAGGCCACTAACCCTACCCCGAACCCGAACCCGAACCCATACGCCAGTACACTGTCCTTCTTAGTGGGTCAGAGAGGCAGCCAGAGGTGCACCCCAGTAACTCACCCTAACCTTACCCGTAACCCTAAGCCTAGCCCTTGCGCTAACCCCTAACCCTAAGTCAGATCTGTGTACTCGCATTGCACTACAGCAAGTACACTTCCCTTCTTAGTGAGCCAGAGGGTGCCCATAGGGGTCCTCTCTCACTTTGTTCCTCCTCCCCATCCCCAGCCCAAGTGCACCGTATGCCGGCAGGCAGTGAGTCACAGAGGCACCCGAAAGAGAGGTGCCTCTGCCTGCCACTGCAACTTGGTATGCATATCCAATTGGCTATGTATGCCATTTTGTAGCGGGCCAGAGGAGGCACCCACCCCAGAGAGGTGCCTCCAGGAGCCCGCTTTCCCTTCATGGCGGGCCAGAGGAGGCACCCACCCCAGAGAGGTGCCTCCAGGAGCCCGCTACCCCCCCCCCAAAAAAACCAGTACAAACGACAGACAAAAAAATGACAAACGAAACGACAAATTTTTGAAAAATTTCGCGACAAATGGAAACGAGCCGAAACGGGCTGGCTCCGACACATGACAACTCAAAACGTAATTTTTCCTGGTCGTGCCCATCTCTAATAGGTAATGCAACACAGCACAGTGATTGTTTTGTCACAAGACCATCAAATATGACACTTCACACAGGTATTCTGGGTGGCCTGACTGTTTAATCTTGAGTGATACTTTAGTCCAGCCCTGTAAAAATGGTTTCTGAATGTTAGGAACATGTGGAGAGACTCCAAACACCATATCTGAAACAGAAAAGCTTGAAATTCTACAACTGAAGTGGGAAAAATTCAGTAAGTGGCAGAATATTTGCTCCCCCACATCTATCTATCTATCTATCTATCTATCTATCTATCTATCTATCTATCTATCTATCTATCTATCTATCTATCTATCTATCTATCTATCTATCTATCTATCTAATCTGTTGGACCCTTGCCCTTCCTGGCTCATAAAAGCTGCCAGAGAGGGTATGGCAGACTGGTTAGGAAGAATAGTGAATACCTCCTTGCAACAGGGCAGGATTCCAGCATGGAAGGAGGCAATAGTAAAACGACTGTTTAAAAAAGCCCTCCTTAGATCCAACAATACTGAACAATTACCGACTGGTATCCCATTCTTGGGTAAAGTACTACAGGAATCCCATTGTTGTGCAAAGTGCTACAGCAGGTTGTGGCCTCACAGCTCCCAAGGTTTCTACATGAAATAAACTATGTGGATCCAGCTCAATCTAGCTTCAAGCCTGATTATAGGGCTGAGACAGCAGTTTGTTGTTGTTGTTGTTTTTGTAGATGACCTATGCAGGGAAATGGATAGGGGGGTCTGTGACCATTTTGGTCTTACTGGATCTCTCAGCTGCATTTGACAATATTGACCACAGTATCCTCCTGATTCATCTCTCTGAAATGGGACTTTGGGGCACTATCTTACAGTGGCTTCAGTCCTTCCTGCAGAAGCGAATGCAGAAAGTGGTGTTAGGTGACTGATGTTCAACACCACGGCCACTGACCTGCAGGGTACCTCAGGGTTCTGTTTTGTCTCCTATGTTATTTAACATTTATATGAAACCACTGGTTAAGATTATTTAGAGTTTTGGGATGAAGTGTCACCAGTATGCTGCTGATGACACTCAACTCTGTCTCTTGTCACCTCCGGATTCCAAGGAAGTTATTTCAACTTTAGATCAGTGCTTAGCCTCATTAATGAAGTGGATGAGGAAGAACAAACTGAAATTAAACCCAGACAAGACAGAGGTGCTTCTGGTCAGTCACAAGGGAGATCAAGGGATAGGGATGCAACCTGTACTGGGTGGGATTACACCCCCCTTGAAAAAACAGGTACGTAGCTTGGGGTGCTCCTAGACTCATCACTGAGCCTACATGCCCAGGCCACAGCTGTGGCAATGAGTGCATTTGCAAAATTAAAACTAGGATGCCAGTTACACTCGTTCCTTGAGAAACCGGCTCTGGCCACCGTGACACATTCCTAATGACCTCCCAGTTGGACTACTGTAATTCACTCTATGTGGGGCTACTGGTGAAAAGTCTCAGGAAACTTCAACAAGTCCAGAACACAGTGGCCAGATTGCTGAGTGGTAAGGGTTACAGAGATCACATTACACCCCCTACTAAAGCTTGCAAAAATCAAACCAAAACAAAGCAAAACAAAAGACCCAAAGCATGTGGCACCTTAAAGACTAACTTTCATATTTTAATGTAACATTTCGTGGACACATTCATTTCTTCAGACATAGAGCAGCAAAATCTCTTTGGGCATTTTGACATAACTTGTGTATCTAATAATATTAGTGTAATAGGGTAAACTGATAATGAGATAATGTCTCATATACCTAGCAAAAGACCACAGTCCACATAATTTTATCCAATTGTTTTGATTTGGACAGTTAAAACAGTTTTTTTAAGTTGGTTTAAAATCAACAGTGTAAACATTTATTAACTGTGTTAATAAATGGAATTAAATGCTGTGCTATACATTTAAATGCTGTTTCAATATAATTTATATGTCTTTAATTACTTTAAAATCTAGATTGTAAAAAGTAAGATTTGTAAACCAACAAAGTACTTAAAAAGCCAAAGATGTTTTTCAATTGCATTGTATTTAAAACCATGAATCTGATAATTATCCTGGAATTCTGCATCAATATACAGCCAGTAAATCATAGGATTATGATTCAAAATCTGTATTCTCTGCTGTGACTAGCTTGGAAATGTGTGTAGTTCCCATTAAACCCTTACACACTACTTGTGAAATTCTAGCACACTGAGATTCTATTCAAGCAGAACTAACCTTTGTCTGCCCAAATAAGACATTTCCATCATCCAGGGTCACATTTTGCCACAGAATTCACACAGAACAGGAGTTAGAGCTTGTCTATACTGAGGCAAAAATACCTGATTTGGCACTGTTTCTTTTGGTTATTTTTCCTGCAGAACAGATGGTGCAAGGCTGATATTACTGACATTTCTACTCTCCTCCTTCCTACTGTACATTCTTTATCTACATAGTAAGTCTATATGACTTAAAACTGGGCCTTGTTGCAGAGGGCAGAGCCTAATGCTGCCGAACTTCAGATGTAGAGTTCACTTCTTGGTCAGTAGCTCTTATTCCAGAAGGCTTGATTTAACTCTGTTAGTTTGCTTTTAAAATGGAGAACCTCTTCCGAAAACAGAAAAGCAGCAAGAAATGCATTTATAAGAATATCTTTTCTGAGAGACCCATATAAGCAATTTTTGAAGTAAAATGCAGTGGAAATGTCAAAGTCAGGAAGCCCCTCTCCTTTCAGGATAAAGAATTCCTTCCTGTGGACAACTGTTGCACCACTTTTACCTATGTGGACAGGTCCCTAGAACTTCTGCATTCTACAATATGGTCACTTGAAGAGTTGTAAACAACTGAACTTCAGTCATTTGACATGTGTAGATGTTTTATTTTTGTTAGCCTTTTTTCATAACCAAATGTACTGGAACAAACATACATCTTTCTGCCATAGAGGTAGTTGCTGACCTGCACAAAAGTGGAATAATAAAGTTCCCCCTGACACTTTTTGACAAAGCATAGAAGCAGATAGGACACACCATGGTTGCTTGCAGATTTGTTCTATTCATGGTGGAGATGGGGTGCAAGAACTGATAAGATGTGTTCATTTAACACAAGCCATCAACACTCAACACATTGACATTCCAGTGGAATAAAAAAAATACCACTGGAATTAGAAAAAATGCATCATGCACTCACTGTAAACATTACAATTTGCACTTACACATTGATATGGCAATAAGATACTAACCCAAAACACTGAAAATACCATAACACCAAAAATATTATGTCGCAAATGTCATTATGTCTTTACAGGGAAGTAGTTAAAACATTGCAAAGTGCTGTCCCACATTTAATAATAAGGAAAGCTGAAAAGAAACGAGAATCCTGTCATACAACATTTAATATTATTTCAAGAAACTAATGTATAGAAATTGAATGGTAAACCTTTTTATTAATATTTCACAAACACTGCTATACAACTATAGAGTTATACTTTGCATATCTTCCTGAGGGGAATTCTCTCAAATATGTCTAGAAGAAAACTGAATTAAGTAAAAACACTTTTGAAGCCAAAGAATGCAGTCTCCGCAGATCATTTTACTTACAATAGCATTGCTATAAATTTAACAACTCAAATCTATCATCACACCTGGTTTTACGCTTATAGGGCTCCCCACACGTAGCTGCATAGTGATATGAACAGCTGTAGTAAAGAAAATATAATTATGTATGGCGCTCTTAATTCTTCTGCCATCTTTTTCTGCAGACATGTATCTCTACATCTACATATTTATAACATGGAGGCAGAGTTTGTTACTAAACACAAAACTATATATATATATATATATTTGTTTTCGTAGATTTTCACGGGTATAGGTATGCATGTTAGGGTGGATTCGGGTTTCTTCCCGTGTAGAAATCCGGTTGTTTTGGCGACGTTTCGACGAGGTCTCACTCGTCATCTTCAGGCTGGTGTTCTGGCTTCTTTCTTCTTGAAGCAGAGCGTGATCTCAGTAGAAGTCCTTCTATAAATACTGCTGGGGGTGTGTGGTTTGCTTGCTCTGTTGCTGATTGTAGGTTTGTTTGTTCTTTTGTGATTTGCTGTGTGGCTGAGGTGATCGTTAAGGGCTTAACTGCTGGTGGGTTAGATGGCTGTTTAGAGACATCATGTGTGGGTGAGGTGCTGGATGTGTGTCTATTAGCCTTTTGTTTCTTAACGACCTTGGTGATGGGTGTTCTGGCAGCATCCTGGGCTTTGGTAGAGTGGGGTCCTGTGTCTTGTGAATTCATTTTGGTCTGGCTGCGTGTCTGTGGTCTCCCAATGTTTTTTTGGTGTGTGTAAGTGTGCTCCATGTGGTGGCTGGAGTGGGGAGTAGCGGTAGATGGTGCAGTCGTGGTTTTGTTATTGGATGGTGGTTTCGTTTCATCTGTGGGAAGGGTCTGGGTTTGTGTTTGGTGTGGATGGAAGGTGGTGGCATCTTGTGTCCTTTTGGACCTGGTGTCAGTCTTTGTGACAGAGGCTCGTCTGTTGACCAGGGCTAGTTTCCAGATGTCTGGCAAGCGGGAGGTGTCATCACGTTTATTCATGTTGTTTGGGTGTTTCTCTATTTCAATGGCTTCCATGATTATTCGACTGTTGAAGTGTTCAGTTTTGGAGATGAGTTTGGTTCTTTTAAAATCAATTTCATGACCTGTTGTTTTTATGTGCTGGAAGAGAGAGGAAGATTTTTCTTCTTTTTTGACTGCGTTCTTGTGTTCTGCGATGCGTGCGCTTATTCTCCTGTTTGTCTGTCCGATGTATGTGGCTGGGCAGACTTTGCATGGTATTTCGTAGACTCCTTGGTTTTCTAGCTCAATCTTGTCTTTGGGGTTTCTTAAAATGTTGGCTATTTTTTGTTCGGTGCAAAAGGCTGTCTTGATATTGTGTTTGTGGAGAATTTTGCTTATTTTGTCTGTGGTGCCTTTGATGTAAGGGAGGAGGGCAGTGCCGTTGTTCTCTTCTGTTTCTTGGTTCTTGGGGGGTGTTTCTTTTTGGATTAGTTTGGTGATGGTGTTTTTTTTTGGAATCCGTTCGCAATTAAAGCATTCGAGAGAGTGTGTAATTCAGTTTTTAGGTGGTCTTTGTCAGCGAGGCGTTTGGTTTCTGGAGATGAGGGTTTTTGCTACGGAGTTGATCTGTGCAGGGTGGTGGTGTGATTGTGCATTTAAGTAGCGGTTTGTATGTGTTTTTTTCCGGTAGATGGTATGTCCTAAGGAGCCGTCGGGTTTTTTGTAGATTAGGACGTCCAGGAAGGGAAGTTGGTTGTTGGCTTCTATTTCCATAGTGAATTGTATTTTGGGGTGTAGGCTGTTGAGATGTGTGAGGAAGTTGTTCAGTTTGTCTTTCCCGTGTGGCCAGATAACAAAGGTGTCGTCAACATATCTGAGCCAGAGTTTGGGTTTATGTTCGGACTTCTGTAACGCGTTGGTTTCAAAGTGTTCCATATATAGGTTTGCGATGACCGGTGAGAGGGGTGATCCCATGGGTGCTCCTTCTATCTGTTTGTATCTTTGTCCATTGTGGATGAAGTATGTGTTGGTTAGGCAGTGGTTGGTCAGATCTAGGATGTGCTTGGGGGGGTTGTATTTGTTGTGGATAGCTGTCAAGGCTTCTTGAATGGGCACTTGTGTGAAGAGTGAAACAACATCGAAGCTCACGAGTAGGTCATTGGGTTGTAGGTCTTGTTTCTTTATAATTTCTATGAAGTGGAACGAGTTTTGTACGTATGAAGAGATGGATTCTGCATAGGGCTGGAGTTGTTTGGCAAGAAATTTGGCGAGGTTTTGTAGGGGTGAGCCTATGGAGCTGACTATGGGTCTGAGAGGTGTTCCTTCTTTGTGAATCTTGGGGAGGCCGTAGAGCTTGGGGCATCTGGAAGATTTCTCTCTGGGGATGATGCTTGGCTTGATTTCTTCACTTAAGGGTGAGGCTTTTATTTTGGCTTTGGTGGTTTTTTCCAGGTAGGTGGTGGGGTCTGTGTTCAAAGGTATGTAAGCAGGGTCTTGTAGTAGGTTGGATAGTTTGGCTTGGTAGTCAGATGTGTTCATCACCACTGTGGCATTGCCTTTGTCTGCTGGGAGAATGATTATGTTGTTGTCTTTCCTCAGGTTGGTGAGGGCTTTTTGTTCTTCTTTGTGTAAATTGCTTCTGGGTGGTTTGCTGGAGCAGAGGATATTGGTGACTTCGAGTCTGATTTTGTTGGCTTCATCTGGGTTGATTTTGGTTAGGCTGGCTTCCACTCCGCATATGATGTTTTCAGTGGGGATGTGTGTGGGGGCGACTGCAAAGTTGAATCCTTTGGACAGGACTTTGGTCTCTGCGATGGTGAGTGTCCTGTCTGATATGTTGTGAACTGTTTGTTTCATGGGCTGCTGTGGGGGGTTGGGCTTCTGGCGTTTTTCCAGTTTGTGGAGTTTGTTGGTGTGTGTGTCTGTCTTGTGGGAGGTCTCTGTTTCAGCTCTCCAGGCGGCGAGTTGCTTGGATTTGTTCCAGAGTGTTGGGTGGATTTTGTTGCTGAGTTTGAGGTGGAGAGTGAGTAGGTCTCTGTTGGTTTGATCTAGTAGGTATCTTTTCTTGTGTAGTTCGTTTCTGATTAGGGCTAGTTCTGTTCTTTTCAGGATCCTTTCGCTGGATGGGGTTTTTGAGTGGAATTTCAGTTGGAAGCTTGTGGGGATCACATTTTTATCTCGGCAGTTGCGTAGGAATGCAATGTCACATAAGAAGGTGGCTCTTCGGACTTCTAGTTTCTCGTAGGTTCTGGTCAGCTGGAAGGTTTCCTCCCCGTAGAGGTCGGATATTTGTTTTCGTAGATTTTCACGGGTATAGGTATGCATGTTAGGGTGGATTTGGGTTTCTTACCGTGTAGAAATCCGGTTGTTTTGGCGACGTTTCGACGAGGTCTCACTCGTCATCTTCAGGCTGGTGTTCTGGCTTCTTTCTTCTTGAAGCAGAGCGTGATCTCAGTAGGAGTCCTTCTATAAATACTGCTGGGGGGTGTGGTTTGCTTGCTCTGTTGCTGATTGTAGGTTTGTTTGTTCTTTTGTGATTTGCTGTGTGGCTGAGGTGATCGTTAAGGGCTTAACTGCTGGTGGGTTAGATGGCTAGAAGTCCGAAGAGCCACCTTCTTATGTGACATTGCATTCCTACGCAACTGCCGAGATAAAAATGTGATCCCCACAAGCTTCCAACTGAAATTCCACTCAAAAACCCCATCCAGCGAAAGGATCCTGAAAAGAACAGAACTAGCCCTAATCAGAAACGAACTACACAAGAAAAGATACCTACTAGATCAAACCAACAGAGACCTACTCACTCTCCACCTCAAACTCAGCAACAAAATCCACCCAACACTCTGGAACAAATCCAAGCAACTCGCCGCCTGGAGAGCTGAAACAGAGACCTCCCACAAGACAGACACACACACCAACAAACTCCACAAACTGGAAAAACGCCAGAAGCCCAACCCCCCACAGCAGCCCATGAAACAAACAGTTCACAACATATCAGACAGGACACTCACCATCGCAGAGACCAAAGTCCTGTCCAAAGGATTCAACTTTGCAGTCGCCCCCACACACATCCCCACTGAAAACATCATATGCGGAGTGGAAGCCAGCCTAACCAAAATCAACCCAGATGAAGCCAACAAAATCAGACTCGAAGTCACCAATATCCTCTGCTCCAGCAAACCACCCAGAAGCAATTTACACAAAGAAGAACAAAAAGCCCTCACCAACCTGAGGAAAGACAACAACATAATCATTCTCCCAGCAGACAAAGGCAATGCCACAGTGGTGATGAACACATCTGACTACCAAGCCAAACTATCCAACCTACTACAAGACCCTGCTTACATACCTTTGAACACAGACCCCACCACCTACCTGGAAAAAACCACCAAAGCCAAAATAAAAGCCTCACCCTTAAGTGAAGAAATCAAGCCAAGCATCATCCCCAGAGAGAAATCTTCCAGATGCCCCAAGCTCTACGGCCTCCCCAAGATTCACAAAGAAGGAACACCTCTCAGACCCATAGTCAGCTCCATAGGCTCACCCCTACAAAACCTCGCCAAATTTCTTGCCAAACAACTCCAGCCCTATGCAGAATCCATCTCTTCATACGTACAAAACTCGTTCCACTTCATAGAAATTATAAAGAAACAAGACCTACAACCCAATGACCTACTCGTGAGCTTCGATGTTGTTTCACTCTTCACACAAGTGCCCATTCAAGAAGCCTTGACAGCTATCCACAACAAATACAACCCCCCCAAGCACATCCTAGATCTGACCAACCACTGCCTAACCAACACATACTTCATCCACAATGGACAAAGATACAAACAGATAGAAGGAGCACCCATGGGATCACCCCTCTCACCGGTCATCGCAAACCTATACATGGAACACTTTGAAACCAACACGTTACAGAAGTCCGAACATAAACCCAAACTCTGGCTCAGATATGTTGACGACACCTTTGTTATCTGGCCACACGGGAAAGACAAACTGAACAACTTCCTCACACATCTCAACAGCCTACACCCCAAAATACAATTCACTATGGAAATAGAAGCCAACAACCAACTTCCCTTCCTGGACGTCCTAATCTACAAAAAACCCGACGGCTCCTTAGGACATACCATCTACCGGAAAAAAACACATACAAACCGCTACTTAAATGCACAATCACACCACCACCCTGCACAGATCAACTCCGTAGCAAAAACCCTCATCTCCAGAACCAAAACGCCTCGCTGACAAAGACCACCTAAAAACTGAATTACACACTCTCTCGAATGCTTTAATTGCGAACGGATTCCAAAAAAACACCATCACCAAACTAATCCAAAAAGAAACACCCCCCAAGAACCAAGAAACAGAAGAGAACAACGGCACTGCCCTCCTCCCTTACATCAAAGGCACCACAGACAAAATAAGCAAAATTCTCCACAAACACAATATCAAGACAGCCTTTTGCACCGAACAAAAAATAGCCAACATTTTAAGAAACCCCAAAGACAAGATTGAGCTAGAAAACCAAGGAGTCTACGAAATACCATGCAAAGTCTGCCCAGCCACATACATCGGACAGACAAACAGGAGAATAAGCGCACGCATCGCAGAACACAAGAACGCAGTCAAAAAAGAAGAAAAATCTTCCTCTCTCTTCCAGCACATAAAAACAACAGGTCATGAAATTGATTTTAAAAGAACCAAACTCATCTCCAAAACTGAACACTTCAACAGTCGAATAATCATGGAAGCCATTGAAATAGAGAAACACCCAAACAACATGAATAAACGTGATGACACCTCCCGCTTGCCAGACATCTGGAAACTAGCCCTGGTCAACAGACGAGCCTCTGTCACAAAGACTGACACCAGGTCCAAAAGGACACAAGATGCCACCACCTTCCATCCACACCAAACACAAACCCAGACCCTTCCCACAGATGAAACGAAACCACCATCCAATAACAAAACCACGACTGCACCATCTACCGCTACTCCCCACTCCAGCCACCACATGGAGCATACTTACACACGCCAAAAAAACATTGGGAGACCACAGACACGCAGCCAGACCAAAATGAATTCACAAGACACAGGACCCCACTCTACCAAAGCCCAGGATGCTGCCAGAACACCCATCACCAAGGTCGTTAAGAAACAAAAGGCTAATAGACACACATCCAGCACCTCACCCACACATGATGTCTCTAAACAGCCATCTAACCCACCAGCAGTTAAGCCCTTAACGATCACCTCAGCCACACAGCAAATCACAAAAGAACAAACAAACCTACAATCAGCAACAGAGCAAGCAAACCACACACCCCCCCAGCAGTATTTATAGAAGGACTTCTACTGAGATCACGCTCTGCTTCAAGAAGAAAGAAGCCAGAACACCAGCCTGAAGATGACGAGTGAGACCTCGTCGAAACGTCGCCAAAACAACCGGATTTCTACACGGGAAGAAACCCGAATCCACCCTAACATGCATATATATATATATATATATATATATATATATATATATATATATATATATATATATATATATATATATATATATATATATATATATATATATATATATATATATATATATATATATATATATATCCCTCCTCTCTCTCTCTCTCTCTCTCTCTCTGTGTGTGTGTGTGTGTGTGTGTGCGTGTGTGTGTGTGTGTGTGTGCGCGTGTGTTAGTGGGAGAGAGAGAGAGAGAGAGAGAGAGAGAGAGAGAATCTGTTGATCTGTACAAAAGCTCAATCTTATTCTACAGATTGCCTGACACCTCCCCATGGCACTGATCTGACCTAACACATTTAGATTATTCAAGAGTATGTAAGGTTGCTCTATTACCGATCTGGCAATCAAGTACCATGCAAACTCAAAATACTGCAGGATTACCTCGTTATCACAAAGAAGTTTTTATTTTTGGATTTCCATAGGAATGAAATCACACATTTTACATTCCTCTGCCCATGTATATATGAAAACAACAAAAAATAACCCAGCAAGATGTTATAATAATTGTGTTTTGATATGCAGAATAATCAAGAAAAATTATGAAGCATTCGGAAATCCAAACATTCAATTATTTTTCAGATATTTATGCTTTCAGCGTAGTAGATAAAATGTCTGAAGACAAGATAAGCTAAAGACCAGGGAATGTGCTGCTTTTTAAAAATTAACAACAACAAAATTAAACATCATGAATTAGCATTGGTAATTTTATTCCCAAAGAGTCATGTTTTGTTGCAGAAGCTACACAGAACTAGATCTACAATGAAGCATTTTATGAAGTTGACACTTCTATACCTGAGCTACTGTCCTCAAAACTGAGCCACTTGCCAATCACAGTATTTTTTTTTCTAAAAACAAATTTTAAAAAACTATTTGAGTGGTGTGGGGAGAAGCCTCTTCTGATTTATTGATTTTTACCATAGAGGTACTATTCCAGCCAATAATCCTAAAAACAGGCCATTAGTTCAGGAAAACAGTCCTGAAAATAGGAAAAAACAGTTATGTGCTGTTTTCCAGTGACCCATGATGCAGTGAAGCAGAAGAGAAATGCTGCAGATGTCAGCAGGTTGGACCCATTTGAGGAAAACTGAAATGCCTTTCATTGGGGCAACAATGGACTTCTTTACTGTCAGGGGAAAAAATCCACCATACAAGAAACAGTATGGTATTTACTTTTATTCCACCTTGTTTTTTTCTGACTGCAGCTATTTTGACAAAAAAAAAACATTGATTCTACAATTAAAAAGCACACCTTTACTCATGGGACTTTCTTTATCTCATAATCCACTGGAATACTCATTGATGCCTGCAGGTAAGCCTCAGCTCGTACAGTATAAAGTTGATTGTTTTCTAATCCTAGGGCTAATACTGCTCTTTAACAATAAATCATTAAAGACTAGGTTCTCGAAACTTTAGCAACAGTATTTCATATCCTTTAAAGCGGTGGTCCCCAACCCCCGGTCCACGGACCGGTGCCGGTCCGTGGACCGGTCGGCACCGGGCCGCCTGGGGAGGCCGGGGAGGCTCCTCCCCTTTTCCTCCGCCGCCCTCCTCCTCCTCCTCTTCTCTCCCGCGGGCGGCCGGTGGAGGAGGAAGGCTGGAGGAGCGCAGGAGGAGCCGCCGCCGCCGCCTTTGCCTTTGCCTCCCTCCTCCCCTCCCGGCCCCGGCGCCCCGCGCGCGGCACCCGCCCGGCCGCGCCGGGAAGCGCCCTCGCGGCACCGACGAGCCTCCTCCTCCTCCTCCTCCTGCTCTGGTTCCTCCTCCTCCTCCTCCTCCTCCTCCTCCTCCTCCTCCTCCTCCTCCTCCCGCCGCCGCCGCCGAAGGAGCAGCAGCAGCAGCAGCGAGGGCAATTGCGGGGGGGGGGGGGCGGCGGCGGCGGCGGGACAGGGGCGATTGCGGCGGCGGCGGGGGGGCAAATGCGGCGGCAGCGGGGGGGCGATTGCGGGGGGGTGGCGGCGGCGGAGGCAGGATGGGGGCGATTGCGGCGGGGGCGGGGGGGCGATTGCGGGGGGGGGGTGGCGGCGGCGGCGGTGGGACGGGGGCGATGGCGGCGGCGGCGGGGGGGCAATTGCGGCGGGGGCGGGGGGGCAATTGCGGAGGGGTGGCGGCGGCGGCGGGATGGGGGCGATTGCGGCGGCGGCGGGATGGGGGCGATTGCGGCGGCGGCGGGATGGGGGCGATTGCGGCGGCGGCGGGATGGGGGCGATTGCGGCGGGGGCGGGGGGGGCGATTGCGGGGGGTAGCGGCGGCGGCGGGATGGGGGCGATTGCGGCGGCGGCGGGATGGGGGCGATTGCGGCGGCGGCGGGATGGGGGGCGATTGCGGCGGGGGCGGGGGGGCGATTGCGGGGGGTAGCGGCGGCGGCGGGATGGGGGCGATTGCGGCGGCGGCGGGGGGCAATTGCGGGGGGGTGGCTGCTGCTGCACCTCCGGCGGCGGCGGGAGGAGGAGGAGGAGGAGGAGGAGGAGGAGGAACCAGAGAGCAGGAGGAGGAGGCGGCGGCTCGTCGGTGCCGCGAGGGCGCTTCCCGGGCGCGCGGCCGGGCGGGTGCCGCGCGCAGGGCGCCGGGGCCAGGAGCCGCGCGTGGGTCTCGCTGCTGGCGCCCCGCTTGCTTTCCCCGGCGGAGGAGGAGGCCCACGGCGGTGGCGGCAGCAGGAAAAAGCGGGGCGCCAGCAGCGAGACCCGCGCGCGGCTCCCGGCGCCGGAGGAGGAGGCGGGGCCCGCCTGCCCAGGAGCCCCGGGTTCTCCACCCCCACCCCGCCCGTGTGTGTGTGGGGGAGTGGCACGCCCGCCGCCCCAGGCCGGTGAGTGCCGCCGCCGCCGCCCTCGTGCCTCCCCCTCCTCCTTCCCTCCCATCCTTTGCTTTCACCCCCCCCCTTTTGCCTCCCCGCCGGACCCCCCTTTCGCATTCTCCCCCCCCTCCCCACCCCCACCCCCGGGCCACAGAAAAATTATCTAAAATTTCCCGGGCCGCGGGGACAAAAAGGTTGGGGAGCACTGCTTTAAAGGGTTTTGAAACTGAAAACCCTGGGAAAATAAAGAAATGGATAACCTGGAACTGAAAAATACACAACATATTCTAGACCCTACTGGGAGAGCATATCACAATCAGGGGGCAACCACTACAAAGATGGGAAACCAAAGAAAATCTTCTAATAATAACGTTGGCGCTAAGAGTATTTCATTGTTAAAATGCTATTTTTAAGCTCCGTCTGATTAGTTTCGGTTTAAAATGTGTTATAGCTCAAGAATCTCATTATGAAATAACTATTCTAATTCTAATTCTATATTATATAATAATACATTCATATAATCTTCTTTAAAACTTTCATGAATAGGATCCAGGGCTTCTCTCACTGGAGTCTCAGCTTTATGAGTCTTCTTGATAGGTTTCCTGCATAGATTATTTAGCTTACTCTTTCCTTTTGTACTCAATTTGGTAGACACCATTAGAAAATCATGCAGTTCTCTATCTGGTTTACATCCAGAGATTAATAACAACACATGGATATGAGGAACTGGCCCTGTCTGCCAACCCTAAAATTATGTCAAGAGTTCCTCAGTGTGGCAGTATTGCCCATTTTGAGCCTCTATGTGTAAATTTATATAGAACTATTTATACCAGGTTTGTATATAAAAAGTTTTGAATGGCTGTACTGTGAATCAGCTTTAGTGGAGTGCTACATGACTGATGGTTGTTGAGTAGCTCAATGCTGGTTGACTGCTTTGACTATAATGTTGTGTGGGTGCAGTCTGAGATCTGGGGGCAGTTAAATAGAGAGATGAGAGACAGAGAGAGAGATAAAAAAAGTTACACCAGAGGGCTAAAAGGAGTTACAGTGGTACCTTGTATAAAGAAATTAATCCGTTCCAAATGAAATCATGTTAAGTAAATTTTCCTCTATACAAATTTCCCATAGGAATGCATTGAAAACAGAGTAATTGCGACCATTTTTATGTTGTATGGATTCGCCCCATAGGCGATGCTGTTAAGCAATTTTCCCTTATCTCTGGAATTTTTTATGTTGTACATATTTGATGTTATACAAACCGTTTGTTATACGAGGGTCCACTGTAGATATCTGCTTGACCATTCTCAAAAAAATACCCTCCAATTTGTTCTTGTACTACCATTTCTTCTAGGCATTTAGATTACTTTGCAGCAAGCAACAGATACCTTGAGAATTTGTCAAAAACATACCAGACAATTGCTTTGTGTCTGAGTGAAAAGTGGTTAACTACTGAAAAGCAGAGTCAGATTCTGGGATTTTTCTCTTGCTTGGTCTCTTTTGTGAGGGCATTCTGCAGATTATCTTCTTGACTGTTGTCCTTGGTGTTGTCAGCATTCAGATTGCTCTTTGCTATATACAGTTTGGTATCCCTTTCCCACAAGCATCATATTGTGCAGCAATATTGGGCAATTTTCTAGCATTCTGTATTATGGATACACTGTTGGATTTCAGTAAACAATGCAATAGGTTATTAACCCAGGTTTCAAATATTTTACAACAAAACCCTATTTTTACTATAGTCAGAGTAAATCCACTGTAGTAGTAGTAATAGTAGTGGTAGTGGTGGTAGTAGTAGTAGTAGTAGTAGCAGCAGCAGCAGCAGCAGCAGTAGTAGCAGTAGCAACAGTAGTAGTAATAATACAAAGAAAAAACTTGAAAAAATTACCCGATATCAGGATCTGAAAACAGAACTTCAGAGGCTCTGATATAAACCAGCACAGGTGGTTCCAGTAGTAATCAGCACGCTGGCTGCGGTGCCTAAAGAACTAAGAAAGTATTTAGAAGAAATTGGACTTGACAAAGTCACCATCAGTCAGCTGGAGAAAGCCACCTTTCTGGGATCTGTTCGCATAATTTGCCAATACATCACGTAATCCTAAACGCTTGGTAAGCGTTCGACTAGCGATTTGTAATACAAAATCCAGTGTAGTTATCTTGTCTGCTGTGTGATAATTTGATGATGAGGAGGAGGAGGAGGAGGAGGATGACGATGACGATGACGATGACGACGACGACGACGACAACAACAACAACAACAACAACAACAACAACAACAACAACAATTTGGACTGTGCTGGATTTCCATGGACCTACTCAAGGACTAAATATGAATAAAAGCCCCAGAGAGAAGAGAGAACTCCTAGTTCCCTGAGCTCCTTGCCTGCTGAAGATGCCAGCCACAGTCTGGTGAAATGCAAGAAAGAAAAACTTCCAGAACATGACTAGACAGCCCGAAAAACTCACAACAACTATCAAAAGCCAGATTCTTGTTTTCTTATCTAGAAATAAGATTCAAAAATTAGAAGAAAAAGGATAAAGCATATATGTATTTCTGGTTCTACTCGGACTAAATTACATTTCTTCCAACCTGTTCGGCACAGTTAATAATGCTTTTGCCTCCAACACTAGAACACATTGTTACTAAAGTGGTCATTTAACTGTCAATCTATGGGTTGCATTAGATCAGAACACCTTTAATTTGATTTCTGGCCAAGATTACTCAAGCATGAAGTAAAATGGAATCTAACAAAAACATTGGAAGAGTCTCTGTAATGGATTGGCCCCCTGCCTAAGCATGAGTAAATGCAGCTTCTCTGTCTCTCTCTGAGGTGCACTTTTCATGATAATTTGTGGAGACTACTTCTAACATCAGCTCATTTAATAAAAAACACTAAGGAATGCATTCCTAATATTAATTTGCAGAATACAGCTGGATTTGTTCCTCTGCTTTTTAAAAAATAAATGGCATCCCAATTATACCAACTTATATAAGTAATAAATATTGCTGCTATAAAAGAAACCCAAACCTAAGCTTTCTTTGGTTTACTAAACAATTTCCATTCTTTAAAAATGAACATGATAAAAACTTAGAATATGCATTGTGCACCATTCTGTTAAATGTACCATTTTCATCAGTTCGGTCTCTAGCTGCCATCATTTCAAAGTCACTAAAATCACTTTGTTGCAGCACCAAAGCCCACACTTCCTGAAAAGTAGTGGTTAGAATAACATACACAGTTGTGATAATGTTTACCTCTTCTCTTACAGAAGAGAAAAACTGAAAATTAAATACCAGTTGCATTGCAGAACAAATCCAACAAGAGATCAAGAAAGACATCTCTTAGATCGTATTGTCTTTCCCTATGCAATGAAGCCTCTGTCTATAATAAGTTCTAATTTTAGACCAGTATGATATAAGAAGACAGACTACTTAGTTAAACTGTTGCCAGGTAAGGCAGTTTGAGAATCATGGCCAGGCCCCCTTTTGCTTTGTGTGGCCTTCTTTCTTCTCTGTTCTCACTCTTCCCTGGCAAAAAGAGGATATGATGCACCGTATAATTCAGAATTGATGGAAATCAGGCAAACTGTAACTGAAGGGGGGCAAAGACTACTTCGTACAGGCCATTGGAAATTGTCTGTGAAAACCTTAGCTTACCTTTTTCAGCTCCAGGCATTCCTTTATGATACCATAACTGTGTTTAGAAAGAAACTGCTTTGTTCTTTTAAAACACACACACACACACACACACACACACACACACACACACACACACACACACACACACACACACACACACACACACACACACACACACACACACACACAGAGTCCTTTCCCCCCATCTTCCTTCTCTCCCCTTCTTCCCTCTTTTCCCATTCCCACAAGTCGCAGTATTTCAATTTATTCAACTCAACTCAATGTGCATCACATATCTGAGCAACCAAGATAAAACTGGTTCCACTCCATTTAAATCATGCATAGCCATGGTCTAGTCTTTCAGGCTTCACTGACTTTGCTTTGAACTGTGAATGCATTTCTAAGCCAATGTGCCCTAATTCTGGCTTTTTAATTGTGCATATTTAGTTCTGTGCCTTATTTGCATGCTTCAGACTAGTCCTTGGTTTATGAGCAAATTAGTTCCCTACTGAAGTTCATATATTCATAATTCTAATTCCAAACACTTCTGACGTTCCACCATGTTCAATTTAAAAACAAAAACAAAAATACAAATTCTGAAGATACCTTGGACAGTAAGAGTCACTAATGTAGACTGTATTACAGAGTATTAATAAAAAGCTCAATATGATAAGGGAAAGAAAACTGCAATATTTTGGTCACATAATGCACAATAACAAATACAATCTGCTGCAGGTTCTCCTTCAAGTCAAAAATAGATGGGAAGCGTGGCCTGGGGCAAAGTAGAACATTCTGGCTTAAGTCTATGGTTCATAGTCAGCAAAGCTTCTCTATTTAGATAGAATAGCTTTGGATAAAAATTAGATCATGCTACTGATCACCAATGTTCTACAAGAACATGGCAATTGAAGAAGAAAAATACACAGAGCAATTATTTTGAGTTACAGGCACAAATCTCCTAATAGGTAATACTGCCAATGCTCAAACATCACTTAAACATATAGAGTTCAGAAGATGTATGAGACTGGAGACAACACTCTTTAACATCTCAATTGATCTGAATATTCATCTGTCTTACAAATGTTTCTGTTCCATCTTCTCTTTTGTATTAAGAACTGTTAATATAAATGACAAAAGATGTTCAAGAGCAATTTGGGATTTGCCTATGAAAACCTCACCTAGCACATACTCTTACTATTGTCTGTGCAAGTTTAAGCTACAAGCTACTTATGGCCCTGGCAGATTCAAGAGACTGCAAAATACAGTGGTTGCAGACAGTCCTATATGTTACTCTTTCTACCATGGCCCCCACTACAAAGGTGTAAGTATAGGTAGGTATATAAAGCACAACTATATCTGTAATACAATCACGTTCTCTCAAGTCAATTCTGATGTAATGGTGATCCTTTTCAGGGTTTTTCCGGGTAGAGTACTCAGAAGTTATTTACCATTTGCTTCTTCTATGGGCAACCTAGGATTATGCAGGTTGTCCAAGGCCACAAAGGGTGACTATTCTCCCAGAAGAGACACTGGGGAATTGAACTCCCAGTCTCTGGCTCCACAGCCGGCTACCAATCTCACTGAGCTGTCCCACCAGCTATCTATATCCATACAGAAAGAAATATATAAATAAACTGGCTTTGTCTCTACAGCCTTTTGTTGTTTCCTTTGGCAAAGCTCTGAGGTCAGCACAACCAACTCCTTCTCAAAAGCAAAAGGAATAGCATTAACACTTCAAATATAACAATTTATAACCACTGTCCATCAGCCAACCAAAATCTACATTAACTAGCTACCCTGCCTATACCCAGCATGTTTGTGTGATTAACACTTTGGAAATCTACTGCCTATATTTACAATGATACTGCACCTTTGAAAGTCATTGCCTTCGTCTGTATCCCCTTTCATCTAATCTCCACGAGTACAACCAAAACCATACTTTATTCCATGGATTTGAGGAAGTGGTTTGGAACCCATGCAGGATTATATGAATATTGTACATTTAATTAATCCTCAAGATGCTGCAATACTTGTGTTTCTGTTTTGCTTTTACTATACATGTTGAAACAGTCTAATACAGCTTCCTTTTTGATAATTAAGCAAGTATCACTCTGGCTTTGCATCAAGTTCACCTGAAACCATAATGATACTAATCTTCTATGGCCTGCTGAGATTTACTGATTACTTCCCAAGAGATTGTTTCACACTGAAATTCCATTTAAAATGTTATCTTGGGGGGTAGTATCAGTTCATCCAAAAATACCCGGAATCCTTTCCACCTTGGTTAAAGCAGTTTTTAACAAATTTTCCAGTTTTATGTGTACACCAATGGTCTGTAATTGGGATTCTAACAACCGCAGGGCATTCTCTCAGAATTAACAGCCTTGTTAAGACAGGAGAATGTTTCAAAGGTCAGTGTATGGTTATTTTTCCTTTAGCCTTGAACACCCTGTCTACAGAGAAAAGTACAGCTTCCAAGGCAAAGATAATATATATTAACACTTTGATAAGCTTCCAGGCACTTGTAGAATTTCAACTTCACACAGCCTCTCCCTTATCTTTCTTAGAAGGTGGCCACATTCATAAAAATAAATAAAATAGAGTTATTTGAGATAGAGGTTTCAGGTCAAGCCTGAAGATTTCTGTCTGCTGCATCTCCTTCATGAAGAGTATGGAAATATTAAAAATTGTTACTTAAAAATGACTGTCATGCTAAACATTGTAATTGGAACTCAGTATGATCTTAAATCAATTTCAAAAAATAAGAAGTTATCAGTAAGAGTTATAACACACTAGGCATGCATTTCCAGTGTATCATTTTAGCTCAGAAGAAGGGAAATCAGTTGATCTTCAAGACTGAAAATTTTGGTCCATGGTACAGTAATAAACATAATTGATTGGGAAGATTTTAGATGGAAGGCAACTTAATCCAGTGTTACTTTATTACAGCAAATTCCATCAGACTTCGAATACAGATCAATATGAACAATCAATACCACAAAATGACACAAATGTTCCACACCTTACAACTAACTGCTTATTAATATATGATTCCATTCCATCCACTCTAGCTTTCTGTTGGGAGGGGGGAAACTGTGTTCCTGTCTAGCTAATAGTTTATGTACATGGACTGTGATCACAAAAAATGTGTTCCTATTCTTGTCTGTGAAGATTCTCAGTCATCCAGGTGAGTTTATCTGGAAGTTGAGTCATGGCTACTGGACTTCTTTTTTGAGAGATAGAAACGTTTCGCTGTTCATCCAAACAGCTTCATCGGTCTGAAGCTGTTTGGATGAACAGCGAAACGTTTCTATCTCTCAAAAAAGAAATCCAGTAGCCATGACTCAACTTCCAGATGTTCCTATTCTTCTTTAAAAAGAAAGGGCATCTCTGATTTGTACTTGTGGCCTTGCTGTTATCAAACTGAAATGCCTAAAGCTAGTCTCAACAAATGCTCTTAAAGCACATGGCTTTTTGTCCTTAATCACTGAATCTATACATTGGTTGACTCACACAGAATATCTAAATGAGAATTCCCCTTTCCTACTGGAAATGGTATCTCCACTGATGGGACAAATAATTTGACATAAATTGTACAACAAGACAAGTCACAGAAGCAAGGAAACTAGGCAGGAGACAAACCAAGACTAGAACCTATGCATCATGCTATTCTCAGTAGCTGATCTGTATCCGAATACCTGAGTGATTTCCTGGTGACAGAAGGAATTACAGAAAAAGTAAGCTGTGGAGAAGGGTAGATATTCCTGTGAATCTGAAAAGACAGATCACAACTGAAATTACAAAGCAAAAAAAAAAAGATACATTCATAACAGTTATTTTTGCTTCTGTGAGACATTTTACCTTTAGGGAAACTAGTACCAGTATATTTCCATTATTCTGAAGCACCTACACACCAACTACCCTACTTGGTTGGATATTGATTGTTCAAGTAGTCTTCATGACCAGAACCAAACCAAACCAAACACCGGGTGGATACTGATTGAGAAACTGATCCACAGGTGCTCTTTCACATTTATCTTGAAAGGCCATTCTGTATGGAATCCATGTGTGACTGACTTAGAGCTTTTCTACACAGACACAAAATACCTGGTTCAGTCCTGTTCCTCTCAGTTGTTTTTCCTGCTCATCAGATTATGCAAAGCTGAACATGAGGAGACCTGTGCTGTTTTCACGGCCTTCTGTGCTTTCTTTACTGTCCCTGGGGAGGCTTCTATTATTTAGAATCCAACTTTATTGCAGGGAGGTGGAGCTTAATGCAACAACACTTCCTATGCACAGCAGTGTTCATTTCCTGGCCCATGTCCCCCAACTCAGAAACTATCAATTCATCCCTTAATTGACTTTTTAAATGAAAACAAACAAACAGCTTTCAAAAGCAAAGCTGTAGCAAGGAAGAATCTATACAGATCCCACCCCCATTCTCTGAAGCTCACCACAAGAAAGCCTAGGGACATGATTTTCAAAGGCCTGGCTTATGAAATGCCATATACTGTAGACATCAAAAGCAGTAAACTCCCACCCTGTTTGGGATGAACTGTGCCTACCCATGTTATTTGCTGTGATCTTTTTGCCAGTTGGACAAGCTCTCCTTCTGCAGACATTCCACAGAAAGTGACACTTCTATATACAGCAAAACAAACATTACATGGTAGTTGCAATGTGGCCTATCTCTGTTTGAATACTGTTTCCAAAACAAGGTGTGATACAATATAACTATCAAGCCAAGTCACAGATCTAATCTCATGAGTTAGATCACAAAGAATGACATTAAGAAAAACAGCACCCCAGCTACAATCAGCTATGTAACAGCCAGTTACCAAAGTCTATGCTTTTGCTACATTCTTGCCTTTCAGAATATAAACCACATGTTCATTTGGCCAAATGAAGCAACACTTGCAGTGTACACTGCAGGAAATGAAAAATGAGAGAGAGTGTGTGAGTGAAGATTCTGGGATTTAAACTAGACCACAAGGAACCTGAAATACAGTGGAGACAGAGTTAACTGGTCACTTCTGTAAACCTCTAAATTCATGTGAGTTGTTACATATATTATCTATGGGTGGTTACATATACTCTACAGTGATGCCTTGAATTACAAAAGTAATCCATTACAACGGATCTTTCATAATTCAAGATTTTCGTAATTCAAAATGCAGTTTCCCATAGGAATGCATTGAAAACAGATTAATCCATTCTGAAGGAAATGGATTACAATAGACTTCCAATGCATTGCTATGGGAAGCCTACCCCGATACAGCAAAGCAGGGGAGGAGCCTCTCCCCTTTGCTGAGTTGGTGGGAAAGCCCCTCGGAGCAGCAAGCATCGCCTTAAAACATCTGCCCCCTAAAAGGCAGATGTTATAAAGGATCCTTGCTGCTTTTACCCCAGTGCTCACGGAAGGATCATTTTAAAACACCCGCCTTTGCATGGCATGGGCGCGGTTTTCAAGCAAATCGGGTGCTACACTTCAGGAAAGCAAGGATCCAAGAGAAGGCTTTTGAATTGCCTCAAAAGCCTGCTCTTCGATACTTGCTTTCCCATAGTGTAGCACCTGATCCACCTCCCAGATAGGTGGATGGGGTGCTACCTTTTGGAAAAGCAAGAGTTGATGGGCAGGTTTTTGAGGCAATTCAAGAGGCTGCTCTTGGATCCTTGCTTTCCTGCAGTGTAGTACCCGATTTGCTTGAAAATACCTGTCCACGCCATGCAAAGGCGGGTGTTTTAAAATGATCCTGCCCTGAGCACTGGGGTCAAAGCAGCAAGGATCCTTTTAAAACACGTGCCTTTTCCCCATCTAAAGAGAAAAGCTCTTGCCCTGCTTTGCTGGGTTTGGGGTAGGCTTTCCATATTAATACCTTGAATAACTATTAATTAAATGTTTTCATTATTCCAAAAAAAAAAAACCCTGCCTTTTTTTCAAAATTGGGATTGCCCCTATACCGGGGGATTTCCTTTCACAATTCAAGTTTTTCATTGTTCAAGGCATTCATAATTCAAGGCATTACTTTATTGTAACTTAAATCAAGGGTCTTCTGAACTGGTAAAGGACTTTGTGTGCATTAATGAGACTTACTATATTTGAACACTTTCAATGGTAAGAGAGTTTCAAGCCCAATATTAAGGTATTTTATTCTGTTTTCTTATGAATCAGACCTTTAATTTAAAATACCTTGGATTTTATATATTTCCTCTAATTCTTCAGAATGTTTTCCTCCCCTTGGAAAACCTCAATGTCAAGGGAGGTCTCATAAAGAAAAAGTCCTGCTTTTTGTTAACAAAGTCAACAAATGTGTCAGTGGTTTTCATACCCAACATAAACATTTGGATGTAAAATAAACAGTTTCTTTTGTATTTACAGCAATGCCTTACAACCAACCTGTGATTCTACTTTAGTTGTTGCTTTTGTTTTAAAGAGATTTGCCCAAGATTAATTAGTGTTGACAGTCATGAGCCATCCATCAGAACTGGTAAGCTCTGCAAACAGATCACATTTTAGAAAAGTCACTTATCAAAACAAAAAACAAAGAAAAATCCCAATTTCTCATCAAAGAGACAACTGGGGGGGTGGAGGCGGGAGAAGAAAGTTCTACAAAGTATTAACATGTGTTCCCAATGCACACACTCCCCAAGCAAAGAATAAAACAGAACTGCTAAACAGGAACAAAGTGGGTGCTTTTTTGCATGTTGTGGAGCACTAAGTTCTTGCATGGTCTGACTGACAACCAGCAGAAGTTTTTTTTACAGTTGTATATGCAGAAAGCCGCTTCCCAGGTACAGCCACATTTCCATGATTTTTGTTGTTTTCTTTTTCCAGCATGGGTGAATGCCCTCATTATATGGTTCAAGGCAAGTATTCTCCATGAACAAACATATTAAACCTCAGGAGATTGTTCTCTAGTTGTAAATCTGATTAATGCTTACTTCAGAGGCCTGTCGTGTGCTTTCTTTTCTTAACTTCCTTCTGTGCTGGCAGTCAATGGGCTCTGCGTCACCTTCTTTTCCAAATTCATTTTCAAAAGGCAGTTTCATTTTTTTTAAAAAAGCCCTGCTTATTCTTGACCAAGTCAACAAATGTGGCAGTCACTTTCATACCTAAAACAAACATTTGGATGCAAAAAGCCAGGCAAGTCTCTTGGTCAACAAGTTTCAATTAAATCATGATGCCTGAGGAGTTGAGCACCATTTCTGAAATGGGAATGTGACAAGTTGGGTCTTTCCTTTTCCAGTACACCTCTCATGCAAGCTAGGCATCCTTTCAGTCCACATAGATGCACAGAGGGCAGCAGCAGGTGCTGCAATTACCCTGGCAAGTCTTTGTCCTCCATCTGCCCCTCTCCCAGCTTTCCGACTGTACCTTTCCCCAATCCTGAAGCTGAACCAAACCATCCTCCTGCAATACCTTTCCACTATTTCCCCCTCACCAACAGCATCAGCAACCAGGAGATATACAGCAGATTTTTCTTTTGCTTTCCTGCCACCATCTCCCCATCTTCAGAGTTTACTCTTCAAGCCCTGGTGCTTTCCAGCTTTGCATTGGGCATAGGCATTTTAGGGGGGTGGGGTAGAGGATGCTTCTGGGCAAAGTTCACACCGCGCTCCGACCTCTGGCACTCCAACCTGTTAGTAGCTTCCGAATCGAACAGTACAGCATGAGGGGAAGGTGCTTAGAGGGAAGATCCCCTTTGTATTCCATGGAGAAACGGGACCTGCTCCTCTTCCAAGGAGGAAATCGCTGTAATTTGGTCCTTTGAGCCCCGATGGATAAAGGGGTTCAAGATTACAGCCAAAACGAGACGCGGGAGGGGGGATTTTGACACCCAGTGCATACAAGTTTCTTTAACTACCTTGTGGGCTGCGGCCGTCCTTCTGAATCATTAAAACGGGATGCTCTCCGCCCGCCCGGTCTTAACAGGCAGCCGGTCCGTCCGACTAACATCTGGTCAACGCGGCAAGGGAGCGTGTGAGTCGCCCGCAAGAAGCGCCACCTCGCCAGACCCTCCGGCTGTGGTAGGCAAGCCAAAGTCCCGAGGAGCCCGGGGCCACCCTGGCACCCACGCACCCACCCCGTGCCACCGCCACCTCTTTCGCCCGAAGCCCCAGCCCCGGCGGCATCTACGAGCACCAGCGCGCGGGAGAGGAAAGGAGCGCCACAGCTGCCCCCCCACCCCACCCCACCCCTTGACCCGGCGCCCCGCGAGGAGACCCCTCCCGGCGGCGGCGGGCGGACCAAGGCCAATTCCCCCCCCCTCCCCGGCCACCAGCGGCGACCCCCGCTGCCGCCTCCAGCAGCAGCGGCGGCGGCGACAGTCGAGCGGAGAGAAGCGGGAAACAAAGCGCGCGCCGTCGCTCGCTCGCTCGCTCGCTCCGGCACTCACCCCGAGCTTCCTGCTGCGGATTTTCACATAGCCTTGCTTGACGATATCATTAAAGTTGGAGGCCATGGCCGGGGCCAGCGAGGGAGGCCGTCCCCGTTCCGTGCTCGGGAGGGTTCCCCTCGCCCTCGCCCTCCTCCTCCTCCTCTTCGTCGCCCTCCTCCTCTTCTCCTTCGCCTCCTTCCGCCAGCTGCTGCTGAGTGCCGTCGGCCGCCGGCTCCTGAGGCGCCTCTGGCATCCAGGCGGCGGCGGCAGCGGCGGCGCAGGTCCTGCTTGTGCGCGTGCCGGGCACACACCGGCCCGGCGCAGCCCGCCTCCTCCTCCTCCTCCTCCTCCTCCTCCTCCTCCTCCTCCCGCAGGGCGCCACGCTCCGCTCCCAACCCCCCCCCCTCGCGCGCGCCCCAACGCCCCAGCGGCGGCACTGAGGCGGAGCCAGCCGCGGGGAAGGGGAGGCAGGCGGCGGCGGCGGCTGCTGCTGCTGTTGCCGCCGCCGCCCTCGGAGCAGAGATGGAGCTGCCGCCTTCTTCGAGGCTCTTCCGCCTCCTCTCACTTCGCCTCCCCCACCACCCCCAGCCCCAGCCCCGCACTCTCGCTATTGCATCTCTGCCGGCACCTAGAGGCTTGGGAGATGCTCGCGCCGCGCCATTCCTCCCCCGCCACCAGCGCGGAGCGGAAAGAAAGGAGCCGAGGAGGGAGGGAGGTTTTCCTGCACGCTCGCTTCTTTTTCTGTCTCCTCCTCCTCCTCCTCCTCCTCCTCCTCCTCCTCCTCACACCTGAACTTTCTCCACACACGCACATACTACCGCCACCAGACGAAGCTGTCCAGGGAAATGTCTGAGCCTCCGTCCCTTCACTCACGCCCCACCCCACCTGCCCACCTGCCCACCCCCCGGCCGCCATCCTGCTTCGCTTCCCAGTGAGTCACTTCTATGGATGAGGGACCCTGCTTTGGGCATTCCTCCAGCAGCCGTTCTGTCCACACCTGGGATTTTTTTTCCCTGCCTCGTTCATGGTGTGCTCCCTTGCGCGTCTGAAGGCGAGAAAAGAAAGCCACAGCCTGACACCTGTGCGTGGAGTTCGCCCAGGAGCCACACCGGCTCATATGCATCAAACAAGGACAGGGGGTGCACTGAAAAGCACCTGTCAGGGAGGGTCGATGAGAGCCACTCCTCAGTGAGAGATTGAACTGGTGGTGGAGGAGCCAATGTCTAAACGGCCACAGGTTCTCTCATAATCTGATCCAGATTAGTCAGAAGTCCCCATTTCGTAGCAGGACACTAGTCATCCATGTCTCTGATCAGTTTCAGGACCAGTTTAGGATGTTGTGCTCCTTCTCCCTCCATCCCTCTTTCCTTCACAAGCCTGATCTAATCAATTCTCTGGTTGATTTCAGGCTCCCTTTCCTTTTTGACCATGTGTGCTGCAGGGAAATCTCTGTCTGTTTTATATTTCTATCTGTCATTCTGTGCTAATGCTCTGCCTGATTACAAAAGGTTAAAAATATATTTAAAACATAACACCATAGCAGCAGTGGGTAGTGGTTGTGAGAGGCAGCCAGGGAAAAGGCCAGACAAAGCCTCAAATGCAGTGGTTCTAAGAGCATGTGTACCCACTCAGCCAATATATAACACAGTTAAAGAACGGATTTAATGTTTTTCCAAGAAAACTTTAAATTGAATCCCAGGACCCAGATCCACCACACAAATTATTTCAATAGTGTAACTGTGCTGTTGACGCCAAAAGACATCTTATTTTCTGGTTAAACTGTTAACAAGCTGTTGGATATGGACTAGAAACTGCATGGAAACATTATGTGATATTCCTTTCAGTTCAAAGGAAGAAAGGATTCATATGAATGAAGTATCCAATAAAGTATCCACTAAAGGGAGATAAGCAACTCACAATATGAAAAAATAGATAAATATGCAACACATCAGAGTACATATAAAAGCAATAGTACATTCCAGAAATTAAAACATGGTTTTTAAAGATGTTAAGCATAAGGGTACAATGTCACCAACTGTGATTAAAAAAAAAACATTCCTTGCAACTTCATTTTTCCTGCTCCAGCCCAGACTAGGTAGAGGGACCACCTGGGAACAATAAAGATGTGCTGCCTTGTCCCATTCCTCTGTTCAGAGGCGTAGCCAGGATTTGGAGCACCTGGGGACAAAGTTCTTTTTTGCGCCCTTCCTGCTGCCCCCCATCACAACACCCAGCCAAACCGGGCGTGGGGTGGGTGACTGCGTGTGCGCACGGATGGACGTGTGTGTGTGTGTGTGTGTGTGTGTGTGTGTGTGTGTGTGTGTGTGTGTGTGTGTGTGTGTGTGTGTGTGTGTGTGCATGCGGTAGCACATGTGCACCTTACACCTCTCCCACCAAGGCAAGAAAGAGGAGGAGGAAGGTGCTGTGGCCACCACACTCCTACCTGCCTGCCTGCTTTGCCACTCACCTGGCGCGCGGCGGTGGAGGTGGCGGAGGGGGTGCTGTCGCCAAGCCTTAGGGGTAAGGAGGACTGCTGGGTGGCAGGAGGGCGCAGGACTTCCTCCTCCTGCTCCTCCTCTAGGCGTCCCAGATTGCTGCACCAGGGACAGAAGTACCCTTCTGCCCCCCCCCCAATACACCCCTGCCTCTGTTATATCTTATGAAGCATCTGAGCCATTTCATAGGGGAATGCTTTTTTACACCTCCTTTCTCTTTCTTGCTCACATTTTTTAGCTGGTAGGATATGTTAAACCAAGCGGTGAAGCTCTGTGGGTCAATCTTCAGGCCACATTAGTCCTCCACAATTACAAGAGATTACAAGTCCACTTACAGTTTTATAAGCCCTTGGGAGCACGGAGAACAAAGGCAAAAAAGTGAATACAAGGAACCATGCCCTTTTTTCTTGTGGCCTCTAGTCTCTGGAATAAAATGCCAACAGAGATATGCCTAGCTCCTTCCCGCCTTATGTTTATAAAGATGGTAAAGATGGAATTATTTAAAGCTGCCTATAATAATTGAATTTCTGGAACTCTGTAAAATGCTTTTTAATTTTTTTTTTCTAAATTTTTATAGGGGTGTTAATATTTATTATTTTATTTATTGTCTGTTGTATTGCTGTATTGTTTTTGAATGTAATTTAGGTGTTGGTCATTTTGGGTTATTGGGGGTATGTAAATTTTAATCTTGTGTGACCACCTGGTGTAGTGTTTGCTTTAATTGGAAGTATATGAATGAATGAATGAATGAATGAATGAATGAATGAATGAATGAATGAATGAATGAGGGCTTGGCTGTGGATCTCGTGTTTAAGGAATCACTGCTGCAGGAAGCTTCCACAAATGAAGCCTCTCTTATTTTTAGCTCAAAGAATTATCTCTGAAGGCTGGTCCAGGTGGAAACAGGTGGAGTAAAAAAGGTCCGTAGGTTTGATATGATTCAAATATCTATATTAAATGTGGGAATGGGAAGAACCATCCTCTAGTGCTCCATTTAGTTATTTGATCCAGTTACATTAGACAATTGAGCTCATCCCCCACATCTTTTCTTCTCCATTTTTTTTATAAAATGCAAGATTTGAATCAAAGAGCATTGGGAAAACATGGCTGACCTTTACAATTATCATTTCTTTTTAACTTAAATACCATACCTGTTTTATCCCCATGGTGAATTTCAGTTTTCAAAGAATTATTTTTTTAGGTATGCTTGTTGCTGGTGAAACTCTCAGTACACCTGTACTGAGGCATCATAAGGATGATGAATTAGAAAAGGGCAAGGATCAAGTGACCTGGGAAAGTTTATTTTGACTCCACTACCTAGAATATTTGGCATATACATCTTTTAATCTTTGAAGTTTTACCTTTTAATTCTGTCCCCTTATTCCTGTGTTGTTAATTTTCTTCTTCTGTTTGTATATGAGCTTAAGGACTGATCCCACAACTTTAAGTACAGGCATAACAAAGATTCCCCTAACAGTGCGGTTCTCCATATCAGGCTCAACTGAAATTGCAAGAGTGGGACTGAGAGTTGAAAGCACAGTTCTGATGCTTTGCAATGTGTGTAATATATTTGTTGATGAGCTTCAGTCAACAGTCCTAAAAGGAGACAGAAGAGAGTGCTATCTGGAAGGAGTGGTGGTGTATAGAAGCAAGCAATGTCAGCCGGAAAAAAATGAATATTTACTGACTAGAAAGTATATCAGACCAGGTTTGTGCAGGAGGGGTTTCAGCCTTTCATCGTTTGCATGGGCTAATGAAATTAAATCCCTATTGAAAACTAGGAAGAAACAAACACAGGATGTAGAAAAAATGCCCAAAGGAAGCTCTGTTCTGGCTTCCTTGGAGATTTCCGTCTAAATTTTATTTATTTAGCTTGATGTATGTGTGAATGCATATTAATTACCTTCAACAAACTCCTTCAAGCACTCTATCAATTAAATGAAAACAGCACAAATGTATAAATTCATCTGAGGCTGGAACACAGAACACTAAAATAGCTTTATCCACATATCAACTGTACTTTGCTTCCTTATAAAGACATCTTTGATTATAAGACTGCTTAAAGCAAATGTGGAGGGAATGCATCCAAAATAATGCTCAATTGTGTTTCAAAGTATTTGTGTTTTTGCTTGCCTTGTACTATCTGCTTTTATTTATCTCAAATAATGTTCCCGGTTGCATTTATTTTTCAGTTTGGTAGTTTTGAAACCGACCTATGTCCTATAAAAGTGCTTAACAACATTATAATACAAAACACACTCCAAAATTATAACCTTGTACTGCAGTGGAAACTCGGCTCACAACCTGAGTATGATCCCAGTGGACTTAGGATGCTGGGTCAATGTTGACCCATCTTTCCATACAAGATGGGTAAACTGAGTGAGGGTGGGGAAACGAGTAGCTGCTTGATTAAATCATAAACTTCCCAGAGAGAACTTTAAGCACTCCGGGGTAGTATATAAGTAGCATGCTTTGCTTTTATAACTGTACTATAAATATAATATAAAAGTAAATTTGGGAGGAACACATTCAGGTTGAACACCCTAAGACTCTATAATAGAATAGTTACGCAGAGCAGTTTCATACATATGTGGGTACAGAAATCCTACATTAGATACTCTAATGCAAATTAATGCATTTTTATTTAAAACATTCTGTGTATCAGTTGCTAGGTGGATATACTGTAATATAACTACAACATAGCTGTGACACGCATGCCTATTTTCTTGAGAGCATCTTGCTTAATTTTTCAGGAGATTACACATCCTCAGCATGGAATAATTCTCAAGCATTTTGTCCATCAGAAAGATAAATACTAAATATTCCTGGAGCTCCTTGATGTGTTATTAAAAACTCTAAGACATGTTTAGGCTGATTGTGTAACATAGAAAATGAATATGAGAAGATTAAAAGTATGTTTGTGAAGCACACCATGCTTTATCTTTCTACACTATAAATAGTTTTTAGTTTGATTAGATTTACGGATAAAATTAGACAATATACAAATTATTTTGTGTTCATTTTTCTGCAATACACTCCAGGATGGAAATCTCATGTGTGACAGACTGTTACTTGGACTGGTTATGAGGCAAACATTTGCTTGGAAGAAATATAACAGCTCTGAATGTGTCCATGAAGATAGTAAGCCATGCTATAACAGCAGTGGGGGTGGATATGTAAAGTGACCAGAAGATACAGATAATTCCATCAGGTCTTACCAGAAAAATGTTATTAGAGAAAGGAATTTGGGAGGTCAGCTCCCCACATCCTCATGTACAAAATTCTCTACCATGAGAAGCCCGTCTGTACTAGACTTTAAGCAGAACTTCATGAACAGTCATTTAGTTCTTTTCTGTTGAAATACTCTGTCTTGCTCTTTTTAGATTGGGAGGTAAATGGGCTAAAAACTGATATGAATTTAACTATTTGAGTTGTGTTTTTCTCCTTATTGGACACATTTGTTGGTACAAAACAATTCATAAATGTAACTAGTAACTGAAAAAATGGGGCAATTGAGTCAAAGCTTTGCCCCCTTTCACTCCTTTCTTTAGTTCTGTGCTAAACACTGAAACATTTCATGAGAAAGGCAAAAATCCATTATTGATTAGAAGTAAGAAAGGAGATGGAGAATACCAGTTTTGTGCTGACATAAGTAGGTAGGTTAGAAAACATGCTGCAAAGTTGCTTGCTATTTTTTATATACCTAAAGTATTTGGACAAAGATAGTGTGGGAATATCTGTAATTATAATCAAAGGATACACTGTTTTGTGAAGTTTGTGGAAGAATTCATCTGAAAAATTTGTATTGCCTGGTGATATATTTGACATTTATTTTATGGCTTGTTTCATTTATTTGATTCGTGTTCATCCCCTCCTAGTTCTTGTATGTATTCCAAGTGCAATTATGTTTGAGCATTTTCTACAGAATTATTTTCCTGTACTCTAAATGCATTTTCAGAATTATGTTATACTTTCTACAGCTTCTAAAATGGTCATTTATGACTCTTGAATATATTACCTCTTGGTTGTCATCCCCAAATTTTATGCTTGTTGTTTTTATAGTTGATTGATTTCAATTAACAGCCTCTGAACTCCATTTCTTGTCATGTTTTAATAAGGTCAGTGGTCAGTTTGGTGAGACAAGATAGAGAATGCTGATATCCCAGAGGCTGTGGCATACAAACCATATTCCTTTTACAGCTTCCTAATCATTCTCTCTGAAATATATCATTTAACACCGATAGAAGTGCTTTTGCAACTTAGCATAAAAAGAAAGATAACAAATTGCATGTACTGTATATCCACTGAAATATATCTCCCACTTGGAGACAAATTTTATTTCTGAAGTAGTCCAACAGTGAAAAATAGGAAAGCACAGAGAAAATATTAATGTGTGGACTCTGAATGCAAGTCATTGCACACAGAAAGTGTAATAGCACTTATGAAGAAAGACTGCTCTTATGAAATGGTGTCACTGTGCATGTGTGGCTGATCCAGAAATGATTCTGGGGATATGTCAGGACGGCCCCAGAGGGATGTTGAAGGAACTAGGATTGTACACAGTGAATACAGCCCTGAGGGGCCTTGGGACTAACAGGCTTTAAAAGGCATCTTCTCTCTCCATAATACATAAGAACGTAAGAACATAAGAACAGCCTTGCTGGAACAGGCCACAGCCCATCCAATCCAGCATCCTGCCTCACACAGTGGCTCACCATTTGCTCCAGGTTATTCCCAAGCAGATGTTTTGATGGCATCATGGAGGAGTGGAAGAGGAATCCAGTGGCAACCTGTAAAGCTCCTGTGAACTCTATACCCAAGAGGGTTAAGGCAGTGCTGGAAAATAAGGGTGGCCTCACAAAATATTGACATATGCCCACTTTGGACCTTGTCATGTAGGGGTGTACTCACTTTTGTTGCCAGCGGTTTAGACATTAATGGCTGTGTGTTGCCTTATTTTGAGGGGACAGCACATTTACACTGTTACACAAGCTGTATACTCACTGCTTTACATTGTAGCCAAGTGTCATTTCTTCAGTGTTGTCACATGAAAAGATACTAAAATATTTATGAAATGTGAGGGTATGTACTCACTTTTTTGATATACTATACATACATACATACATACATACATACATACATACATACATACATACATACATACATACATACATACATACATACATACATACATGTGTGTGTGTGTGTTGTGTCATTACAGTCGTGACCGACTTTGTGACTCCATATCCATGGAGTTTTCTTGGCAGGAATACTGGAGTGGTTTGCCAGTTCCTACTCCAGGCGCCTACAGCACCTGGTATTCCCCGGTGGTCTCCCATCCAAGTACTAACCCGGGCCGACCCTGCTTAGCTTCCGAAATCAGGCGAGATCGGATCTGCCTTATACATTTTAAAAAACATAACTGACCTCAAATCCAATGTTAGGAGAAAGTATTGGAAGCAAGGCAATTATTCAAACAAAAGATAAACATTTAAACTAAACATTATTAGTTTTTCCCTAGGTTTGAGTTTCTATTTTTGTGTTTTAGAACTATAGTTCTTAGCATTCCACAAGCTACTCTGAAAGTTTGGGTATAAACATCCAAAAATACAAGCCTACAGACCACTACTGAAAATGCTTTAACATAAAAAGAAAAAAAAGATCTGAGGTCCTTATACTAGTCTAAAGGCAAAAGCAGATGATACCTTTATTAGAATGCTAAAAACCCAACTTCATCAAGCTGGAAACCACAGGACTGTGAATGGAACCGGGGTGGGGGGGAGCACACACATTCCAAAAATGATGGCTGGATCTGCATTGCAGGGTCTATTGTTAAAAGGATGTTTCAAATGGGTGTTTTGTAGACTCAAGTCAGAGGTGCAGGTTTTTTATAATCTACTACCTCTGGTGGTGTTGATTGAAATGTTTGTCTAGCCTTGTTAAAAAAGAAGAATTTCTAGTCATTCAGCATTACATGACACCACCTTATTTTGAAACACAAACTTCCTTCTTTATTCCAGGTTAGAGGCACACAAAACTGAAGCAAATCCCAGACTAGAAAAACTGGGATAAAATTTAGCCTGCAAAGTTTTAACAAGAACCTGGCATGCTTATCTGACCATAATTTCTGAAACTTTTATGCTTTCTTCTGCACCATCTACATCTCTGTAGTAGCCTGCTTAATGAAGAGCTGTAAGGGCTGTAGGCTAGTTTATGTTTATGATATTTTGTAGTCTAACAAAGATATACCCACCATGTATATACACACAGTGTTTGTGTGTGTACATAAGAACCCATACATTTATTTGCTTGTTTTTCACAATTCTTCATACCAAGATTTTTATGTTCCTTATCATCATTTCCCCCATGTCCTAGCTTTCTTTTCTCTGCCCCTAAAATGATTTGTTGCAGTTGTTGATGTATTTATAGAAAATTATGCATTTAAATGTGACATATGCATCATCCCAGCCACCTTATAATCATGGCTCATTAGTGCTCAGGCGTACAACAGCAGGTGAAAATGTGTCTCAGGCGCACGAAGGTTAAAAGGCCCTGCAGTGCACCATTAGAGATTCATCTATTTTGTCATGTGGCTGGAGGCCAATTTTGCTCTCAACAGGGCATGTACATGAATTTTATTTCGGGTTGATCTGATATGTATCTTAGGAGAAGATTGGCTATTTAATTCCCATGAAAAGGTGTAGATACCTTCCTAAGAATGTTGAGGATAAAGAGAAAAAGAGCTTTGTTATATTTTGAGATGCATATTTTTAACATATTTTGCGTATCAAGCACTAATTGAGAGACTCATTTCAAATGCATTTTATTTCAAATTTTGTATGAACATATGTTTTTTTAATATTTTCAGAAGTGATACTTAGGGTACAATGTTGTTTGCAAATACTTGTTGTCTGTTAATGCTAGAACATAATGATATAATAATGATAAGTTTCATATGTGTTTCATTTTGGGCTCTTTCTTTTTTAATTTTCTCATACACTGGTCCTTTCATGTTACATGCTTCATTTGTTCTAATTCGAAGAACTTATAAAAGTATTCCAACTATTATTCCAAGTAATGAGTTGCTCGTATAGTGCAACAATTCCAATTATTCCAATTAATGAGTTGCTCGTACAGTGGCCATATAGTCACAAGACTAAAGCAAAGAAACAGTCCTCATTGGATTCCAACCAATTGGGACTCTTATACAGATTCCAACTTCTGACACAGCCTGATGTTCTCATCAGCTACTAACACTGCCACTGTGAAGCTGTTGGATGAAAAATGTCCTTGGTTATCTGACACACAAAATGTTTTTAAAAAGATAAGAGGAAAGAGTATAAAAGCTTTTATGTACCTCACTTTTGTAAGCCTGAATCACTCACGTTTAAGAGGCTCTCTTTCACTAATTGACAGGTGGATACTGTATTTTTTTATTTTATTTTAAGTAAACATGAAAGGATGCCTAGAAGGTTCAAATTTGATACAACACTAGTGGGAATTTACACTCCAGTAATTTAACAATTACTTTCATTGGTGTATTCATTGTGTTTTTAATTCAAGAAAAATAGCTTAATTTTAGCTTAATTTTAGTTTTTCATTGTTGATTTATGTATATTTTGTTTTAGTATGCTCCTTGTATTTTTGTTTTTAAAATATATTCCTTTGTTAATTGTCATGTGATTTATGTTGTAAACCGCCCAGAGTAGCCCTAGGTCTAGATGAACGGTATAAAAGTCAAATAAATGAATGAATGAATGAATGAATGAATAAATAAATAAATAAATAAATAAATAAATAAATAAAATAAAGATTCCAGTATTATGAGTATTATGTGTGAGCTGATCCCTCTCTGACTCTTGCGCTACAAAGAATAGTTTTGCTCTGTTTTCCTCACCAATCCCATTATTTGTGTGCTCATGTGCCATCAAGTCAGAACAGACATAGCAATATGTCTAATAGGGTGACTTATAAATCTGACTGTAGGAACCCATAAAAGTCTACTCAAAATATCTCTAGCTAAATGTGATTCAGATTGCTAGCTGATCCATTTACTTGTCTTTTTTATCCTAGTCAAGGATGCTGCAGAGAACTGTACAGTTAGAATGTACCAGAATGCTATCTAGTCCATCCCCCTGTCAGTACCTGGAGGTCTTCTCATCCAGTCCCCTTCCTAAAGTATTCCTGCCAGATGGTCACTCATCCTCAGCTGAAAGATCTCAAATTAAGGAGAGCTCACCACCTTCTAAGAAAGTCTATGATTATTAATTTTTTTCCTCAGCATGTTTTTCCTAATGTATAGCCCAACTCTCTTGCATTGTAATTTGAATCCATTCATTTCAGTCCTATTCTGCTGAGTGGAAGAACTGCTTTATACAATAACATTTCAGCTATTTGAACATAGTTGCCCTGTCATCTCCCCTTTGCCTCTTCTCCAGGCAAAATATATTCAGCTTCCCAAGTGCTTCCTTATAGAGTAGATCTTATAGCCACCTTCTTTTGGAGCAATTTCAGCACTTTAATATCTCCCTCAGACTGTGGTGCCTAGAAGTGATATATTCCTTTATGTGAGGTCTGACCAAAGTAAAATAGAGTGGTAACTATCCAGATCCAGACACTATACTTTTGTCAGTGCAGTCTAGAACTGCAGTCACCATTTTGCCCACTACATTGCATTTTGATTCACATCCAAGTTGTAGTCGGCTACACATTTTGGACCACTTTTGCATGCAAAACTGTTAACCCAAATGCCAGCTCTTCCATATTGGTGCATCTTGTTTTTGCCACCTCAGTGTAAAATTTACACTCATTTCTTTTGGAATTCATTTCATTTAATGTATTTATTTAAAACATGGCTTACCAGCCTTTCTCCATCTAAAGGACACAAGACAGCTTAAATCTCTGAAAGACAATATTTCAAGTTACAAAACATGAAATATAAAAATAGTAAAAAGGAGCAAACAAATGCCACTCAAAGAGATGGTAAACCAAAGCAATACTAAAAACAGACTCAAAGCAGTAAGGCAGAACAATCCATTTAAAAATCACACTCAGGTAGTGAATCACTGAGAGAAACCTTGTCTGAAGAGAAAGGCTTTTGCCTGCTTGTGGAAGAACAGCAAAGATGGGGCCAACCTGGCGTCCTGCTGGAGATGGTGTACTTTGTGGTTTAATTGGGACCTTTTGATTTATCATTTGCGATGTTTCAAGTTAATTTGATAATGTTTTTCCTCTTTTTGTGGGTTTGGGTGGACCTCAAGGAATAAAGTAGGTATGTGCTGATGACTTGACAATGATTGGTGGTTTCTGAGTCATGCAGCCCAGAACAGCATATGGGTCACTTTGTGGATCTGCTTTTACCTACTTTCATCAGTAGGTATAACAGTAGGTGATGGATGGTGGGGCAGGTCCCCCTATGCTAAAAATGGTGGCAGCAATGTGCAAACAGACTAATCTTGTTGCATATGTGTACAATGACAATAAATTGCTATCCTATCCTATCCTATCCTATCCTATCCTATCCTATCCTATCCTATCCTATCCTATCCTATCCTATCCTATTCTGTTCTATTCTATTCATCCAGGCTGGAGAATTCTTGCCCTTGCAGATGTAAACTAGTAGCTTGGCTTAGATAGATATATATTCCCACATACAGTATTTCCTGTTGCAGTGTTGCTTAAGTGAATATGGTTGTAGGTGAATCCCCTTCTTGTTTCACTTCTTCATTGGCCCCTTCATGTGCAAGGTGACATTGGTGGGTGCTTTGGGCATATAACCAGGGCCGGCGCTAGGGTTTTTTGCGCCCTTGGTGGGGGGTGGGGTGGGGGCGGGTGGGCAGTGGGGGGCACAGGTGGGGTGGTGGTGGCGGTGGGGGGTGGGGATGGCGGGGTGATTGGCGGGTGGTGGGGGGCAGGGTGATGGGGGGCGGCAGCGGCGGCAGGGGGGTGGGGCAATGGGTGGGCGGTGGGGGGCGGGGGGATGGATAGCAGTGGCCAGCGGCGGGGGGGCAGCAGGCTGGCCAGTGGTGGCGGTGGGGGGCAGCACCCCCTCTCCATTTTGGTGCCCCCTCTCCATTTTGGCGCCCTAGGCAACTTCCTAGTTCGCCTTAATGGACGGGCCAGCCCTAGTTCGCCTTAATGACTGGACAACCAGTCACAAATAAATTACAAACCAGTTGCAAATGCACCTAATAGTAGTGTGGTCTAACCCACATTTTCCAAACTTGTCTGCCAGAATATAATAGGAAATTTTGCAAAAGCTTGCTGAAATTAGGATACACAGCATCTACAGTATTTTCCTCAATCTGCAAAACTGAAAATTCTGTTGTCAACACAGATAAAGATATTATTCTAGTTTGACTTGTTTTTCAAACAACAACAACAACAATGCTAGCTTTTAGTTGCTGCAGCATTATTTTTCCAAAATAAGTCACAGAAGGACTATTTAATTCTGGTTTAGATGTCAAGCTAATGTCAGCCTTAGCTCAGTGTTTCAATTATCTGGCTGCAGAGCCAGAGGGTGGGAGCTCAATTCCCCCACTGTGTCTCCTTGACAAGGGCTGGGCTTGATGGACTTGATTGGGTCCCTTCCAGCTTTGCAGTTCTAAGATTATTGTTAAGATTGCAATTTCCCCAGTGCAAGCATTGTTGCAGCCTTTGAAAATATGGAATCAGAACAAACACACAGTGCCTATTCCTCATTGCTCCTGCCTACTTGCTAACAGGAGTGACCTGAAGATGAATTGAATCCACATCCATGCAATCAATAGACTTGAGCAACGGTCTCCTACCCATGCTTTAATTTTAGCACTCTAGTCTGCTTACATGTGTAAGATAAAAAATGTGTCCCCCACCACCGAAAAAAATCTGTTTCATTAGCCAGGCCCCAATTTATTTTGGCTTCTTCCTGATGATCTCTTAAGGGTGTTTACCTTCCTAGATGAGTTAGCTGAACCTGATTTGTAGTTAGTTAATTTTTGTCCCATGTTATCCCATTGCCCTGTGTTAGACGCTAGGACCCTCATGAAATGATGACTGAAGAAAGTGGTGTGAACTGTGCAACAGAACCTGTGGTGGGAGCAGCTTCTTAAACTCCTGATCCCCACAGCACCCTTTTGACCCCCTGCCGAGTGCTGGTAACATTGCTGTTTATGAATGAATTGTAATCCTTTTTAATAAATAAATAAATAAATAAATAAATAAATAAATAAATAAATAAATACAGTAATAGGCTCATGGGCAATACAGCTGCCAGTCACACTAATACTAGCCTGGCAGCTGTATAGCTGGATGTTTATAACAAAGCAAGACTCCTGCCAATTTTTTGGAAAGGTTGCAACCAGATTGGGAATGGGAAATAGATAAAATGTTCAAAGGTAACAAAGAGGAAATTGAGACAGAATCAAAAACAGCACCAAAACCAGAGCCTCCTCTATTATTATTTTTAACATTTCCTTTTGTTCCTCATTGAGAAACCAAAATATTGCCATACAGTGTTGTCGTAAAACCTTCTGTTTCATCAGCCGTGATTACAAGATTAGAGGGATAATGTCACTGTTCATTTTAAAAATAAATGGAATGGGGCTGCTTTTGATTAGGAGCCCCTTTCAAGGTCAATATGTCCTTAATAATCTTACAGATTTCAGAGAGGAATGTGTGCACTCCATTATCTTTCAAAACACAGCTCTGAAACACAACAGGAGATGTTTTACTAGATCATTAACATATGCCTCCAGTACATAGCCGTGTTCAGGGCTCTGGTCCCAAGAAATGCATTAATCTCTAAATAAATCAAGCCCTGGAGTCCAAAACATTTCATTTTATTTACTCTTCCTGGCACCGATTCTTTGCTGGTTTTGTTTTCTTATTTTGCATTTATAATATGAAAAAGACTTGTTTGTAGCAGAAGACAAAGAAATTGTGAAATGTTGTTTGCCACTTCTTGAAAAATAAATATGCAAGAGTATTAAATGAATCAGTTCTCTTGCACATAATTTTGTTGCCCCTGCCACTGGCTGTTGGCTGCAAATGAGAGTTCATGATCCAGAGCAATAAGCTATATTATGACCTTACAAAACAAAACAGTGCAGAACAAAACTGACTTATTTGTGAGATTTTTAAAAATTGTTTTCCCACTGGAACGCATGACTTTTGAGCTTACATCAAGGTGGCACCAATGACCTTGACTGTGCTGGGTCTCCCTCCCTGTTCAAAACAAAAACATCTTGTTTTATGAAGAACAATGGTGATACCAGACATTATAACTCAATTAAATTTACTGTTCTGATACTTCAGATTCTGTAAAAAAAAAAAATCAGAAATTTCAGTTTTATGGTTGCTACAATTCCAGATGTTTGTTTACATGTCTGGTTTCATTAAAGTTTGTTTGCTTCTTAGATTTTTACATTCTGTTCCCCACCAGCACCTGCATGCACCACTGGAAAAGACCTGTTTAATGGTGGTCACCTTTTGTTACCTTCTTACCAGCAGCGATAGCCTTCTTCCAGCACAAGGATGGAGAGTCATAGGGCAGAGAATCCTCTTGACCTTGTGCAGAGAAATCAAAGATAGAAATAAAATTGAGCAATGTCTGCTACTGAGCATCAGATAACTCCACTCTCCCCTGGTCTCTGGGACATGGTATTATGAATCAGATTATTAACCTTTCTTCCTCACTTGATAATAAAGAATAAGCAAGGGAGAAAAAAAAGCATACTGTCTGAAGGCAAGCTTAATAACATTTTTTCTCTACCAAGATACAAATTGCTTTGCAAAGCATTATGTGAAAACGAGAGGCTGCTACTTCCTTACACAAACAAAGACATATTAGTGGAATATCATTAAAGCACCATAATTTTGCCCCAAATCAGGTGTATGATTTTTAGCCGGAGCATAATAAATAGATTATTCACTTGTTTTGTGGAAAATTTTTCAGTGTAAATATGCAATTTACCATCAACATACTCTGATGTAGTCCCATTGAAACTGACATTGTCCTTGATTCAGCTATCAAGGCATTAACCTTCTGGATCATTTGTGTTCTTCTCAATTTGTCTGTCAGATAGGGATGTTGGCTCAGCTGTTATCCATGCTATGAGTCTTCTGCCATTCTTCCCACTAGCAGACCATGAATGAATGGGTGGGTGGGTGGGTGGGTAACAATTCAATGAAATGTACAGAAACTGGTTTGTATACATGTACCTTCCATCTGTAGTTGCCAAAGACTTTTTGATATGACCTTGTCATGCAGAACAAGTTGAAGAACCCTTGTTTTTACACCACAGATTTTCATCCATTCAGCATGGTTCTTGGATCTTCTGTGTGGAGTTTTACCAGCTCTGGACCTTTAGGGTTGCCATGGGAGTGAGGCAGGAGGAAACTTAGGAATACAGTGTTCCCCCACCCTTTTGTGGTTCATGTACTGCAATCCCTGCAGGGTAAGCTGGATGGGCCTGTTTCAGGCCTCCTGTACTTCCCCTAGGCCTGGCACTGCCCTGAATAGGCCTCCAATGGACTTCCCAGGTCTGTCGGAGGCCCCAAAAGTGCTTTCTGGAAAACTGAAAGTCACTTCCTGAGAACCAGAAATGACTTCCAGAGCACTGAAAACCACTTCTGAGGCATCCAATGGCCTTCCAGGGCAACCAGAAGTGTTTCCAGAAAACCGGAAGAGACTTCCGGATCTCCGGAAAGCACTTCCGGGGGCCTATGACAGGCCCAAGAAGGCCATTGGAGGCCCATTCTGGGGCAGCACCAGGCCTCAGGTAAGTGTAGAGGGGCCCAGACAGGCACCCCAGACCCAACCCCAAACCAGCATCCACATAGTGCAGATTTTCAATTATTGCAGGTCGGGTTGGGTCCCTAACCCCCGCAATAGGAGGTGGTGGTGGTGGGGGTTACTGTATAAATTCTTTTTGTACCCTTATATGTTTTTCCTCACCACCAAAGATTGGGATATTCATTCTTTTAAAAAGTTTGTATAGTGGATATTCATTCTTTTAAAAAGTTTGTATAGAGAAAATCTGAGTTGGAGAAGAATTCAAGGGTTTTCCTTCCCGCCAGTTTCTTTATGTGTTGGGTTGTGTCATTACAGTCGTGACCGACTCTTCGTGGCCCATGTCCATGGAGTTTTCTTGGCAGGAATACTGGAGTGGTTTGCCAGTTCCTACTCCAGGTGCCTACAGCACCTGGTATTCCCTGGTGGTCTCCCATCCAAGTACTAAGCAGGGCCGACCCTGCTTAGCTTCCGAAATCGGGCGAGATCGGATGTGCTTAGGGCATCTAGGCAGCTCTAGGGCATCTAGGCAGCTCTAGGGCATCTAGGCAGCTCTCCCACCAGGGAAAGAAGAGATAGTTGGTCACCAATTGCCACCTCTGTTCCATGGTGCTAAGACTATGAGACAGAGCTTTGAAATGTAACTTTTTGGGCTACCTGGGAGTTGAGTCATGGCTACTGGACTTCTTTTTTGAGAGATAGAAACGTTTCGCTGTTCATCCAAACAGCTTCATCGGTCTGAATACAGCTAGTGCAAGATACCTTCTTATAGTCAGCTTGACCTCTTGTCCCCTTGTCTGATTGGCTCATAAGATGAACAAAGCCTGAATAGGCTCGTTAGGGAGACATTAGTGTCCATGGCCTTAAGGTAAACAATGGCCTAAGGTGCTGAAACCCATCAAGAATGGGTCGTTAACTGTCAAGAATGGGTCGTTAGCTGTGACCGTGGTGAAGGCTCCTTGATTTGCCTGGGTACTGTGGAAAGTACAGCCTGGTAAGTAGCAGCTAGACTATGCCGGAGTCCCCCACCTCTGTTGAGGGAGGGATTTTCAATGCTGACATGAATGGCTTCCCTTACTCCTCTCTCAAACCACCTCTCTTCTTTGTCTAATATGTGTACATCCTCATCTTTGAAAGAGTGGCCTTTTTCCTTCAAATGGAGGTGTACTGCTGATTCTGGTCCTGAGCTGTTACCTCTCCTATGTTGGGCCATTCTTCTGTTTAATGGCTGTTTAGTTTCTCCAATGTAGAGGTCTGAACACTCTTCACTGCATTGGACTGCATATACTATATTGCTCCTTTTATGGTTTGGTATCGGATCCTTTGGGTGGACAAGTCTCTGCCTTAGTGTGTTCATGGGTTTGAAATAAACAGGAATGTGGTGTTTGCCAAAAATCCTTTTAAGCTTCTCCGACACTCCCGCCATGTAGGGAATGACCAGGTTCTTCCATCGGGTCTGGGTCTCAGACTGATCCCTTGTTCTTCTGGGATGGCCCACTGCTTTGTTGAAGGCCCACCTTGGATATCCACAGGCCTTAAGTGCTGTCTTCAGGTGCCTGTCTTCCTTCTTCTTGGCTTCTGAGGAGGTGGGGATGCTCTCTGCTCTGTGGCTTAGGGTCCTGATGACTCCTAGTTTGTGTTGTAATGGATGGTGGGAGTCAAACAGTAAGTATTGATCTGTGTGGGTGGGTTTCCTGTAAACTTCTACTCCTAGGCCACGGTCAGGTCTGATGATGACTGCACAATCCAGGAAAGCCAGCCTGTTGTCTTGGGTGTCTTCCCTAGTGAACTTAATATTAGGATCCACTGCGTTGATGTGGTCTGTAAAGGCCTGTACTTCCTGCGTCTTTATTTTAACCCAGGTATCATCTACATACCTGAACCAATGGGATGGTGTTGTCCCTGGGAAGGTGTTGAGTGCCTTCTTCTCCACTTCTTCCATGTATATAGGTTTGCTACAATTGGTGACACTGGGGAACCCATGGCACAGCCATGCTTCTGTCTGTAGAAGTCCCCTCTGTACATGAAATATGTGGTGTTCAGACACAGGTCCAGGAGCAGGCCTATCTGGTCTGGGTTGAGGCGGCTTCTGGAGGTGAGGGTGCTGTCTTCTCTTAATCTTCTCTTTACCATTATTAGCGCATCAGTGGTGGGTATGCTGGTAAAGAGTGATGTAACATCAAAGGATACCATGGTTTCCTCTGTATCCAGTTTGAGCTCCCTGACTTTAGAAACAAACTCTTCTGAGTTGTGTACGTGGTGGTCCGTGTGTCCAACCAGTGGGGCTAGGATAGTTGCCAGGTATTTTGCGATGTTATAAGTCACTGAATTTATACTGCTGACAATAGGTCTGAGGGGGATTCCTTGCTTGTGGATCTTGGGAAGTCCATAAAAGCAGGGGACTGTCTCTCCGGGATATAACCGGTGGTAGGTCACCCTGTCAATTGCATTTTCCTGCTCCAAGAGTTTTAAGCATTCTATTACTTTCTTCTTGTAATTGCTGGTGGGGTCTCTTCTTAGTTTTTTCATATGTATGCTGATCATCTAAAAGTGTGATAACCTTCTCGTGGTAGTCCACCGTATTGAGGACGACAGTGCACCTTCCTTTGTCCGCAGGCAGAATTGTGATGCTCTCATCCCTGCTGAGGGATGTCACAGCACTTCTCTCTTGGCTGGTGAGGTTGGATGGTGGTGGTTGAGCACTGGATAATGCAGCAGAGACTTTTATCCTGAGTAGTTCTGCTTCTGCTGCTGGCAGATTGTTGCTGTGGATGGCTGATTCTGTCGCTGTGATGAAATCCACAACAGGAACCTGTTTGGGTGTGATGGCAAAATTTAGGCCTTTGGATAGGACCTCTCTCTCTGTCTGGGTGAGTTCCCTGTTTGAGAGGTTCTTCACCCATTTGTCCTTTACATCTCCTGTCATGGTCCCTTCATCCTTCTTCCTCCTGCCAAGCTCTTTAACTGCCTCTTTCCGGCAGAGGAGAAGATCGAACTTCTTCATTTGCCTCTCTTTGCCTTTGCAATGCTGAGCCAGTTGTGCTTTCTGGACAAATTCTATGACTGCATCCACTGCTGGTTTGGATAGGGTGGAGAGTAGTTCTTGGTGAATGTGGTCTTTTCTGTGTTGCAGTGTGTCTAAGGTAAAGTGGACTTGTCTGATCCTCTCATTGAGAAGTTGTTCTTGAGCTCTCTGGAGGATATTGTTAGCCCGATGGCTTCTTACTGTTGATTGTAGGCGGAGGCTTGTTGGGGTGAGACTTTGTTGTCTGCATCTCAAGTTAAAACGTAAGTGGTTCTTGTAGTCTGCTACTTTTCTTGCTGTTCTTTCATATTCTCGCACCAACTTCAGGGCATCTGCCCCAAATTGCATAGCAATACGTCTGTGAAGATTCTCAGTCATCCAGGTGCGTTTATCTGGGAGTTGAGTCATGGCTACTGGACTTCTTTTTTGAGAGATAGAAACGTTTCGCTGTTCATCCAAACAGCTTCATCGGTCTGAATACAGCTAGTGCAAGATACCTTCTTATAGTCAGCTTGACCTCTTGTCCCCTTGTCTGATTGGCTCATAAGATGAACAAAGCCTGAATAGGCTCGTTAGGGAGACATTAGTGTCCATGGCCTTAAGGTAAACAATGGCCTAAGGTGCTGAAACCCATCAAGAATGGGTCGTTAACTGTCAAGAATGGGTCGTTAGCTGTGACCTGGTGGTGAAGGCTCCTTGATTTGCCTGGGTACTGTGGAAAGTACAGCCTGGTAAGTAGCAGCTAGACTATGCCGGAGTCCCCCACCTCTGTTGAGGGAGGGATTTTCAATGCTGACATGAATGGCTTCCCTTACTCCTCTCTCAAACCACCTCTCTTCTTTGTCTAATATGTGTACATCCTCATCTTTGAAAGAGTGGCCTTTTTCCTTCAAATGGAAAGGAAAATGAAGGAAAAAGGCCACTCTTTCAAAGATGAGGATGTACACATATTAGACAAAGAAGAGAGGTGGTTTGAGAGAGGAGTAAGGGAAGCCATTCATGTCAGCATTGAAAATCCCTCCCTCAACAGAGGTGGGGGACTCCGGCATAGTCTAGCTGCTACTTACCAGGCTGTACTTTCCACAGTACCCAGGCAAATCAAGGAGCCTTCACCACCAGGTCACAGCTAACGACCCATTCTTGACAGTTAACGACCCATTCTTGATGGGTTTCAGCACCTTAGGCCATTGTTTACCTTAAGGCCATGGACACTAATGTCTCCCTAACGAGCCTATTCAGGCTTTGTTCATCTTATGAGCCAATCAGACAAGGGGACAAGAGGTCAAGCTGACTATAAGAAGGTATCTTGCACTAGCTGTATTCAGACCGATGAAGCTGTTTGGATGAACAGCGAAACGTTTCTATCTCTCAAAAAAGAAGTCCAGTAGCCATGACTCAACTCCCAGATAAACGCACCTGGATGACTGAGAATCTTCACAGACGTATTGCTATGCAATTTGGGGCAGATGCCCTGAAGTTGGTGCGAGAATATGAAAGAACAGCAAGAAAAGTAGCAGACTACAAGAACCACTTACGTTTTAACTTGAGATGCAGACAACAAAGTCTCACCCCAACAAGCCTCCGCCTACAATCAACAGTAAGAAGCCATCGGGCTAACAATATCCTCCAGAGAGCTCAAGAACAACTTCTCAATGAGAGGATCAGACAAGTCCACTTTACCTTAGACACACTGCAACACAGAAAAGACCACATTCACCAAGAACTACTCTCCACCCTATCCAAACCAGCAGTGGATGCAGTCATAGAATTTGTCCAGAAAGCACAACTGGCTCAGCATTGCAAAGGCAAAGAGAGGCAAATGAAGAAGTTCGATCTTCTCCTCTGCCGGAAAGAGGCAGTTAAAGAGCTTGGCAGGAGGAAGAAGGATGAAGGGACCATGACAGGAGATGTAAAGGACAAATGGGTGAAGAACCTCTCAAACAGGGAACTCACCCAGACAGAGAGAGAGGTCCTATCCAAAGGCCTAAATTTTGCCATCACACCCAAACAGGTTCCTGTTGTGGATTTCATCACAGCGACAGAATCAGCCATCCACAGCAACAATCTGCCAGCAGCAGAAGCAGAACTACTCAGGATAAAAGTCTCTGCTGCATTATCCAGTGCTCAACCACCACCATCCAACCTCACCAGCCAAGAGAGAAGTGCTGTGACATCCCTCAGCAGGGATGAGAGCATCACAATTCTGCCTGCGGACAAAGGAAGGTGCACTGTCGTCCTCAATACGGTGGACTACCACGAGAAGGTTATCACACTTTTAGATGATCAGCATACATATGAAAAACTAAGAAGAGACCCCACCAGCAATTACAAGAAGAAAGTAATAGAATGCTTAAAACTCTTGGAGCAGGAAAATGCAATTGACAGGGTGACCTACCACCGGTTATATCCCGGAGAGACAGTCCCCTGCTTTTATGGACTTCCCAAGATCCACAAGCAAGGAATCCCCCTCAGACCTATTGTCAGCAGTATAAATTCAGTGACTTATAACATCGCAAAATACCTGGCAACTATCCTAGCCCCACTGGTTGGACACACGGACCACCACGTACACAACTCAGAAGAGTTTGTTTCTAAAGTCAGGGAGCTCAAACTGGATACAGAGGAAACCATGGTATCCTTTGATGTTACATCACTCTTTACCAGCATACCCACCACTGATGCGCTAATAATGGTAAAGAGAAGATTAAGAGAAGACAGCACCCTCACCTCCAGAAGCCGCCTCAACCCAGACCAGATAGGCCTGCTCCTGGACCTGTGTCTGAACACCACATATTTCATGTACAGAGGGGACTTCTACAGACAGAAGCATGGCTGTGCCATGGGTTCCCCAGTGTCACCAATTGTAGCAAACCTATACATGGAAGAAGTGGAGAAGAAGGCACTCAACACCTTCCCAGGGACAACACCATCCCATTGGTTCAGGTATGTAGATGATACCTGGGTTAAAATAAAGACGCAGGAAGTACAGGCCTTTATAGACCACATCAACGCAGTGGATCCTAATATTAAGTTCACTAGGGAAGACACCCAAGACAACAGGCTGGCTTTCCTGGATTGTGCAGTCATCATCAGACCTGACCGTGGCCTAGGAGTAGAAGTTTACAGGAAACCCACCCACACAGATCAATACTTACTGTTTGACTCCCACCATCCATTACAACACAAACTAGGAGTCATCAGGACCCTAAGCCACAGAGCAGAGAGCATCCCCACCTCCTCAGAAGCCAAGAAGAAGGAAGACAGGCACCTGAAGACAGCACTTAAGGCCTGTGGATATCCAAGGTGGGCCTTCAACAAAGCAGTGGGCCATCCCAGAAGAACAAGGGATCAGTCTGAGACCCAGACCCGACGGAAGAACCTGGTCATTCCCTACATGGCGGGAGTGTCGGAGAAGCTTAAAAGGATTTTTGGCAAACACCACATTCCTGTTTATTTCAAACCCATGAACACACTAAGGCAGAGACTTGTCCACCCAAAGGATCCGATACCAAACCATAAAAGGAGCAATATAGTATATGCAGTCCAATGCAGTGAAGAGTGTTCAGACCTCTACATTGGAGAAACTAAACAGCCATTAAACAGAAGAATGGCCCAACATAGGAGAGGTAACAGCTCAGGACCAGAATCAGCAGTACACCTCCATTTGAAGGAAAAAGGCCACTCTTTCAAAGATGAGGATGTACACATATTAGACAAAGAAGAGAGGTGGTTTGAGAGAGGAGTAAGGGAAGCCATTCATGTCAGCATTGAAAATCCCTCCCTCAACAGAGGTGGGGGACTCCGGCATAGTCTAGCTGCTACTTACCAGGCTGTACTTTCCACAGTACCCAGGCAAATCAAGGAGCCTTCACCACCAGGTCACAGCTAACGACCCATTCTTGACAGTTAACGACCCATTCTTGATGGGTTTCAGCACCTTAGGCCATTGTTTACCTTAAGGCCATGGACACTAATGTCTCCCTAACGAGCCTATTCAGGCTTTGTTCATCTTATGAGCCAATCAGACAAGGGGACAAGAGGTCAAGCTGACTATAAGAAGGTATCTTGCACTAGCTGTATTCAGACCGATGAAGCTGTTTGGATGAACAGCGAAACGTTTCTATCTCTCAAAAAAGAAGTCCAGTAGCCATGACTCAACTCCCAGATAAACGCACCTGGATGACTGAGAATCTTCACAGACTTTTTGGGCTACATTTGCTAGGAATTTCCAGCAATCACTTCTTTGTCTGTGAAGTATCCAGCTTGGCTCACCAGAATTCCTGTCCCTCACATGACCTTCTGCAGTAGAACAGTTGTTATATCTAGCATGGAGATGTAGCTGGGAAAGCTGAGCAAGAACCAGGCCCCTCAAAGGTTTACGCCCCTCAATTTATTTCCTTTGTTTTACTCTGGTCAAGCAAACTGGGCTCAGCTTGGAGGAACAAATCTGTTTGCCAATTAAAGCGTGACACCTGAAGCTGCAGCACAGTTCTCTGCACTGCTCCAGCTAAATCATCTCTGAGAATCAGACCACTATCCTCTTGATACAAACATGACTAAATTGGTTTGATCATTACTGTTTTGATTTCACAGGCCTGTGGGTTACTATTTAAGTATGAAAAATGCACATTCACATTTTGAGACATGTGGTAATTCCCTATTTACAATACTTTCATATGGCAGGTTCCCATTTCATATTCCTTTAGAAGGGCTGTTTATTATAGGGACAGATTGTGGTTGTGTGGTGGGAACACCATATAAAATATTCCATTGAAAATAATGGTTAACGCTGTAAAATATTTATTCATTTACTGCTCTAATTTAAGTACAGTACATTAAGATATACTGCATATGAGTCAGACCTCAAAGACTAGGCTGTTAACACATTTCATCTTCAATGGCAACCTTTACTAAACCTTTAAATCATACTTTTAATACAGAATTCACTTTAAAATTTATTATACAGCATAAAGATCTTTGCATACTTAATAAGCTGCTTTATGCAGATGGGGTATGATCTTTTCCTTGTTACATTAATGCAAAACATAAATTAAAATAGTGGCGCAAATGTTGCAGGTAAAGAGCTGCATGTTTATATTGTAGGCCAAACATGAAATATATTATATAATTGAATAGCAGAACTTTTCATCATGAGAACCTTTTGATAGATTCTTATTTCTGCTGCAGTGTGCCATTTTGATTTGTATTGATTGCCACTACAGTATTGTTGGTGTTTCATTTTGGTCAGGTGTTCATCTATTAATATCAGAGATAGCTATTGGATACAATTATATTCTAGATACCAATGTCATGGGGCAATTTATATTTCAGTTAATATAGGTTGGTTTAAGGAGTGTTCAGATTATTTGTGCATATACAGTTTGTGAGCTAAATTCATTTCACTTTCTATTTGTGGCTTTCCAGAGGAATTAGAAATGGCCATTTTTGCAGTCCCACATCTTTTACTGTTTCTGCATTAGAGATGGGCATGAAATGAACTTTTAGTTCATTTTGTTATTCGTTATTCGTTTCATTACATAATGAAACAAATAACGAACCTAGGGGTAAATTTAAAACGAAATGAAACAAACTGAAAAAAATTGGTTCGGTTCAGTTCAGTTTGTTAATGGGGGGCGGAGATGTATCCTACTTGGTGCTGGTCTGGAGGTCTCTTCTTCCTGGCTTCAGCGATGGAAACCAGGAAAAAGAAAGCCGAAAGCCATGTTACAGCTGTAGCACGGACACGTGGTTGGCAGTAAAAAATTGACAATAAAAAAAAAATTAAAAATGTTAAAAAGGAGCACCGACCCGGCCACAGGGGTGGCTGGGGTGGTGCCCTAAAATTGAATATATATATATATATATATATATATAAACAAACCAGTGTCAACCGGGCCCCAGGGGCCGTGCATTTGGTGCTTAAAGAAAAATAAAAAACAAACAAAAAGTCCCGCACTACAGCTGTAGTGTGGGGCCCAAACCCGGAAGTAAAAAATAAAAATAAAAATAAAAAATAAAAAAATAAATAAAAAATAGGAGCACTGACTCGGCCCCAGGAGTGGTCGGGGTGGTGCCCTAAAATAAAGAAAACAATAAAAATAAAACCAACACCGACCTGGCCCCAGGGGCCGCATGGTCAGCGCTTGAATAAAATAAAATAAAATAAAATAAAATAAAATAAAATAAAATAAAAAGAAGCGCTGACCCAGCCCCAGGGATGGCCTGGTCGGCACCCTAAAATTGAAATTAAACCCAGAGTTAAACCCAAACTCTGGCTCAGATATGTTGACGACACCTTTGTTATCTGGCCACACGGGAAAGACAAACTGAACAACTTCCTCACACATCTCAACAGCCTACACCCCAAAATACAATTCACTATGGAAATAGAAGCCAACAACCAACTTCCCTTCCTGGACGTCCTAATCTACAAAAACCCGACGGCTCCTTAGGACATACCATCTACCGGAAAAAAACACATACAAACCGATACTTAAATGCACAATCACACCACCACCCTGCACAGATCAACTCCGTAGCAAAAACCCTCATCTCCAGAACCAAACGCCTCGCTGACAAAGACCACCTAAAAACTGAATTACACACTCTCTCGAATGCTTTAATTGCGAACGGATTCCAAAAAAACACCATCACCAAACTAATCCCCCAAGAACCAAGAAACAGAAGAGAACAACGGCACTGCCCTCCTCCCTTACATCAAAGGCACCACAGACAAAATAAGCAAAATTCTCCACAAACACAATATCAAGACAGCCTTTTGCACTGAACAAAAAATAGCCAACATTTTAAGAAACCCCAAAGACAAGATTGAGCTAGAAAACCAAGGAGTCTACGAAATACCATGCAAAGTCTGCCCAGCCACATACATCGGACAGACAAACAGGAGAATAAGCGCACGCATCGCAGAACACAAGAACGCAGTCAAAAAAGAAGAAAAATCTTCCTCTCTCTTTCAGCACATAAAAACAACAGGTCATGAAATTGATTTTAAAAGAACCAAACTCATCTCCAAAACTGAACACTTCAACAGTCGAATAATCATGGAAGCCATTGAAATAGAGAAACACCCAAACAACATGAATAAACGTGATGACACCTCCCGCTTGCCTGACATCTGGAAACTAGCCCTGGTCAACAGACGAGCCTCTGTCACAAAGACTGACACCAGGTCCAAAAGAACACAAGATGCCACCACCTTCCATCCACACCAAACACAAACCCAGACCCTTCCCACAGATGAAACGAAACCACCATCCAATAACAAAACCACGACTGCACCATCTACCGCTACTCCCCACTCCAGCCACCACATGGAGCACACTTACACACGCCAAAAAAACATTGGGAGACCACAGACACGCAGCCAGACCAAAATGAATTCACAAGACACAGGACCCCACTCCACCAAAGCCCAGGATGCTGCCAGAACACCCATCACCAAGGTCGTTAAGAAACAAAAGGCTAATAGACACACATCCAGCACCTCACCCACACATGATGTCCCTAAACAGCCATCTAACCCACCAGCAGTTAAGCCCTTAACGATCGCCTCAGCCACACAGCAGATCACAAAAGAACAAACGAACCTACAATCAGCAACAGAGCAAGCAAACCACACCCCCCCAGCAGTATTTATAGAAGGACTTCAACTGAGATCACGCTTTGCTTCAAGAAGAAGCCAGAACACCAGCCTGAAGATGACGAGTGAGACCTCGTCGAAACGTCGCCAAAAAAACCAGATTTCTACACGGGAAGAAACCCGAATCCACCCTAACATGCATACCTATACCCGTGAAAATCTACGAAGACACACTTCAGCTGTAGCGTGGCCAGAACCCGGAAGTAAAAAAATAAATAAAAATAAAATAAAATAAAATAAAGGAGTGTGGCCCTGGCCCCAGGAGTAGCCGGGTCGGTGCTCTAAAATAAAGAAAATAAATAAATGAAAGACGCACCCATCTGGCCCCAGGGGCCACGCGGTGGGCACTTGGGGAAAAAAGAGGCACTAGTCCCATGCCAGCGCCTCAAAAAGCCCCTGCTGCAGGGGCCAGGATCGCTGCTGCTACCACTGAGGAGCCGCCACTGGCAGCGGTAAGAACCCAAACCCCGAACTGGTTCGGGTTCATACGATTTTTTTAAAAAAATTGTATGAACCCAAACCTGAACTGAACCAAGGGTGGGCCCAAACCAGATGAACCCAACCCATGGGTTTTCTGGTTTGTGCCCATCTCTATTCTGCATCTTTGTGGAAACATGCACAGTCTGCCCAAATCTCTCAAAAGCAGCCATGAAGATGGAAGAACGCTAACATAACTTCCCCTTTCTCTCTCAGGATTCAATGGTACACACTAGAATCTGGGATTGTGCAACTAAGGGCCTTTTCACACGACCCCTAAGATCCGCTGGCCACTTAAATTCCAACCAGAGATCTTATGGGTTTGTTGCTGTTCCTGCGTTCCCACCCCCTCCGCACCCCTGGCTGCTGGCTGCATGAGGGGAGGGAGAAAAAAAAGGAAGAAAAGAATGCCGCTCACCTCCGTTCTGCTGTCCCGACACTGCATTCAGATCTCTTAAAGGGGCGGGGGGCAAAAAAAGAACAAACAGAAGCAAGGAGAGCCAGGCAGTCACTACGTTATATCCGCATCAGGAATTTTCACCTCCAGAGAGCAGGTACCTGAAAAGTGCACTGGGACACGCTTAGGTGGGCGTGGTCGCACTTAATCAGCTGTAAACTCCGGAGCTGGTGGGGAAACAATTTTAAGCTCCGGAGCTGGGAGCCATTTGCGGCGGAGTTTAGGGGTCGTGTACAAAGGGCCTAAATTTGTCATATCCTGAATCCTGAACCAAAAGTCAACTGATTTGGATTAATTTGGATCCAATCTGAATCAGACTGTAGAAATGTTACTTTTGTAGACTAAACCTTCCTGTATCTCTGAGCCAGCATGGTGAATGATGCAAAGATGGAGCAGAAACAGACATTATGGATAGCTGATCAGAACTGAAAGCATACTACTGTCAGAGAGACATAATTCCGGGGATGTTGGCAAGTTTTTGCATTCAAGTCCCAAGTCAGAGTTAGAGACTTTGGATCTAAGTACAAGCCTGTGGGCCTGAGTCCTGAGTACCAAGCCTCAGGTCCAAATCCCAGGTGCCTAATAAAAACTTTTAATTTCTTTTTAGCATGTTTTGTTTTTCATTTAAATTTTAAGCACCATTTCTTCCTCCCAACCAGCTCCTCCTTCATCTTCCATTTCATTTAGGTCTCCAGGGAGAGTGGGATGGAAAGAATGTGGTGGGAGGCACTGCCTGGAAACAAATAAATAAGGGCAGTGCTTTATTTTTTGAGGGCTGAGAACTTCAGAGGAAAAATAGGCAGGTGGTAGACTGATGAAATGTCAGTCTCCCTTAAAATAAAAGCTCTCCATTAAAATAATATGGACTCAAAAACAGAACTCAGAAAAATAGCTCTGAGTTGTGACATGAATCTTAGTCTTTAATAAAATACCTGAGTCAAGTCAGAGCCAAGTTGTCAGATCTGACCACGAGTTGTGAATCCTCAGTCCCTGGGGATTATCCCTGATAATTTTCATTTTGGAAGTAAGGGAGTTTCAGGAATTCCCATGCTTACATCCTGAAGACCAATAACAAAATGATACAAGCTCATTTGAGGCCCCAGGAGGTGATAGAAGTTCATGTGGTGATACTCACACACGCCCTTGCCTATAAGGATTTTCCTTTTCTATTAATAAGTTGTCTCTCTCTATTTTCGTTTCTGCCTTGGGGTCCAGGAAAAGCCGCCACACTGATTTTAGCAGCAGAAGAAAAACATTCCATAAATGAAAGTGGCATAAGTTTCATGTCTCTGGGACACATTCTGATCAGGAGGATAGTTGTCAATGCACGCTGCAGGATCTTTTAGAGCAGGAGTAGATTATAGCTATATGAGTAGATATAAAGTGGACCCTTGTATAACAAACGGTTTGTATAACATAAAATCTGTACAACATAAAAATTCCAGAGATAGGAGAAATTTGCTTAACAGAATCACCTACGGGGCAAATCTGTACAACATAAAAATGGTCGCAATTAGGAATTACTCTGTTTTCAATGCATTCCTTCGGGAAATTTGTATAAAGGAAAATTTGCTTAACAGAATTTCATTTGGAATGAATTAATTCCTTTATACAAGGTACCACTGTATGCATATACAGTTCAGAATTCTTCTGAAACATATCTACCAAAATTGTCCAAAGGCTCTCTAATTTTATTTGGAGCTTGATTAAACTTAGACAATATGGTTCCAGCCTTATTTGGTTCAGAATTAGATCTGAACATGAATTGTAGTCTGACTATCCAAAATTATATCTCTGTTTCACTTGCATTGAAAAACACTACTGTTGTCATTCATGGGACATAGGCAAGAGCTGTTTTGTTTGAAAGAGACATAAAGAAAGGGAGCCCTTTCATGGTTTTCTTGTAATTTCAATGATTGTTGCAAGTGAGCCTTTTAAACATGAATGAGTCATGCTTACACAAGAGGAACGCATGAACATTTGTGTTTCTTTGGTGTTTTGCCTCTTATGTAAACTTTCATTGGGCTTTCAACATTGTCGTTTGGGTGAGTTGTTACTACGGCAGACACTGCCAGTGGTCTGTGCAAGTTGGGGAGAGATGGAGTGTGGCTGCCAGTACCAAACAAGCAAAGCAACAGGGCTGCTTTGTTCCATGATGATGATGATGATGATGATGATGATGATGATGATGATGATGATGATGATGATGATGATGATGATGTTTTAGCATAAGCGAATGCCTACATAGGTGTGCTGATGATATTTCATTCTCATGTATTGTAGGACACTTCTGGAATAGATTGATTCTCCTATGTCTCTGCTCCCCCAGTAGTTTCTTATGAGCTTTCCCTTTCATGTAAAACAAAAGGGCCAAATGCAACAATGAAAGAAATATAAAAATTGTCATTGTCCATATCCTTGATATTTGCATATCCCTGAAGATTTCCCTTTCCATGTCCAAACAGTGATTTTTTAAAATGTCTTGAGGTTGTATTTGTTTCTTTCAATATTTTGTCTATAACTTTAATGCACTAATCAGTGCACTCCATCCATGCCAACACATTCTTCATACACTTCAGAATTTCTGCACATTTGAGATATGTGAATAATTCACAGCCACTGCTTTTTGTTTTGTTACATTTATATTACAATTGTAACCATAGAAACAGCTTGATATTGAATCTCACAGAGTCACAAATATGTACATGTCATTAAATTGTTATTGAGTTTATATCCTTATTTAATCATTATGAATGCATGTGCATTTCACACATTATGAGGGGAATATGATGAAAAAGGCTATCAGTGTAGGTTTTCCATTGCGAATTAAGAACACATCCTGACTCATGTGAACAGCTTGAGTCATGTTGATTAAATGACAACAGTGAGAATCATACAACCTCATCCAGCAGCGGTAATTGATTTCAGACCCCAAGAAGACCACTGTGGTGACTTGGACTTAGGGGTACTCATTAGGGATGGGCTGTTCCCACACAAGCCCAGGTGTTTGGAAGCCTTGGAAACATAAGCAGCCAATCACTTACCTTCCTGCAGGGTCACATCGGGCTAAACTTCAACCAGGAAGAAGTCTCCTGACATCATCTGTCCTTCTCCCTAGTGCTGGCCTATCAGACAGGGAGGTGGGAATGATGTGTTTTCCTGTACAGCTCCTGATTGGCCAGCACCAGGGAGAAGGACAGATGTCATCAGGAAACTTCTTCTTGGTTGAAGTTTAGCCTGATGTGACCCTTCAGGAAGGTAAGTGATTGGCTGCTTGAGTTTCAGAGGCTTCTGAACAGCCCCTGAGCTTGTGTGAGTCGTTTTGGAAGCTACTGCCCTTCCCTGGTACACATAACTTTCTCTAACATTAATGTTTTAAAGCTGATATTCTTTCCATCACATTGATGAAATAGTATTCATATTTGGTAAGTTGTTATAAAAATGAGAAATCAAAACAAAGTAATTTTTGCACTGACAGTTCAAATGATTGCATTTTCAAAGCATTTTTATTGATTGGTTCTGTTTAGTTACATCTGCTAATTTTCTTTCTTTTTTAAAAATCATGATGGCGTATTTGGGAGTTTTCATTGTTTTTACTGTACTTGTACACTTCCCAGATATCCATAAATATGATCATTTAGAGATGATACTTTCAAATATCACAAAAAATAAACAATCAATTAAAAGTTTTTTTTAATTGATACAATATAGATTGTGGGTCCTCTGATGGCAATTTTAGTGTAATGATTTTAATGTAAGTTTTTTTTTATTGTTTTAATTATTTATTGATATTCTATGTTTTAACTGTTTTAAATCTTTTGATTGTAAGCCGCCCAGAGACCTTAGGGTAGTGGGTGGCATATAAGTTGTAAAAATAAATAAATAAAATAATAATAATAAATATTCATTGGCTGAAATTCTAGTAGTGTTTAGATAACTGACCCAGCTAATTGCAGCTAATTGACAAGGTGCCAGAGTGCATCTTGGCTGTGAAGCTGGATGTGAGACCAGGCATACAAACAGACACCCTTCTGTGCTCTTCAGTTAGCCACAGTAAGCAACCATTTTACAAAAGCAATAGGATTCTGGCTATTTTTGTTGTTTTGTATAAGAATCTCTTTCCCTGCAAAAGAGGCCAGTTCACTGGAAGATACGAGATAATATTTGTTTATGTAGGAATAAGTGCTTATATTCCTTTATCTAGGAATAAGTGCTTTTACAAGCAGTATCTTTGCTGTCATATAGATCTTTTATTAGGAAGGTGCCCAATGAATTCTTTAGATAACCAGAAATAAATGAAAGGATTAACTCTTGGAAGGAACACTGCAAAAGCAATGCAGTAGCAATGTTTGATTAAGAGGGAGATATGTCACAGAAGAATGATCTGATGAAACAAAATTTTGCCCAGATTTAATTTGCTTAAAAATATTAGTAATATATACCTTTTTCCTTTGTTCTTCAAAAGGCAAAGAAGTTTTGGAGTTAAAGTAGACAGTGAATAATAACTGGTAAAACTATTCCTTATAAATATTAACAGAACTGGAAACAGCACAATTTTTTAACATGGCTCCACAGGGATAAATATTTTCAAAGCAGCTATTAAACTAATACTACTACATTTCTAATCTGATAATTGAAGTACAACCTTATCAAGGGGAACACATATTTGATAGAGATTAATTACCATTAATGTTATTATAACACTTAGCATTGAACATTCTGAATTCTTATTTTGATCTGATTAATTACTCTTGTGTTGTGTAATGGGCCTATAAATAGCTCCTGATATTGAGAAGAATTCAGGTAGCTTCCTCTCTATCCTTAAGTTAAAAGGAAAGGGGCAACAAAACATGTGTTCAGGCCACTTATTCAGGAATGGTTCTGCTGAGATCCTTTTCCAAGCCAGATGGATGAGTGTGAAAAAGAAGACTATGGTCAGTCTTCAAAATTCACTTTTAGTGTACAGTGAAGAAATGAGCAGAGTTGATTCCCCCTTATCCTTTCCTTGGCTTTATTTCAGATGAGATAGATCAGGCCTGCACAATGTGTCTCCCAGCACCTGGGAGATTGGTTGGGGGGGGGGTTGAGCAGGCGCTCTTCCTCCTCTACCACCACCATCACCAGTGCCGCAGAGCTTGGTGGGTAGGTGGGTAGGGCAAGCAGGCACACTGCCACCGCGGAGCTTGGTGGGTGGGTGGGGTGAGTGGCTGCTCCTCCGCCACTGCTATAAGTGCTGCGGAGCTTGTGGGGGGTGAGTGGGTGTGCCACTGCCACAGAGCTTGGTGGGGGGTGGCAGGTACTCCTCCTCTGCCACCACCACCAGTGCCACGGAGCTTGGTTGGTGGATGGGTGGGGCAAGCGGGCATGCCACTGCCGCAGAGCTTGGTGAAGGGCAAGTGGACTCTCCTCGTCCGCCACTGCCACCAGTGCCACAGAGCTTGGTGGGTGGGGCAAGCAGGTGTGGCACCGCCACAGAGCTTGTGTGTGGGGGGGGGCGAGCGGATGCTCCTCTTCTGCCACTGCTGGTGCCACCAGCCCTACGGACCTTGGGGGTGGGCAGAGCAGTTGCAAGGACTGTTTGTGCATGCACGCTTGCATGCACGCACTTGGCAAAGGAGCCTATGGGGACTTGCAAGGAGCCCGCAGGCTGTTCAAAGTTGGACAGCCCTGAGGTAGATAATCTTTCTTCATTAATATCTTATATATAATTTGTGCCTAGGAATGGTATATCTGGAAGGTGAATAAAAACAACTGGACTTCTTTACTTGTGAATTGAAATGTTTCACTTCCAAACTGCTTAAATGTTTTTATTTCACAAGAAAAGAAGTCCAGTTGCCATTACTCAACTTCCAGATAACCTCACCTGGATGACTGAGAATCTTCACAGACATAGGAATGGTATACATTCCCCATGTATTCAGATTGCCAGAAGGCCAAGTGTTCTAGAAACTTCAATGTGTACTGATTTATTAAAGGTAAAGTTCCCCCTGTACATGCGTGCTAGTCGTGTCCGACTCTAGGGGTGGTGCTCATGTCCATATTCAAGCCGAAGAGTCAGTGTTGTGCAAGTCCATGGTCATTTGGCTGGCGTGGCTGCAAGGAAACAATGTTTTACCTTCCCGCTTTTTATGGCAGTACCTATTTATCTACTTGCATTTACATGCTTTTGAACTGCTAGGTTGGCAGGAGCTGGAGTTATCAGTGGGAGCTTGCTCTGCTGCGCGGCACCTGGGATTTGAACCATAAAGCTGCTAACTTTGCAGCCAACAGTTTTTGGAGCCTTAGTCCACTGAACCACCACTGATTTATTACAATGTACATAATCCAGAGTGACGCTATTGTTATGTGCTGTCAACCTAACGGTTCTTCTTATGGTGATCCAATATAGTTCTTGCACTGTATAAAATATTCAAGGAGTGGTCTAACACAGCCTTCTCTTCCCAGTTGAGTTTCCATGGTGGAGCAAGGCTTTCAACCCATGAATACTGAAACTTTGTCTGACACTCTACCCACAATACCACATTGGCTTGCTCTGTTATATTATAGAGAAAGTCCTGCTCTTATGAAGGTAGTTGTGCATTCACGTGCAACTACTAGTTCATCTGCTTGCAAACTGACATTGTATTGCTCTAACACTGGTGATACACAAGGCAGCACAACAGGACTTATGGAATACCAGGAATGGGAAAGGGGGATACAGGCCTTTATGTTTTCCTTATTCATTCAGGTTTCATTTGTGTTCTTATAACCTATTATATGTTAGCTTATGTAAGTTCCCTACAATATCTGTAAATTAAGGAAATTATGAATTGGAAAACTGATTTGTAGAATTTCTTTCTCTCCTTTCATACACAAGCAAACTTTGCTTAGCTTTATCTCCCTCTCTAAATCGTAAGCACTATATCCTTCATTAGAAATCTATTATATGGTTTAGATAACCATTACAAACAAGCCTACCAACCAGTTTATGAGGCATGAGAAACTAGATTTTCTTCCTTCAATTCAGTTTTTAGAAGTGACTTTATGTTCATTATACTCTTGTACTGCTTTCTGGTTGGTCTTTGTAATGTGCATTTAATTGTTCTTAATTTATGCTCATCTTCATGCAAGTTCATTATTTACTTCATAGTAAAAGGCTAAGAATGACATTATGTAAAAGCATTCTTGCCTTACATAAAAATAAATGTTTTCTGGAGAGTGATAAATGAAATCTTATAAGCTTTTTATAGGATTAATGTGGGTGTTTTTTTCAAAAAATTGAAAAGTAAAATTTGATAACATCTTGTAAGGGACAGTAAAAAGAAATGTTTATTTTATTGCAGGGTGGTGAAAAATTAGTAGCCATTAAGGGTGAGTTTGAATCATGCATTCTGGATAAAATGAATGAATGCTGGAGCACATTTTGCCAACATCACAGCCACTGATAAGGGGTCTCAGTGTACAGTAGATTTGCCTTCTTGTGAGCTTCTTCCGTTTGCAGAACTGAGATAGATTTTAGGATGGTTCTTACTTGAGAAAGGAACAGGAAGACAGTTTTCTCCAATTCCTTCTTGCCATGCAGTACCCCCTTACACATTTCAAAAGGGTGACCCAGCCACCCATAATATATTTTGAGATGTAGGTTGAAAAGTGAACCAGTGAAAATGAACCTCTCCAGGTTCTCCTAGTAGGACCCTATTCAACAGTACCTGGTTATGATCCACGTCATTAAGTTAATAAAACTCTTCTTGGAAAAGAAGAAGAAAACTAATAACTAAGATGATCTGATAATGAAACTGATGTGTCCACCATTTTAGTCCTGTTATGCTTGTTCAGAGAGTGGACATCCCCAGCGTGGCTAACAGATGATAGCCAGTTCCTTGTGACATCCAATGTAAGCTACAGCCCTATGAAGGTGTTTGGTTCCAAAAATCAGTACAGCTAATTTTGAATTCCATTTCTATTTCCAGCCACATTGAACTCCATTTCTACTTTCCAGATATCTGCAAAAGAGGTTTATTTGCATTCAGTCAAGTGGGATTGCAAAACTCTATGGATTTAGGAAGTGCAGTAAAGCAGATGTAATGGTGCTAATCTGAATGAAAGTGAAACTCTTTTGCAGATCCAACTCAGCAATAAAGGGAGGGTGGGAATGAAGAGAATAACACCAGAGTTCACATTAAAAACTGGACACCCAAATAGGGCTTCAAGTGCACCAAGAATTCAAACCAGAGTCTGATTTGATTGATCATGTTGGCACCCAAATGAGGTCATTTAGAAAAGGATGTTCTTCAATATATTGTGCCTATGAGCCCTGATGGGGAGGATGACAATGATGATTTGGGCTTGAAGAAGCTTTTTGAAGTTCAAAACTACCTAATACGTTTTAGGTTCACTTAAACTCATGACATGCGTTTGGATGACAGGTCAATTATCTCTGTGTCCCTATTAATTCTGGTGAGCCCTTTCAACCTGGGGACTGAATGGTTTCCAACAGGTGTGATGCTGTAGACAGTGGTGTGGGTACCCCTGTTGGTGGGCCATCTGTCCTCTTCTTTGGACCATAGATTTCCCAGTAGGCCTGGAAGAGGGAGAACCCTTTGAGAAATCCCCAGAGGAAGCCAGATGGGAAGAATCCAGACTGCAGGAGAAGGGCACTTGGGTTTGAGGAGAAAACACATAAGAACAGCCTTGCTGGAACAGGCCACAGCCCATCCTGCCCAGCATTCTGTCTCACACAGTGGCTCACCATTTGCTTCAAGGTATTCCCAAGCAGATGTCTTCACCTGCTTAAGATTCCCTGCAAATGGTACTAAGATATCTCCTGCCTATCTCTCCAACCTGGAGGTTGTCATTAGGCATCTATACTGATAGCCATTGATACCGTTGTTTTCCATGAACTTGACCAATCCTTTCTTAAAGTTGTCAAGACTATCAGCTATCACCACTAGAGATGGGCACAAAACAAATATTTAATTTGTTTTGTTATTCGTTTCATGCAGCCAGGGGGACTTATTTTATTTTATTTATTTATTTTTATTTTTAAAAGTCCCTGATGTGGTGCTTCTCCCCCTTCCTGGCCCTCTGCCGGAGTTCCAGGTGAGGAGGCTGGTGGTGACAAGGTAGGAGACAGGGGAATGAAAAACAAAATGAAACGAAAGAGAAATTTCCATTTTGTTTCATTTTGTTTTCCTTTGATGGTTTGAATCATTATTTGTTTTGTTAGCTAACGAAATTAATAACGAATAATGAAACATTAAAAATTCATTTCATGCCCATCTCTAGAGAGATCAATGAAAGGTTTGGGGGAGGGATACCCTATGATCTAATGAGAGATATCAAGTGGAGGTGGAACCCTTAGATAAACCCAAGCCACCTGGAGAATGGACATACACACACACACACACACACACACACACACACACACACACACACACATACAGAGAGAGAGAGAGAGAGAGAGAGAGAGAGAGAGAGAGAGATCCCAGGTGGCTTAGGTTACTATGGGTAGCATGCTGGACCAGCACCAGATCCCTTGAGATGAGGTAGATTGTCAACTTATCCTATGCCCAACTCCTCTCCCTTAGTACTGGAGAGATTTGGACCAAAGGAAAAAAAGACACTGGGCTCAGGAAGTCAATGCCATGGAGTCAACCACTACTCAAGAAGAGACAAGAGTACACCATGTTCAGGAATGAGTGGGATGAAAAGAGAATAAACTAATGAGCCATTCCCCCTGTCCTCAATGGAGGCATATCATCCTTTCTTGCTGCAGCCCCTCTGACTCAGTTCATTAGGAACATTACCATTACAGTGAACTACACTAGAACCCCTCCCAGTGAAATGAACTGGGAAGGAGGACGACTTGGACTTTTTGATCTTTGCTATGAGTTCCAGGGCAGTACTGAGAATTAATCCAGGCTGAGCGGAAGGACTCTTCAGTTATAAACAACCACCTTGTTGCAATACACACCATTTAGTTCAACCCGCCATGTCATTGTTATTGAATTAAGGAGTGGAGCAGTAACCACCACCACCCCATCAACCCAACTAGGACCAGCAGGGCTCACAACAACTCATGGGGAATTTTCAGCCTACTTGGACCGGCAATTCTATCAAAGTTTTTGTCAAACTCTGGAATGAAAAAAGGTTAGAGCAGTGGATACATCTACCTCTTCCAAGGTGTGGAGTCAAGTTAGTTCCCTCATTTACTAGGGAGCTGCTAGTGACAGTAGACCTGCTCTGTGGTGTAATGGAAGCAAAGAATTTTTATTGCCAATATCTCATCTGCTCAAAGTAATCCAATGGAGCTATTCCAAATGGTCAAGGGTTCATTATACTCTGGGCTGAGAGGAATGTATAGAGACCTTTGTGAATCATTTGCACAGCAGGTTGCAGACAGATTGTCTTTAAACTGTTCCAGCTTCCATGCTGTAATTGATACAGATCTAATGGATATTAATTATGGCCCCTTCTTTTCCATGGAAAATGAATACATTTTTAGCTTGTACTGCCTAAGAATGTGGGCCAGACCATTGGGGAGATGAGACCCATCATATGTCTACCGGACCCTCACCTACAGAGCTGAGGTTTGAGGTATCTGGCTGAGTAGTTAAAGGAAGTGGTGAATGCTCTTTACAAGAAGAACCCTAGAAGAGGCATTTATTAGATTACAATTGAAAATGTTCTTCCTGAATCCCATCATGTTGTACAATTACCATCCATTCTTCAATATTCCATTCTTGGACAACATGTTAGTGTATGTGCTTACCTCCTAGCTCAAGAGATTCCTGGATCAAACTGATTAAGCAGACCCAGGGTATCAGACCAAAAGCAGCTTTGTAACTGGACTCTGAGTGTATACTGTAACTGTGTTAATTTGGTTGAACTTCTCAGTGGCTTTATTTTCTTTTGTTACATCTATATGCTAGCTTTTTCCCCATAGGGGATTCAAGGCACCACTCAATATATTAACATTCCATAATAAACACTATTTAAAAGTCGAGATATAATCTTAAGGAAAATTAAACAAGTAACAATATTTAAAACTGCCATGTAAAAATGCTTAAAAACATATCCACTTCAATTCAATAGCAGGAAAATGTATAGCAGCATCCCACTAGCTCAAAACAATCAAAAGCTTTGCCTGCTGGTAGAAGGAAAAGGGGAACAACCTGGCTTCTCAGGGAAGTACATTCCAGTGTTTGGGAACAGCCACTGAAACGGCCTTCTTTTATGTCCTCCTCACCAGATGAGTCAATGAGACCAATGGGGTTGACAGATGGCCCTTCCCAAAATACCTTAAAATCTGGAGACGCTCACAGGCTGGTAGGGTGCTTCAAATAGCCTGGACTCAAGTCTACAGGCTGTCAAGTCACCTCTGACGTTTGGCCCTTGTAAAATCAAGACCATGGGTTTTCTTTAGGAAATCAATGCCTCTTATATATGGTCTTCCTCTTTCCCTGCTACCTCAAATTTTCTAAACATTATTGGCTTTTTTCCAGTGAGTCTTGTCTTATGGAATGCAAGGCTCTATATAATGTTTATTTGATCCCTTCCCCTTCACTTCATGCAGATACTTGCATGTTTCAGGGTTAATGTTAGAATAATTACACTCAGAGAGAACTGGGGAGGAAAGGAAAAGAATGGGAATAGGATACAATGCAGCACCATCAATTCTGGGAATGTGTCAGATCTTAAATAAAGGGTTCAGGGTGTAAAGTTCAGACAGTCATCATGAGCCTTTTCAGGTGTGACAGAGAGACACTAAAGGTATTTCGGTACCATTTTTTTTTAAAAGCAGACTGTTATTCAAGGTCCTGGTTTTGGTTTACAAAACCCTCCATGGCCTAGGACCTGGCTAACTGGCAGAGCGAATCGACCAGTGGTCAACTTCGGCCCGTCCGACTAGGTCGTCGCGAGCGCACATGCTGCGCGTGGCCACGCCCAGGGAGGCTCGGAGAACTTCCACTCGCTCTCGAGCCTTCTCTGTGGCTGGCCCAATGCTATGGAATCATCTCCCAGCAGACGTGCGCCTAGCAGAGTCCCTGCCTGCCTTCCGGAAGGCTTTGAAAACTCTTCTCTTCCGGGAGGCGTTTGGATGAGCTTTTTTTAAAATTTCTTTTAATTCTTTCTTCCCCGCCATCGCCATCTCCTGCAACTGTTGTTTATCTGCCTATCCTATTAGTTTTGTAACTTCTAATTTGTTTTCATTTAACTTGTTGTAAACCGCCCGGAGTTTCCCCCCCCCCAGGAAGACGGGAGGTATATAAGCGCCATAATAAATAAATAAATAAATAAATAAATAAATAAATAAATAAATAAATATTATGAACACAAGCTGCACCAGTGCTTGACAGAGAATCTGGAGATGGATGTACTGCACAGGGGATTCTCCCAGTTGGTAATCTAGCTTCCAGAAATGTGTCCAGGCAAGACGTTGAAAGGATTTTGTTCCCAGCAATGACAAAATGCACTGAAATTCAAAGATAAGCAGAAAAGTTTGAATTGAAAAATAATCTGTTCTTCTTACTTCAGTCAATATACTGAAAGGGTATCAAGCAGTGTAGCAGCAAGGAGAAAAGAAGAAGGTAAAGAGTAGAAATGGGAGGGAGAACAAGACGTTATTGTGACTTATCCATTCAAACTCTGCACAAAACTCTGCACAAGGAAGAGAACATATCGATCAATTTGTATATCCCCCTCCCCCTGCAACACAATCCAGGTGGTCTAATGCAAAAGTGTAAGCAAATTAGTACAGTGGTGTCTCTACTTCTGAGTGGCTCTACTTACAAGTAATTCGACTTAAGAGCGGAAAACTGTTGGTGTTTTAATTGCTGCCTTACAAATTTTAGATGTGGTCTGCTCGACTTATATTTTTATATTTTTATTTTTTAGATATGGCTGCTCTATTTATAAGTTATTCAATTTATCAGCATCTATTCAGAATGGATTAAACTTGTAAGTAGAGATACCACTGTATATGTATCAAGAGAAAAATTCCAGACTATTCTGGGAAAATTGCTATCCTGAAAGCCACACAGCATTCCTCCCTCAACCTGCCTAAATGCCAAATTGATGCCGGAATGACTTCAAGGGAATATGTATGATAAATTTTCTCTGCACTTTCCCCAGATTGTCAGTGGTTGGAAAGGTTCACTGGCGGTTCTCCTCTCTTGCCCCATTCTCTTGCCCCCACAGTGCTTCCTCCTTGTGGTATATTTTCAACCCCAGTTCTGCTGGACACACCTTGCCTGATCTGTTTGGGCTGGCTGGAGGTATCTTTGTCTGCCCTGTCATTGGACAAAAAAGACAGAACCATCCCTGGCCACAGATTCAGTCCATTTTGGAACTTTTATGCAAATATAGTGCACAGCCCTAACTATAATTTATGTTTAATGTTACATAAATGGGCCTGCTGGGGTGACAGAGAGGTGTAAGCACAAAAATGTTAATGAGAATCTCCATTAGACTGTTTCTGGCTTTCACTTTGGGCATTCACTTACACATACATTAACCTTAGAAGAGTTATAGTCACATCCATAGATGTCTATGGATTACATTAACCACAGAAGAATTATAGATATATCTACAGATGTCTACAGATTTTTACCCTGATCTAGCAACCATATCTTAGCACTTTCTGCATATGGCAAAAGGACACAACCTAATCCAAACAAAGGCTACATTCATCTCATTATAGCAAAAATGTGCCAAGGTTAATTTTTTTTAAAAACACCTGGTAGACATGTGTAATTGTTCTCTTCTGCATCACACCAGACACTCCTTGGCCATGCATGCAACCCCCAAACAAAGCTACACTTATTTTATTAGCAGCAATCTGGCACTGCCACTGATGTCATTCTCACTATGCTGGTGAAGCTTTAGAGTAGGATAGTGACCATTGTTTCTCCAGTTTCATGAGCATTTACTTAAGCACAGGATAAACATACTTATTACCAGAACCATGTGATAGCCACATTTTTGTAGCACATGCCCAGCGTTCAAAGTGGTTCACAAACCAGTTCATGCTGCCAAGAGCCGAGGCAGACTGACCTTATTCCCAACCAAGATGTCATGGACCAATGTTATGATTTTCTTGGTATAAATGGGATGGAATTAGAGATGGATATATCAAGTAAATTAATCTGCTAATTCACACAAAGATATCCAGACTCTCAGTTCACCCCATGATGCAGTAGTATGGATAATCATTGACCTACTGCCAGAAAACCATGGTCACATAAGGATCCTGTTGAAAGCTTGCCATTGTACTGTTTAAGTTTTGATTTCCCCAGTACCCTGATCAGCATGATGTTGTTGAATTCTTATGTCATCATTTTACTTTGCACAATGTCCTGAAATCACATTATTTTAAGCTACTGTAGTAGTTTTGGTGGGTATTTTCTAGCTGGCAGGTGCTGACAAGTGTTCTCAGAAATATAAAACTACAGTGGACCCTCATATAACAAACACTTTGTATAACATAAAATCTGTACAACATAAACAATTCCAGAGATAGGGGAAATTTGCTTAACAGAATCGCCTATGGGACGAATCCGTACAACATAAAAATGGTCATGATTAGGGATTTCTCTGTTTTCAATTCATTCCCATGGGAAATTTGTATAAAGGAAAGTTTTCTTAACATAATTTCATTTGGAACAAATTAATTCCTTTATACAAGGTACCACTGTATGTATATTCTAGCACTCCTAGAATATTCTAGCTACCATGGACAGTTCCTATCTCCCATCAGTACCTCTCTGAATATGAGTTACAAGGGAACAAGAGAGAATGGGCACTGTTGCCCTCATATAGTGTTTCTGGACTCCCCATAGGGATCTGGTCCATAAGCCAGTTGAGAAGCAGAATACTGGATCACAAAAGACTATGCCTGCCTCTGGTAGCTGCTGCCCTCAAGTAGCCTTTCCAGTGATTACTAACATAAGTGAGAATCAACACTTTGCCACTTATTCCTCCAACCCTAGAGTCAGTTAAGTGATCACCTTTCAACAGCTCCTCTGATGATTGGGCTTGTCCAATCTTTAATTCACTTGCCATGCCTAAAATGCTACTTCAAAGTATTGTTCATAAAAGGTAAAAATAGTACAAATCATTGAAATACAAAGAGTATAATACAGAAAATTGATTAATCACAAACTAAAACAATGTTTAAACCAGAGGATCAAAACACAATTCTTATATACATGCTTCATGGTTTATGCATACTTCATGATATATATACTGCAGTTGTTCTGTCTCAAAAGTCAGGGGAGGACACTCTAAAATGGGTAGGATGATGATCTGACCATGACACAGGTTGGGGAACAATGTCCCCAACCCCCATGTTATAGTCCATATATGTGGAGGGAAAAACCAGGACCAAGGTATGCCCTGCTCTATAGATGGGACAAACAACATGTTGGGACAGAATCATGGAGAACATGGACTCCATCAAATTCAAAGCCACTCCTGAAAGCCCATCCTCAGCATGCACATTGAAGTCCCCCACCATCAACAGGCAGGAGGACCTCAACATGACTGGCGAGATGAACTCAGTGAGCTCTGGTAGGGATTGTGCAGGGTTGCAGGGAGCACGGTACCCTAGCACAATGCCAAACCTGTCCCACTGAGCCACCAATAGCTGAAGGCATTCTAGTCCAGGACACACCAATGCCACGGATCTGCTGACAATAAGGGATTCCCTGTAAACAATGGCCACCCCCGACCCTCTGACCTGCTCACATGCTGGACCTAAAACCGAGGAGGGACAGCTGGGCGAGGGACAACCTTCCCTCTGCCCCACCCACGTCTCCATGAAGCAAGCCATGTCGGCCCACCCATCCATGATGGCATCATGAAGGACAGGGATTTTATTGTAGACTGACCTGGCATTGTCCAGCAGACAGGACAGGTCAGAGGCACTGGTAGAATGGCTCCCTGGTACGTGGCAGTGACCTGAGGGATCAGAACAGGGGACAGGCAGCAGTTGCCTGGCCCTAGTCATCTACATACACAATTATTAAAGGATATACTACTTTGTCCAGAGTATTTTTAGTCTTTGAAAAATTTAAATCTTTTAAGCAGGGGAGATGGACTGCATCCTTCCAGCCCACCTGCCATAAGATGCTACTTTGAGTGTTGCAGTAGCCAGGCAATGGGAGGCTGTTGAACCCAGTAGCCAATGTTCCATTGTAGCCCACATTTGCATCTAGCACAGAACACCCAGCTACCCCCATTCTCCTGAGGTCCAGCTATACATGGGCAAGTCAGCCCCCACCTTTCTAAAGATGAGAATGTTATAATTCAAATTGTGTTTGAACATTTCATTCAGCAGATGGAAACAGATGGTTGCACTCCCCGTTCTCGCTTTCTGAGAATTTTTGCTTGAAAAGTGATATTTTATTTTATTTTGCAGATGAATTTTGATAATTATAAAAATAAATAAGGCCTTCAGTTTTATGTTGAAAATGAATTATACAACTAGAAACATTTTTCAACAGGTAAAGCTCAGTGGCTATAAAAGTTTTAGCAGGCTATCACATAAATCTAAACAACAGTACCTCTGTCCCACTGGTTTGTACTGCATTGTGTTTTTATTCCAAGATTCAATTTCTGAATGTTCACTCTTGTTTAAATGTTAAATATTGATGGACAGCTTGTGGAAGTTGCAATGTGGAAATTCAATATTACTCATAGTGGTGGCTCATAAATTTGTAACAGTCTAAATCAGTGGTTCCCAATCTTGGGTCCCCAGATGTTTTTGATCTAAAACTTCCAGAAGCCTTCTCCTCTTGATGTGTTGTCCAGGATTTCTGGGAACAATAGTTAAAGAACATTTGAGACCCAAGGTTGGGAACCGCTGGTCTTAAAAAAAAAACCTACACATTTATGTATTCCTTACTTGTTTTCAAGTGCCATTTGGACACCAGTAAGAATAAAAGGAGAAGCTATGCACACAAGGCAATGTGTGTGTCCTTCTTTTTTGAGAACATTCTAGATAAACTCTGAATTCTGCCTCGATAAAACACAGATTTCTCTCTCTCTCTCTCCTAGTGCTGTGTTCCTTTTTTACATTTTATGATGTTGTACACTGCCTTGAGTACTTGCTAGTAGTGGGAAGGCAGAGAAGAAATGTGATAATGACAACCACTACTGCTAAACATTTTAAAAAGTTATTGTTATTTTGACTTATATACCCCCTGCTAGTGCTAGGGAACATTCTGGGCAGTTTATAACACAATTATGAAGAGAACACTTTATGCCTCCACTTTATGGATTCTTATAAGAATAAAACAAAAAATACACATTTTTTTAGATATTGAATACAAAGATTGTGCCATATCATCACTGCAAAGCAAAGCAAAGTGTGCTGCTAATGTATCACCCTATAAAGCTATCTCTGGGTAGCTTACAATGTAATTAGGTAGGCTACATCTTGTCCCATTCCCCCTCAAAATGGGTACTTGATTTGCCGGCCTTGAAATGATTGACAGTTGAGTCAATCTCACGCAGCCTACCAGAGCCCAGGATTGAATTCAAATTGTGATCAAAAGCTTGACTGCAGTGGTGAGATTGTATGTGAATTACTATGTATAGTTTTGATCACAGACCATGAAAAAAACATTATAAAGTGGGGGAAGTGTAGAAAAGGGCAACCAAATTAGGAAATGGAGCCATTCTTGTGTGAAGAAAGATGGCACTTAATAGAACTATTTAATCTACAGAATTAAAAAAATAGCAGATATTTCAAAGCATAAATAAGAAGGCAATCTTGTCACAATACTGGAACCCAGGGTTGTTTACTAGAGATGGGCACGAAACAGAAAAATGGCGTTTCAGTATTTCGTTTGTCATTGAGAGGTCTGTTTCGGTTCGTTTCCGTTTGTCAGGAATTTTTTGAAAAATTTTGTTACCGTTTTTTGTTTTTTCGTTTGTCGTTTCTACCCACTTTTTGCGTGATTTTAAAGCATTTCCGTGCGTGGGCGTCCCCCAATGCCCCAGATCAGAGGGAAAACACTAAAAAAATGGATGCTGGCAGAGACACAGTATAGACTAGGTTCGCAGGAAGGCTGCAAAGGCAGCGGCGGGCTTTGCCCAGGGTGCAAGACAACTGCAGAGTGACTGCACCGCGGGGCAGGGGAGGGTACTCACCGAGAGGTACGCAGCACGCACACACACAGGGAGGCTGCAGAACTGAAGCTAGAGTCGCAGAGACAGCAATCCCACCCTAACTCCCACTAGAGACTGCAAGGAGGACAGGGGCTGCCAGAGCTTTTTATGCCCTCTGTGGCTGCCAGACCTGCCCACCCACTCTGCAACCTGGGCATGCTATTGGTTAAACATGATTCCACATCACATGGCTTGCCTCCATTTTGTGGCTGGTGGCGACATCCATTTTAAAGGGAAAAGAAAAATACATCACGATGGGAGAAGACAAAAACAAACATTTTAAGGACCCCAACCCCCCTGGTAGGTATTATCAGACAATATAAATAATTATCACTGTGTTTTTACTGATGTCCAGGGTGGTTTTAACATTTAAAACAGCTCATTTCATTGCACGTCGCCATTAACGGAAACAAAATGTAACGACCACAATTTTCTTGGTTCTGTTCGTTTCGTTTCATTTTCATCACAATTTTCGTTTGTCATTTCATTACGTAACGGAAACGACAAACAGTAATGGAAATGAAAAAATTGTCATTCCGTGCCCATCTCTATTGTTTACTTTAAGTTCATAGTGGGACTCAGAGGATAGGTAACAGAAAGTATGTTCAATAACTATTCATATTTATTGGAAATAAAACAGACAACATTATAATGCCATTGTACAAAATGATAGTAAGGCCAAACCTGGAGTATTGTGTACAATTCTGGTCACTGCATCTCAAAAAAGACATAGTGGAATTGGGAAAGGTGCAGAAGAGAGCAATTAAAATGATTACTGAGTTGGGGCACCTCCCTTATGAGTAAAGGCTACAGCATTTGGGGCTCTTTAATTTTGAAAAAGGTGCCTGAGGGGGAGATATGATTGAGACGTACAAAATTATGCAGGGCATAAGTAAAGTAGATAGAGGGACACTTCTTTCTCTCACAAAATACCAGAACCAGAGGACATCAACTCAAATTGAGGGTTGGGAGAGTGAGAACAGACAAAATACAATACTTCATTACCCAGTGTGTTGTTAGTCTGTGGAGCTCCCTGCCACAGGAGGTGGTAATGGCATCAGGCCTGGATGCCTTCAAAAGGGAATTAGACAGATTCCTGGAAGTAAAGTCCATCACAAGTTACAAGCTATGATGGAGATGTGTAATCTCCAGGCTTAAAACCAGGGTACTTCAAGGGCCAGATGCAGGGACGTGGTATCAGGAGACAGATTTCTAGTCTTGTGCACTCCCAGAGCCATTTGGTGGGGTCAGTGTGAGATACAGGAAGCTGGACTAGATGGGCCTTTGGCCTGATCCAACATGGCTCTTCTTATGTTCTTCTATTCTTGTCTCAAATTAAACAGAGCAAGTCACTGCCAAAAGAGGAAATTATGGCTGCCAGTGTTGATGCCATAAAATGGGACTTGATGTAAATGTTAGGGCCATCGCTAGCAACTGCTCAGTACAGTTAGAGATCACCTGCAGAATCTGAGGTGGCATGTATACAAAACTGAAGACATTGGCTACTCTGAGCAGCTGTTAGCGCTGCAAAGGGTCCCTTTGCTCCCCCCCCCCCCCCCCCGCAGCAATGCAAAATTAGAATTATGGACCACATGTCCTTTGAACGCGGAGCGTATACAAGGCTCTAACATAGGCACCACTACCTCTTTTGCTGCATAGTGTTCTCCCTCCCACCCACCCTATATAGAGAATGAGACTTTGCTGGTCACTTATGGGCCAGATGGGAATTTTTGACTGTTACTCAAATTGGCCAAGAGTAGCAGTGAGTTTTTGCCCATCGCATTCTCCTTGGGTTGTGTGTGGTTATTTAACTTTTCATTGGTCACAATTGGCAGTTAGTGTGAGTGGCAAGCTAAGTTAGGCTTTATTCGATTGTAGGATATTCATAATTTACCCGGGAGCCCTCTATTTGAATAATATAGGACATGGAGAACAAGAGTTAGTATATTTAAATTGGCCTCTAGTGGTTAGATGAGGGCTGGCCAGAACGTTCTCCTTTGAAGCGGACATTGTTAAGTGTGACAGCACCCACCTCAAGTTAATTAGCCCCCTCTTAATTGACGCCACTTGCACTTTTATGAGCCCCCCTTTTTTTGCCTGTTTCAGTTAATTTATGACAGACTATTAATAAATTGTGGCCCAATTTCAACCCCATAATTCTTGCATTGCCTCTTTATTTCAGATCTGGGGTGGGCAAAGTTGCACTTAATGTCCTGAAAGGCAACTGCTTGGCCACTGTGGAAAATCAAAGTGCATCTTCATATCTCCTCTTAAAGAGCCAGCAAATAAGCTCCTTTTATGTATGGCAAAAGCAAGAAGCTTAGGAGTAATGAAGGTGCCTATAGCCAGGATGCAAAGCAGTTAAATTCAACAAAAGCATAGTACTAATGAATAACATTTTAAAACTATTTCTTCATATTACTGGAAAGAGCATACAGTACTCAGGCATTTTGCTAGGAATATGCCATTCTCTTACCAATCCTATGTCTGTTCAAATAACTAAAGCAATGAGCAATACACAACCAATATAATTGATTACTTTTAAATATTGTAGAATGTAATGGGAGTGAGGTACAGTGAGGCACTTCAATGAGTAGTGGTAATGAATTATTTTTACAAGGAAATTTTCGGGATGTGTTTTTGACATTCTGTTGAGTTCCTTCTAGTATCCTCGTTTTTGGTCCTTGACCATAAATAAATTTACGACTACTAGTATCCTCCTAGATTTCAAACCTCAGCTCAGTCATCCAGAACACAATTAAATAGTCTCTTATCTCTGATCTGAAGTAACAGGACAAGATGGGAAAATTTCCATGGGCTAATTCAGAGCCACAGGACAGAATTTCCCCATTTCTTTTCTGTTCAGTGACTGGTGGAATGCTGTGCTACTCACTTCTGTTCCATTTTCAACAAACCACATAAATAAAGTATTATGAATATGAGCATCCTGTCATTGTATAGTGTTAGGAGTGAGCTAGAGAATGCTTCTAGGCAGTTTCTTGGCTTCTATTAATCGAGTGTTTGCTTACTTTTCCTAAATCCCACTGAGTTCAGGAAGGTTTACTCTCAGTTGGACATAGGCATATGCAGAATTACACGCTGATAACCGTTTTTTTTTTCCAAGTCCCACTTTTCCTTCTATACTTTCTTCAACCTTTCTGTGGCAGCTACTCGACTGTCATCCTTCATCCCCATGGTAACAGCAAGGAAGTCAAGGCTGTGCAACGTTCTCTGAGTAGTTTCAGAGAATTTCACTTCATGTTTAAAATATTTTTCCCAGACATCATCATTAAAAACCTCTTATAATAAAGTGCACACCTCACTCAGATGTTTATTGGCCAATTACAGTTTTATATCAGATAACTCAAAAGCGTACAGGCATCAACCGATGCAATAATTTCAGCCATTAATAGATTTTAAGTACATGCGTACTGCAGATTTTAAAGTTGCAGAATTATAGGAACATTATGAAGCACTGATTACATGACAGAACCATCCAGTCTGTGAAACAATTTTAGGCAGCCTACAAAGACACTTCTAGACTGACAGTCTAATGATATCCAGAGTTTTGGAATATAACTTCTTTGGGCAACAACAGCAGTGCCCATAGTGGCAAAAGGATTTCTGGGAATTGTGGTCCAAATAAGTCACTTCCCCAAGCATAGTGTCTTTAGTGGGAGAAAAGTAGCAGGAGAGTGATGTGCTCAGAAATACTAAATCTTTCAGATGCTAGTCTTGAACCAGTGATGTCATGGCAAAGATGGACCGTTCCAGAGCAAGACATGACAAAAGACCGATGTCATATCCCTTCCACCTTGTTGGTTTTCTCTTCCTGTGTCAAGCAAAGCATGCCCCTGAAGTCTGTGCTAGGGTACAATCCTTACCTTGTTATGTGCTGTCAAATCACCTCTGACTCATGGTGACCCTGTGACTAAGTGACCTCCAGGAACATCCTGTTAACAGCCCTGCTCAGCAAGTGCAAACTCATGAAAATGGCTTCCTTTACTGAGACAATCAATATTTGGTCTTTTGCCTTTCCTTTCTGTCTTCCACTTTTCCGAGTGTTATTGTCATGATGTGGCGAAAGCACCACTGCCTGACTTTCATCATGTTTCCTTCAGAAGCATAGCTGCACGCTGATGAACTCTGAAAATCCCCTATCCTATATGCAGACAGAAGAATAATTTCACTGAACCTGTCAGAGGAGAATGATATCTCAGAGGCAGGACTTACCATCTGCAGTAACTGCATCACAGGTTCTCCCTTTTCTCATAGGGTTTTGTTGCTTTATGGACTGCCAGTGGAAATGGCGCCAAATGGGTTGGCAACCTAGCCATCATTTTGGCATCCTTCATAATGCCCTCTTTCTACAATTTATCCCCCCCTCTGTGTGTGTGTGTGTGTGTGTGTGTGTGTGTGTGTGTGTGTGTGTGTGTGTGAGAGAGAGAGAGAGAGAGAGAGAGAGAGAGAGAGAGAGAGAGAGAGAGAGAGAGAGGCTACAATGATGGCAGCAGCAACAGCATACTGAAACTTCTGAAAAGTACCCTTCTGTTCCTAGCTGGCTAAGAAGAAGAAAATTAAAAGTTCAGAGTGTTTCTCACAGTAACCATCCCTAAAGATTCCAGATTTTGTGCAAAATGACAGAATTCCTTGACAGAATTCTTATAACACAGCTCCTTCCCTAAAATTCTAGTGGATATGACATTGCTGGTCTTTCCTGCTCCAAAAAAGGAGCTTGTATATTTTGTAGGAAACAAAAATTAGTCTGACTTTCAGATTGCTTTTGGAGAGTACCAAGGATCTATGGTGAGTAAGCCAAAGCAATCTAGTGAGCGTAAAAGCAATGCACTACTTTATGGTCAGCAGCAGGGCCTCTTTTAAGTACCATTCTCTGAGAAACCATCATGCTGCTTGAATTAAGGGTTTTTTGGCAAGACACTATCCACTTTCTCCTTCTCTCTGTGATCTCCTTGCTCCTTTATGCCATCTTTGTCTTCCTTCTCACACCATCCCCTGTGCACACCTGCTCTTGTAATGCTATTTTGCTTCCTTCCCCACTCTGATCCTCTTTTCAGTTTCCCCAACACATTTCTGGCCCTTTCTCCCCACCCTTTCTCCCGTGTTTTCTCTTCTCCTTTCTATTGCCAGGCAACACAGTTGCTTCTTTCTCTTCTGTCCTTTAACTTTCAAACATTCTGACATGCTGGGGAAAGCAAAGCTGCAGTCACATACCTGCCATGTTTATTTTGCCTCAAACGTGCTAGGGGCCAACAGGGGAAAAATAATACAAAAGGCTGGGCAGAGGGGCAAGTTCCTTTCTGCTGCATTCAAACTCTTCTAAAAGACTGACAGACAGGGAGACAGAGAAGTGGGGGAAGGAAGTTACTGCAGATGGGGGAAGAAAGTGGAGGGGGAAATATGTAATGAAATGGTGGTAAGCGAAGCACACAGAGAGATGGAAGAATATTCTAAGTGCTGGTATGTGCTGTTTGCATGTGCAAAAAGGAAAGGAAAAAGAGCAATATGCATTCAGGACTGTGCATGAGGTTTTGCGGGTTCCAGATTTCCACCCAGAGGTCTAGTCTTCACCACACATCTGTTTGGAAATGAAAGTTGAAGTGAGACTACAGTATTGCTTCATTTTCCTTATGGACTCTCGGAAACAGCTGGCTAGACATGGAGAGGAATGGCATGGTCATTGGTGTCTTACCCTGACCCAGATGGGGTCCTTGTTTACATATATTTCAGGAATTGTGCAGCTGGAGGAAGGATGGAGGCCCAAGTCTTTATCACCAATACATGCCGAGGGGAAGTTGTTTTGATCCCAGCTTATAAATCCATCCCTAAATCCATAACTTTTCCCCATTAGCCTCAGAAATGCCATTGATATGCATGCAAGTGCATTTATGTATTAGTCATTTGTTTTCTTGAAGTCTGGTAAGATGGTTTTCATTTATTTGTGAACAGCCTTAAATTACCCAATAAATCAACACTTACTCATCTTCATGCTTTGCATCCGAACAACACTTTTTCCTTATGTTTACAAGCCCATCTGCCTAAGCATGATCTAAAAGTTTTGTCATTATCAGATGCATTTTCAACTTTTCTCCTGTTGCTGCAATCCCACAAGAAAATAACTGTAGTGGGTGGGAGGCAATTTTATTTATTTAATTTAATTTAATTTAATTTAATTTAATTTAATTTAATTTATACCAGCACAACTCAAGAAGAGCAGAAGGATTTCCCAGCATAATCTGGTAACACCAGCCAGGCAAAGTCTGTATGAGCCTGTGGCTTGCTGCTACTTGGATGTCTGCTCTTCCCTAGGATAGCCATTAGCACAAGGAGGTTCTTTTTGCAGGACTGAGCCCTAGAATTACTGAAGCAACCAACTGGTTGACAACTATTCCCTCCCCTTGACTCTCTGCAGCTGTGGGAAGAAAGAAATTGGCTGGTCTCCAGCAGGGGACAGTAACAAAGGTGAGGAGTTTGGGGGGGGGTTGGGAGGGGAAAGGTAAATACTTCCTTGTTGCTCATCAGCCTGTTGAATTGCTGTTGCTAGGATGAATTTGTTGTCAAAAAGGGATGATGATGATGATGATGATGATGATGATGATGATGATGATGATGATGATGATGATGAGGGGAATGAGGGGGGATGCTCTGCAGTTAATTAGAGGAGGAAAGAAGTAAATCCTTTGAAGGGGGAGAAGAAGCAGGGTTCTGGTTACTCTCAAATTGTCTCCCAAACTCAGGCATTCTGGACAGCCTTGGTGATTGCCCCCTGGGTTGAAAGTGCTGCTGCTGAATGCCAGATTAGTGAATGGGGAAACATAAATAATCCAGGACCTGGTCCAGGATGTGGCTATATTACAGAGACCTAGTTAGGTGAAGCTTGGGGGGTTAATTTGTCTAAGCATTCTCCCTCTGGATTCTGGATGCAGCAGCAAGCCAGGCTTGGTAGCATGGGAGGAAGAGTTGCAGTGGTCTACTTTAGTTTCAAAGGTAGCCCTTCCAGTTTTGATAGCAGGTGTGTAGAATGTAGTAGGTGTGCGGTTGGTCTACAGAATGCCTCTTGAATTCAAGGCACCATTCTGCTGTACTACACTCTCTGTTCCTGAGCTAATCAAATTATTCTCAGAAATGATGGCAGAGTCCCTTCCGCCTATTGTCATGGGGAAAGGGGAAATGGTCAGAGCACTGGACATGATCGTTCCAAAGTATCTGGTTCCATGGGCAGTGTGCCCCTGCTGGTTCTGCCAGCAATGGTACCATTCTGGGTTCTCTCTCTGGAGAGAGAGATAGTCAGAGGAACTGTCCAGGCTTAAAACCAGGGTACTTCAAGGGCCAGATGCAGGGGAGTGGTATCAGGAGACAGATATCTAGTCTCATGCTCTCCCAAACGCATCTGGTGGGGCCACTGTGAGATACAGGAAGCTGGAATAGATGGGCCTTTGGCCTGATCCAGCATGGCTGTTCTTATGTTCTTATGTTCTCATGTATTTTATGGTTCCTTGAATCCCTCCTGCATTTATGGTCTTGGAAGTTAGAGCTGGGGACTCCTGTTTGACACTTTGGTCATTTGGCCATGGTGGCCTTCAGGGTTCTTCTGCTTTGTGCACCATACTATTTAAACCATTGGGAAAGATTGTCCAAAACTTGGTAATTGGTTTCACCAGTAGATGGATGACACCGAGCCATATCTCTCCTTTCTGTCAATCTCCAAGGAAACTGTATCTGTTTTAAAACTGGGTCTGGCATAAGTGATAAATTGGAATCCAGATAGACAGAGGAGCTCCAAGTGCAGAGACAGAACAGGAATTCAATGGATTGTGGCAGGGTTTATTCGCCCCAAGAAAACTCAGGCTCACATCATACAACGTCCTGGTTTAGAACAATATTGGCACTGGCCAGGAGTCCATTGATACAGTTAAAGCTAGCATGGGAATTGTGCCCCATTCCATGAAATATCTGATTTGGCTATGGTGACGTATATCATTAATATATCCTGCTCAAATTATTGCAACACAATATACTTAGGGATACCTTTGAAACTAGCTCAGAAGCTTCAGCTAGTTGAAAATGCTTCATCCACGCTTCTGACCAGGGCTAGTTACAGGGATTATATAAAGCAGAAGTGTTTTGCGTATATGCCACCCCATACAACTTCAAGTAGTCTCTGGGTGGTTTACAGTTTAATTACAGTATGCAGGCTACACATTGTGTCCCCCCGCCCCCTGCAAGTTGGGTACTCATACCGACCTTGGAAGGCTGGAAGGATGAGTCAACCATGAATTTTCTACCTGGGATTGAACTCCAGGTCATGAGCACAGTTTTACCTGGAGTACACACATTTAACCACTGCGCCATGGGGCTCCTATAACTGTCTGTTACAGCAGGTTCTTGGTAGCCAGTCTGTCATGGCTAATTCAAAGTGCTGGTTATGACCTATAATTTCCTATATGGCTTGGTTCTAGGCTATCTGAAGAAACATGCCACCAATAAATCTTATCAGCTTCTAAGATTTTTAGGGGGGACACTTCTTTTAGTTCCACTGCTCTCTGTCGCATGTGTGGTGAAAACATGGGAGAGGGCCTTTTTATGGCTACCCTCAGATTATGGAATCCCTTCTCTCAGAAGCTAGTGGGACCTCCTCTCTCTTATCCTTCTGGTGATAAATAAAGATGTTTTATTTAAACAGATTTTATAACTACATTGGACATTTAAGCTGGACTCTTCTGTGATTTTAGGTACAATATTTTAAAGTGTGCTTTTAAAGGTTGAATGTTTTTATATTATTACATCTGTTTTTGTACTTGTCTATGTTTTTCTTTTGATTGAATAATTTAGTGTACTGTTAATGTTACTTGTATCTTAATAATTGTGGGCCACTTTGATTCCGTTTATGGGGGGAAGACAGCACATAAATGGTAGATCAAGATGAATAAAAATGACAGATATCAGGGTAAACTAAGCTTTAAATGCCCACTTGTGCCCTCTGCAAGCTTCCAGGGGCATTTCAGGACAGGAGGTGGTGTCTGCTGTCCCTGCAAAACCCAGCAGTTTACTTTCAGCATTAGACCCCTAAATTTGTTTGTTAACTCCTTTGTCAGCTTAAGTGGATAGCCCTTGGCTTTTGGCCTACTGTGCTAGGTGCTGATGTGAGGCTTGGCTCACGGCAGTGACTATTAGGGATTTCTCAGAGAACAGCTTAGAAGCAGCTTTCTGGAAGAAACTCTCACTTCCATTCCCCGTGTACTGCAGCTGTAAGGGGGGGGGGAACGTACTCCATCTGCAGTTCATGTAGGTTGACAACTAGCACTCTGTGTTAACACTCTGCAGAACTAGAGATGCAAAGTGTTTAGCAAATGTGGCGATCTCTACAGAGAACATGGCTGGATATTAGTTCCTCAGGGGAAGAAAATGAGAAAATTGTTGGCTCAGGTCTGTGAAAGATCTGCACTTAGGAGGCTTTGCTCATAATAGGTACACTTGTGTTATATTGGATTTTGCAGCAGGTTTCCGTTTTCTTCTCTTTCTCTTTTTTTGAAGTGCAGAATTCTTCACGTCAACATACTGAGAAACAGCAGCTCTGCTATTGATAGCATGGTGATACCATGACAAATCCACTGTTCTCATGTATGTAATACATGAGCTCATCACTCTGGAGCAAGGTTGACCCTTCAGAAAACACCTGCATTTCACCACTTTGTTAAAGACTTGGATTTTCCAGAATTTGTAATAAATTCGGGGTCCATCATTAAGCATAGATGATTTCATAACAGTTTACACATCCAACAGCACACTATTAATAACCAAAGGTAAAAGGAAAGAAAGCAGTTCATTTAAAATATATACAGTATTTTCCCATCGGTAAGACACCCTCATGTATAAGATAACTCCCACTTTTCTAACCCAGAATTGCAGTTTTGCAACTGCATGGTTCTCTCCTTGGATTATTTATTTTATTTATTTTATTTTATATTTTATTTTTACAGCTTATATGCCACCCACTACCCAAAGCATAAGATGAGTCTCATTTTTAGTCTAACAGTTTTAGACAAAATATAGTTTTATACATGGAAAAATACTGTATGTATAAATGTATATGGATGAATTATATGCCTGTAGCAATGAATTTCAGTAAAATGAAATTAGGGTGAGTTAAGATATCTGCCCAGCAGTGACAGGATTTTCAAAGAGTTGTCAATAAGCTGATCATTCTTACCTGACCAAACACCCATCCAGTGGTGGCATCTCTTACCTTTAGCCGTTTTTCTCTCCATCATAGATAATAGGCCTCGAAAATGTAGAAGTTTGCATGGAAGAAGGAGTGACAGAAATGTTGCAAGGCAAACAAATAAAGATTCAGCATTCATTTCAATATTTTCAAACCATATTTGCTTTAAAACAAAGGTTTTGATATGCTGGTAGAGATCCCCCCCCTCCACACACACAAATTATACACAGTGCAATCAGTGTTTAGTGTGGGCTGCATGCAGATAACCTATCTGTGCAGTCCCTAATAAAGCACTGAACATCTGCTGGTTGAAACTGTTTCAGTCATCATCCTGAAATGTATAAAGTAGGCATCGTTTTCTTTTCTTTTTCTTTCTCCAAGGTTAAGAGATACAGCAGCTGGACAGGTGTCAGGTCAGATGAGAATGTTCCACTTGATAACACCTCTCCTTGGCCATGGGCAGTCAAAAGTCTGCTAGCCTTTTAGTTCTAAGCACAACCAGACCAGACTCACTTTTATCAGAAATTGGTTTGCTGGCCATAAAGGGGTATAGATCCATGGCCAGATAAGCACATGAAAAACACGCATATACACTGTGAATGCAGTGCCTGAAGCCTCATAACACCTGCCTAGTGGGCAGCAAAAAAATACTGTCCTAGAAAATGGTGATTTAATTGCAATCTGGAGACACGTTGCCTGGATTCCTTGCTACACCATTGTGGATACACCTATAATTCAAGGCAAGCTTCCTTTGAAATGAGTTTCATGGAACAGGCTTAAGTGATATAGCATGTTAAACAGTGTCCAATTTAAGGTGTAACACGTTTGTCTCCCAGAATGTATCTCTCATGGAGAGTTTTTATCAGGTGCTCAACTATGTGGTGGACAAAAGAAATGGCCCAAGGACACACTGGAGACCAACTTGGAGGAAATTACTATTGACCATGTCAACTGGGGATCTCTCACTTGGGACCAAAATGTCTAGTGAAATGCCGTCAAACATGCGACTGAAAAATCTGAAATGAAAAGAGTCAAGGATACAGAAAGGAGAGAAATGAGAAAGCAAGGATGTTACATTCCAATAGCCTGGGCAGGCTAACCTGCCCCCATAACTACTCACTTCATTTTCCCTAAATGATAAATCCAACGGGAATGGTCTTCTTTGAATACAGACAATGCAAATGTGCATGTGCAGTTTGGAGCAAATTTCATGGAACTCAGGCTTAATGCACATGCTGTGTGTGCAATTTAAGCATTTTAAAGTTATTCAAGTAAGTGACAGTAGCTCTGACTCAGAGCAGTGCTATCAACCTTAGCTGGAGGTGGTTTGAAAAACCAAGCTTTTAAAATGTTAAGCTGCACCCCTCACCATGCTTAGAAACTTGGAAAAAAAGGAAGGTGGAAAATCATTTGGCATCAATTCCTTTCTTCTGCTCCCTCCAAGGGGGGTATTGCATTTCAAAATGAAATATTATATATTGGAATAAAGCACTGGTGAAGAGTAAAAAGTGGCCATGGGAAACCTGAAATTTCACTTACTTGCTTATGGTGGCCTGAGTTCATATCAGAGTAGTACCTACTTATACAATAGTAAAAAGGAAAGGCATCTTAAACTTGAGCATACATACTGAGCATAATAGGTAGCTTAGCTATCAATAGGACATACTTTCAAGTAATTTACATGAAATGTCTGCCACAAAGTCTCTTAAAATGTTTTATGTTGTTGTGTGCGGTTAAGTCAGAACTGACCCTAATAAGGTTTTCAAAGTAAGAGAGGTATTTAAGGTGTTGTTTTACTAGTTCCATGACCAGCAGCACCACCGTGAACTTCTGTGGCAGAGCTGGTAAATCAAACCCAAATCACCTTAGTCCTAGTCCATTGCTCGGTCCATTATAAAATCATGGATATCAAATTGCTTTAGAGCACCCATTCAAAAGTCATCTTAGAAGATAACTAGAAATATCTTCTAATTATACCAAAGTAACTTCAAAGACTTGTTGCATTCCTTATGGAGATGAAGCTTAGTTACACCATGTTACCAAAATTAACTACTTGCAAGAGTTAATTACTTTCAAACTTTAGTTCAGAGTGCCTGTGAGCTATTCTTTATGATGTAATTACGCCACCCATCATAGACAAATGCAGTCTTTTCTAAATCCTTTAAATGATATACAGTGGACCCTCGTATAACAAACGGTTTGTATAACATAAAATTTGTACAACATAAAACATACATAAAACATTCCAGAGATAGGGGAAATTTGCTTAACAGAATCGCCTATGGGGTGAATCTGTACAACATAAAAATGGTCACGATTAGGGATTACTCTGCTTTCAATGCATTCCTATGGGAAATTTGTATAAAGGAAAATGTGCTTAATATAATTTCACTTGGAACAAATTAATTCCTTTATACAAGATACCACTATATAAAGATGCATCAATAACATTTATGTTTAAATATTTCTCTGACATTAATTCTTGTTAACTTTTTTGGTCTGTTTTGTGGTGCACTCTATCCTGAACGCTACTGCAGTTGAAAGATGATAGATTTATTTACTTTGAGATGTGGTTAAAAAAATTATTCTGCAAAGTGCAAATATTATGACAAGCACATGCTCGATAATTGTGACATCGTTATGTATTTGTTTTACTGGTATCTCCTGAGAAAATGATTGTGCGGGGTGATAATGCCTGTGAACGACTGTTGCTTAATCATGTGGTTATTAGCATAAATTTCAAATGAAGACATATGCTGGTGACAAGACATGATGTAAAATGAGTGCAGGTGTTGTTGAAGCCACCCAGTTCTAAATACAGGAATGCTCTCCCTCGGGAGATTAGGTTGGCCTCCTTCAGTTCACCTTTCTGTCAGCAGCTGAAGACTTGCTTTTTCACACAGGCTTTTCATTATTGAGTCCTGGTTTTTAGCTCAGGAGGTTTGTTTTTAAAGTCTTAAATGCTTTTACCTGTTTAATGTATTTGCACTTGTTACTATGGTTTAGCTCCTTTGAAAAATGTATAATTTATTGGGGTTTAACTTCCACTTGTTTTAACATTATGATCCACCTTGATTGGGTCCCCCCCCCCCCAAGGAAGAAAGGCAGCAAGCCTTGAAAAATCTGTTAGGGTCATCATAAATCATGTGCGGTATGGATCACTCCCATCACTACTTTAGGTTCTGCTAATTCTGAATGAAAAGCGATGCAAATGAGAAATACAAGGAATATGTTATTTAAGCATGTTTTCGAAATGCTTTTCAAAATGAAATATGCTTCAGTCAGGAAGTGATATTGTTTAACATCATCTGCCTTAATTTCAAGTTCAAGATATATACCACCAATGTACAAAATCATTTTGAGTTGTGCAAATCTCCTTGCCAAAATTCTGTCATTATCAATCTCTCATTCATGAATCCATAAAACTGTGTGTTACAACAAAAATAAAGACAAAAGAGTTTGAGGAACTGGGTGAAAATCCACAAAAACTCACACTGAAAATAAATCTGCCTGCCTTCAAATACCACAACCCTTTTATTCTTATTTTTGTTACACATACAGTAACTGAAACAAACAAACATGGCTACCTCTTTACAATCAATTTCCTTGATGCAGGGGAGTGGTATCAGGAGACAGATATCTAGTCCCATGCGCTTCCAAAAGCATCTGGTGGGGCCACTGTGAGATACAGGAAGCTGGACTAGATGGGCCTTTGGCCTGATCCAGCATGGCTCTTCTTATGTTCTTATGTTCTTATGTCTCTGAGCTAGAATTGCTTTACATTTTATTTATTCAGAGTATTCAAAAACCTTCCAGCTATATGGGCAAATTTATTAGCATCCTCCTAATTTTACATTCTCATATTATGTTTTTTTTTAAGTCTCAAGTTCTTTCCACTGTATTTGTGAGGAAATCTGCAGATTTTAGAAAGTCCTCATTAAAAAGTCACTAGGAAAGTTCCCACCCATTCCTAGGTTAATTCAAATTGCTGCATGGTCCCTCTGATTTGCAAAGGGATTCCAGGATTGCACTATACCAGTGGTGTGTCTGTGAAGGTCAGCTCTGAGCCCCACTTCGTTGGGGGGCGGGGCGAGTTTGACCCTGCAGTCCCAGGCATTGGGTGCGAATACTTCGCACCCATCTGGGACTTTCTGCCTGGGAATGGGAGCCAATAAAGAGGGCTCCCTCCCCGGCCTCAGCCTCTTCTCGGTGAGACTGGTAGCCCCACCCTCCCTCCCTATGGTACGAGAATGAGATTAGCTGGTCGCCATCTGGGGCTGGATGGGAATTTTTGGTGGCCACTCTTATTGGCCCTGAGTGGCCACATGTTTTCACCCATCCCATTCTCCTTTCCTCGGGGGTTGGGCATTTCCATTCCATTTCGGTCACTAACTTAGCAGGTAGTGCAACAGCTAATCGTATCCAGGTAAGCCCTAATAAGGCGCCCTTAAGGCACCAAACAGCCCTCGAAATAAGTCTAACACCATTGGCAATTTCAGGAAACAGATAAAGTTAGCAAGTTCACATTAGGCCTCCCGAGGGCTGTGCTGGGCTAGCAGATTGGCCCTACTGGGTGAAGCTGAACAGGTGGGCAGCAACTCCCTACGGACAGCTATGTGGCATGTGTTCCTGTTTCTCACCCGCATATGAAGGGGGATCTCAATCCATCTAGGCAACCTGTTTGCATAGAAAATATATGTGTTTGTACAGCCATATGCAAGGAGAGTACCTTAATGGGGTAGCCACATATGGGTTCTTAGCTGGCCTCCATGCTACAGCAAGAAGACTAGTCAGTGAATAACATGATTCTCTTCCATGTTCTTTTAATACTTGTGGGCGTTTCAGCAAAATCCCATATCTTGCATTAGTTATATCAACATAGTATAAGGGGGAGTTGAGGAGCCTTTGGTCCTCTAAATGTTTTCAATTCCAAGTCACACCATACCTTCTCTGCCAGGGAGTATCCTCTGCTATAGATACTGATTTTATGTGCATATAGTATTACAGTCTTGGCTATCTTGATTGCCCAAGAAAAGGATGTCCGCTTGGTTCTAGGAACCATTCCAAAAAGCTGAACAATTGTACAGTCTGGCTCTTGGCGTAGGGCAGGACTCAGTTCTCCTAGTACTTTGAGCTGGTGAATCAGTGCTAGGCTTTTCTCTCATTTTTTTTGTCCCATTAGTGAGGATCTATATAAGACACAAGGATTGCCAAATTGCCTTTCATGTTGCAGGCCAAAAGGTACGGAAACTGTACAAAAGACAAAATGTATGTTGAGATTCATGTTCATCTCCTCAGTTGTGGTTCTGATAATGTGCAGGCATGCTTTAGTCATCACAAATTAATCAGAATGTGCTGTGTAATATATCTAACGTTGAACACAGTGTTTCTTAAAATGTCCCACTCTGGTATAATACAATGTCACACATTAGGTTGTGGGTTGCCGTGCCAAGTGTTGACTAGCCATATGACAAGAAATAAAGTGGAGTGCATGGATCTATAAACTGTAGTGAAACACAAGCTATTTCTTGGGAGTTTGACAATCTCCGAGAGAGTTCAAAAACAGGATGGAAAGTCATGCTTCATGTTCGGTTAAATAACAAAGAGATTTTGAAGCAGACAAAAGTTGCCAATACTGCATTTAGCCTTTTTAATGTATTGGAATCAAATTTCTGAGCAAATGTAGGTCTTTTGTTTCATACTGTGCTATTAGGTGAAGAAAACTGAAATAATTGTTCAGCTCTTTGGCTTTGCCATGTTTTTTTGATGACTCCTGAAAAATATAGCATTTGGGCACAGAGTCTGAAAAAGAGTAATAAATAAATAAATATGCTAAGTATGTGAATTACTTCAAAGGGCTCTTGGCAGGCCTGGAGCTTCTCATTTTTAGGACCACTGAAGGATTCTTTGGCAGTAATAAAACAACATAAATTGATTTTGACTTCTGGCTTCAATGTCCAGACAGAATGAGATGTCTTGAATTTGACAAGAATGACATTGGCATGGATGTAATCTATGTTTTTTTGTTCTTGGAAACAAACACAGCACATTAACAGACATCATATCCATTTTGTTTACTCTCTTTTGTTTACTCATATTCCTCCCACCCATCCACCTGAGTTGAGCGAAGGCAGACATGTTGTCCTACACTTTTTTTAAAAAAAAAATGGAGCACCAACAATATTTCATACATCTTTGAATGAAAAAAAATGTTGATAAAGTATTAATTCTTTTTAATAGTAGTAGGATTTCATATGTAGATGCTTTTTTCAAAAAATTCTTAATGACCAGGGGTTGGGGTGGATGGAATTAGGAGTCAAAATATTTAAAATCCCAAGAGAAAAAATTAATGTGAGACTCATAGAGGGAAAATTCCCACTAAAGGTGTTGCACTAGACCAGTGGTTCTCAACCTGTGGGTCCCCAGATGTTCCTGAACTACAACTCCCAGAAATCCCTTCCAGCACAGCGAGTGGTGGAGGCTTCTGGGAGTTGCAGTCCATGAATATCTGGAGACCCACAGGTTGAGAACCACTGTGCTAGACTATGCAGTTGCTCAAGTGGTTACACAGCAAACGCTGGTACTGGACATCACATATACGCTAACTCTGAAAACGTGCAGTTTACACTACAGTGGATCTTGCACTACTACATTGATCCTGTCAGATACAAACCTAACATGCTGCAGAATCTATTTTAACTCAACTTCACATCATGATGTGTGCAGTATGTAAATAAGTATGTGAGGTGTTTGAAATTTAGAGTCTATGCCTATGTCAAACTAAGGGCGTTTATACACGACCCCTAAACTCCGGGGCAAATGGCTCCCACCTCCGGAGCTTAAAAACGTTTCCCCACCAGCTCCGGAGTTTACAGGGAATTAAGTGCGACCATGCCCATTTTAGCACGTCCCAGCGCACCTTTCAAGTACCTGCTCTCTGGAGGTGAAAATTCTTTGATGCGGTGTAACGATAGTGAGTGTGGGGCTCTCCTCGCTTCTGTTTGTTGTTTTTTTGGCTCCCGCCCCTTTAAGAGCTACTTAAGAGCTACTTAAGAGACTGGAATGTTGCCGCGGCAAGAGCGGGAGGCAGAACAGAGGTGAGCCACGTCTCTTTTCTTACTGTTTTTTCTCCCTCCCCTCACGCAGCCAGCAGCCAGGAGTGCGGAGGGGGTGGGAACGCAGGAACAGCGACAAACACCTAAGATCTCTGGTCCAAATTTAAGTGGCCAGCGGATTTTAGGGGTCGTGTGAAAAGGCCCTAAACCTCCATTATTCAGAGGGTTTTGATGGTTCTTCATATTTTCAAATGCTGCGACTATGTTTGCGCAATAATCTTGATAGTGTCTTTCTCTTTATTTAATACTCCTGTTGCATCAATACTTGCATTGTTTTAATGCTCCCCAGATTGTCAAACTTTATTAGAAGATAAAATAAAATTATCTGATGGAGCAAGGTAAATTAGGCTGTCCTGAAGAAATTACTAAGATGTTCTTTTTTATTCAAGGGTAGCGAGAAAAAAATTCATGGAAAATAATTGAAGAGCCAAACAACAATAACATCCAACAAAAAACAATAATAAACTAATGGAGCAAGTGTTTAATCTATGCTATGCAGCAACCATTCTGATGGGAGCCTCTATGGCTGGGGGCAACCCAGCACATTTGAAGGGGGCCACAGACAGGAAACAATTCTCTACACACCACCTTATGAAGTTCACTATGTGACTTAGACAATCCTGATATGTCCTATATTTCTTTCATATTGTGTTTATGTCTGTGGCAAAAAAAAAGTTTGAGAATGGCTGACCTATAGGCCCTTCATACGCTATTACTGACAGCTAGGGTACAGAATGGAGTCGTTGTGGTGAAGAACCAAACAGAAAAGGGTCAAAAGAGAAAGAAAAGAAAAAACCTCAAGAAGGTTACATAAGGCCAGGGTGTCATCACTATTAATTTTTCCCAACTGATTTTTTTACAGGTAGACATTAATTGGGTTGTTTTGTCAGCATGAAACATCTAAGATCTAATTGGCTCACCTGTGGACACTCCGTGTAGACTGAAGTTAGAAAGAAAGGGCAGAAATCAATGAACAGATGGCATCTGGTAAAAGCAATTAAGTGTCGAAAAATCCCATCCTTCTTGACACTCGCTGTGCAGAATTTTTAATCGGTTGTTTGACTACTGAGACCAGGAGTTAGCCTTCATGTTTTCCTTTTGACAGTTATTACCTACTTCATTTTGCAAACAGAGTGTCTTCTAACATTCAGTAAAATATTATCAGAATAACCTTCGCACATCAGAGTTTCAGAGTTGAAGTTGCTAGCATTGACAAACAATCTTAGAATTTTTTTAAATTTTATTTTTTGCTGGTTTGGTTTTTTTCTTATCATTATGGAAAATACCCCCACAGGCAGCTGCTTTGTCTAAAAACAATCCACATGCAATTTGCCATCAGAATATGGTTCTTTTTAGTTCAAGCACAGTAAATTACCACTTTCATTAGAAAGCCATGCAGTCAGGCAAACAACAAGGCAAGGTAGATTTAATTTATTTTTTTATTTTTATATTTGGTTTAGAAATTTGAAATAGATGACAGAAAGGAGACTATTTGAATCTGCAAAGAGAAAAGGATCTCTTACATTTTAGCAGATTTATTTCTATTGCTTTGGTAAGCGGTAGCTATAGATTAAAGCTTCAGGCACTATTACCCACCTACAAACAGCTCTCACTAGAGATGAGCTTCCATGGAATTTTGTTTAACATTGAGGATGAGGAAGCATGGAAAATGTATTCAGTGTTGCAACACTGACTTTAAGCCAGGCATGAAGCTCTGTCTCTCGGGATTTCATCTTAGTGCTTACTTGGGTACAGGTAATTATGGGAAGGCAGTCTCCTAGAAAATACAGTCATACTGGAGATGCATAATGCCAATATATTTCCTTTATAATGTTCCCATCATTTTCTAATGAACAGTGCATTAATCTTCAAGAAACCCAAACTCTGCAAGATTGACTTTGACTTCTGTAGCTCATTTGAACTATAAGCTCTTTTCATGAGAGCAAGAATCAGTAACATTATCTCCGACCAGTAATACCCTGGGGTTTTTTTTTTGTATGATTCAGGATATTATAGCCAAGGGAATAAAAAAACCCACTTTAATTTCATCAGTGGTGCAAAATACAGGAGTGGAAAATGTCCAAGTTCTATTCTTTTTAATGTTTACATAACTCTTGTTGATGCCAAATAATAGAAGAGGGAAGGTGGTCTTGATAAATATTACCACATTCCTGTATTCCTTTGTAACAAGCTGATTGTACTACAGAGAATGGAACATACACAGCTATTATGGAGCCTAAAAAAGGCAAAACATACTTTATTACTATATTACTACTTGCACCCCTGACCATTTTAAACAGCCTCTCTGAACTTCTGTATCCAGGCAAATCATCAACCGTTGAGCAGTGATATCTCCTGGGGATCAGCAAGAATTTTGTTCTATTTATTTTTTGACCAAACCTTTATAAAATTTAGAGGTTTCTTCATACACAGGTCAGAAAGAAATTTGAAATACTCAAATATGGCAGAAACAGAGTTATACTTGTTTACTCAAGCAAAGCATTTAGAGTGGGCAGCTCTTAAAGTTGGGGTTTGAATTTCTTCCTTTTCAACCTTCTCTGTAATGCTGACATAGAATTTTCACCTCTTTTTGTGTGTGAAAAGATACATGGCAGGTAGACATAGTCTACTCCTTGCCATGTTAAGAATAGCCATACATACTGAGTTTGGCTGGTACAGATGTAATTGCAGTATTATCGTAGTAAGCAATCCACGAGTGCATAGGATTGTGCAGCGTTAGCTGAAAAGCAGGTTTCCACAAAGAACACATTTCACACAAAAAAATTAAGAAGCCAGCAATCATTTATGTAACTTTTCATTTTCACATGGTGCCTCCATATTTCCTCATTGCCATTGTTTTGGAGGTGCTAAGACAGAAAATCAATACTGTATTGAGCCCTATTTATTATAAACATGTGGAAAAAGTTTTTCTTCCCAGGTGAGCACATTGGGAAAACCACTTAGCGCAGCATTTAAACATTAAAAAAATCAGTTTTTGTACATTTTTTTTTACAAAAGTTAGTCAGCATAACAACCTGCATTAATTCCCCCCAGAAATATGTGCATGCATATGTTCATTTAGGTCCTCTCTGAGCTTTTTTTTAATTTGAAGGCACACTGACCTTTTTTCCCTGTCTACCACATTTTTTGTTATTCTAATTAGATATGGGCCCAAAATGCTAAAATAGCAATTTGTTTCATTTTTTGTTTCATTCAGTTCAGTTTTGTTTCATTGGAAACAATTTTTTAAAAAAATGTTTCATTTTTCATTTTGTTTCTTTTTTAGTGTACTGTGTTGTGTGGTGCTTGTGTAACTTGATCGGGCACGGGGAAAGGTGGGATTTTTAAAAAAAATATATATATATATTGCCACTATAGCTGTCACTGTAGCTGTAGCTCAGGCTTGGGGTGGCAAAAAATAAAGCTTATAAACCCAAGTGGGGGCAAAGGAGGTGTTTGAAAACATTTTTTGCCATCCCAAGCCCGAGCTACAACTGATCAACGCTTGGGTCTTTGTACATTTTATGAATATTATTATTAATGCTAATATTATTATTGACTCTCATTAGAACTGCCCAGTCTGTTCCTCCTCTTGTGCATAAGATTGTCCTTTGTCTATTCACCTTTACCTCTGTGCTTGTTTCTCCCTCTTGCTTCCAATGATCCTGATGAAGTTTTTCATGGTGTGGCCAAACAAATTCTTCACAGTTCTTCTGAGATGCAAGCCATCTCAAGCTTAACCTATGCTTGCAAAAAACAAATGCCTCATGTCTGACATCACTTTTATAGCCAGTCATGCACCAGAAGTATTTCACTTTCACTTTGTTTTCCTCTTCTGAGCACTGATAGGACTGATGAAAAAACTATCAGGGGTCTTTTAGTTTCCTTTCCAGAGCTTCAAACGTCTTGCTGCGCGGCGAGCCGTCATTTCTGTGCGAAGCAATCGTTTCTGTCCTCACGCTCCTCCTTTTTGGATGCGGCGCCACCCCGACCACGCCCCCTAAACCGTGCTCCAAGCGGGGCGAGTGATTCCCCTGCCGGAGGCCGGGAATCTTTTTCGCTTCGCATCCCGCTTCGCATCCAAAGTCACGTGTGGCCAGTGATTATATATATTTAATTTTTTTTTTAGTTACTTTTTCTCCGAAATGCCGATGCATCGATATTTTGGTTAACCCGTTCTTTTGATCTTGCTTTCTGTGCTTACAATATTCCTTGGAGGAGCGATGGTATACACAACAAATGTTGTGTGCTGGTCCACCTAGTGACCCTGACGGAGAACAGCAATTTTTTCACGTCGCCAATGGACGAAGCAATACAAATCGGGAGTAGAAAACAAAGGAACATACAGTTATTCAGCTCTGCCGCAAATGACAGCCGGGTATTGATGCATCGATACGCCGTGGTAGTTTTTTTTTAAATATTAAAGAAAGCAGAAACCGGACGTTGCAAGTAAGCTTCCCAATGCGAAGGGAACACGTGAGGTAGTACTGGATTCGATCCTAAAACCTCGCCCCGTGAGGACACGGAAAGAGGGGTGGGGGCGAATGGAGACCACGTGACCACCACGTGACCGCCTTCGGATTCACAGCGAAGGCAATCACGCTGCGAAGAGAAGTACTTCGTGAAGTAACAGCCAAAATCTGATGTGATCTCTCAGACGTTTCTCTTGGCTGTGTTGTTTCTTCCAACATGGATGAGAAAGAAGGGATATATATATGTGTGTGGGTTTTAGGAGTGGTAACAACCCTTCTGTCATCCCTAATCTGTGCTCCAGGGAGACAGCATAACGGTGGGTCCATGGATCATTCTGGCATACATCAGTTTCAATCTCACGCAATAGGGAGTCTCCTGTTACAAATACTCTTCTCTTGTTGATATGTGCTACCAAATCACCTCCAACATACAGTGACTCTGAATGAGTGACCTCCAACATGTCTTGTCTTCAATTGTCCTGCTCAGCTTTTGTAATTCTACTGTTCCTTTAATCCATCTCATATTGGGCCTTCTTCTTTTCCTACTCCTTTCAACCTTTCCAATATTTATAGTCTTTCTGAGCCAATTGTAACAAGAGATAAACAGGTACCTTCACTGGGGAATTTTCTTCTAAGCTGTCTTGGAACAGATTCTGCCAAGCCTTATTGGTTAGGACAAAAGATCACTGATAGTACCTTTCCTTGACCCTTCAGATGAAGTATGACTCCCATAATGTCTCATCATTGACAATATGTTGGGAGGGGGTGAAAAAGTTGTTTGTTATCTTTCTTACTTTGAGTCTTTGAACTGTCATGATGAGTAATAGTGCTGTATATTGTGGTCAGGAGATGGGCAACATTTGCATAGCTGGTGGCCCTACTGCCTGTGGGATTCTGTAGTTTGGTGCCTGATCCAAATATTTTCCATTTCTGAGTAATGCTTACCTCAGCTGTCTTCAAATATTGTATAGGTTTAAATCATATAGACTGGAGTCACACAATTGTCCTTGATGTCTGCGTAAACCACATAGCATACATTACTGGGGATGGGGACGGCTCTTTTACAAAGTCTTTGTCAATAAAGGAGGGGAGCACTGCATTAATAAACAAGATTATAACCTCTGGAAAAAGTAATTATGCACAGACTTTTAGGAATAACTCAACTTTGTTTATCAGTTTCTTTATAAGCTTAATTACTTATCGCCAGTGGTTATTCTACTTGATCTCCATTTGTTTTTTGAAAACTCACATTAAGGGGTTGGCTTTATTCCATATGAGAGGATGTTGCTATATAAAAGCAAGTATTTATCTCGCATCCTGCTTTTGACTGAGGAGAGGCAAGGACCGAGTGCTTTAGTTTGTTCCCATCTGGCTTTCAGTATCATTGTGATTATCCATTTCACTACTGTTACTGTGGGCAGTCAAGCTGAAAAAAGAAAAGCAAAAGAGAAAATATACTTGATTACTTGCTTGCATCTTGCTACAAAAATGCCTCTTTTAATATCATGAGATCAAAAGCATGGCAAACACTGAAGCCCTCATATTAGTAACAGTGTCAATTAGAGATGGGCACGACTAGGGAAAATGACGTTTTCGAGTTGTCGTGTGTCGGAGGCAGTCCGTTTCGGCTCGTTTCCGTTTTTCACGAAATTTCGCAAAAATTAGTCGGTTCATTTTTTTGTTTTTTCGTTGTCATTAGTACTGGTTGGGGGGGGGTAGCGGGCTCCTGGAGGGAGCTGCAGGAGTCAGCCAGAGCCACAAGTGACGGACTGGCAGACTCTTTGCACTCGCTGTGTCTCACGTACTTGCATGTAGTGCAATGAAAGTAGATCTGGCTTAGGGTTAAGATGGGTTAGCGCAAGGGCTAGGGTTAGGCTAGTTACGGGTGAAGTTAGGGTGAGTATTGGGGTGCACCTCTGGGTGCCTCTCTGACCCACTTAGAAGGACAGTGTACTGGCGTATGGGTTAGGCTTAGGCTTAGGCTTCGGGTTTGGGCTACGATTAGTGGTGGGCTGTTTATGCCCGATTGGCACATCCCAGAAGTCTCTGTGGTCAACCTGGCCAAGTGGTCATGCGATTGGTGGAAAATTTGCATGGTCCACTCCCATGGGCGAGCCCATCATTGCGAATGTGCAGGTGTAAAAAAATAAAATAAAATAAAATAAAATAAAATCATCGGAGACTTTTTTTTGCAAGAAAAACCCACTGCTGCTACTGTAAAAATTCAAGCATTTAAAATAGCTAATTTTCGCATGTTTCTGTGGTGCTTTGGTGGGGTTTTGGGCAACGATTTCAAAAAAAAATATTGTGGTCACCATTTTGGATCCCCCGCACTGCATGGCAAATGGATGCCCCCTCCCAGCCTGGTACCAGCAACGCAGCAGTAGCAATAGCCAAGGAGAGGGGGGCGGGGAAACCCCCCCAAATAAAACACCCTTCTGGCCTGGTAGGTGCCCTCAGACAGTTTCCGCCTACTTTTAGGGCCGGGAATCGGGTTTTTTTAACTTTTAAAAACTTTTTTTCTGTTCCGCTTGGCATTGCGCAATCGCCGCGATGCAAGTAAAGAGCACGACAAATCAGACCAAATTGTTCATTCGTCGGTTCGAGCTCGAATTCTGGCGGAGTAATTCCCGTTACCGTTTCCGTAGAGTAATGGAAACGAGTAACGGAAACGGAAACGGGAATACCGCTAAGTCGTGCCCATCTCTAGTGTCAATGGTACACCTTATGCCAGTATGCCATGACAATTTGCCATCAGCACAAGAGTTGGCCAGACTTGTATTGCATCTTAGTAAGACCTAAGCAACAGAATTCTCTTGGAAGAAAAGGTAAAGGGTGAGAGGAGAGGGTGGAAAAATTGTTTCCTATCATACTTACTTTGAGTCTTTGAACTCTCATTATGAGTAATAATTCTGCATATTGTGGTCAGGAGATGGGCAATATTTGCATAGCCGGTGGCCCTACTGCCTGTGGGATTCTGTAGTCTGACACCTGCTCCATTTTCATTTCTGAGTAACACTTCCCTTGGCTGTCTTCAAATAATTATGCTAATAAGCTGAACCTTTCCCTGGTGTACAAATATTGCACACTTCACATATATACTTATTTATCCAACTTTTTAAGAATTAAAGTTGTACTCATTATTGATGTCTTCATTTTATCTATATTAATTCAGCAATGAAATGATGCCTGCAGCATGCTGGTATTTTACTAGCCAATATCAGATTGTAAAAATTAGGCTGGCAGATAAAGCATTTTTATAACACCATCAATGTATAAAAGGGCACAGCAATTTCCACAGCCCACCTACTGTGCTATAATTAATAACCTCTCCTTATGGCAAGGACTGTGTTAATATATAAATTACATTGCACCACTCGACAAATTAAATGCAATTATAAATCTTCCCCTAGAACAATTAGCATTTAAACAACAATTACATGTAGATATCCTCCTGTAATGACCCATACAGAATGAAGATCATCTTAGCCAGAGAAAATTCACTGGCAAATATTCTGTCTGAAACTTCCCCCCTTACTTTAAACCTTTCACACTGTCAAGTAGAGTTTTCACCCATATTTTTGCACATGATCAGCTCAGGTAGAATCATAGAATCATAGAGTTGGAAGAGACCTCAAGGGCCATCCAGTCCAACCCCCTGCTAAGCAGGAACCCCCCTGAAAGTACCCCTGACAGTTGGCCATCAAGCCTTTGCTTTAAAAACTCCAAAGAAGGAGACTCCACTACCTTTCATGGCAGAATATTTCACTGAACAGCTCTGTCAGGAAGTTCTTCCAAATATTCAAATGGAATTTCTTTTCCTGTAGTTTGAAACGATTGTTCCGAGTCCTAGTCTCTGAAGACATGGAAAACAAGCCAGCCCTCTCTTCGATATGATATCCTTTCAGATATTTAAACATGGCTATCATACCCCCTCTCGACCTTCTCTTTGCAATACTAAACATTCCCAGATCCCTAAGCCGCTCCTCATAAGACATTTCTTCCAGACCTTTAACTATCCTGGTCACCCTCCTCTGGACCCGCTCGAGGTTACCAACATCCCTTTTAAATTAAGGAGCGTAGAACTGTACACAGTACTCCAGGTGGGGTCTGATCAGAGCAGAATAGAGTGGTACTCTCATCTACCTGAATCTAGTTGCTATGCTTCTGTTGACGCAACCAAGAATTGCATTGGCTTTCTTGGCTGCCACGTCATACTGCTGACTAGAGATGGGCACGAAATGAACAATTTTTCTTTTCCGTTTTCATTTTTTTTGTTTTGTTATGTAACGAAACAACAAACAAATTTTGTCTCTAAAATGAAACGAAACGAACAGAAACACCAGAAATTTTGTCATCCGTTTCGTTTTCGTTACGGCAATACATTGAAATGCTTTAAATGCTAAAAAAATAACAAAAAATGAAATAAATGGTAATGAATCAGTAACAAAACGAATGAAAACGAAAATAATTTTTTTGCAAAAATTCACAAAAAACGGAAACAAACCAAAATGGACGCCCTAAACGACAAACGACAAATGAAACACCATTTTTTGATTCGTGCCCATCTCTACTGCTGACTCATGTTCAATTTTGCTTTTACAGGTACTATTCTCCAACCATGACTCTCCCATCCTACATCTATGCAATTCATTTCCTCCCCGCTTAGATGCAGAACCTTACATTTCTCTCTGTTGAAATCCATTCTATTTGCTTTGTCCCAGCACTCTAATCTGTCAAGGTCAATTTGGATTTTCATCCTATCCTCTAGGGAATTAGCCACCTCTCCCAATTTGGTATCATCTGCAAATTTAATCAGTCTACTCTCTATTCTTTCATCCAAGTCATTAATAAATACATTGAATGACACCAGACTCAGAACAGAACCCTGGGGCACACCACTGGTCACCCCTCTCCATGCTGAGGAGAAGCCATTTACGGACACCCTTTGCATATGACCAGTAAACCAATTACAAATCCACCTAACAGTAGCATTATCTATCCCACATTCTACTAATTTCTTTGCAGAAATTGAAGGCCATACTGAAATCAAGATAAGCAACATCCATAGCATTCCCCTCATCCACCAGGCTTGTAACTCTATCAAAGAAGAGATCAAATTAGTCTGGCATGACTTGTTTTTGAGAAACCCGTGTTGACTTCTCATAATGACAGGATTGCTTGTTAAATAATTGCAGACAGTCTGCTTAATGTTCTGTTCTAGAAACTTTCTGGGTAATCTTTCCAGGAATAGATGTCAAGCTGGCTGGATAGTAATTATTTGGATCCTCTTTTCTCCCCCTTTTGAAGATGGGGACAACATTCGCCCCCCTCTGATCTATGGGGACTTCCCCTGTTCTTCCAGGACTTGTCAAAGATTATTGCCAATGGTTCTAAAATTACTTCTGCCAGTTCTTTTAATATCTTTGTGTGCAATTCATCTGGTCCCAGAGGCTTACATTCATTTAGGGTTTCCAGGTATTCCTCTACTACCTACCTACCTATTCTATGCTGCAATTCCACCCGACCTCATTTACTCTTCGACCCAACTGAACTCTTTTTTTTCCTTTCTGGAGAAAACTGAGGCAAAGAAGTTGTTAAGTAGTTCTGCCTTTTCTCTGTATCCTGTTAGTAATTGGTTATCATCACCACACAGAGACCCTATCATTTCCTTATTTTTCCTTTTGCTACGAACATAACTAAAGAAAACCTTTTTACTGTCTTTAATCTCTCTGGCAAGTCTAGGTTCATTCTGAGAAAAAGCTTTAACTTTTCTTACCATCCCCCTGGATATACTAGCTATTTGCTTATATTCCTCTTTGATGCATTCCCTATTTTTCCATTTCCTGTATGTGGCTTTTTAAATATTTAGCTGACTTGAAAGTTCTTTAGTCAACCATTGCGGTTTACTTAGACATCTCCCAGTTTTTTCCTTCTTGTTGGAGCCATGTTAGATTGTGCCTTTAATTCCCATTCATCTTGGACTCCCTTCTCTTTTAGTGCCTTGGTCCATGGAATTACAACCAATAATTTCCTAAGTTTACAAAAATGGCTTTCTTAAAGTCCAGGATGCTTGTCTGGCTATACTTAGCTTCCCCTTTCCACTGTATAACAAATTCCAAAAGTGTCAAGATATGTAAAAGTTGATAAAATATATGTTATGTATATTTAACAGATAGTGGAAAGAGAATTGTAAAATGGAGGCAGTTAGATTCTGCAGACTCATGATGTTAATTCACAAGTGTAAGAGATAAGTAATCACAGGCATGTTATGTGATGAAGCGCAGGTGAAAGAATTTATAGCATCATGATTGTATCAGATTGCATCAGATTGTAATTAGTGATGACTCACATCTGATGGGTACTGAACTGTATAAAAAGCACTAGCTTTCCATTTGTTAGGTGGGTCTGTTATGGTGAGAACAGAACCCCACACTCTGTCTGTTGTAAATATTGCTTGGTTGTTATGCTGTATATATTTTTGATGTATATATGAATATATGAGTTTTTACTCTACCCATTGTCATTGTCTCTTCATAACCTAACTCTGCAATACTTTATATCAATACTGACATTTTATCTGCACGCTACTGCTGCACTGCTCTGTGTCAAGCACAAGTAAATATTATATTTGTTGCTTAATTGCTGATAAAAAGAGCATGGTCACTTCTACCTAAAGATCCCACTACTTCAACCCCATTTACAAGGTCCTCCCTATTTCTTAAGATCAGATCTAAAATAGCTGTTTCTCTTGTTGCCTCCTCCACCATCTGGATGAAATTGTCTGCAAGGCCATTAAGGAATTTATTGGACCTTGCATTCTTAACTGAGTTAGACTGACAACATATATTGGGACAGTTAAAATCTCTCATTAGTACTACATCCCTCCCTTTTGGCTGTGGCCATCTGCTCACAGAAGGCATCTTCCAACTCCTCTGGCTGGTTTGGGGGTCTATAACATACCACCACAGTGATTATCCCCATTATCCCATATTCTTCCCCTTAATACTCACCCAAATACTCTTATTCTGACTTCCCAGTTGTGTATCCTGGATTTCTTCAGCAGCATAAATATCCTTAATATATAAGGCTCTTCCTCCTGGTTTACTAGGCCTGTTCCTATGAAACAGGTTATACCCTCCATTAACTACATTCCAGTCATAAGTCTCATCCCACCAGGTTTCAGCAATGCCAATTATATCATATTTATTTTGCTGTATTAGGAGTTCCAGCTCCTCCTGTTTGTTTCCCATGCTCTGCACTTTGGTGTAGAGAAATGGGCATTTCCTATGGTGCAGGGGCACTTAACATTCATATACTGTATCACTTCCGTTCTACTCTTGCCCTCTAGTAAACTAAGGAAAATAAGTGCAGGGAAATAATGCTTTTATTGCATGAACCTCTCCTGCGAATCTTGATATTGCAACAATAGGGGCCAGAAGGACTTTAGGGTGTCCAATCCAAGCCCCCATGCACAGGTTCTATCAGCTGGGCCACTGCCAGCACAAACCAGCAAAATGGCAGCTGTGGTTCATTGAATTGGACAAATTTCCAGACATTCAATCAGTCAAATTTCATTTACCTGAATGAACCATGAATTGGTTAATAGGCTTGTTGTGATTTTTCCCCTTAGAAAGCCCAGTGGGTGTCTTAAAAGCCCAGATGCCTCAGCTGGGAGGCCAGGCTGACTCCCAAGATGCCACAAAATGAAGTGGTGGCAGAAAAAGGTAGGGAGGTGATACAGGCAGTGAGAAAGGGGCAGGCAATGAGGGGCAGGGGTGAATAAACCTGGAAGTTCAAGAAATTTTTCAAATAACTGTAGTCCAAGTCAGTTTGGATTCCCCAGTTTGGAGGAACCTGAATCAACTGAACCAGCAATTTCCCATTCACTTCCTGTTTCTTTTTTGGTTTGTGACCATTTCGAGTCAGTATGAATCACTTGTGTATCAGAAATGCTGTTGAAACCAGAAAGGGAAATGCGTGTGTTTGGGATGTGGTAGAGGAGATGGGGTTGATAATTGCTGCAGAATAATTAATTTCTTCTGTCTGTAGCCAGGACTGGAAATTTCCAGGTTTCTGAGGTCTGCGAACATCTTTCTATGTCACAGAGAGCTGCACAATACCCTTTGCCCCTGACACCTCCTGGAAGCTGCCTTGGGTCCTTTCTAAGAAAAAAGGTGAGATAAAAATATTTTAAATAAATAAAAGGGGGGAGACGTTAAAAAGCACCTTCTACGTCCTTGGAGGCACAGGGTTAGTTCCCCATATTATCCACAGAGAGTATGTGGATTTTTAAAAAATAAAACAGGAAGGAACCACAAGTACATTCCAGTAGGCTGGAAAAAAGATTCCTATTCAGAATGGTCGAAGAAGCTATAAGAAAACCATGGAGCTGGATCATTGCCTCTCCTCCATGTATTATCTCCATATACCTTCAATATTTGCTATGGAAGGCTGGAAAACTCTCCAAAAGCAGAGTTTCTGAGTGCTGAGCCATCTCATCAGAAGCTGAGTCAGGGCTCATTTCTGAAAGAACAGGAAGCCATCAAGAAACATCAAGTATCTCAAGTATCTCTAACTGATGCTAAGAAAGAATTCTGCCTGGAACCCTGGTGAGCCTCTGCTAGGGGACACTCAGAAAGCTGGGCTAGTTGAACCAATGGGCCAACTGTGTGTAAGGCAACTTCCTATACTACTTGCATACTTGAACACTCCATATTCCAATTAAAAAAGGACATCAGAAGAGTTAAACTCACTCAAGCATACCTAAGGCACATCACTCATTGACATCTAAGCTATTAATAGCTGCTACGTTAGCCACGGTGAACGGGAATGCAAATTTTTAGCGTAATTAATAATTGAAGATGTGAAACACAGTGTTTTCAAAGAAGGAGAGCTGAATGCTGCTGTCACGGCGATCACCAGCCGCCTGCTGCCACTTGTTCTTTCATACATTATTTGTGCCCAACAGTAGCTGCTGAGGTTCTCGTGCCAGGAATGCTGGTAAGCTTGAAGCTAAAATTACGTTGGGTGTTGACTTTTGCTGCTTAAATGCTAAATTCACCAGCTATCAGGAGGCAGTTTGGTGGAGTGGAATGAAGCAATGTAAAGCAATTGTGCTCAAAATGATCTCTGGCTAAATGGATGTTGGAAAGCATCCCAGGTATTACAACGTAGCTTTCCAGAGGACCAAATTGCTTGTCTGTTCCTCCAAAAGCTTGCTGGAACACAAGCTTACAGACACTTTGGCTACACAAAAGAGAGGCTTGTAGTCCATTAGAGACTCGGGCTTTGAGAGTCTCGTATCAGTGGCTTCCTCTGAGCCACAGCAGACTGCTCCCAATTGCTTCATTTAGCAGGGTTTCTTTAAATGTCACAATCATTCAGAATCAACAGTTTTGTTTCACTGCACTAGTTCTATCTGGGGTGGTGGATGGAGGCGAGCAACTTAAAGCATCTGCTTTTCTGTGACTTAAAAGGTATCCTTCTTAAAAGATTGCCTGTCAAGTCGCTATAACTTGGTTAGACAAGCTGAACGTGAGCTTTCTTTTAGACACTGAAATATGAGCATTTCTCTTCAGGAGAAGAAAGAGGAAGTGCTTGCATTTGCCTCACTCCATTGGTTTCGCTGATGGTGGCACTGAACAATATCCAGTCTATATAAGTAAAAGAATATGTGAAAGGCATCGGAGCAGCTGCTGATCTTGCCAGTGTGCTAGTTTTCAAATTCACAGTCCTTGTGAAAATAAAGGGCTCCCTGTCTTCTAACCCATGTCAGTGTTTTTGTTTTGTTTTGCATATTCAACTGATTCTATGGAGCTTGGAGGATCCCAGAGGTGGAACATTGGTCCCAGAACTACTAAAAATGTCCACCCAGTCCTGTCTGAACATGAAGATATGACTGGGATTTCATGGGAGAAGTTCCTGCTTGTTCCTGGCTCTCCTCTATCACATGGTCATTAAACACTGACACAAAATACATGAATGCAGATAGTATCTGAACAAAAACAGTGTAGAAAATCCACAATAATCACAACTATATCCACTCATCCGGTACTAAAGATATGTACAATTGGACCTTTCTGGCCCCAAGGGTGTTCTACATTTTTGGTGCAGAAGGATCACACTACTTTGGTTTGTTTCCAGAAACAAACCAAAGTAGTAAAGGTTGTGAACAGGCCAAACAAAGCCTTGCTCTTCCAATTTGCCAATATTGTGTGATAGCTTATCAAGAGAGATTCTTCATGATACTTGCTCTGCGGATGTGTTTAATTTCCAAAGAAGCATTGGCCGGTTGTCTTAGGAAAGTTAAATTGTCTTGTGTTTGTTTGTATGTATGCCTCCATCTGTTCATCTGTGTTTGTGACTTGTCTTGTCTTTTAAAGAGGGGCAAGCAAAACAGAAGAAGAGATGGGAGTGTTGTTTGCTTTTCTAAACTGTCTCTTTAAGGGAAACTAAAAAAAAAATCCACTCATTGCCCCCTCATGTTTTCTCCCACTTCTGACAACAGCCTGATGGGGATTAAATAGGGTCACTTTAGGTCTGCATGCCATTTAGGTGTGAACAATGCAGCAAATAGCATACCAGACCTCTTGGTGACTCTATTGGGTCTACTCCAGGCTACTCCAAATTAAGCATGTAGATAAACTCTTACTATGTGGCCTTATGATTATGACAGCCAGCCTTTTACTGATATTAACTCTATCCCTAATCTGAACCCAAGGCAAATTCTTGCTCCACGGGCGGTCCCTCCGCCCAGCCAGAGCAGCCTTGTCCTCTCGCGAGAGGGGGTGAGGAGGAAGGGACGCACGGGAGCGTCCAAAGGGGTGGGGGGGAGGAGCACCCTATAAGAGGGCGGCTCCGAACCCCCCCAACAGGCTGTTTGAGCTTGCATTCGGTGGGTGAGGATCTGCCGAACGCTCGCTTGAGCCGCCATTTTGTGGACGCCACGAGGCGCCCGCCATCTTGTGAGATACCCAGCCTTACCTCCGGGCCTCTGAGACCTTTGGCTGTCGGAGGCAGGGGCTGGGCCGAACCTCAGCTGTCGCAGCTTCGACGTCCTCGCCGCCCGGCCATCGGACCTTCTGCCGGGTCGGCGAGCGTTGGAGGGCCGACACGTGGTGATGCTTCGGCGGCCCAGCCGCTTGCTACCACATCGGACCCACACGGCGGTGCGGCTTTCCGCCCACTGCCGGCCCCGGCCGCAGATCTCCTTCATCTGGTGGAGTGGGGGGGAGGCAACGGCCTCCTCCCCGCCGTGAGTGGCGGCCTGCGTGGCCTTGCAGCCTGGCTGCAGGTGGGCAGGGAGCCTCCTGCCCTCGGCCTGCTGACATGTCGACGTTGGGGAGGGGGTTCGCCGGCCGGGACAGCTGACTGGAGGGGACTCCTGGGGGGTGCAGGGCGGCCTAGGCACCTGGGGAGGCTCCCCCTCCCGAAGCGTCCCCTTGGTTGACTGCTCCTGTGGATAGGAGTCCCGAGGGGCTGTACAGGAGCCTCGCCCCACCTCGCCTGGATCAGCTGGTACCAGGCTAGCTGCTGCTTTGCCCAGTGGCTTGGGCCCTCCCTGCAGATGGGAGCCTTGCCCAGTCTGGTTTTTCTTGGGGGGGGTTGGCCTTCTCGCCCCGTACTTGGAGTGGCCTGAGCCGGGTGGGCCTGCCTGGATACCATGGCACCTAAGAAGGGACAGGGGGGTAGCAAGGGGAAGCAGCCTGCCCGGGTCCCCCAACAGACGCCAGCCGAGGTCCCCGAGCCTCAGGCCGATGAAGAGAGCTGGCCCATTTGGGCACAGCTGGAAGCCGGCTTGCAGGCCTTGGAGGCCGACAAGGGAGTTGGTGGGGCTGTGGAGCAGCTGGGCCCTGCTCCTCGGGTGGGGTCCCAGCCTGCCAAGTCCAGGAAACGGGCGCAATTGATGGAGGTGGCTAACAACTTTGCCAACCATTTTGCAGTGTTGGAGGCGATGCAGGCTGTCCCGCCGACCCAGGGAGCAGCGGGCGCTGTGCCAGCCACCAGCAAGCGACCCCGGGCGGCGGCCCGCCAGTTGGAGGAACCACCAGTCCCAGTGGGGGAGACAGAAGGCGATGAAGAGGTTGCAGCCGCACCCCTGGCGCTGGAGACCGCATCTTCTAGTGAGATGGCTTGCGTGCCAGAACCAGCGCGCACTGTCTCTTGGCCTTGGTCTGCTGGCATGAGGGTCCCCATGCCCGTTGCCCAGGCCTTTGGCCCTGTACAGGCGGCCCCGGTGCAGCAGCCCCCTCCGGCACTCACGGCCCCTGGAGCCTGCTGCCCAGCTGTTCCCAGCGTTCCAGCCCCAGGCAATGCCTCCTGGTCTGGCCCAGCTGACCTCAGCGGTTGGGCCCACTGGCATGGCACCCCAGCTCCCGACCGGGGGTGAGCAGGTTTGGCCAGCCTTGACCCCTGTGGGGCCGCCTGTGGGGCAGCCTACGCCTGGCATGCCACCCTGGCCATTAATAGTGCCACCTACTGGATACGCAGGTGTGCCGGGTGGGGCCCTCCCATACGGAGACTATGTCTCACCCTTTGGCCACCACCTCGCATAGTCAACCAAGTAGAAAATCTGGTGGGGGGAATATTTGGACATTTTCAGCCTGCTTAACAGGGAACTTGATACCAAGGAGCTGGACAAGGAGGACCCTCCGGACAAGGAGCGGAGATTGAGGAAAAAGCCTGAGTGCTCGTGGGCCACATGGCTGCCAGTGTATCTGATATACACGTCCTTGTCACTCCAGGCTCACCCGTGGCGAGCTCAGTCCATGCTTAAGTATTTGGATCTGATATACAGGGTGTTTGTAGATTTCCCTGGCCACACATGGCTCCAGTACGATGAGGAATTCAGTCACAGAGCAGCTCTGGACCCGCTGCTCCCTGGGGATGAGCCCCTGCCGCCCATTTGGCTGCAATTCATGACCCCGGTGAGGCCATCCCTAGGCAAAAGATATGATAGCGGCCACTTGATTAGGAAAGGGCCACCCAACACTCCTGCCCGTGCTGCAGCGGGCCAGTCGGTTCAAGTCCAGCTGGTCTGTTGGGACTACAATGGGCAGGGAGTTTGTGACAGCAAGCAATGCCACTTCAACCATGAGTGCTCCATTTGCGGAGCCCAGCACCCAGCCCTTAACTGTAGCCAGGCGCACCCACAGCAAGGAAAGGCTAGGGATCCAAACCCAGGGTGCAAACCCGGGACCGGTGACGGTGCCCCTCCAAAAGGACCCAGCCCAATTAAATTGGACTTACTCAAAAGCTGGGTGGCAAAGTACCCCAATAGGGATGCAGCCCGCTTCCTGATTGAAGGGTTCGAATTTGGATTTAGAATCCTGTTTGGGGGGGGGGGGGTGAGACGCCCGGTCCGGGCCAACAACCTTAAATCCTTGCGAGGGTCCGAACAAATTGTACTGGAAAAATTGATAAGGAGGTCAGGGAGGGGCGGGTCCTTGGCCCATTCCAGTTCCCCCCAGTTGACAACCTGCGGGTCTCACCTTTGGGCCTAGTGCCCAAGAAGACCCCAGGGGACTTCAGGTTAATTCATCACCTCTCTCACTCGAGCGGCGCCTCCCTTAATGATGGCATCCCGCCTGACCTATGCACGGTAAAGTACACTTCATTTGATGCAGCGGTGCATATGGTACGCACGTGCGGGCTGGTGGCAGAGATGGCGAAATGCGACATCAAGTCTGCCTTTCGCCTTCTCCCTGTACACCCCGATGATTTTGAGCTGCTGGGGTTTCAGTTCGGGGGCCAATTTTTCATGGACCGTGCACTCCCTTTTGGATGCTCAGTGTCTTGCGCCATATTTGAGTCCTTTAGTTCCTTTGTGGAGTGGCGCTTGCGCCAAGCCATGGGCTTGGGCAGCACTGCGCACTATCTTGATGATTTCCTTTTCTGCGGACCTGCGGGCTCTGGGAAGTGCGGGTTCCTCCTGGATAGTTTTCGAGCCTTGGCGGGGGAGCTCGGCCTCCCCTTGGACAAGGAGAAAACTGAGGGCCCCTGGGCCATCCTCACGTTCCTGGGCATTGAGATAGACACCCGGGCCCAGTCATGCCGCCTTCCCACGGACAAATTGCAGGCACTCAGAGAGAGGGTTAGTGTCGCCATGGCCCGCACTAAGATATCATTGAGAGAATTACAGGAGCTAGTGGGCCACCTTAATTTCGCTTGTAAGGTGGTTGCCCTGGGGCGCGCCTTTCTTCGCCGCATCTGCACAGCCATGGCGGGGCTCCATCGGCCCACCCATAGAACCAGGGTTATGGCAGCCATGAGGGAGGATCTGGCGGTGTGGCAGACCTTCCTCACTGGCTTCAATGGCATATCTTACTGGAAGGATGAGCTTCGCCTCGAAGTGCAGTTCCAGGTGCACACGGATGTGGCGGGTGGCTTGGGTTTTGGAATTTTCTGGAAAGGTTACTGGTGCAATGGCACCTGGCCCCCGGCATGGTAGGCTGACGGAACCACATGTGATCTAACCTTCCTGGAATTGTTTCCCATCTCGGTGGCCCTTTATATTTGGTCGGAGGCGTGGGCCAACTCTGTCATGCGCTTCTGGTGCAACAACCTCTCGGTGGTCCACGTTGTCAATAAGTTAACATTGCACTCACCCAAGGTCATGCGCATTGTCAGGAAGTTGGGGTAAACTGGGCCACACTTTATTAAATAAACAACAACAACAACAACAACAACAACAACAACAAGGAGGGGTCGGGCATCAGCACACATGATTGGAACCCAGGGGTCACCCGAGACCCCTCCAACCGGGCAGCTTAGGGCGAGACAACCCCCAGGTGGTGTGGTACCTTTACAGCACCCACTGGGCCAGTCGATGTCATTACCCCTCCCTGCATATGGTGGCCAATTCTGGGTAACTCCCAGGGCAGGGAGGCACCCCCTTGTAACCGCCCTGGCACCGAGACCTCCTGATCCGCAGAGCCGTGGTTATGGTTACTCGGGAACAGATGTTGTTAGATACTCACCACTGCCCTCCATCCGCTTCTGCCGCCACTGCCGTGGGCCTAGCCTTGTTATGACCCCAGCCGCCCATTCAGAAGAGCAAGCTCTGCAGCCAGGCCCCTCCGCAGGTCTTGCAGAAAGAGCTCCATACCAACGTTCGGAAGGTGAACCCCATCTGGCCTGTAGAGCTCCGCCCTGTGAACATTGAACTCAGGGTGGCCCACCACTGACCCGAAGTCCTGGCACACAGCCTGGCAGACTTCCTGGTTCACTCCCCTCCGGGAGTGATTCAATTTCTGCAGGTCACAGTCGGCCCTCCAACACTGGTGGAGTATCATAGTTGACTGTCAAGCCCCGCGCACAGAACACACAGCAAGCCAAGTTCAGTTCTTTGCCAGGAACTTTAGTTGTAATCCAGATAAAGTACAAAGTACAGTCCGAGTCAATCCAGAATAACTTACAGAGCCAAATGCCAAGTTCAAGGGAAACAGAGAATCGTCGTAGTCAGGAAGCCGATCCAAGGTCAGGAAACAGAGAACGCCATAGTCAGAAAGCCGGTCCAAGGTCAGGAAACAAAGTCAGGATAACACACAGGAACGTGGTGGCAAGGTAAGTGACTCAGGAGAGCTGGATTCAAATCCCCACTCAGTTGAGATGGGCACAAACTGAAAAAATGGCAATTTGTTTTGGTTCGTTTCGTTCAGTTTGGCACTCCTTTATTGGATCCAAGACATTGAGCGCCAACGAGATATAGCACAATCCCCTTTGTTTAGAGCTCCTATGGAGACCAGATATGTTATGAGAATGGCCAACTATCTCTTACAGCTGGAAGAGCCTGCTTACTGGAGAGCCTTTACTTTAGCCCGCTGTTCAGTTATTCCTTCAATGGTTTTAGAAAGGAGATATAAGAAAATTCCCTATGAAGATAGACGCTGCATGTGTTCCCAAAGGGAGGTGGAATCGATGGTACATATGTTTTTTGTTGTTGTCCTCTTCACAACCTTTATATAGAGAGATTCATTCACCCATGCTTAGATAGACTTACAGTACACCCAAACGAGATGGGTCTGGAAAGACTTTTAAGTGATGAAAACTCTTTTATTACCAAACAAATAGCCAAATTCTGCTTATACCTGATTAAATTCCATTCTAAGAAGACGGGCTAGTTTTAACTAGAAAATTCTCTACTTTCTTTTACTGGCTTAGTTTCCTTTTTCGTTTTAATATTTCTATGTATATTGTTATATTTACACTGTTTTTTAATTCTACAATTTTGCAATCATGTTTTAATGACTTTTATGGTTTTATACCGCAATAAAAACCTGACTGACTGACTGACACTCCTTTATTGTATTTTATTTTATATTATATTATTTTATTTTCAAGCACCGACCACGCAGCCCCTGGGGCCGGGTCGGCGATTGTTTATTATTTTATTTTATTTTATTTTATTTTATTTTATTTTATTTTATTTTATTTTATTTTTTTATTTTATTTTACTTTCAAGCGCCAACTGCACGGCCCCTGGGGCCGGGTTGACAATTTTTTTATTTTTTTATTCCCCCCCCCCCTTATTTTAGAGCACCAACCCAGCCACCCCTGGGACCGGGTTGGCACTCCTTTTAAATTTTTTTGATTTGATTTAGTTTTATTTTTATTTTTATTTTTATTATTAATTTTTTTTACTGCCAACCACGTGGCAGTAGCACATGCCGGTCAGCTTTTTTTCTTCTGGTCGCCCCCTCCCTGCAGCCAGGAAGAGTGGACTGTCCAGGAAGGACCAGCACCAGGTAGGAGACATCTCCACTGCCATTAATGAAACAAACAGAAACAAACCATTTTTTTCAGTTCAGTTCGTTTCATTTTAAAACCACTTTGAGGTTCGTTATTTGTTTTGTTTTGTAACGAAATGAATAACGAAAAATGAAACAAACTAAAAGTTCATTTCGTGCCTATCTCTACCACGCAGTCATGAAGCTTACCAGGGGACATTGGACCTGTTTACACTCTTGCAGACTGATCTACGGGGAGCCCCACTGCTCATAGTGGGATTTACCTCTGTGTAAGCAGGTCCAGGACTGCACTGCATATGACTCTGTTATTGCTGCCATATGACAATCTAAATTCAGTGTTCTGCGCCACTGAAGAGTAATTACATTCCACACCCCAGCTGGACTGTCTTTTTGAACCTTAAGAAATAAGAACCATGATAAAACCTATAAGAGATTATTTCATTAGTTAAAGCAAATAGTCATATATTTTCCTTCTCCACCGTGGGTTTCCAATTTAACAAGCAGCATTTGAAGAAGATATGTCTTGATATTGCCAACTCTTGTTTAAATAACTGTTGTTGATTAAAATGAAAGGCAATCTTTACTGAACAGAAGTGATAATGGGAGTTCATGGTTAACTCACTCAAAATAAGAAACAATATTATATCAGTTTATATGGAAAACACATAAAACATACAAAAAACAAACTCATATGTCCAGGCAAGAACTGGGTGTCAGGAATGTCATGTAGTATAAATAGGTAGGTATATTATTCTTTATGTGATTATAATAATTAAGATCCTGCATATTGTTACACAAGACTATACATTCCCCTTCTTTGATTGTAATGTCCTAAAGTGAAACATCTATTGGCTGTATGCTCCTGTTTACCATGCAGCTCATTAATTTTTTGCTCTCCTCTTTTGGCTGGTGGGAAGATCAGGGAAAACTGAACTCTTCTTTTCTGTGCAGAAAAAAAAATCAATGTTCTTGGAAAAGGCAGCACTGTCAACATGAATCAGTAAGAAATATTCACCCCCTGGGTCATTTGGGAAATGACCCAAAGTGTTTTGTTCTTTCTTTCCAAAACAGTTCAGCCAGACAGCCTTAAAAACATAGCCATGAATTCATCTTGTCATGATTTGATTCCAGTTTCTATTGTTATGTGGAGTGGATTAATGCTCGTTTCCCCCAAAGCTAGTCCTGTCTCCTGGAAAAGGTTTGTTCATGCACTCATTTAATGAGGATATTAGCATCAACACTCTGCTCTGTCATGGCATATTTCTAAAACCCAAAACTGTTACATTCAACTCAAATTTCATGCTCAGGGCAGAGCTGTAAATGCAAGGATACCTGTCCAGGGCTGCACTGCGATGTCACTACCACTGACAGCTTGGGAGACATATGACTTTGGGGTTTAGACTGCGTTGGAACACAAGTGTTCTAAAGTGCTTGGTGATATAATGGGTTTATGGGAGGCTTTGTGATTTAATGCCCACCTCCCCATTTTGGCAGCCCAAGCTCTCCTGGTACATTCTTGAAGCCGATCCCTCCCCGCTCCTATTGGGCATGTGATGTACAGCTTCCTCCACCTTCACTTTGCTATGTGAAGGGTTCAAAGGAAAGAGGCAAGGAAGCAAATACAGTGGTACCTTGTATAAAGGAATTAATTTGTTTCAAATTAAATTCTGCTAAGCAAATTTTCCTTAATACAAATTTCCCATAGGAATGCATTGAAAATGGATTAATCACGACCGTTTTTCTGTTGTATGGATTCGCCCCATGGGCAATTCTGTTAAGCAATTTCCTTTCCCCCTACCTCTGGAATTTTTTTCCTTTTAGCGGATTTTCTGTTAAACAAACTGCTTGTCATATGAGGGTCCACTGTATGTGAACAAGGGCAAGGAAGAGTAGGAGGTGGATCCTGGTGCTGCTACCAATGTGAGTGAGCAAAGAACTGAGGGAGGGAAAATAGAAGGGATGCCATGGCAACAACTTGAGGGGAACCAGCAGGGGTGGGGAGGGAAGAGTGGTTTGTGGCTTACAATGATCACCTCTGCCTACCTAATGATAGAACCAGCTCTGTTAACATTCACACACACACAAACAAACAAACATACTCATACATAATAAACCCACAAATTATGTGATACTGTATCTCTTGGCTTCTGATGGCATCCAAAGCTTAGAAAGTCAGACTGGAAAAGCAGTTAGTTGCACATATAATTTCAAGCCCCCAAAGTAATTAACAACCATGACAGTTACATTTTGAAAAGCTAACTCCACCCTGTTGTGATTCAAAAGTCACAAGACTATTGTTTTTCAGTCATTTAAACAAGGCTTGTTCTACATAACACATGCAGAATGACTATAGAAGTACAGTAATTAGAAGGAAATTGTATCACAAAAGGTGTTAGGTTTTCCTTTCAATTCATTCACTTAAAACACAAATGACTTCTTTAGAGGCACACTGAGCAGAATGCTCTATAGAAATATCATAAATTTGTTTGTTTGTTTGTTTGTTTAATTTGTCACTTTTCTCCCCATATAGGACCCAAGGCAGATCACAACAATTAAAACCATATGGCAATAACAATTGTAAAATGGCATACAAAATATATATTAAAAACAATTGACTGAGAGCAACAACAATTTCTGATAGCCATATAGAGTATAGTTCTTACTCGGAGCAGTTCTCACTGTTTTAATATCTTGCTAGCTGTTTAACCCCTAAGAGTGATTATTAATGATTGATATACTGTAATACTGACATACCAATTGCCTTGATGATGTATTTATATATGTTTTTATTCATATTTGGTTTCATTATATAGAGTTTGTATCTTTTTACTAAATGTATCACTATAAGATTTTTGTATGAAACTGAATATTTTAATATTTTAATATTTTAATATCATCATGTAGGATTTGGATAACAACTATAAAAAAAGAATTCATTCATTCAATTAGCAATGGTCAGGATTAAATGGAATTTTAAAAACATGTAAACATGTGCTGAATGAGTGTTCGGCTATGCTCTGTCAAATGAATTCCAGTTGAGGGCCATCCTAACAGAGTTTCTGAGATGTGTGAGAGGTTTAAGGAATAGTTTTACCAGTGCCACCTATGGATTCCACACACAAGCAGGATGGAACTCAGAAGACAAGAACCTTGGTCCTTTGAGTTCCATTGTGGCACTCTATCCACTACACTACAATGCCTCTCTCATATTAGATGAAATCCTATTGATTAGCATAGTAGATTACATCCAAACAGACCATTGAATTAATGGAGTTTACAGAGGAGATGATTTAACAAATCCCCACTGATTCAATGGGCCTACTTTTTTGTGCTCTATCATGTTAAACAACAGTTGATAGGCCAATGACTATGACTAGTGATGGTTATGACCTATAAAGCTCTAATGGTTATGGTCCAGGTCACCTGGAGGGTTGAACCCAGTCTTCCGGGTTCTTGAGATCTTCAGAAGAGGCCCTTCTCTCAGTCCCACCATCTTCACAGGCATGTTTTGAGAGAATGAAAGAGAGGGCCTTCTCTGTAGTTGCTTCCAGGTTGTGGAATAAATCCCTCAGAAGGCTAGGTCTGTCCCTCACTCTTGTCCTTCTGGTGACAATGACCATTTTAGAGACTAACTTGTAATACCGTATTGGGCAGTTTTTGATCTTATGTGCTAGTATTATTGTATGTGTGCTTTAATGTGTTTTTAATAGTCTTCACTGGTTGTTTTAATACTGTATATATTTAATTATTTTAAATATAATCGTTTATTGTGGATTGCTGCTTTTATAAATGGTGAGCCACCGTGGACCTCTCAATTGGAAGAAACATAGCATAGAAATGTAAACAAGCAAGCAAGCAAACAGACAAATGAACATGACTTTAGCTATGACTAGCAATTTGTTGTCAGAAACAGGGGGGATCTGGTTAGGGAATCTGCAAAAATTCATAGCTTACATACAAAGCCAAGAGATAGAGTTGGACATGAACCTCAAATTGGAGGTTCATGCTGGATCGATCATACGTATGGCGCCACAGGCACCATGCATTCCCTTCCATAGCCTCCCAGCCTATGACCTACTCACCACCTGGAGCATGCTCCTCTCCTCCTCCTCTTTGGCTGTTCAACCAGTTCTTCATAGGAGTATGGCCTTGCATGTCCCACCTCCTTGTCTGAATGGGTAAACATAAGGAGGTGAAGCAGGGTAACCCATATTCTGTCCAGAGATTGGATGAACAGCCAATGGGAATGTGTGGCACCATGTTGTCATGTGTATGAACCAGCACAAACATCAGAACTGAGGTTCTTCCCCATCTCTACCAAGAGAAAGATGAAGCTAAGGCAATATTTATTCACTTGAGGATTGGCTTGTAAATGAGCAGATATTTGCCCCCTTTCAGGAAAAATTATAGTTAACAAAAGAAATATTGTACAAGTATAATTCTGAACAATAATGTTGAGCTGGGTGTTCTGTTGGTAACTTAGAATGCAATGTTCAGCATTAGAGATGGGCACGACTTGAAAAAATTTTTTTCGAGTTGTCGTTAGTCGGGCCGGTCCCGTTTCGGGTCATCTCCGTTTTTCGCGAAAATTCGCAAAAATTAGTCGGTTTGTTTTTTTGTTTTTTCGTTGTCGGTAGTACTGGTTTTTTTTGGGGGGGGAGCCGGCTCCTGGAGGCACCTCTGTGGGGTGGGTGCCTCCTCTGGCCCGCTATAAGGGAAAGTGGGCTCCTGGAGGCACCCGTGGGTGCCTCCTATCCTCACCCACTAGGAAGGGGAAGCAGGCTCCAAGAGACCCCTCAACATGGGGGTCTCCCCTCCTCACCTGCTGCTGCTGCAAAATGCTATGCAATAGCCATATGGATATTGCATAACATAATGTGCAGACAGTGACTGTGAAGACTAGTGGATGGCACTGAACCCAGAGCCATAGTGAGATGCCTAACTAAGGCTCTCGCACCACCATGTCTCACACAGAAGGGAATTGTACTTGCTGCGTGTAGTGCAATGCAAGCAAGTAGATCTGGCTTAGGGTTAAGGTGGGTTAGTGCAAGGGCTAGGGTTAGGCTAGTGACGGGTAAGGTTACGGTGGGCTAGTGGGTTGCACCTCTGGGTGCCTCTCTGACCCACTAAGAAGACAGTCTGTGACGTATGGGTACGGAGTCAAGGGTTAGGGTTAGGGTTATGGTTAGGGGGCTAGGGCAGGTTTTAGGGGGCTTTTTGGCACATCCCAGAAGTCTCCATGGCCAAGTGGCCATGCGATTGGTGGGATGGCTCCAAAAATTTGCATGGTCGTCCACTCCCACATGGCTGGCCACTCGGCCAGCCCATCATTGCGCAGGTGTAAATAAAATAAAATAAAATAAAATCAATGGAGGATAGAGGAGGAGAGGAGAGACATTTTGTTGCAAGAAAAAACCCACTGCTACTGTGAAAAATCTGGCAGTTTATAAATTTTCGCGTGTTTCTGTTGTGTTTGTGTGTTTTTGGACCACGATTTCAAAAACAATATTGCGTTCACCCCATTTTGGATCCCCCGCCCGCACCGCATGGCATGGCGATGGCGACTCGCGAGTCCGGCTGCCCAGGACGGGGGGGGAGGCGGGACCCCCCCTCCAGAAACCACCCCTCCGGTAGGTGCCCTGCACCCTTAATCAAGCAGGCATTTTTCCGCCTGCTTTTTTGGCCCGGGAATGGGTGGGGGGAGAGTTTAAAAGTTTTTTCCTGTGCCGTCCGTGCCGCTTGCTTGCGCTTTAATTGCGGCGGCCGGCGGCTGGCGAGACTGGGCTTTTTGCTGGCTGGCTGCGAGCCTGCAGCGAGTCCCACAGAGCAGCCCACAAGGACGGGTGATGGGGGGGAGGCCGGGGACCTCCAAAAACAACCCCTCTGGTAGGTGCCCTGAGGCACGGCAGGCATTTTTCCGCCTGCTTTTCGGCCGGGAACCGGTTTTTTTTAACTTTTAAAAACTTTTTTCTGTGCCTTGTGGCAGGAACGAGCACGACAAATCAGACCAAAATTGTTCGTTCATCGGTTCGAGCTCGAAGTCTGGCGGAGTAATTCCCGTTACCGTTTCCGTAGAGGAACGGAAACGAGTAACGGAAACGGAAACGGGAATACCGCTAAGTCGTGCCCATCTCTATTCAGCATAATTCTCTAGAATGACAGCAAATAAGAAAGTGTTGTTTTGGAGCACACATCAATGGTCTAGATTCATTCTTGTCTGAAGTGGATTTGGACTGTATTTGCCAGTGGTTTTTAAAATTGCAACTTACACACTTGTAGCCAGTGTGCATGCTAGGAATTGTGGTCCAAAAGAAGCAAGATTTCCAGGTTTTTCTCCTTTGTCAGTGGATCTTTTGCATGCATACAATGATTAATATCCATTGGTTGCTGTGAATATATAAGCAGAGCACTTGGCCAAACAGTCCACTTTTGCTATTTTCAGTGCTTAGGGGCAATTCAGTTATTTTTTTCATTCCTCAATGATTTTAATGAGGTTATTTGTTGTCTTGAACCCAGATGTAAAACCATTGTTCCATACAGGTGGTTGATGACCATGATGAAATTTCCAGGCACTTCTTTGTGGGGTGGCAAATCTCCCTGGATTGGGTGCGAGCCAAGGTAGCTGAACCAAACTGAGCTTCCCAGGGAACAGTATCTCGGACGGTGTACCCACCTGTGACATTATCATGGCATTTCACTGGCAAGTTGAGAAAGAACTTCTGGAAAATAGATAAGCTTTTCCTGAAACTCCTCAGAGAAAGCTATAAATACGGGGCTGTTTCCACAACCAGCTGAAAGAAGTTTGTCCGTCACTGCATCATTTTCTTAGAAAATGTGGCAGAAATGAGGGAACACTTATCTGCTTCATGCCATTCGGTCTTTTTTGTGTGTGGTCTTGGAAAAAAAGCCAAGCAGAAGGAACTGGAGTTGATTGGTACATGTCTTCTATAAACTATAGTCACGTCTGCCATTTATTTGCTTCATTTTTGACGTGTTGGATGCCTGTGTGAAAAAAGAAAGAAAGAAAAACCCTGATCTGTCACTCCACAAAATTCAATCAATTAAACAAAGAAGATTGTAGAAAACAAATCAACATACTTTGACAGATGTCTGTTTGCTGTGAAATGAGGGTGGAAAGATACCCAGTGTTGAATTTGTTTTGGAAGGGAAGCATGTCATGCTTTTCATTCTGGTAGCATATTGGTTTGGTCTTACTCTCTTCTCTTGATAAGACTGCAAGAGCAACTAATAGAAGCAAGTTCCCCTGGGCCTTTTCACACGACCCCTAAGATCTGCTGGTCCCTTTAATTTGGACCAGAGATCTTGGGGGTTCGTTTCTGTTCCTGCGTACCCACCCCTCAGCACTTCCTGCTCCTGTCAGCGTGAGGGGGGAGGGAAAAAAAGGACAAAAGAAGCCTTTATTAACCTGCCGGTCGAACTTGCCACGAGCCCCGTTACTTCCTGGTTTCGTCTCAAGGAGCTCTTAAAGGGGCGAGAGGCAAAAAAACAACAGACAAGCCAGGAGAGCCCGGCACTCTTATCCGCATCAATTTTTTTTCACCTCCAAAGAGAAGGTACAAGAAAAGTGTGCTGGGTCGCGCTAAAGTGGGCGGGGTCGCACTTAATTGTTTCCAAACTCTGGAGCTGGTGGGAAAACATTTCTAAGCTCCGGAACTGGGAGCCATTTGCAGCGCAGCTTAGGGGTCGTGTATAAACGCCCCCTGTGTCTAACAGGGCTTAACCCTTAGTGTATTTAAGAGGGCATATGTAGCTTATATTTCTCTGGATTATTAATGCATCTTTTATGCTTTCAAAGGAAGCAGTTGTATTAGAAATAAAATTTGGACCCCACCTGCAAATATTTTCTTTTAAAAATGTCCCCCTTTTTGGCAATTGAAACAAACTCATTGGGCTTCCAGTGGCCCTTAAAAATAAAAGCTGAAGGGTTGGGAAGAAGTGCAGTTACCCCCCTCCCCTCAGATGTGATGAAAGTATTCCTCACAACCCCTGAAGGGCACAAGCAGCCTTCTGAGAAAGAGAAGGGGAAGGGAGGTAGAGAGAGTTTAAAATTTTTGAAGGATGGGGAACAGATGTTATGAGCCCATATTTGGATTTCTCGTGTGCCACATGTGGTGCCTAGGCTGCACTTCCCTACTATGCCTGTAATAGGCACTCAAAAATTTTAACGAGCTGTCAGAAGTGTATTGCTGAACTATATGCTTTCCTTGTGGCTGTTTCTTCATAAGCTGCTTTGTTTTACAGATTTTTAGATACCAAAGGTCAAATTTCCATTTAATTTATAAAGATGGTTTTTGAGGAAATTCCTTGCAAGGTATCCATTTAATTTTGTCTTCCTTCCTTCCTTCCCTCCCTCCCTCCCTCCCTCCTTCCTTCCTTCCTTCCTTCCTTCCTTTAACATTATACTTGAATTGTATATTTTCATGATTTTCTATGGTTCCTCCATGAAAAGGGATTACTTCACACTTTGAGAAGATGCCATGTTTTGATGCCACACTAACTGCTGGGCTGCAAGACTCAAGGAAGTGACTGGACCTGGCAGTTCTTTTCAGGATAATTCCTGTCTCCATCCAGATTCCACTATTAGGTGTTTGGAACTTACTGTTGACAGACTGACTAAATAGTTTTAGTGTGTGCATTTTCCAATTATCTAACTTTCTACCTAAGAAAGCAATTGATTTCCATGGAATATAAATTTGAGTTGGCAGTCCCAGAGTTTGTAAAGAGGTTTAATGGATTAAAGGTTAATTGGAAACAAAAGGAAACACTAAGTTCTTTGTCTTCCCTTTTCAAATCATTGGACTACTTCTCTCTGTGCCAATGAAAGTAGAAATTATAGTCTTCCTTTAAAAAGGCAGGGTATATAAATGCTTTAACAATGCAGAAGGTGCAGTAAAGGTAGGCTTTAAATAAAGCAACCAACCAACCAACCAAGACATGAGGTATGATTTTCAAAACTGTTGTGGAATGCCTGACCACAGAAGCTGAAATCTGACATTGTACACTGTCAAATCCAATTTATAGTTTTACAGCCCCATCTATGTTTATCTAGAAAGCTTCCATGAGACGTAATACACATTACTTCTACATTGCATTTAATCCTGCCTAGTTTGGGCAAAATATACCTCTTAGTCCTCAATATGTAATGGCATCCTGGCAGAATCCAGTTATGTGATTTTGATGGGAGAACAACAGAAGAACCATGGAAAGGGGTGCTTAAACTATCGTTTTCTCACATCAGATCAACTCCTGCATTTTTCTCCTGCTCCTTGATTTCCTAAATTGTAGCATTTGCAAGAATTCCAGCAGTAGAAACTAGGGATGGACACGAAATGGGAAAAAAAATTGAGTTTTGTTTCATTCTGTTTTGTGCTCCCCCCTGCATTTTGTGCCGTATAGTAACAACATTTTTCAAAAAAATGTTATTTATGAATAATGAAACAAAATGAGGTAAGGGAATCCCCCAGGACTGACATCAGCGCTCCCCTCTCAGCCACCTGCCTGGGGATTCCCCACCACTTCCCAGGTAGTGGACAGAGAAGAGTGTCCCAGGAGGGCTCTTGCCACTGCACCCACCTCCGCTGCTGCCTCGCTGAAGCAGGCAAAGGAGTGAGCTAGGAGGCGTGCAAGTTCTCTTCCTACACCCTTCTCTATTGCCGCTGCCATTTTAAGCAGGCTCCAGCCTCTGACAGCTAGGCTGGAGCCTGTTTAAAATGGCAGCGGCAGCAGAGAAGAGTGTTGGAGGAGGATTCACTCGCCTCCTAGCTCGCTCCTTTGCCTGCCTTGGCAAGGCAGCACTGGAGGCGGGCGCAGTGGTGCGAGTTATCCTTAAACTCTCTGCCCGCTGCTGCCTCCTGCCAGGGGATTCCCCAACGCCTCCCAGCTGGGAGGCACCAGTGGTGGAGCCTCCCTCTCCAGCTGGGCTGCCTTGCGACCGTGAGCCCAGCAGGTAAGGTAAGGAAAACCCTTATTCATTTACTTAATTTATCTATCACTGGCTTTCCATCCAGCTGTTGCTTTCTGCATTGGAGTAGAAATGCCCTTGTTCATGATAGAAGAAACAGATGGGGCAAAGAGACAAATATTACATGACTAATATGGTGTCCCTAGCAAGGAGTCTACACCTGGCAACTTTCATTACCAAACATACCTGCCTAAGTCCCACTGAAATGGAAGAAGACCATTAGGACTGAATTATTTCTATTAGTCATAGGACCATAAGAACATGAGAACAGCCTTGCTGAACAGGCCAAAGCCCATCCAGCCCAGCATTCTGTCTCACACAGTGGCTCACCATTTGCTTCAGGGTATTCCCAGCAGATGTCTTCATCTGCTTATGAGATTCCCTGCAAATGGCATTAAGAGATATCCTGCCTATCTCTCCAACCCAGAGATTGTCCTTAGGCATCCATAATGATAGCCATTGATACCCTTGTTCTTCATGAACTTGTCCAATCCTTTCTTAAAGCTGTCAAGGCTGACAGCTGTCACTACTTCTTCTGACCGGGAGTTCCATAGACCTGTGACCATCTGGGTGAAAAAGTATTTTCTCTTATTTGTTTGAGATCTAGCACCCAAAAGTTTCATGGAGTTCCCTCTAGTTCTAGTGTTGTGTGATAGGGAAAACAGTTTTTCCTTATCTACTTTGTCTATACCGTATATGATTTATAAACATGAATCAGGTCACCTCTTAGAGATGCTGTTGTTCAAGAGGCCCAGCTGTTGCAGCCTCACATGGTAAGGAAGGTGTTCCAGTCCCCTAACTAGAGATGGGCACGAAACGAGCAATTTTTCATTTTCGTTTTTGTTTTTTTGTTTCATTATGTAATGAAACGAAAAGCGAATTTTGTCTCCAAAATGAAACGAAACAAACCGAAACAACAGAAATTTTGTCATGCCTTTTGTTTTCGTTGCAGCAAATACATTGAACTGTAATGAATGCTAACGAAACAGCAATTTTTCATTTTTGTTTTCGTTTTCGTTTTTTTAACGTAACGAAACGAAAATGATTTTTTTTGCAAAAAAATCACAAAAAACGAAAACGAACCGAAACGGACCCCCTAAACAACAAACGACAAACGAAACACCATTTTTTTGAGTCGTGCCCATCTCTACCCCTAACTATTCTGGTTGCCATCCTCTGCACTCTTTCCAGATCCATAATATCCTTCTGGAGGTATGGTGTCCAGAACTGTACACAATACTCCAGATGGGGCCACACCATAGATTTAGAAAGAGGCAAAATGACACTTGCTGACTTATTTTATACACCATTCCCAATGATCCCTAGCATTGAGTTTGCTTTTCTCACTGATTTGACACACCTAAAGTGGGTGTAGCATACCTTCACTGGGTTGACACCTTCATTGAGCTGTCCACCAGGATGCCAAGGTCCCTTTCCTGGTTTGTTGCAGAGAGTTCAGACCCCTTCAGTTTGTAAATGTAATTGGGGTGTTTTTTTTTTTTTGCTCCAACGTGCATCACTCTGCATTTACTAAAGTTGAAGCTCATTTGCCACTGGTTTGCCCACTCCCCCCAATGTCAAGCGATCCCTCTGGAGCTCCCCACAGTCTCTCTCAGTTTTTACTACCCTGTATAATTTAGTGTTGTTGGCAAATTTGGCTACCTTGATATTTACTCCTACTTATAGATCATTTATGAAGAGGTTGAAAAGCAGGGGTCCCAGTACTGAACCTTGGGAGACCCAACTCTTTATCTCTCTCCCCTTGGAAAAGTGTCCATTTAGTGCTACCCTCTGTTTCCTCTCCCTTAGCCAATTGCTGATCCAAGACAAGACCTGTCCCTTTATTCAATGACTAGCAAGTTTATTCAAGAGCCTTTGGTGCGGGACCTTGTCAAAAGCTTTCTAAAAGCCCAGATAAACAATGTCAACATGATATCCCTTATCCACATGTTTGTTAACACTCTCAAAGAATTCCAACAGATTAGTGAGGCATGATTTGCCTTTGCAGAAGCCATGTTGGCTTGCCTTCAGCAGCACCTTCTCTTCATTGTGCCTATTAATTTTATCTTTTAGAATGGTTTCCATCACTTTACCAGGGACACAGTCAGTAATTTCCTGGATTGCCTCTGGATCCTTTTTTGAAGATTGGTGTTACATTCACTACTTCCATTCTGCCATTACGTGTGTAACTAGTTATATAGAGAGGCACATAGACTGTCTGAACATAAGCCCTGCTATATTTCTGCAGATTTATTTTATACTCTATATAGCTATAAATTCATCCACTGTTAAAATGTTTTATAAGACATGTTGTTCTGTCATGTTACGTGAGGTCAAGTTGATTTTGACATAATCTTAGTAGGCTTTCTAATGTAAAATGTTTAAGGAATGGCTTATTGTTGCCACCCCCTCAATCATGTTTCCATGACTAAATGGGGATCTAAACACAGGTCTTCTGAGTTATACTGCAATACACTATCCATAATTACTTCTGTGTTAAAAGATTTCTTGATTTTTTCCCTACTAACAAGAAATCTTGGTGCTAGATATGAACTTCTTTGCAGATGTTAAACACACTATCATAAATCAGTAAATATTGATTTAGTCATGAGTGCAGAATCTTCTAAAATACATGGCTCAGTGCTACGTAACCAACGTGACTTTTGAATGTAGAAGTACAGTATGATTTTCCAGGTTTTAAGGAATTTTTTAAAGAAAATAGCTTCTACTAGAAAATCTGTCAAGGGATCATTCATTCACTAGATGGGCAGAAAAATTAATAGGCATCTCCTGATACTTGATGTAAAGTATGCCCCCATCTCCAAGTGAGTGTGTATGGTCACTCTTGTGTCTACAGGCATGTCATAGGAAGATAGTTCACACAGAGATTCAAAGAAAAAAGGAGCTGATTACTGAATATTTCTAAATCCCTTATTGTAGACTTGCCACTTTTGGCTATAGAACATTTAAACACTCATTTGACCATTGTAGGCATCGTGATTGTAAAATCTCTTGTGGTGGATGTCTAGGATGGATTGGACCATATTGTACCCTGAAAGAGATAGTTGTGGTTATAAAGAGGTCTCATTTGCTTCATATGTGGTGTGGGAATTAATGCAATTATTTTGCAGGTTCGAGAGGAAATAGTTCTATTTTTAAAGCCCAAGTACATAGTTAGGGCATGGGATTTACTTCATCACTAATTAGATGCCTGGAGAGCCTTTAGTTGACTAACAGGTAATGAATGGAGGCTGAAAATATACAAATCAGTCATAAATATGCAACTTTTAAAACAACTTACAACATAGTGTAAAAGTGGAGAAATAAAGAATCATTCAACTGATGTATTTGTGATTTTTCTTACAATTCTCTATGCAGAACAACGGTTGCAGAGACTCTAGTTAATTGTAGCTTGTTATTTTAGCAAGATGGCAATTGTGAAACCAGGATACATGAGATTGCTATGCTATTGCCTATGAATTAATCCTGATTAAAATTCTGAAAGGTTTTTATAAGGAGAAAAGGGCATAATTATTTAGTTTCTCAAATTTAAATGCACATTGAAGCTCAAAGTAGCTTTTCCCATAGGTTTTTGTGAAATCGGAAGCCTCAGAGACATTAAAATTATACTACAAAGTGCACTTCACTTAGAACTTTTTTTTTCAATTGAAATATTTTAGACCTGAAAATTAGGTTCAGATAAGAAACATGAGGCTCATTACAGGAAGGGACACTTCGTTATACTATGATAAAATCTCATAGAGCATCTCTCATACTTTTTAGGATCGAGTCACACACTAAGAGAAATATATATTTCTTCTTATTACAACATTTTACCCTCCAGGTGTGCAGTTCACACAAATCACAATCAGTTCTGCAATTGAATTCTGTATTTTCTCTTAATAACCAATCACAAAACAAAAGCAAGTTAATTTACAATACATTGCATAAGGCAATCTCCTGCAGACAACATGATAGGTCTGTTACTACTTGAGAGAACTTTCTCTCTCTCTCTCTCTCTCTCTCTCTCTCTCTCTTTCTTTCTTTCTTTCTTTCTTTCTTTCTTTCTTTCTTTCTTTCTTTCTTTCTTTCTGAGCCTTCCCAATATAGTTGTGCTAACTGTATTGTGGCCAGTGCCACCATTAGACATATTTTTCAGTACTTCCTAAACTAATGAGGAAGGAAGCTTTAACAACTGTAAAGTATTAATTTCAAATTCTGAATGGGAGCCTTTTTTCCCAGCCTACTGGAAAATGTGACTAGCCACATAATATCCCTATCAATTTCTTCTTCACAAAACCTGAAATAATTTAAATTCAGTGTGCATTTTTTAAATGCCAAGTCTTATTTCTAACTGTTTATGAATTAGGAAGCAAAAGAAGTTAGACATCAATGTCCTTAAGATGAAACTCCCTATTAGCTGTTTTAATCTGGATGTCACACACAACATTGAAGTTAATGAATGTTATTGTATTAATCTGGTTACATTATGAAAATTGAATAGCAGCATTTGGCACATGAGACATATGCGTTCATATGCAAGAGACAATTTTTCAATGTAAATACTCCCTTGATAATGAAAGTATTTAATGGAGACTGAAAACCCCAGGGCACACAGTAAGAGAAGGAAGGCAGACAGTGGTTCAGCTTTCTAGTGTTGACAAGCTAATGACTTCATCAAGGTAAAACAAAGAACCATTTCAAGATCAAACCAATTTGCTTTCAGGGTTTGATCTTAGAATGTTAAAGTCAATGGGCATTTTGCTATACATTTGACTAGGTGGTGGGATATTTGTGATTTACTGATTTTTGTTTTCACTTTAACAGTGCAGGGTTCAATATGTTTGATATCAAATGCTTAGTGTTCTGTATATCAGTTCTGTTACTTTATATAATTTTAGGAAGGTTTTACGGAATCTTGGAAGAATGGCATCCTGACAATGACTAGGTTTGTGGGCGGGGCTCGTTTGCTTGCCTGCTCGGCCCTGAGGTGCGAAAATGCTCGTGCTGATCTGGGTATTTCAGTGGTGGTGTGTAGGGATATCATTGCCCATATTTCTGAACCCCAAGATTGGTCAAGCACAAAGGAAACTGAAGGCCAAGGAGGGCTGCTTGACATATATTTCCCGGCAGCCCCAGGACCGAAGCAGATACCAGAATGTGCTGAAGAAGGCCAGAGTAAACAGGACGGCAGATAACCAGGATATCAGAATACATCTGCTCAGGCCCAAGGAAGCCTCTTATCAGTAATGCCTCACTAGCTAGGGAGCATTTCCCCCCACCTGTGAAACCTATTTCCCCTGCTTTGTTTACCTGTTTACTGAACAGATAACGCTTGCATTCTTTCCCCCCACCGAGGAATGTTTCTCTGTATGTGCTTACCCTCTAATAAAAGGCTGGGCTCAGGCAGCAGTAGGACGGACACAATCATCGACACACAATCACAATCATCATCACACACAATCATCACCACACACACGCAGCACAATCTCACATGCACGCAGCCGATGCAGACACAGAGAGACACTCAGACATCCATGGAACCCTGACAGACAGACGAACAGGAATGCTGCCCTGAGCACCAGAGATTACACCCCGAAACTCTGTGTCCCGTGTGATTCGTAACGCAACAAATGGTGACCCCGACGTGATCCCCCCAATGCAACGGCAGACGTGATTCCCCCAAGGCAACGGCAGACGTGATTCCCAGAAGGCAGCGCAGATGCGATTTCCTGCAGCAAGGCAGATGCAGAGGAACCACTAGGCACAAGGACCAGGCTCCAGGCCGGAAGGCACGAATGCAGCCCATCCTCATCTCCCTACGCCTGTGGAAAAGGCTTCGAGACGCGTCCAAACATCCTCTAAGAGGATCCCAAAGGTGAGATGGGAGCGTTCTTCTCGGTTGAAGAGCGAAATGAATTCAGTGGGTCAGCTAATTTTCGGAGCAAAAGCATGCCAGTAATAGTACAGCCTTTGCCCACAGTCCCTAAGGTGGGATCAGGGGGGCAGGGAAAGATTTGCGGGAGCCAAGAAGTCAGAACAGAGTTTTGGGAGTCACAACGGCCTTTGGGTTGGGAACCAGCAGTAGGAAGAAATCTACAGGCAGAAAATTCCAGGGTTGGCAAGCAGAACGCAGGTGATACAGCAGAGCAACCATGGGGACGCATGCAAATGCCCATTTCACTTCTCCCCACAGATTTCAAGATGTCCCTACCAATAATTTTTCCACCTAGTGACCTACAGTTAGGAACAGTGTCCCAGAATCAGGAAAGGGAACCCCAAGAAGATTTAGGAAAATCAGCAATAGAACATCTGGAAGAGTTAGAATCAAATTTTTCCACCAAGAAAAGTCTCAGCACAGGGCAAAATGACACTCAGGAAGATTTCACCAAACCCCAGAAGCAAGAGGGGAAAAATTTTGTCCTGCCACAAAATGTATCTCCAAAAGGCAAGGAGATGCCCCAAAGGCAGTCACTTTCTTGCAGCAAAGAGCCAAGCCATGGGGCAGGATTTTCCAAAGAAATGCAGAGAGGCCAAAATTTTGTCCATGGCTCAGTAACTCAAGCCCTGGAATTGTTTAACACTCAGGATTCCATTTCCCAGGGAAAGCGCCACAGGTTTCAGAAGCGGCCAGATTTAGAGCATATGCAGAGTTCAGCCTTGGGCTGGACCAAAGCAGATTTGCCCAGAGAGGGAATTCCAAAGATAGACCCCTTTTCCAAAAGGACAAAGTTCACCATTAAGGCAAAGGCCAGCCTTTTGTGTGCTGTGGCAGATGCCAGGCACCCTCAGTACAAGTATAGGAGAAAGTCCAATTTTTTCAAAAAATCTGTACCCTATTTTTCCCTAAGAGATTTTCCTCTTTCTCCAAAGCCATGGAGAATGTAGATTTTCTCTCTCAGAAAGCTTAGGCAGCCAGAATTCCCCTCATACTCTCTTTAGCAAGCTACAGGAAAATTTAGAAATCAAAATGCTTTTCTTTCTTTCTCTCTCTCTCTCTCTCTCTCTCTCTCCCCCCTCTCTGTCTATCGACCAGAAGCAGCTCAGGAGGAGCGGGGGGGGGGAGGGGGCTGGAAAGCAAGCAGGCAGGGGAGGAAAAAAGGTTTTTGGATAAGAAAGAGTTTGCTGGAGAACGGGAGGCGTCAGTCAGGAATTGTGAGAAAGATTCCTGGAGATTTCAAGTTCCTTTAGAAAGAAAATGTCCCAAAGATCTAATCTTTCCACTATTCTCATGGGGTAAAAAAGGAATTATATGGGTTTGATCCATCTCACTCGCACAAGCATGCAAGATAACAGGAAGCATGGAATGGTTATCAGTTTGCTAGGAAGGGTAGACTGTTATCTTCAGATACATTGTATAAACAAAGCCAGTTTATCACCTTCCTGCTGGTTGTAATTACAAGTCAGCAAGCAGAGGCATCTTTCAGAGTTGGAAGCAAATTGACTACAAGTCCCATATGCCTTACATTTTTTGGGCAGAAGCAATCAACAGGGTTTAAAAATGTATAAAAAATCACTAATGCGTGTTCCTTTTGCCTCCAAAAATCAAGCAGGAAGGAAAAAAAACCTTCCTCTCAGGGTATGAATTTCAAATTTAAAACAGAAAGCCAAAACAATTAGAAAAAAAAGAATTAGAAAAAAAGGGGGAGAAATGCCCCCCCTCTCAAGCCTCTTCAAGCAAGGAGAAGGCTTGATTGTAACTATACAGTATGTACCCTGAGAGAAAGACAAATAGTCTCACAGGTATGCTTTCCATGGCAGTTCGAAGTTTACCAGCAGAATGATCCCAGAAGGACATTTAAGGAATATTCTCATTCCTCATACATTCCTCATTTTCTCAACTGCAAAGGCTTATGGACTATGGGTAATCTGGGAGCTGTTGTTACCATTCATGCCAAGCAGAATTGTCTCACCACCAGAAGAAGAAGACATTTCCCAGACCCATGAACTTTTAGCAAAAGGACTCTTAAAAAGGACCTTTTCAGCAAACAGCCATCCATTGAAGCAGAGAAGAAAATAGTTAGGTAGTCTAGTCTTTCACCTTCCCCCACAAAAATGTAAGCCCCTAGCACAGACAGATATGCTTACTTATGTATTCTCATGTATTCATGTATTTGGAAAATATTCACTGTCTATACTATTCACTGTCTATACCTGGAACTTCTTGCTATAAGTTACCTCTTAGCCACAAAATCATCTATTCCTGTATTACTTATGCTATAGCTTATTGCTTGATTATTGTTAATGCATGTATATCTGTATGCTAGATATGCCATGTACCTTTGGGTTTTGGGAGACAACCATGCTTTATTATGCCAGTTCATTTCTTATTGCAAGTTATAAGTTTCTATCTCTGAAAGTCATATGAATAGTGCTCTGTATCTCGGTGGGAGAAAGAATGCAGCCAACATTCTAGAGGGTCCCCACATTAGATAACACATCACAGCCAATGATTTATGCCATGCACTAGCTTAGGGCTCTCACAATGAGCATGGGAGTGGGAGGAAATGGCCATGGAGTGTCAGCGCAGCAGCTCTCAGGCACAGCCATAAGACATCTCAGTTTTAAGGCATAATTCTCGCACCTCAGCCCAAACATACAAAGCTTGTCTTGCAGAGACATGTCACTCCCTCCTACATAAGGAGCTGAGTTTCCTCTTGGGCCAAGCAATGAGGCCCCTGGGGCAAATGACCTCAGGTTGCCAGCTTTCAAGGCCTGCATGGTTTGAGCACCAGATGAGTGCCTGGTTTCTGGTCTGTTTAGGTTTACACCTGTGCCTCCTGACTGGTATGCAAGCTCTCTTAATTAAAAGGAAAGGGAGAGATGTAGGGATATCATTGCCCATATTTCTGAACCCCAAGATTGGTCAAGCACAAAGGAAACTGAAGGCCAAGGAGGGCTGCTTGACATATATTTCCCGGCAGCCCCAGGACCGAAGCAGATACCAGAATGTGCTGAAGAAGGCCAGAGTAAACAGGACGGCAGATAACCAGGATATCAGAATACATCTGCTCAGGCCCAAGGAAGCCTCTTATCAGTAATGCCTCACTAGCTAGGGAGCATTTCCCCCCACCTGTGAAACCTATTTCCCCTGCTTTGTTTACCTGTTTACTGAACAGATAACGCTTGCATTCTTTCCCCCCACCGAGGAATGTTTCTCTGTATGTGCTTACCCTCTAATAAAAGGCTGGGCTCAGGCAGCAGTAGGACGGACACAATCATCGACACACAATCACAATCATCATCACACACAATCATCACCACACACACGCAGCACAATCTCACATGCACGCAGCCGATGCAGACACAGAGAGACACTCAGACATCCATGGAACCCTGACAGACAGACGAACAGGAATGCTGCCCTGAGCACCAGAGATTACACCCCGAAACTCTGTGTCCCGTGTGATTCGTAACGCAACAGTGGTGGTGGCTGATGTTCCCACGGCAAAACGAGCAGCGAGAGGATGTGAGGAACGTGGAGCAGTGGCCGGTTTCCCCTGTCACCACCACCGTGCATGCCCAAACCTCGGCTGGGCGCTGGGTCTACTCCATTTGGGGGATTTTTAAATGGGTTCTTACATAGAGGGATAGCTTAGGCAGGGAATGGGGAGCAGGGAGGAGTAAATTTGGTAGTATAAGGAAGGGGAGGGAGGTTAGCAATTTGTTAGTGCCACAGCCCACCAAAATGGACAGGGGGTGTCGCCTCGCCCCCGTCCACCCCCTGCCGCCCTTCACCGCTCGCCCTTCACCCCGCCCCCCGCCGCCTGTGCCCCTGGCGCTGCTGCCGCCGCCGCCTAAGGTGCAAAAAATCCTAGCGCCAGCCCTGCACACCCATGCATTCCAGGTGGGGTGCCCCCCCAACAGCGCTTTCGACAGCCCTGCAGCAGCATGCTACAGCAGCCCAGCACCCAAAGTCGTGCGGGGCTGCCTGCTACAGTAGCACAGATTGTGGGTGTGGGATGAAGCCCGGACTTTTAAGAGATAAATAAGATAAAATAAAACAATAAATAAATAAATACTGCTTCAGCTGTATCAAAGTTCGAGGATCTACTCCTCGGTAACACGTTGGATTTATAAGCACCAAGGGCACTGGCAAGGTCATAGGGGATTTCTCAGAGGGGAAGTTGGGCCCAAGCCCCCAGTAGGGGGCACGTGTGGGACCTGTTGCCTTCTCACTGTTACACTAGTGGTCACATCAGGGCAATGGCTCCCAAGAAAGGCACTTGGAAAGATAAAGGAAAGGCCCTGGCCAAATGCAAGCCCCCCTCCCCTTCCCCCTGAGATGTCTTTCTCTTCATCTGGGGACTACTGGCCTGACTACTCAGCGGTTTGGGACAAACCGTCAGAAATACTGCATGGCAGGGGGTTGGACTGGATGTCCCTTGAGGTCTCTTCCAACTGTATGATTCTATGATTCTATGAATTCAGCAAACTCAAGAGGGACCACACCCAAGTCCTTGGGGTGGCAGGGACAGCCTGTGGCACTAGGCCAAAGTGTGGGTCCAAATCTCAAAAAATGGCCAAGCTGCACAGGATGGGGGAGTTAATGATGTCTCATCTCTTTCCGGGAGGGTGAATTGGCAGACGCACATCACTCAAAGACACCCACTATGGCACAGGTGGAGCAGTCTAACATCAAACCATCAATGCAGGCCGAGCCACCCTCGAGGGAGCCATCTCCGTGCAGCCTTGTGATGCAACGTGCCCTCCCTGCAGATGTGCCTGGACCCGCCCTGGATTTGTCAGCAAGAAGACAAAGTACACAGCATTGGCCATGGCACGCCTGGCCCACCAGTGGGTGAGTCCACTGTACTTCCCCTCACTAACACTTCACCGGGGAACTGGCCTTGGAGGGGGCCTCAGTGCCAGGTACCCATTTCATTCAACATGCCAGTTCCACCAAGAGCACTAGTAAGAGCATATCCCACAGGCAGGGAGGCAGCTCTGGGTGCGAGGGCAGTAGAGGCTAGCTCATAAATGGAAGCAGCCAAGGCTGGGCAGTTGAGTGTAGATCAGGCCACAGCTGAAGGGGCACCCCTTGAGCTCCTAGAGGGGGATGAGGCACTCCCTTTGGGGGATCACCTGTCCCAGGCAATGGTAGAAAAAATCTTGAGCAGCCACTTTATGCTCAATAGGGAAATTGAGGACATGTGTGCAGAATTTGCAAGATTTTGTTTCAAGGAGGGATACGAGCAACTAGGGCCGGACTCCAGGGACCAACTGACAAAGTTCATGGTACACCTCCATTTCAAAGGGCTCACCCCCCAAAACCATACAGGGGAAGCTTTCCTCCCTAGCCTTCTATGCCAAGGTGCAAGGTTATGATCACCCTTTCGGTGACTTTAGGTTTCAAAAAGTTATTGAGAGTTGGGCCAAGGAAAAGGGCCACACCAAGGATGCTAGGACACACATTACACCTGCTATGTTGGCTAAGTTGGCGGATACTTGGAGGGTGGTTTGTAATGACAATTTCGAGGCATCGCTGTTTAAGGCTGCAACCCTAACCACCTTCTTTGCAGCGCTTAGGATTAGTGAGTTGGTGGCCAAGTCCAAAATGGATAAGTTGGGATACTCTCTGCAAAGAGCGGACCTGGAGTTAGGGCCTGAAAGCTTAAGGCTGAGACTGTGCAGGTCCAAAATGGACCAGTGAGCAAAGGGGCAGGTGATCCTATTGGGGATGTGCACCTGGCAGGCCAATTGCCCAGTCAGGGTAAAGCACAGCTATCTGACATTGAAGGGAGAGTCACAGGGCCAGCTCTTCCAACATGCAGATGGGTCCCCTTTAACAGAATACCCATTCTGGAAGGTTACATCAGCCACCCTGGAGAGGGCTGGTATTAACAGTTGGTATTTTGGGTGACACTATTTTAGTATTGGGGCCGCAAAGATGGGGATGGCGACGGCAGGGTCGGTCTGGCACCCAGCATGCTCCCTGCCCCCCACTTTCCCCTCCACAAATTCCTCATGGCTGGTCCAGCGGAGGGGGAAGTGGGGGGGGCAGGGAGCATGTCGCATGCCAGACGAAAACTCTTTGCATGCCACCTTTGGCACGCATGCCATAGGTTTGCCATCCCTGCCCTAATATAAGGCCATCATGCAGTGATCTATAACATAGCGACGGCGTCCACCTGTCCAACACAGGCTTAGCTATTTTCCTGGCTAACCCACAAGGGGGCCTGCGGGCCGAGCTGCTTGGCCATATGGGGTAAAGAGGCCTGTTGGACCTCTTTCCGTGGCAGGTAGTGCAAGAGGTAACAGTATTCAGGTACGCCTTTAGTAAGTCGCCCCTAAGGTGCTTTGCAACCCTCAGATTAAAATAAATGTCATGACAGGCCTAGGAATTAGACAAATTTAGGATAGTACTGCTAGGCCGAAATGAGGGTTGCTTGGGCTAGTAGATTCATATAAGTTAGGATGATGCTGAACAGGTGGGCAGCATCGTCCTAAAGTGTGAATCTCACTGAATACAAGCTGAGGCGGGAAACATTTGCTAGAAACCCATTGCACTACTGTTGGAGGTTCCCTTGCTAGGTTTATTTACAGGTTATACAAGGTATTAATAAAGCTTTGGCCCATTTTCTCAAAAGTTGTCTCACCTCTTATTTCCAGGCGGGCGGGCAGGGGGCAAAGATGTACAAAATCCTGTTACAAATCAATGTGTCAATGGGGGGGATTACCTCTTCTGCTGTAATGTTTTTTCCATTTGAATGTTGCCTTTTCTATGCTGCCAGCTGTGGTTTTTTTCCTTGCACAGTAAAAATAAAGGTACAAATTTATATCTAATCAGAGCTCTCTGTCTGTGAAGATTTTCAGTTTTCCAGGTGAGTTTATCTAGTCATGTAAACTGGACTTTTCTTGAGAGATTGAAACATTTCATTGCTCATCCAAACAGCTTCGTCAGTCTGAGGAAAGCTAGTTGCGAGTCCTACATTTTATAGTTCACTTTGACCTCATGTCTCCCTGGTCTGAAATAGGCTCATAAGATGAAAAATGGCCTTACTCTCCTCTGTTCCTTTGCAATTTCTAGATGAGGGCTGCATGTCACCAATTGAATGCCTTACTCCTGGGCTATTCTGAAACCTCTAAACTCTTGCACTACGCATCAAATTGTAACGGTAAATTGTTAAAAGAAATAATCACCCCCCTTCCCCAGTGAGAATGGGATGGGCGAAAACACTCTAGTTCCCTGTTCCAATCTGGGAACTAGCTAAAAATTCCCATCCAGCCCAAATAACTTTGCGACCAGCTACTCTCATTCTCACTGAACACAGGGTGTGTGGGAAGGACAATTGAAAGAAAGGAGAAAGTGAGAATATGATATAATATTAAAAGTCAGTATCCTACTAAAACAATTTCAGAATTAAAACATGTTAAAATAATTTGCAATCACATCACAGAAACTGAAAATTAAAAGCACAGTATTCTCTTTAAAAAAGTGTTTGTGTGGCCCATTTGGTCACTGTCAGCCTGTGTGAACATGAAGGTTTTCACTTTTCAGTAGAAGGAGAGCAATGAAAGGATCACTTTTGCCTTTACTGGAAAGCAGCTTCACTGCCAAGCAACAACCATCCAAAGGCCCTGCCTTGAGTCCACAAATTTGCCTGTAAAGGTGACTTCCTGCCTTCTCATGAACCAATCTTACCTCTGCCATGCCTGCAGAACTACACAACCGAAAGATAGCCAAGTGGGAATGTAGAATCTAAAGCAGTGTTGGCAAACCTATGGCACAGGTGCCAAAGGTGGCGCTCGGAGCCCTTTCTGTGGGAACCTGACACCGCCCCTTCACAGCCACCTGTATTCAGATTAAATTGCTGTATTGGCACTTTGCAAAAAAAAATAGTGGGTTTTGAATTGCAGCTTGGGCACTCGGTCTCTAAAAGGTTCGCCATCACTGGTCTAAATTCTTGTGGCCTAATTCCACTGTTCCTTCTAACTAGGGCAGGCCAACAGAATAAAAAAAATCTTACAGTTGTGCTCACTTCACAACGTCCCTTACTCTTGCTGGAATGAATAGGTTGTTTGAGATCAATGTATGTAAGCCAAAATTGTGCATTTACCAAAGGAAAACTGCAGTCCAGTGGCTATGTAATGAGGTTCTACATGCATAGGCTGCAGTATGCACATGCCTCACTTCTGTGGGTGTGCTGTTATTGACACTGCCGGAGTTTGAGTCCCCACTGGGCCTCCTTGGTAGGAACCGGACTAGATGATCCATAGGGTGCCTCCTCATTCTGAGTTTGAATGCTGCATTTCACATAATGGGCCAGGTGTATATCCTATTCAAAATCTTTACATTTGTATAAGTTTATTCCTTGTCCTTCAATGTAAATGAACATTCTAGTTTATTTGTGAACAGTGGGGAGAAACAAACCTGGATACCAAGAAATGTTGCATATTAGCATCTCAATACACTGTTTGGAGAAAGGAAAATAGATACTAACTCAATGTCCTTTTTGCACAGACTCATCTTCAATCTTCTGCCGAAAGCCTTTCATTTCAGCTCAAATTCGATTCCTCAAATCATGGCCCTAATCCAATAATATAGGAACTTCATTCTCTCTCCCATTCCTCTTCTATGGTCCCTCCGAGGTTCCCAAAGACCTGCTTCAGAGGATCTCTGAACCCATTCCAGAAAGTTTTGGAGGTATAAAATGAGCTGTGAGGGGAGAGAGAGAGGGAGTTGGCAGTCCTGGGGAAAACAAGAGATCTAGCATTAATTCATTCTTGGATGCTGGCCCGTGACCATAATCAAACATTCTTCCATGAATGTTTATTCATCCAGCTTTCAGTATAATCATGATTCAGCATAGAATAATAATGCTGAGTGCATTTATTTCCACATTGATTATGTGACTAAATGACCGGTGTATGTTTATGAAACGAAGCACACCAGTTTTATTTGCTTACCAGAGATGTCCTTGTCTAATGAGCTTAACAACTCCCTTGATGCCTTCTGATACATTATTTTGAATTTGCATGCAATCTCTTATACAAACTTATTTGCAAAGTATTATTTAATGAAACCCATAACATAGATTTACTTGTTTGTTCCTAGCAATTTTTATCCCACTCCCCATTCCTCAATTGTAATAATCTAAAATATATGATTTTCCATTCTTTTATGGATAGTCATTTTTATAGCCCTAAATGATCCATCATTTTTTAAACTGGGACTACTATGAAAAAATTCTGTTAATGCTGAAAATATCCAGAACTATTGCTCCTGCTATAACATGCTTGTATTTGTTGACCTTGTCATGTAGAATACTGATTGGAAACAAATCAAACTCAGTATGAGATTGTGTTCTGAGCCTGGAGGCATGGTGGTTCAACTGAAATACTGCAGCTAAGATTCTGCTGAAGACCTGATTTCAATCCCGGTTTCTGGTGATTTACTCAATGTTGAACCAAACATCAATTTTGAGGTCAGTAAATTGAGTACACAATTCACTGGTGGTGGGGGTGGTGGAAAGTGTAGCCTGCACAATTAAATTGCAAACCACCCAGAGAGATCTTTAAGTACTATAGTGAAGTATATATGCACCACACTTTGCAGAATACTTTGATTCTGCAAATGATTTGTCAAATGTAGAGTTCCTGTCTATAAACATGACATATTTCTCATTATACTAATTTAAATGCCATAACACTTAATTTTGCTATTTTGACTGGATGCATCTTAGTTCATTAGTGTAACCATAAAAGAAGGAAGATGGATTTATCCAGTCAAGTTAAATGATATATTTGAATTTCAAAAAGATGAATATTTATGGCAGTGGGCGTAAACTATTTGAGGTCAAATACTTCTGTTGCATAGCCAGTGCAACTCAGCTTACACTTACAATAATGCATGCCTTTGCATGGGAAAGAGGAGAGGGAGAACCTATTTGGGATTCCTAGATAACCTTTTGTTGGAGATTTATTGGAACCTCTCATACTGCTCTCTGTGTTTTGAGAGACCTTTCGGTCAGCAGTGATTGTCACTCTTCTTCTTCTTCTTCTTCTTCTTCTTCTTCTTCTTCTTCTTCTTCTTCTTCTTCTTCTTCTTCTTCTTCTTCTTCTTCTTCTTCTTCTTCTTCTTCTTCTTCTTCTTCTTCTTCTTCTTCTTCTTCTTCTTCTTCTTCACATTTTCCCACAGGTGCAGGTCTTCTTTTTGGATACTGAACTACCACTTTACCTGATTGACCATATCTTCAGAGTGCAGGCCAACTATTTGCATGTCCTTATCAACAGTGGCTGCTCCGAACAGGCTATCAGTGATGGGAGGGTTCCTTTGCTTCTCTGCACTGGACGTAATATGCAAATTGTAGACCATGTGGTCTTTCGGGCTAGGAGCCTATATAAAGCCCCAGTGAAGATTTCTTTACCTGTTCTGCCTCATGCCATTCTCCCACCCACCTACCGTATTAGGAGAATGAGACTAGCTGGTCACATCAGGTCTGGATGGGAATTTTTGACTGCTACTCAGATTGGCCAATGGCCAAGAGTGGCAGTGAGTTTTCGCCCATCCCATTCTCCACAGGTGGGGTGTGGTCATTTACTATTCTACCAGTCACAATTGGCAGCTAGTGCAAGTGGCAACCCAAGTTAGTCAGTATTAGAAAATTGAGTGTTCATAATTTACCTGGCAGCCCTCTCTATTAATAGTCTAGGATATTAAGATTATTAGTTAGAGTATTAAAATTGGCCCCTAGTGGTTAGATGAGGGCTGGCCAGACCGTTTCATTGGGATGGGTGGTGTGCTAGTGGACAGCATCTGCCTAAATTTAATTAGACCCTGTAATTCATTCCACTGGCACTATTCTGAGCCCCCCCCCCCCCGCCTTGGATTTTTGTCCTTTTACAGTTTACTTAATACATATGTAAACTGTCTTCCATGGCATGGAGACATCTCACTACGCTCATTGTTTCTGCCTAGCCCTCTACAATGCAACAGGGTAGACAATCATCTCCTAAATTTTGGATTTGAAATGGATTCACATTCATCTGTCACAAAACTTGGTGAGTTCTTACCAACACAACCAGATCACATTCACCCTTGTCTGTATGACACCATTGATGCCACCATCTCCTTGGAGGTTGGAGCCATGATACTAGATTTTCTTCATTTATTTGGATCTTTAGGCTTTCTACATTTATTTGGAACATTCCATGGGTGGCAACACTCTCTAGGTACTCATTTTTCCTGATGTATAGGCAGAGTCCAAAGTGTTTGAGGTGGTCATTCCATGTCTGAACTTGCCACTGCAATTTATTCCCAGTGGTAGTAGCAAGCATGAGATCATTGGCATAGAGAATGGTCTGATGAAGTCATGCTTCCTATTACCGCTAGGAATGAACTGCAGTGGCAAGATCAGACATGGAATCGTCAATCTATCCAGCACTCACCAATAATTCCTTCAAAGAGAGCTCTGTTGGAAGCAGATTTTGTTTTGTTTGCTTTTGGTATGTCCACAATTCTAAGTAATGAAACCTTCTGTGTTTCTCTCCCATACAAATGTGAGTTATTGATACTTCAAGTGCCAGTTAATGAGAAATAGGTAAACTATCCGGTGAATGTGAAGCTATTTTCCTCTTGGGTCTCTGTACTTCTACAGCGTAGCACAAAGTAATTTTATCAGAAAATCAAAACTTTGCAACACTTTTAACATCCAACAACCTGGACTCAGTCTTAGATTGCTACTCTTAGGGTTCCTCATATCACTTCATTCCTTGTCATTCCTTTCATTTGTCCCTCCAGGGAGGTGACCCCCTGCCTTTGTTCTCTGGAGATAAAAGGGGCTGCCATGATTCACATATCACCAACTTGGTTAGCCAGATAGAACTCCTATAACTTTTGCTATCACAATTTCTGTAAACACGAGCTTTCTTATTTTCTTAGAATGAAGTATAGATATGATTCCTTTACATAGCAGTAAAGTAATTATTACCAATTTCAAAAGGCTTAAGCCACAAATTAATATTATTCCTGTATCACTGCAGGCTTAGTCTCAAACAATTCACATATTGTACTTCTAGCTGCTCTGAAATTAGTGGAACTGATTTCTATTTTAATTCCATGTTCTTTAATTCGTGGTAGATTATAACATATTCTTTATTAAGCAATCCAAAAACATGTATCTGTCTTACAATTAATGTAGCAGAATGATCCTTTGTAGGTCCTTAAAATAGCATATTGTTGAGCAATCTACAGTACATAGAACATGACCAACAATGCAATTATTCCACATCATCACCTGAAGAGGTTTAAACAATCTTGTTGAGTTTTATCTACTTCTTGTGTAGAGTGGTTTTCTCACAAGAAAAATGTGAAAGATTAAGGGAAAAATTCTCCCCCCCCCCAAAAAAAAAGTTTTTTGCATTTTACCAATTCGGTTAGTCTTTCATCCCACTCAATAATATGTATAGTATTTGGATGCTGCCACCCCAATGCTCCTTGATATTTTTTGGTGATTCATGAAGTTCAGGACTGCTATTAAATTGCTCCATTTATAAACTTAGTTGAAAAAAGATGTCAAGTCACACAATAAACAAAGAAAGGTACAGGGTACCTTAAAAGACTTCCCTACAGATGATGGGAGTGGGCTAATAACTGCAAAATCCCTTGTAGATGGGTGAGGCAGGATGTACCCCAGCCAGCTTGATGAATCGCCAAGGTTAAGTGTCCCTGCATGGTGGGTTCCACTTCTGGGCCATCAGGTTCTTCCCTGGCTGGGGGGTGGGGTCTGTGTCAGAGGCTGGGGAGCTGACTTTTGGTGGGATGTGGGAGCACTGGAAGCCAATGGGGTTTGTTCGGAGACTCTTCTTCCATCCTTTTTCTCGCCCACATCTCCATCTCTCCTGCCACTTGCATATCCCACAGCATAATGGTTTCTGAACGTTTGGAGGGAAATTGTCACACCGTTTTGAACTCTTCAGGGGTTACACAGAGTTATACCCACATCCCAGTCCAGGGATCTCTCCACCTACTGCCAATCAGCATGGGGGTTCAATTCAGCCTCAGGTGTACCTGCCATGTTCACTAAATCCACTTGGCAGGCTTCCCCATCAAGACTCTCCTGGGTCTCCTTCCAAAGGACTGTGTGGCCCTCATCTGGTTCTTCTTTTTTATCCCTGGTCTCTGTAGGCTCTCCTTCCTTCCCCTTGCAGCCCCTTCTATCTGGTCTCTGGGATATCATGGGTTCTCTGCTGTTCTCAGCCCTGTTTCCCCAGTCTACAGGGGAGCTGCATGTGGGGGAATCCCCTCTGGGGAGGTATAGCACACTATATCCAGCTGGGGATCTCTCCTCTCCCACAAATGGAACAGGCCAATTCTATTTATTTATTTATTTATTTATTTATTTATTTATTTATTTATTTACTGCCCATTTACTGGGTGGTTAACAACAACATTAAACAAAACAAATATCAAGCACATAAGACAATAAATGTCAAATAAAAATACTCAGCAAGATGGTGGAACAGAATTAAAGAGGAAAAAATTAAAGGTTGCCAAATGCCTCTCTAAAAAGCAGATTATGCTATTATGAAGGCTGGCAGGGACTGTGCTAGGCACATCTCGTTTGCAGATGGTTCCAAAGCAAGGAGCCAGCCACAGAGAAGGCGCAGTTCCGGGTTACTGATTTTGTAGCCTCCTTGGGCGTGGCCACCCAAATTGAGAGTACCTGTGATATTCTGGTGGGTTGGGTCTTGGTTGACCTCTGGAAGAATGCTTCACCAGGTATTCAGGTCCCAAGCCAGTACCTTGAATCGTATTCGCGATGCAACTGGCAACCAATGCAATTGAGCCAGAACTGGGGTGATGCAGTCATATCTGCCTGCATCCACCACCAGTCTCGCCACTGTATTTTAAACCTGTTGAAGTCTCCAAATAAGGCTCAAGGGCAACCCCACATAGATAGCATTGCAATAATCAGGGATTATTACCAGGTTGGTCCCATTAAAGGAAGGACAGTGAGGACACTTAAAAACACTAGGAACTTTGATGAGATCATAAGAACATAAGAACATAAGAAGAGCCATGCTGGATCAGGCCAACGGCCCATCTAGTCCAGCTTCCTGTATCTCACAGTGGCCCCACCAGATGCATTTGGGAGTGCATGAGACTAGATATCTGTCTCCTGATAGCACTCCCCTGCATCTGGCCCTTGAAGTACCCCGGTTTTAAGCCTTGAGATTACACATCTCCATCATGGTTTGTAACCTGTGATGGACTTTTCCTCCAGGAATCTGTCCAATCCCCTTTTGAAGGCATCCAGGCCAGATGCCATCACCACATGCTGTGGCAGGGAGTTCCATAGACTTACAACGCGCTGGGTGAAAAAAATATTTTCTTTTGTCAGTTCTTACTCTCCCAGCCCTCAATTTGAGTGGATGTCCCCTAGTTCTGGTATTTTGGGAGAGGGAGAAGTGCTTCCCTCTATCCACTTTACTCATGCCCTGCATTATTTTGTATGTCTCAATCATATCCCCCCTCAAGCGCCTTTTTTCCAGACTAAAGAGGCCCAGATGTTTTAGCCTTTCTTCATAAGGGAGGTGCCCCAGCCCAGTAATCATTTTAGTCGCTCTCTTCTGCACCTTTTCCAGTTCCACTATGTCTTTCTTGAGATGCGGTGACCAGAATTGTACACAATACTCCAGGTGGGGCCTTACTATTGTTTTGTATAATGGCATTATAATGTTGGGTGCTTTATTTTCAATCCCCTTTTTGATAATCCCTAACATGGAATTGGCCTTCTTCACCGCTGCCACACACTGGGGAGACACCTTCATGGAGCTGTCCACCAACACACCAAAATCTCTTTCCTGATCCGTCACGGATAACTCAGAGCCCATGAGTTGATAGATGAAGTCTGGATTTTTTGCCCCAATATGCATTACTTTACATTTGGTTACATTAAAATGCATTTGCCATTTCTCAGCCCATTCCCCCAGTTTGGAGAGATCCTTCTGGAGCTCTTCACAATCTTCTCTGTTTTTCACCACACAGAAAAGTTTTGTGTCATCTGCAAACTTGGCCACCTCACTGTTTATCCCTGTCTCCAGGTCATTTATGAACAGATTGAAAAACACTGGTCCCAGGACAGAGAGCTGGGGCACACCACTTTTCACCTCTCTCCATTGTGAAAATTTCCCATTGACACCTACTCTTTGTTTCCTGGATCTCAACCAGTTCTCAGTCCATAAGAGGACCTGCCCTCTTATCCCCTGACTGTGCAATTTTCTCAGCAGCCTTTGGTGAGGGACTGTGTCAAAAGCCTTCTGAAAATCCAGATTATATCCACTGGTTCACCTAAATCCACATGCCTGTTGACCTTTTCAAAAAATTCTTAAAGATTTGTCAGGCAAGACTTGCCCTTACAGAAGCCATGCTGATTTTCTCTCAGCAAGGTTTGTTCATCCATGTGTTTTAAGATTTTCTCTTGGATGTGGCTTTCCACCATCTTCCCTGGGACAGATGTAAGGCTAACCAGACTGTAGTTTTCCGGGTCCCCCCTCCTTCCTTTTTTAAAAATTTGTGTGATATCCGCTATCCTCCAGTCCTCTGGCAGTGTGACCGTTTGAAGAGACAAGTTGCATATTACCGTTAAGAGATCTGCAATTTCATTTCTCAGTTCCCTAATAACCCTTGGGTGGATGCCATCTGGGCCCAGTGACTTGTTAATCTTCAATTTATCAATTAGTCCTAAATCAGATCAGAAAATATATCATAAGTTACTCACCAGTTTTTGTTTTTAATTGTTAAGACAGCATTTATTGAAACAGGATCTGATTGTCTCTTATGATAGCTTATCCTCTCAGGGCTTTAGAACAACTTTCAAAATACTGCAGAGTATTTATTATGTATTTTTCTCCTTGGCTTTCTTCCAAAGAGGCTAACACATAGATATTCTGTCATTGGTATTTCCCCCCCCCCCCCCAAATCCCTGACTACTTCCAACTTTACAGAAAAGCTCTAACAAGAGATGCATGAATGCCCTTTGGAGGTTTGTGTGTGTGTGTGTGTGTGTGTGTGTGTGTGTGTGTGTGTGTGTGTGTGTGTGTGTGTGTGTGTGTGTGTGTGTGTGTGTGCCAAGCAGCGAGAAACATAACCTTCCAACTCCTGTCAATCTCCCCTGTCTCACAACAATAACCTATACTCCTCTTTAGTGGCTTCCACAGTCTGGAGGAGAGAGGAAGTTAAACTGTGTGTGGCTAAATCTGGTTACAAGCCCCTGTATCATCAAGAACCCAACCATATCAGGACATACTACTTAGAGGTACTGTAGATCTTAATTCACAGATCTAGGGTAGGACACACAAGCAAATTGATGGTGAGGCTTACATGCATGGCCTCTCTCTATGCTTTCAACTTCTGCACATGAAGGCATGCAATTAATCCTAGGTTGAATGCAGGTGACTGTCTTTCAACATTACTGAAGCAAGGGGATGAATCCAATAGTTTAGATTGGTATTATTTGTTTGACTGCTAGCTGTAGATGAGGCATTAATTCCATACTTAAAATCACTGTGCTCTTAAGAACCTACCCAGCAATTAAGATCCAGCCAGGGAGCCCTCCTGAAAGAGCAATACATCAAGGAGGTGAATGGCTTGTAGGTATAGGGCCTCTTTGTCAGCTGCTCCCGGCTATGGAACGCCCTCCCACGTGAGATCTGCTTGGCGCCAACGCTGATGACATTTCGGCACCAGGTAAAAACCTTCCTGTTTCAGAAGTTTTTTAACTGACATAATATAGATTGTAGGTCCTAATGGCAATTTTATTGTACTCCTTGAAGTGGTATGGGGCGGTATATAAGCAGAACACTTTGCTTTCATTGTTCACTGGTATTTTAATGTTTTAATTGTTTTAACTGCTCATTTTAATTGTAAGCCACCCAGAGACCTTTGGGTAGTGGGTGGCATATTAAATGTATAAACAAACAAACAAACAAACAAATAAATAAATAAATAAATAAATAAATAAATAAATTGTATATTCTAACATTAGCTTGTTTCAATCTACTGTATGTTCGGCAAATAAGATTGTCTTTTGTTTTGTAATTGATCAGTTGGGAGACAGTGTGGCTTTGTGCTTTGCTCAGAAGAGTGGCTATGTGAAGGAACCTGAAAAGACCCTCACACATAAGGATACTTAATGAAGACCAAGGCCAACATATTGCCGTATTTTCTAATACTATCCATGGATGTGAAAGTTAGATGCTGAAGACAGCATGCAGGAAGCGGGGAGGCGGTCTTGTGGAAAATATGGTATTGGAGGAGAGCTAAGAAAAGTGGGTGCAAAGTCAAAACAAACCTGGGATTTCTGAAGAAGGAAAGGTGATTAAGAGTAAACAATTAGATATTGAACACGTCATGACAAGAAAAGACAATAGTGCTGGGAAATGTTGAAAGTAGTGGGGAAAGGAGAAGACATAATAAAAGATAAGAAATCATTGCCTTTCATTTGCATGACCTGAGTTGGGGTAGTGATAGAACCTTCTGCAGTATTGTGTACAGTTCTGGTCACCATACCTCCAGAAGTATATTATGGAAATGGAAAAAAAATGCAGAGGAAGGCAACCAGAATGATTAGGGGACTGGAACACCTTCCTTACCATCTCAGGCTGCCTGGGCCTTTTCATTCTTGAATGACGGCGCCTAAGTGGTTACCTCATTGACATTTATAAACTCATACATAGTGTGGACAAAGTAGAAAAGGACAAAATGTTTTCCCTATCGCACAACACTAGAACTTGGGGGCACACCATGAAACTTTTGGGTGCTAGATCTCAAACAAATAAGAGAAAGTACTTTTTTACCCAGAGGACCACTAGTCTATGCAACTCCCTGCCAGAAGAAGTAGTGACAGCTGTCAGCCTTGACAGCATTAAGAAAGGATTAGACAAGTTCATAGAGAACAAGGGTATCAATAGATATCTTTATGTATGCCTAAGGAATAATCTCTGTGTTGAAGAGATAGGCAAGATATCTCTCAATGCAATTTGCAAGGAATCATCAGCAGGTGAAGACATCTGCTTGGGAATACTCTGAAGCAAATGGTGAGCCGCTCCGTGAGTCAGAATGCTGGACTGGATGGGCTATGGCCTGTTCCAGCAAGGCTGTTCTTATGTTCTTATGTTCTTCTAGAAATGACTAATTCATTGAGGGGGCATAACAGAAAAATACTTTGACAATACCTTTTAAAAACAGCTTTATTTTATGCCTGTATCTCATCCATGTAGTAGTGAAACATACACAAGCCTGGAGGAAATAGTTAAGAGAAAAGAAAATATTTGCCCATCTGATGTGATCCTGAGGCTTTACCGACTTAAAGAATATGTAGTACTGAATGATGTCATATACTGGGTGGTGCATTTGTAAGCAGTGCCTAAAGATGATAAACATGAGGGGAGTAGAATTTGTTATCTTTAATTCAGAGTTCTGAGAGGGCTTTTGCATCAAATTCCCATGTATTCTCCAAACCACAAGCACAATGTAGACTGTGACAAATATAAGCGAAAGATTTATTGGGTTGCGTTAGAAGTACTGTTGTTCAGGATTCTAGGGGGATTGTTAATTGGCTCCAATATGTTCATTAGCATAAGATTAAGTACTTCTCAGGATGAAAACTAATTAAATATTAATGCGCCTTTCCCATTCTTCCTCACATGAGCTATTAGGGGATCAGAAGAGGGAATAACAGAACATTAGATCCCAAGTAGCTCTTTTAGCTGCTGCAGTTTATATTTTCATTATAGCAATCTCTGCTCCCCTGAACATTCTGCTCCTGGTAATTTTAAACACTTACCCAATGGTTGCATCCCAAGGTCTTTTGTGTTATCAACAGATAACAGATATTTTGAAAAGAAAAGAGAGAGCCTTTTTCAGAATGTCAAAGACTGGTTCAGGGGTTATCATTAAAACATCCCATGCCATTTTATAATTACAGCAGGGGTGGAGAAAATGAAGCCCATAAGCCACAAGTACCCCCCCCCCCAAAAAAACCCTTGGTGAACAAACAAAGAAAGCCATAAATGTATTTATTGATTTTAAAAGATGATATCATTACAAAACACACTGATTAGTTTGTTTCTATTTTTCATACTATGATTTAGAAAATGTTCAGACATTTTTATCTGCAGCACCTAGTTTTGATTATTATAGTCACTGTAGCATTGTTTGATATTTTATTGTTGGTTTCAATCTTGCTAGCTGCCCTAAATGATTATACATTTTAAGAATGACATTGGTGAATAAAAAGAGAAACTGAAGAACACAAACTCCAATCATGGAAAATCAGGCTTCTCTTGGTGTGCCTGAAAAAAGCTGGCTGACACCTGTGGTATTTGCTTGATAAAATGGAAGAGTAATACATGTAGCTATATCTTGTATGATAGACCTTCTAGACCAAATAGGGGGGGTTTCCCTAGTAATGCACTAACTGGGAAGCGATTTCAGCAGTACGAAGGGAGGGGGGGAAATGGCCTGGTCATTTTGGACATCCAGTGGAACTCAAAGCCTTGTTGCTGTATCATCTGTGAGGGTTTAAAATAGAGATGGGCACAGATTTAAAAATGAATTGCAAAATTCATTCAAAAATTGCTAATTTGTCAATTTGTATTTGTGCAAATCAATACCCCCAAGAAATACGAATTGATGAAGTTTTTGTATTTTTTTTATTCATTCAGCTCTAAAATGGCCCCCAAGGCATCTAGAGGCACCAAACATGCAGAGAAGATTGCTCTGGCTCTCTTTTACAATTTATCCAAGGTTTGTGAATATTGGGTTTCCTTAAGCCAGTTTCTAAAGGGAATTTACCTGGGAGCTCACTTTGTGGTGTGTAACTCAGATGTCTGAAACACAATATTCTCCAAACTTGGAGGGATTGTACCTGACAATTGCAAGAAGTTTTTCTACAAGCTTGATGTCTCTAAGGAGACAGGATTAAGTACACAATCTTCAGGAGTGTTGTATCTTTTTGCCCTTCTTAGAGATACATTAGGGCTTAGGTGGGCTTTAGATCCAGAGTACACGAAGCATCTCTTGATGGCCCCTTACAATTAGTGGAGTGCTGGGGGCAGTGCATGAATGGTGGAAAAGGATTTCTGTGAGAACAGAACTTCCTTTATGCCTGTGGACTTATCTTATCCCCAGAGAGACCAGTTCAGAAGATCCAACGGTCCTTCACCTACCCTTCTTGGGATAGTTCCTTAATTTTACTGAAGATAAACTATTGACATATTTTTAAAAAAGCTTTATTACTGTAGAGATGATTGTGTGTTAGAGGTGCACCTTCCTTCTAAGTAATACCCATTTACACCAAGTTTTCCTGCTCTATCATACCTTTGTAGCATCTGAATTTTGTGATGCAGCATGCTGGTCACACTCCTCTTTACTTATTTATTTATTTATTTAAATACTTATATCCCGCACCATCTTCCCAACGGGAACTCTGGGCGGCTAACATCAATAAAAAGCATAAAATAAGTAGCAGCCTCCAAGGGAAAGGCCACGGAGGGCAAGATGGCGGCAAAAGATAAGGACGGAAAAAAAAAAAACACTAACTGATAAGGTCACCATAAGCCTCTTTGAAGAGGAAGGTCTTCAAAGCCCTCTTAAAGGCGGGCAGGGACTCCAGCAGGCACAGCTCAGAAGGAATATGGTTCCAGAGCGAGGGCCCCACCACAGAGAAGGCGCGGTTTCACGTGAGCGTTTTCCGCGCCTCTCTGGGTGTGGCCACTCTCAATGCGCGCACCTGCGACGATCTCGTGGGTCTGGATCCGAATGCCCTCGGGGAGATGAGCTCCGCCAGGTATCCTGGTCCCAAGCCGTGGAGGGCTTTGAAAATCAAAACCAGGACCTTGAACCTGATCCGGAAGACAACGGGAAGCCAATGCAGGCAGACCAGGACTGGGGTGATGTGCTTGTATCTACGAGCACCCACCACCAGCCTGGCCACCGCATTTTGCACCCGCTGTAACCTCCGGTCCAGGGTCAAGGGCAACCCCACGTAGAGGGCATTGCAATAGTCGATCCTAGAGATCACCAGGGCCTGCACAACTGTCCTAAGGGAGGACTCGTCAAGGTACTGACGGATCTGGGCGATCCTGCGGAGGTGGAAAAAAGCGGCCCTGGAGACGGCCATCACCTGGGCTTCCAGGGAGAGGGCCGAGTCCAGGACCACACCCAGATTCCTGGCCCTGTCTGTAGGCTGGAGGGAGATACCCCCCAGCCTAGGGAGGGGGGCATTGTACCGAGACGAGGGCGCCCCGAAGAACAGAACCTCCATCTTCTCCGGATTAAGCTTGAGGCAGTTATCTCTGGTCCATTCCAGTACGGCCTCCAGGCACAGATCGAGGGAGCGAACCGCCTCCTCTGCAGATGAAGAAAAGGAGATATAGAGCTGCGTGTCATCAGCGTACTGATGACAGCGAACTCCATATCTCCTGATGACCTCCCCCAGCGGCCTCATATAAACATTGAACGGCACGGGGGAGATTGCCGACCCCTGGGGCACCCCACAAGGGAGAGTCCAAGGAGCCGACAAGACATCCCCCAGCTGTACCCGCTGAGTCCGGCCGCGGAGGAAGGAACGGAGCCAGGCCAAAGCCTGACCACCAATTCCCGCCTCAGCGAGCCGGACCAGAAGGTTACCGTGGTCGATGGTATCAAAGGCAGCTGAGAGATCAAGGAGGACAAGCAGGGAGGAACTCCCCCTGTCGGCCTCCCTGAGGAGGTCATCCTGCAGAGCGACCAGGGCGGTCTCGGTCCCGCGAAGAGGCCTAAATCCAGACTGGAAGGGATCCAGGATATGATTTACCTCCAGGTATGACTGGAGCCGGACAGCGGCCACCCCCTCGACAACCTTGCCCAGGAAGGGAACAGTGGCGATCGGACGAAAGTTGGAAAGATTGTCCGTCGCCAAGCCAGTTTCTTAAGAGTGGGTTTCACCACGGTCTCCTTCAAGCGGGAAGGGAAGCAACCCTCCCGAAAGGAGGCCGTGGCAATGGAAGAAACCCACTCTGGCATGTTCCCTTCGGCAGATTTTATAAGCCAAGCTAGGCAAGGGTCAAAGAGAGTGGCCGCCGGCCGGCAACGAGCCATAGCTCTGGAGGCCTCCGCCAAGGAAACCAGAAACTCATCCAGAAAGAAAGAACAGAGGGGTGAGGCACCGGAGATCCCAAAGGGTGGACTAGAGCAACTGGGGGGTAAGTCGGAGCGGATGGCCTCAATTTTTGATCTAAAATGGGCTGCAAATTGCTCACTAGTGAAATCACTAGGAGGAGGCCGCAGCTGACTGGGATTGGAGAGGTCCCGAACCACCTGGAATAACTCCGCCTTGCGGTTCGAGGCCTCGCCAATTCTCAGGGAGGCAAAGGATCTTCTAGCATCCCTGATCGCACGGAGATAGCGGCCAGTCAGCTGTTTAAGAGCAGCCCTTACTCAGATGTGTCCTAAAATGTGTGCAGCATTTTGTCTGATCCCATATATTGAACAACCAATTGATGAGCTGTGTGGAGACAGTAGTGTAATGAATCTCTGAAATAATCAAGATAACTCTAGCCTCCAGCAGAAAAATACAAGTCTTTAGCAATTCAAGGGCACAAGAGTAGGAGAAAGTTTACAGAAGCATTATCACCTTCTCTTTGATAATTCGGCAGCTTACCACTCAACAGCAGAAAACATTGGTTAACATTGTATGCATTATAAATAGCTTTATTATTGATTATAACTAACTAGAGATGGGCACAAACCAAAAAATTTGGCAGTTTGTCATGGTTTTTGGTTAATTAAGTTTGAAAATTCCACATCCCCCCACCTGTGAACTAATGAATAAGTTCATCAATTTGTACGTGTTTTAACACCACCCTTTTGAAGCATCCCCCCCACCCTTTCCAAAGCACCTGCCTTCACCCCCATATCTTTGTTGCATTAGACACCAGCATTCTGGGCCATTGTTCACTACGGTTACCTTCTTGGAGAAGATGGCCACTTGGTTTCCCATAGGGCTTAAGGGAAACTGGATTGCCCTTTTCAAGGATGTCAATAGTGGCGTCAATTAGAGAAAAAGGAAGCCACCATTGCAATTCCTGGAAAAGATATCCTGGTTTGCCTTAGGCTAAGGGAAACTGGAATGAATAAAAAGAGAAAATATTCATACTTTGGAGTCTCCAGACAAATATAAAGGGACAAATATTAAATGAATCAGTGATATTCGTTGAATATTGCAATTAATTTTTGTCCCCATCTCCAATCCATAACACACTGTAAACTAACAATGACTTCAATATTTCTGAAAATGATAATGATGATAGCCTCTTCTACTGCTGCCTCTGAGTGAAGCTGGCCCTTCTCCTGATTTCTAGAAAGATCTATGGGTTGAATCCAAGGGTTATTCTCAATTAGAGTAAATCTACTGCACCATTGTTATTCTGGTAAATCAACACTCCTCTAAGTGCAATTGATTTTGTGGATATGCTCCAGTTAGGATTAATTCTTGAATTATTTATCTACTCTTATTGACCATTCACTTCCATTTTTTTCTTATTTTAAAAGGAACTGTGTAGGAAACAATCCAGATAATGACTCTACTGCCCAAGATAAGGAACTTGATGCACTTAATTCTAAGTAGGTTATTAAGATCAGGCCTACTTATCTGCTATCTGCATTACCCCCAAATAATCAATTCAAATGAATAGGTTTTTTTATTTATTTTGCAATTATGTAAATAATTGCAGCAAAAAAACCCTATTCATTTGAATTGATTATTTGGGGGTAACACAAATAGCAGATATGTAAGTTTGATCTTGATTAATAACTTACTAAGAATTAAGTGCATTAAGTTCCTGATACATTCTTTTTATAAATTTTTGTCATTTGCTATTTTCTGTCTCATCTCGTTCTTTGAAACACTTTTCAGAAATGAAATAGTTAAATTTTAAAAAGATGATGGTGGAATTCAAGAATGGTGTAGAAACTATTCAAATTCAAACAGTAGACTGTTCTCACAGTAACATTGCAAGTTTACCAGGGATTGATGGGATACTATTAACATTTGAAAATAAAAAAACAAGCTGTTCATCCAATAAACATCTTTGTGTTTTGTTCTATAGTTTGAATAAAAAGGATGCTTTGATTGTGTGTAAAAGAAAAATATCTGATAAAAATTTCCCCTCTAAAGTCTTTATGGAAACAGCTCACAGAACTTCAATTGAGGGATGTGTTGCTTCATTGTACCAACAAAATGAATTGCATTATTTCCTTAAAACCTGGCATATCCACAGTGAAATCCACCCTACTGGGAGGCAAATATAAGGAGACAATATCTACACAGGACCATCTCTTTTGGTGAAATTTCCCACAGCCTTTATTGGCTACAACCAACAGAGCTTCAATGTGGCAGATTCCTGATTGTTTAGCATTCTTGCCTACATGGGGAGCCTTGATCTGAACAGGAAGCTGTCCTCTTTGCATTCATTTATTTCCACATGAGCACAGAGTGACTTCTAGTCGCTCTTCTGATCACTTGTTGATTATAATGAGGACTGTGTCTCTATTCAGATGCTAGGCCTGGAAGAACTGAGAAGTAAATGTGTGATAGTGACACAGGGAGGCAGGTAAGTCCCACCTTCACAGACTCCTGGAGATTTAGAGAGGCCTGGCCCCTTCCATTTTTTGAACCTGATGGTACATGAAAACAAAGTTACCAAAATGATGGTACAGTGATACCCTGACTTAAGAGCAGCTCGACTTAAGAGCAATTTGACTTAAGAGCGGAAAACTGTTGGCATTTTAACTGCCGCCCTACAAATTTTAGATATGGTCTGCTTGACTTATGAATATTTTTCCATTTTTTTTATTTTTTAAACTTATTTTTCCATTTTTTAGATAGGTACCCCGACTTAAGAGTTGTTTGACTTAAGACCATGCATTCAGAACGGATTAAATTCGTAAGTCGAGGTACCACTGTATATGTTAATACTGAGGCTCTATGAATGTACTGGATAAATGGATGCATGCATGCTTGACAGATGGATGGATGGAGGAATTCATGGACTGACTGGTGTCAACAAGTTAATAGCCATTGATTCCAATTAATTTTCCCCAAGGTTTCCTAGGGGAAGGAATCTTCAAAGGGTGCTCTGGGACTGTGCAGGTTGCCTAAGTCTACATAGGCTGGGTGATCTCCCAGGAGGCACAAGAAGAAATCAAATTCCTGACTACTAGTGCCAAAGCCAGATGTGTATTATACAGGTAAAACTCAAAAAATTAGACTATCTTGCAAATGTTCATTTATTTCAGTAAGTCAACTCAAAAAGTGAAACTAATATATGAGATAGATTCATTACATGCAAAGTGAGATATGTCAAGCCTTACTTTGGTATAATTGTGATGATAATGGCATACAGCTTATGAAAACCCCAAATTCACAATCTCAGAAAATTAGAATAGTGTGAAGAGAATTGACAGGAAAATGCCATTCAAAAGTGTTGGGGACTTTTACGAGTGGACTGAGGCTGGAGTTAGTGCATCAAGAGCCACCACACATAGATGGATCCTGGACATGGGCTTCAAATGCCGTGTTCTTCTTGTCAAGCCGCTCCTGAACAACAAACGTCAGAAGTGTCTTACCTGGGCTATAGAAAAAAAGAACTGGCCTGTTGCTCAGTGGTCCAAAGTCCTCTTTTCTGATGAGAGCAACTTTTGCATCTCATTTGGGAACCAAGGACCCAGAATCTAGAGGAAGAATGGAGAGGCACACAATGCACAATGCTTGAAGTCCAGCATGAAGTTTCCACAGACTGTGTTGATTTGGGGAGCCATGTCATCTGCTGGTGTTGGTCCAATGTACTTCATTAAGTCCAGGCTCAATGCAGCCATCTAGCAGGAGATTTTGGAGCACCTCATGTTTCCTTCTGCATATGAGCTTTATGGGGATGCTGACTTCATTTTCCAGCAGGATTTGGCATCTGCCCACATTGCCAAAAGTACCAAAACTTGGTTCAATGACCATGGGATTACTGTGCTTGATTGGCCAGCAAATTTGCCTGACCTGAACCCAGAGAATCTGTGGGGCATTGCCAAGAAAAAGATGAGGGACATGAGGCTGAATAATGCAGTGGAGCTGAAGGTTGCTATTGAAGCATCCTGGTCTTCCATAACACCTCAGCAGTGACACAGGCTGACAGCATCCATGTCACGCCGCATTGAGGCAGTTATTTATTTATTTATTTATTTATTTATTTATTTATTTATTTATTTGTTACTCTTATACCCCGCCCATCTTGCCAAAGGGAACCCTGGGAGGCTTACAAAAAAATAGAAATACAAAAAAGCAGATAACAAATAAGTTGAAACAAAAAAGAAGCAGGGAGCAAGATGGCGGGCCAAAAACAAAACAAAACAAAACAAAACCTAACTGAAAAGTTCACCAAACGCCTCCCTGAAGAGGTAAGTCTTCAGGGCTTTTTTAAAGGCAGGCAGGGAATCAATCAGGTGCAGCTCACTGGGTAGATGCTTCCATTGCGAAGGCCCCACCACAGAGAAGGCGCGGTCATGTGTACGCGCTTTCCGTGCCTCTCTGGGTGTGGCCACCCTTAGTGAGTGCACCTGCGCCAATTGATGCAAAAGGGGCCCAAACCAAGTACTGAGTACATGTGCATGCTTATACTTTTCAGAGGTCTGATATTGTTCTGTTCCCAATCGTTGTTTTATTGCTTTCACGTAATATTCTAATTTTCCGAGATTGTGAAGTTGGGGTTTTCATAAGATGTAAGCCATAGTCATCACATTTATACCAAAGTAAGGTTTCATGTATCTCACTTTGCATGTAACAAGTCTATTTCATATATTAGTTTCACCTTTTGAGTTGATTTACTGAAATAAATGAACTTTTGCACAATATTCTAATTTTTCAAGTTTCACCTGTATTCAACTAACTGAGCTATCCAGCCAGTCCCTAAATGTGAGGCCTGGCTCAGATTGTTCCCCTGACATCACCTTCCCCATGATAAGCTACTCCAACCTGCCACTTGAAGGAACTGAACTGAATAGAGCTGTTAATGAGAAGAATTTTGGAAATCACCAATTCATAGGCTCACCATGACTCAGCAGCAACTTAATGGAGTATAATAGCAAAACATTTCAGATCCATTCTGATGGAAAAAAATTGAATTTCATGCCATGTGAATATCAGTCATAAAGATATATTTAAGTATGCATGACAGAAGAGCAATGATTAGCGCAACAATAAAAAAACATTTGGACTACTTTTCAAATACTATAATCAATACCAGGGAGGAATTACTTTTATACAGTGTATTTGCAAACTCTGAGTGTGGTGCCCAACCCCACTATTCAATTGTCTGGATGATATTTTTGAAGGCTGTATCCAGGTTTTCCGCAGTCTCATGAAAATGGTCTGTGATGGGTGCTCAATGGACAAATGAGGCTGAAGTCAGACATCAGGGCTGAAAATTAAGTCAGGGAAAAAACATCAAGATGTAGGAATGAAGGTAAAAGAAAGTGATGCTGAACCAAAAAAGGATACCCATTTTACCCATTTCTGGAGCTGGAGGGGGGGAAATCACTGGAGGTTCTTAAAAAATAAATAAGTACAAAGTTTTACAACTCCCAAGTCATTTTGTGCACACTATGTGTTGAAAATGTGCACATTTTGATGTTTGTAGTGTTTTTCAGCAAAACAAGATGTACAAAATTTATGTATACTTTGAAAACATGGTAGATGATAAGGATGTGCCCAATTAGAAAATATGTACAAATACATTTCAGGCAATTGGGAAAACATGTACAACAACTCACACATTAGGGAAAAGGCACATAAATGTCTATATGAGAAAGAAAGAAACGCAAACTCTATCCTCTCCTTTTAAATAAAGGATATGGTAAGAATGCAGGCAGAATAGGGAGAAAGCCAACAAAATCAAGACAAAGAAGTTTTCACGTTCTTTCTCATTCCTGCCTATAAAGAGACAATGGCCAACTTGCAGGAATCTCATGGCACAGTGGTTAAATGCCTGCACTGGAGGTAAAACTGTGCTCATGACCTGGGGTTCAATCCCAGGTAGCAGGCTCATGGTTGACTCAGCCTTCCATCCTTCCGGGGTTGGTAAAATGAGTACCCAGCTTGCTGGGGGGTGGGTGGGCAATGTGTAGCCTGCCTACTGTAATTAAAATCTGTAAACCACCCAGAGACTACTTGAAGTGGTATGGGCGGTATATAAGCAGAACACTGTGCTTTACTTTTCCATGGGTGCAGTGAATCCATGGCCTAAACGTGCTTTACTGAGAAGGTGCCAATTAAATCCTGTTATGCACCACATGGGGAACCTGTGTATAGATTAGTTTGTCCTGGACTTACTTGGTGAGTATGAGTGATGGAGCTGGGGGAGGGGGGTTGATTCTCCTTTGTGCCTTATAGAAGAAGAACCAATGCATCTCCTTGGGCAACCTGCACATTGCCATAGCACCTTCTAAAGAAGGGAATGGCAAATAGCTTTTGAGCATGCAGTACCTAGACAATCCTGGAAAGGTTGGCCATGACTGGAAATTGACTTGATGGAGGAGGAGGAGGGGGGATCATCATCATCATCATCATCATCATCATCATCATCATCATCATCATCATCATCATCATCATCATCATCATCATCATCATCATCAATTAAAGGAAAACAGTACCATTCCAAGCAATCATGTCTATTTAAAATTTCTCACACTGTCCCTTTGGGTGACATTTTGCTGAAGATACTGGGTGAGACTAAGAAATGTAACTAGAAACCCAGGGCAAATAGGCACAAGAATGCTGAAACCTTGAGGCCTTTGTCAAAATACTACGGCTTTCTAGGGCTAATGCTAGGCTGAATATTAGGTGAATTGACACCAATGGGAAGGCTTGAAACACTTTTAACTTGAAGATGTTTACAGAGTTGGTTCAAAATCCCTGAATCTATTCTTGAGAATTCTCAATCTATTCTTTAGAATTTGTTGAGTGCATTACACCATGCTGCAAAATGGCTTTGGCACAAGTTTTGCTTCATTATGCTTGGTATATACGGTGAAATAACTCTGCTTTTTATGGCTTCAGTGCTGGCATTATATATTATCACTGTAATACCCTACTTAAATGAGAGCTTAATGGAATCTTATTGTGTCTGTCCTGAAAATGGCCTAGCAGCTAATGGAGAAAAGCTATGCTCAAGCCAAGGCATTCATTTTGGAGGTGAGAGCTCAGTGAAAGTACAGAAACTCTGATCCTTATTCTGAATAGTGGCCTTCCACTCAATTTAAAAACCTAAAGGACAATAAACAGTCATATCTTGAAAGTGGGGATATCAGCATCCACACCATCTCAGTTTCTAAAAGGGAAACAGGCAATGAAGAACTGAGGGTGTTAAGTCCTTGCAGTTCAGTACTAAGGAGTAGTACAATTTGGAAGGAATAAAGTAAACAATTTTTATATTGGAGGAACTATAGGGAGAAGGGTTCCTTAATTAACAGTTTGGCCCAGTATCCATTGGCAGTGGCATTCTGGGAGCAAATTCTTGTAATGATGTCTAAGCTAACCAGCCAATGGATTCTAATTCCTTGAAGCATTGTTCCCACTATCTATTTTTAGAACTAATAATAAACAATTGAATCATAAAAACCTATTGATTCTGTCTTCCAGCTAGAAGCAGTTGTGAGCTGCAAGTCTGTTGCAAGTTTACTATGACGTAAATGGATGGATAAAATGTGTAGGCTCGCAGTGACAGAGATGTTAAACCATAGTGCAAAAGTTTTTTAAGAGTGGGATGAGGAGAAAGGAACACTCCAACAGAAACCTGGTATTTGTTTATCACAACAAAAATATCTCACTACTTATTTTTTCAATTGTGTACCTTCAATTCAGCCCCATGGCGCAGTAGTTAAAATGCAGTACTGCAGTCAAGATTCTGCTCACAACCTGGTGTGGCATAGCAATGCAAGAAACCTGGTGTATATGAAATAGTGACCCATGTACCACTCTTGTTTACTCTGTCAGGGAGTAATTCTCCAGGTTTTCAGGCAGGACAAACTTACTTTCTCAGCTGTAGCTGAAGATGCCACATAGTTTACACATGCAGTATATGTCTTCTTAACCCTCTCATAGAGTTTCTAAGGCACAAACTAGGTAACACATTTTGGAGGGAAAATTGGTTAATTGTACAGACTAGACATTTTCATGAAGGTATAGTTTAATCATTAGTAGCATATAAAGGTTTATGGAACCCTTTGATGTTCAACACATAAGAATTCAGCTGAGCTAGGTAGAGGTGGTAAAATTTGCTTTATTACTGAAATTTATCTGCTGCTACATTCCTGTGATTCCCAGTGTGGTATAGTGGATAGAGTGATTAATTGGGACTCAGGAAAATAGGGTTTGAATCTCCACTTAACCATGAAAATTCACGGAGGGAGTGGAACTGGTAAAAACACTCCTTAAATATTTCATGTACCCTGAAAGCCCTATTAGGATGCTATAAATCGGTTCTGACTTGATGTCACACATTGCCCACCCAGCCCAGAGTGATAAGGCAAGACACAAAATGGAAAAATGGGCCATACTTTATTAAAACAGCAATAACAACATTCAAAAGGCGGAACACTAGTAGGACAGAGGCCCCTGGCTCTGGGTGATCATTACCTGTGGGACCCTGCCTTTTCCCCTCCCAGTGCCAAGTCCTCAGGGCCTTCAACACTGCAAGGGGGTTGGCTTGCACCATCTTCAGGTGTCCATCAACTCCAAACCTTACCTGCATTCTGCCATTAACCACCACAGCACTGGGCTTCATCGTATGGCCAGAGCCCCCCACCCCAGCCCCCCAAATGCCCCTTAAGAACAGCTCCAGGCCCAATTCCGATAAATGCACTCCATCATTATGATAGAGCTTGCTGCACTCAACCTTGATTAAAATGTGTTCCACCGCTGCTCCTAAATCCACTACCACTGCCTGCTTCACTTCCTTGTTAACTCCCCTGCGAGCTCAATCGATCACCCGTGGGTCGCACAATGCCCACCAAACCTTCCTCAGTATGATCATCAGCCACAACAACTGCAACTGTGGAAAGTGCTTCTTCAGGGAACACAAATCTGTGATTATCTGCAGGATCAGGGCCTTGCCCATCTTGTGTGTCAAATCATTGCCACCCAAATGGATGACCAAAACTTCAAAAGGGAACTGACTGCATACCTTCCAAACTAGGTCCATAAACCTGTCCCATAACCAGCCTCGGTGACCTCTCCATTCCACTACCACCTGCAATCTGAGGCCAAGTTCCACTCCCCATGCTGAGCATGCTGCAAACTTGGCTGCCCAAAAGATAAAGCTGTGGCCAGCAATCAAAACACAAACTCGGGCAACTGGCCCAACTGCTCCTGCAAGGAAAGAGAACAAAACACAGTGTCAGAACCTACTGCAATGGCACGTTGCGAACATATGAACAATACCTGGTGGATCTCCAATGACCCTCCCTCTTTATAGTTTCCATACTGTACCCCATAACAGCAGCCATAGATGCTGCACCAATTGGGAAAGAATGTGTCCCAAACTTCCAGCCCTCGATGCCTGCCTCCTTCAGCGCCCCTGGAGTAACTGCCCGGAATTGATATTTTGTCAACGGTTCCCCATCCCCAGGTCGAAACAACTCCCCTAGTGCCAAACCCCTAATTGTCAAATAACCAGCCATTGCCTCTACTGGAAACAAACCTTCCATCGAGCACTTACATAAGGTAACAGCAAAAACCCTCCCCTTAGGATCGGTCTTAGACCTATACAGCCACAGTACCATATGATCTTCTAAGATCTCAAGGTCTTCTGTCGTGAAGACATGCAAAGAACTCATTTAATTTCTCTGCAATTTTGAAGTACTCATTTACCTCTCCTTTGCCTCCCACACCATCCAGAGGGCCAACTGGTTCTCTGGCAGGTTTTCTACTTCTAACATATTTAAAGAAGCTTCTATTATTTTCCTTTATATTGCTAGCCATACGTTCCTCAAAGTCTTTCTTTGCATCTCTTATCATCGTCTTACATTTCTTTTGCCAGAGTTTGTGTTCCTTTTATTTTTCTCATTTGGGGAGGATTTCCATTTACAGAAAGACCTTTGCTTACGCTTTAGAGCCTCTCTAACTCCACTCGTTAACCATGCCGGTGCCCTGTTGGACTTAGATGAACTCTTCTTTCTTTGTGGTATGCACTTCTGCTGGGCCTCTACTACCATTGTTTCAAACAGGCTCCATGCACTCTGAAGAGACTGGACTCTTTTTATCTTCTCTTTCAATGTCTTTCTAACTAGTTTCATCATCTGAGTGAAGTCCGCCCTTCAGAAATAAAGGGTTTTTGTGTTTGATTTGCTTGATACTCTTCTCCTATGCATAGCAAAGGAGATTGCAGCAAGTTCACTGTTCCCCAGAGGCTCAGTGACATTTACATCCCTGACCAGGTCCTGAGTATCACACAGTATTAGATCCAGAATTGCCTGTTCTCGGGTGGGCTCCACGGCAAGTTGCTCTAAGGCACAGTCTTTCAGCATGTTGAGAAACTCGGTTTCTCTTTCTTACCCCGAGCTCGCATTGGCCCAGTCAATGTGGGGATAATTGAAGTCTCCCATGATTACTATCCTGTTCCTCTTAGACACCTCCATGATTTGTCTCCTCATTTCAAGGGCCCCCTCAAGTTTTTGATCTGGTGGATGATAGCACCCCCCCATCACATTGCTCCTTGGACCAGGTAGTTTAACCCACAGTGATTCTATGGTGGAGTCAGACCCACCGTCAATCTCCATTCTTCTGAATTTTACCCCTTCTTTGACATAGATGGCCACTCTACCTCCAACCCACCCCTCTCTATCCCTTCTATAGAGTTTATACCCTGGGGTTGAAGTATCCCGCTGGTTCTCCATATTCCACCAGGTTTCTGTTATGGCTATTATATCAATGTTATCCCTAGCTGTCAAACGTTCAAGTTCTCCCATCTTTGCTCAGAGCCTTTGAGCATTTGCATGGACGCACCTGTACCATGGGTCCCCCCACAACACTTGCTTCATTGTCCCCCCCCCACACACACAGATTTCAATTCCAGTCGACAAACTACCACATTCCATTATTCTCCCATTATTCTCCCATCATTAACTGAGTCCTCTTCAGGATAAGCCAAGTGGTGAATTAAATGAAATCCCCTAGCTGCCTTCTTTGGCACAACCCCTAACAGCGACACACTAAATGCTGATACCTGTGGTCCAGAAATGGACCCAATTCCTGGCCTTCCTTAACTGTCTTCAGAATTTTTGCCCTCACCACATGCTGCATGCCAATGATAGACCTCAAATTTGGGGGCAGCTTAGCTGTCCTCTCCCCCCACATGAAACCCCTGACAGAACTCCCACCAAAAATAAAGCACAGCTTTCCTATCCGGGTACATCCGCAGCCATCTTTCTAACACCAAGACCTTAACTGGGCTTGGCCCCTTTTGATGCAACTGCTGCACCAGGAGCTTTCTGTGCCCTGGCTCCTGGTCTTCCCCGGGAACACTGTGCTGCTAGATGTGATCCACTGCACAGACTGCATTGGTGCTGATATCGGCAGGGCTTCCTATAAAAGGCCCCTTTGGAATTAAAATCCCAGCAGGCCAGGCGGAGTTGACCTACCTGGGCTGCTACTGCACAGGGAACTGTTTTCTGGGACGCTTTCATAACTAAATGCCCCCTGTCAAACCGAGGTCGAACCAAGGTCATGTAATGCAGTCACAGCACATTGTGCTGCTCACCTCAATCTAAGTTGTGCCTGAGGGTCACTTTCATTATGAAGGACTCATCATACAAAAGCCATGCATGACCAGGGAAATCAGTGTAGTCCTGGTATTAAATCAAGGTACTGGAAAAATGAAAATGCCTGTTTGGGCTGAGCCCGGACTACTGTCCCTGCGTAAATTATAAATCCCGGAGCCAGTTGGCCCAACACTGGTCTGGTTCCTTCTTAGCCAGCTTCACCCGGTCCTTCTCCTCCTCCTTCTCTTTCTCTTTGGATTCCACTTCCCTCTTCAGCAGGTCAAATTCATCGATGTACTCACCCCTCCAAATCTGGCAGCAGATGCTCCCCCAGGGAAAGTGACTCATCAACCATGGGCAAAGCTTCCCTGTGTACCGAGTTGTAGCCTGTGTCTGCAATCATTGGAAGGGGCCTCCCACTTACAGCCTGAGGCACCTAACTAAGGGCGGGTGACTGGGGGGTAAGGCACTTTTCATCCTCCGCCTCCCCCAGATCCACTCACCTGGGGACCAGAGCCAGGCAGCACCTGCTGACTGAGAACTCCAGGCTACCCTAGGGTAGGCGGGGCAGGAACTGGTGGCTGTGGGGGCATAATGGGTCCCCATGGCCAAAGTCCTGTGCCTTGTGACATGTGTGCAGTGGGCGACTCATCTGGCATGCTTGCCAGCACTGCAGGTTCCACTCTGACCGCTGCATCCTGATGATGGCTTGGTACCACAATTGGAGCCTCTGGACCACCTCCCCTGGCAGCCTCCACCTCAAAAACCTCCAGTGCTGTGCTGCTTGCCTCCTCCATCAGCACAGGAGCTTCACTTGATGTGGCTGCTGGCTCTCCTTTTTGTTCAGTTGTTGCAGGCTTCTGCATCTCCTATGACACTTCTGCATCAGCTGCCATCTCAGCAGGCCTCTCTGACTCCAAAACATAAAGACAAGACATCATCATATCAGCCATCTGTTTTAATTCAGCCAATTTATGAGCCGTCAACTCCCGGCTGGAACACCTAACCCCAGTAGGGGGTGCCACCTTGGAAACTGCCCTTTCCCTTTCCATACTATCCAGCCTGGATAAAATGGGCCCAAAATCTGATTTAGATGTTTGTGTATTTTATTTATTTATTGCAACATTGGCACTGAAGAAGGCACCATTATTTCAATGTGGTAAATGTGTAGAAAGATTTTTTGATCAGTTATGTGACTTACAATAAGGCAAAAAGCAAAGTGTGCTACTTATATACTATTCCATAGAACAGGGGTCCTCATAGTTTTCAAACAATGGGCCAGTCCACCACCATCCAGACACCAATGGGGGCTGGACCACATTCCAAAAAAAGGGGGAGGGATGGGCAAAAGGGCAGAGCCCCCTCACAATCGGCCCATGATCCAGGGCCCCAGCAATGCCTCCTGCTCCGGATCGCCACCCTGAGGTGCTGCTGCTGGGATCCCTCTGCTGCATCTCCTCCTCCTCCTCCTCCTCCTCCTCCTCCTCCTCCTCCTCCTCCTCCTCCTGTGGCAGTGGCTGGAGCGGCTCTTCTTCCTTCCTTCCTTGTGTAGGAAGGAGGTGGCAGCCAAGGCAAACTCAGGCCCCTCATCACCTTCTAGGTGGCCACTCAGGATGAGGAGCAGCAGCCGCAGCAAGGGCAGCAAGGCTGAAGCCACTGCGTGCAGATCCAGCTGTGCGCTCTGGCCATCATGACCTCACTGCCTCCTCTCTTGGCCTGGCCCAGCCCCGCCTGACTTGGTGTGCTGCGAGGATGGGAGGGCAGGAGCAAGGGCTGGGAAGGAGAGAGGGGAGGCGGGAGGCCTGTTTGTTTTTCACATTTTTGCAAATATATCAATTTGGTCTAGTTTATGAAGATGCTGTGTCTTTTTTCCCGATATCAGTTTAAAATAAGGCATGTTTTAACTAATTGTAAAATGTTATTCTAACAGTGTCTGGTGGTTTCTGAAATATGTTGTTTCCCTGCAGCGTTTGTAACCTCTTTACCCTTGCAAGAAACATTCAGTAAGCTTGATGATTATGGTCCCTGCTGACCCATGGTTATATTTGCAGCAACATTACTTACCATCTTCCCCAGCCCCTAGCTGTGGTTACTGTTGTTTTGTACCACCTAGGAATCTTTCCAGGCATTTCACCAACACATAAGACAGGACGTCGGGTAGAGACTGGATGTTTCCAGCCATGGGAAGAGCACAGAGAGACAAAATCTCCTAAGACACCACAGGATTTCCTGTGTCTGACAAGACTGGGGATGAGACTGCAGCAAGACCTATATAAGGCTTCATCACACATGGCTGAGCCACAGTCAGCCTGTGGCGATAAAGATAAATAATATATACAGAGAGCAAGTGTAATGGGCAAAGACGAAATTGCTTAAGACAGGCTACTGCAAAACTCGGCAAGAGACCGAGAAGCATTTCCATGGTGGTTTTTTTTAAAAATACAGGATGTTATTTCTGAGGCCAATGATGTGATGATTCCTGCTCCAAACCTGTAATATTATGAAGGTGACTGAAAAAGAAATGAAGACAATAAAATTTCATCAACTCGTGCTGCGTTTTTACCAAGAATGAGAGAGCTCCAGATGTTACCTTCAGGGGAGGAGGGGGACATCTCTGTAGCATCTGTTCCCTTTGGCAAAAATTGTCAAACAATTATGTAGCCGTCCCTAGAATTGCCCCTGGGCTTTTTTCTGGTGCTGGGGCTAGTAAAGTATTTGAAAAAGCAATCATTTATCCTGAGATGATTTTCAAAAGACTCAGAGGATTTTTTTTTCTTAATGTGTTTATGTTTACAGGCTCCTACCTGAAGTTCCAGCATGGTTTAGTTGTAGACAAACTGCTCTCTCTCTCTCTCTCTCTCTCTCTCTCTCTCTCTCTCTCTCTCTCTCTCTCTCTCTCTGTCTGTCTTAATTTAAAAACTAAATATAGAAGTTTATATCTGAGGAGTGAGAAGTTGTGTCAGAGATGGGCAGCCAGTGCCAATGATAGCGAATCAGTTTTGAAAATTGTAATATAGAGTGCTCTATCATCATTGATATATAATTTATTCCACTGATGAGATGACCATGAACTAAAAGTTAAACAGGAAGTTTGTGGAACATCAACTGATTTGTTGGTTCGGGTTTGTCCAAATTGAGGCAGCTGGGCTTTTTTGTTTTTTGAGACAGCTGGCTGCATCTGTGCATGTGTCTGCATCTCAGTTGAGAGGTAGGGACATGTGAAGAGGCAGCCATTGGGAGCCAGCCAGACTGCCTTTACTACTACTACTACTACTACTACTACTACTACTACTACTACTACTACTACTACTACTAATAATAATAATAATAATAATAATAATAATAATAATAATAATAATAAATAAATAAATAAATAAATAAATAAATTTATTATTCTTATTCTTATTCTTATTCTTATTATTAAAGTTCATCAAACTGTCGAAGAAGTCTACTTGTGGGGGACTCAGCTGATTTTTCTATTCTAGCCTTAACTGCATTTGTTCTGATAGCTTGTTCTTGAACTGCAAAAATCAGGGCTTCTGTCTCTTTTTTCAGTGTTCCATTGGTGAGCCATAACCAGGTCTTTTCCTCATCTACTTTTCCTTTGACCTTTTCAAGGAACTGCCCATGCAGTGCTTTATTATGCCAGCTATCAGCACGTATTTGCATTGTTGTTTTCCTGTATTGGCCCTTTGTTTGCTTTACTTTAAACACCTTCCTGTTCTTAACCTCCAATAATGCTGGCTCTGTACTATTTTTTACATAATCTGCCAATGCATGCTTCTCTTCTTCAGCTGTCTGCTTCATTTGCAGAAGACCTCTACCACCTAATTTTCTAGGTAAATACAGCCTGTCAACATCACTGCGTGGATGTAATGAATAGTGAATGGTCATAAGTTTTCTTGTTTTCCTATCTAGACTATCTAGCTCCGTCTGAGTCCACTTTATAATGCCAGCGGTATACCTGATGACCGGTATGGCCCAGCTATTAATGGCCTTGATGGTGTTACCACCATTCAGCTTACTTTTTAATACTTTTCTGACCCTTTGTATATATTCTTTGCTGACCACATTTTTCATTTGACCATGCCTGATATTATCTAATTGCAGTATGCCCAGATATTTATAGGCTTCAGACTGATGATACTTAATAGCTTGTCCATTTGGCATTTCAATTCCTTCACTCTCAATGATTTTTCCTGTTCTCAGTGCCACTGTGGCACATTTGTTTAGGCCAAACTCAATACTAACATCAGTACTGAAAATTCGGGCTGTGTTGGTCAGTGAGTGTATTTCAGTTTCTGATTTTCCATACAACTTTAAGTCATCCATATACAATAGATGAGAAATTTTCCCTGAATTTTTAGCAGTTTGGTACCCTAAATTTGTGTTCTGCAAAATTATTGAGAGGGGAATCAGGGCAATAGTAAATAGCAGAGGTGACAAAGAATCACCTTGAAAAAATCCCTCATTTAATGCTAACCAATCCATAGCTTTCGTCCCTGATAAACAATTTTGTTTTCCAGTTCTTCGTTGCATTTTCAATTAGGGCACTAATACTTTTACATATTCCAATGGCTTCCACACACTTAATAATCCAACTATGCGATACTGAGTCAAACGCTTTTTTATAGTCAATCCAAGTCATATATAAATTAGTTTTCTGGGCTTTACAATCCTCTAGGATCATTTTATCAATGAGTAACTGATTTTTGTGCCTCTACTTCCCAGTTTTTTCCCTTTCTGCTCTACTGCCATGATGTTATTTGCTTCCAAATAATCTTGGACTCTATCAGCTATGATGCCTGTTAGCAGTTTATACATAGTTGGTAAACATGTTATTGGCCTGTAATTTTCAGGTATTGCTCCTTTTGTTGCATCCTTCTGAATCAAATAGGTTTTGCCAGTTGTTAACCACTCATTAATAGAGATGGGCACAAAACAAAAAAATGGTGTTTCAGTTTTTCGTTTGTCATTGAGAGGTCTGTTTTGGTTCGTTTCTATTTGTCGGGAATTTTTTGAAAAATTTTGTTACCGTTTTTCATTTTTTCGTTTGTCGTTTCTACCCGCTTTTTGCGTGATTTTTAATGCATTTCCGTGCACAGACATCCCCCAATGCCCCAGACCAGAGTGAAAACATTAAAAAAATGGATGCTGGCAGAGACACAGTGTATAGACTAGGTATGCGGGGAGGCTGCAAAGGCAGCGGCGGGCATTGTCCAGGGTGCAAGTCAGCCACAGAGTGACTGCACTGCAGGGCAGGGGAGGGTACTCACTGAGAGGTACGCAGCACGCACGCACACAGGGAGGCTGCAGGACTGAAGCTAGAGTCGCAGAGACAGCAATCCCACCCTAACTCCCACCAGAGACTGCAAGGAGGACGGGGGCTGCCAGAGCTTTTTATGCCCTCTGTGGCTGCCAGACCTGCCCGCCCAGTCTGCAACATGGGCATGCTATTGGTTGAACATGATCCCACATCACATGGCTTGCCTCCATTTTGTGGCTGGTGGCGACATCCATTTTAAAGGGAAAAGAAAAATACATCGCGATGGGAGAAGACAAAAACAAACGTTTTAAGGACCCCAACCCCCCTGGTAGGTATTATCAGACAATATAAATAATTATCGCTGCGTTTTTAAAATTTAAAACAGCTCATTTCATTGCGCGTCACCATTAACGGAAACGAAACGTAATGACCACAATTTTCGTGGTTCTGTTCGTTTTGTTTCATTTTCATCACAATTTTCGTTTGTAGGTTCGTTATGTAACGGAAACAACAAACGGTAATGGAAACAAAAAAATGTTCGTTCCGTGCCCATCTCTACTCATTAATATAACCTGTCCTCAACATTTCATTAAATTGTTGGGCCATTTTTCCCTGCAGACTGGTCAGGTGTTTAAGCCAAAACCCATGCAGTTGATCACTTCCAGGTGATGTCCAGTTTTTGACTCTTTGTACTCTTTTGGTGATCATATCAGCTGTTATTTCTAGTTGGTCCATTGTGCACTTGGAGAATTTCTTCTCAAAATCTTGGAGCCATCCAGCATTTCCATTATAGTCTTTTTCAGTCCCCCATATGTTTTTCCAAAATTTAATGGTTGCCATTTTTTTAGGCTTTTCATCTTTTATACCTGTCTACTGGTTTAAACTCTGATAGAACTTTCTTTGATCTGATTGAAACAACTGGTTGTCTTTATACTGAGTAAATCTAGCACCATATCTTTCAGTTTTTCTAGCTGTTGCTGTTATTTGCTGCTTCACTATTTCCAATGCTTCTCCAATTTTCCTTGTACTTAGCAAGTATTTTTAGTCAAATATTTCTTGATCTTACCATTCTTTAATTTGTCCTCCTGCAGGTTTTTTAAATTACTCGCATCTGCTTGGAGTCTTTTGATTTTAAGCTCCAGCCTGATTTTCCACTGTGGTTTCTCAATGCATTTTTTTTTTTGGGGGGGGGGCTTCAATTGTGGAATCCCTAGTTATTCTGTTACTATTACCACTGCACTATAAGCAAGCTGATTTATCTGTTTAATTGACCTTATCTGGATTGTTGCAAGTGCTGAGTTTACATCATTCATCAATTGTACCATTTTTTTTTTCTAGGCACAGTCTTTAAAATTGGGAGCCTTCCCCTCTCTTCATTTAATGCAGCATGTGTGAGTATTTTATTCTTCAATTCTGGCTGCCTAATAGTGATCTCTGCTGGTGTTCCAATCCTATTTGAATCTTCTTTTGGTTCAATTTTTTGTACAACATCCATATTTTCTTCAACTTTTGACTGTTTGATGTCCCCAGGTGTTATTAATTATTTTCTCCTCCTATTTGGATAATTTGTTGACCTCCAGTTTCACAACTCCTCTGTATTTTTTCTAGTTCAACTTCACTAACCACCTTGTTTCTGATAATATATCTTCGCTGGTCAGCTGATCGTAATTCAGTTATCTTGGAGTTTGGATATTCTTGTTTCCATAACTGATGCATCCGCTTTTGGTAGACTCGTTTTTCAGGTTCTGCTCTATAATAGCATTTCATGATTGTCCGATTCTCTGGTAAAGTATATTTCTGCCGCTTCTGATATGGTTCAGCTTCCAGCTTCCAGTAACTCTACAGGCTCATGCCCTGGTTGCTCAGCAATGGGACCCGTGACCTGTAGCCCATTTATCAACGGATGTCCAAGTTCATCAACACCCATCACAGTCCTTGTTAACCCGGGCAATGACCGAGCCGGTATAGGGTTCTTTATATTATATTTTTACCATGATTCATGGGTTGTTGGGTGTGCTTAGTTCTGTTCCTCAGTCGAGACCTCTCTGGTAAGGTTGGGCCTACTGGAGCAGTTAGCCCCCCCCCCCGCCACAAGGCGGCACCCTTGGGGGATTATTATTATTATTATTATTATTATTATTATTATTATTATTATTATTATTATTATTATTATTATTATTATTATTATTATTATTATTATTATTATTATTATTATTATTATTATTATTATACAGCCCAGTGGCTGATAAAAATGGAAAGTTTGGCTGCTAGCTGGGTTGTTGCTGTTTTTGTTGTTGTTGTTGTTGTTGTTGATGATGATGATGATGATTGAAAAATATCAAGCACATAAAATGTTGACTAATATTATATAACTGATACAAATTTTAACAAAAAAGTATCTGTTAATTTTTGCACTGTATGGATATTCATAATATTGCTGTTCCTAATATTGGTAGTTTTTTTTAGCTCTGAGGGTGTTATTTCTGGGATCTATAAATTATGGTAATCTTGTGTGAAATTGCTTGACCTTGTTCCCAAAGCCCCAATGACTATGGAAACCACTGAAGTGTGTTTAATCCATAAGTGATATGTTTCAGTTGCCAGGTCGCTGTCTTTTGTTAGTTTTTACAGTTCTTGAGCTTTAACTCTGGCATCACCTGGAATTGCAATGTTGCCAGAACCCTGCCTGTCATAGAACCTGAATGTGAAGGGTTAAATGCTGAAGAACAGCAGGAGGAGCCTTGCAGTTCAACTCAGCAGGCAGCTGAGTCTGAGGACGCAGCTGAGGGCACATCTCCTCCTCCTATGAGGGTTAGGAACAGGATCCTGCAAAGAAGAACTAACAGGAGAGCCAGGGAAAGGCTCTTTAATGATAGGCGTAGAATTAGATCTGAAAGCCCTGAGTTCTAGCAGGAGCCTTGCCAGAGATATGGGTGTGTTCCCTGGTTTAGGATAAAGCTAGCAAGTTTACCCTGAAACCTCTGTGGGAGCAACGCGTCACTTACCTTGTCACCACGTTCCTGTGTGTATCCAGACTCTGTTTCCTGACCTTAGACCGGCTTTCTGATTACGGCGTTTCTCTGTACCCTTGAACTTGGCATTTGGCTCTGTAAGGTATTTTGGCTTTGATTCGGACTGTACTTTGTTCGTTATCTGGATTACAACTAAAGTTCCTGGCAAAGAACTGAACTTGGCTTGCTGTGTATTCTGTGTGCGGGGCTTGACAAATGTCAATGTTCCAGATAATTTTTCATTGTATTACCACTGTATCTGGTGCATTATGTTTAAGGTGTATATTGGTTTGGATGTGGAAATCACAAAAGATCTTGACTTTGTCATTTTCTGACGCTTTCTCTATCTGATGTTCCCAAGGATGTTTGGATGCTGGCAAGTTATATTTTTATATAATGATCAATGCACTCATTTTGATACTCTGTTTTGTTGTATTTCTTAATCTGTTTGTGCAATCTTTGTACATTCACAGAAGAGGTGTCAAAGTTTTAGCTTTTTCTTGGCACAGTTGACATTTGCTGTTGGCACTAATTCCTTGAATCTTAGCTTTCATCAAATCAAATCAAAACCTTTAATGGCATAGATAAGACACATATACCGAAAGTACATTCAGCAGATGCCTATTTAGGGTTTTCTAAAATAGTAACTAACACAATGGTTGCAATTCAAGGTCCTTAAGCATAGCACAGGGTGGGAGTGTTGAATCTGAATGTGTTGTTTCAGCATAGTTCACTATGTGTGCCATAAAACCCGCTACATTCTTCACCCTTTCCACTAGATTGTTTAAGAGAAAACATATTGTATCTATATCTGGCCATCCTCTCACCTTCAACAATATTGGGTACAGATATTTCATACAGGGTTCATATGGGAGGGAGGATCCTGATGAAAAAACGCAGACTCGAGTCCAGTTGTCCAACCAGCAGAGTGAAGCGATGTCGCCCCTTGCCATTCGGCACGTTTTATTACATATCATTTACATTCCACAGTATTCACAGAATCAGTTATTGGTTACACATTACATATGCTGGCTGGCTGGCTGCTGTATAGAGAATTGCCTCGTGAACAGAGCATAACTTGCCCAGTTATTGATTACCATAACCCATGTCCTTGCTGTTTGCAGATGGAAGGCGAGTTAATGAGAAAGGTGAGTTAATGAGAAGTAGAGAAGAATAGATGGAGGGGAGATGAGAATAGGTAAAGGGAAATGGAAGGCAAACAGAATTATCCCAGTAACCGAGAGTAAATAACAGAGATGAGCACGGCAGGGTACACAAGCTGAGTAATGAAAAGTGACTAATGCTTTGGCTAAATAGTAAGCAATAGGTGAACGGAATTTATCCAAGATGGTTTGGGGTCTGCAAACATGTGGATTCAGCAGAGTGCCCCATCAGGAGTGCTTTCACTCTCATGGAATGCAGACTCTGGACTTCATCCCATGGATCAGACTACTACAGGTTCAAAATAGTGAAGGCAATATAAACACATGTGCAAGAGACTCCATACCTCCCACATCACATGAACAGTTCCTCTCATTATAATGAATACCCTGGAAAGTGCAAGCTAATAATGCTGAAGGCATTACACTAAATCTGGCCAGAGAATAAGCTCTGCATTTTTGTGGCGATTGTAGTAAATGGAGGCATGTAGCCCTCTGGCCTTGTCCAACTGGAATCAAGTGGTTTAGGGGAGAGCAAGGCTAATTTGCTGCACTCAGGAGGTTCTGAAATTTGGTATTAGTAACCTGAGCAGAATTATCATATAATTGTGCTTATTTCACACACTAGCAAGGTTATGCTCAAAATTCTACAAGGCAGGCTTCAGCAGTATGTGGAGAGAGAACTCCCAGAAGTGCAAGCTGGATTTCGAAGGGGCAGAGGAACTAGAGATCAAATTGCCAAGATGTGCTGGATTATGGAAAAAGCTACAGAGTTCCAGAAAAACATCTACTTCTGCTTCACTGACTATGCCAAAGCCTTTGACTGTGTGGATCACAACAAACTATGGCAAGTTCTTAAAGAAATTGGACTGCCTGACCACCTTATCTGTCTCCTAAGAAATCTATATGTGGGACAAGTAGCAACAGTCAGAAATGGATTTGGAACAACTGTCTGGTTTAAAATTGGGAAAGGAGTACGACAAGGCTGTATACTGTCACCTTACTTATTTAACTTATATGCAGAGTACATCATGTGAAAGGCAGAACTGGATGAATCACAAGCCAGAATTAAGATTGCCGGAATAAATATCAACAACCTCAGATATGTAGATGATTCTATTCTGATAGCAGAAAGTGAGGAGGTATTAAAGAACCTCTTAATGAGGGACCTGACCAGCTCTTGGAGAATTTGGTGTACAAATTTGAAGTTATAGTGGATCCTCAACCAGTATGTGATTGCTCTCAACCATATTTTCCTCCAAAAATATGGATTGTGTTTGTTCTAGAGAGTGGTCCCAGGCCTTAATCCATAAAGATTCAAGCAAATGATTACATTTTCATGTTCCAAAAGCTATTTTTTAATTTTTTTTCAAATGTTAACTTTCAAACTGTTTTTCCAGTTACAATATCGTTCATGTCTTCCTGTACTTCCAGCAAACAAGGATGGCTTGTCCATTTCCAGTGTGTAAGCCTCCTGATGCTTTTCAAACACAATTTGTCTTTCTGTGTGTTTGTGACAGTTCTGTTTGTTCTGCATAGAATTTAATAAATAGAAAACCTGTGTGCATTTCCCTGATTAAACTCTAATGAATATTTATATTCAAATTACACACAGGCTTTGGGAATTTGGCAGGCTGCCACAGAAGCACTCAAAACTAGCGAGGATTGTTTTATTGTTGACCTGTAAGAATAAAGATGAGTTTTAAATGTCAGAAATGAAGGGAAATGGTGGTGGTGGTGGTAGAAGATAATATTCAATATATAACTATAATAGCCTTTGGATGCAAGAAAAAAACCTTTCTCCACATGGTTGTCTGAAGCAACAAAATGTAATTTGAACATCAGTTAGATTGCTTATTGTCTTCTGACATGGTGCTTGTATTAGAGGACAATGACAAATTTAAATCAGACTGTTAACGAAGTTTGTTTAATTTAGCATTTCAACACAACAGTCCTTTGTACATTGGCATCTGATCAATGTGAAATAATTTCACACATGTCTTCAGTTGTGTCTATGCCGCATCTCAGCTTTAATGTTCAGAATTTTAGAAGACCTGCACATAGAGTCACAGATGTATCACTTGAACTCTGTGCTATAGTCATTTCTCTAAGAAAACTTTCCCTTCCCTACTCCTGTGTGACCAGTGCACTTGTAAAACCTTTCTAGAAGCTTCAGAACACTTTCCCTGGCTTTCTCCACTGGATGCCTGTGTGCCTGACAGAGGCAGAAAAGACATATCAGTCTTCAGCAGTAAAGGTGGGGGAGCTGTCACAGAGGGAGTCTTTTGACAGGTTTTAGATTCCTATTTTTCAGTACTGTCAGCGTGCATGGATTCATGCTTTTTGAAACATAAGTGAGATTTTCATCTGGGAGATCAACACACTGTACCAATTCTCAAGGTGCAGAGAACAGCAGGCAGTTCAATTGTTTGATAGCAATCCTGCTTACTTGCTTTGCTTCATTAAAGAGCTTATTGGGTATTATCTCATGCACCAATATTAACACAACTGAGTAAAAGCCGCATTAATTCTAAACTCAATCTTCTAGAGCTATATTATTAAGGTATACAATTAAAATATAAGTTAGTGAGGTGTGATTCCTCCTCTTAAATTAAATTTACTTAATACACTAGTTACACAGTGGAAGCTCAGCAAGAGTCAACCATAAGTGTACCAGCGAACCTCCCTTTCTTCACAACTGGCACTTTGTATAAATAACACCCCAGAGGCCACCTTTAGGAACAGAAAGGAAGCCAAGAAGAAGGAAGACAGGCACCTGAAGACAGCACTTAAGGCCTGTGGATATCCAAGGTGGGCCTTCAACAAAGCAGTGGGCCATCCCAGAAGAACAAGGGATCAGTCTGAGACCCAGACCCGACGGAAGAACCTGGTCATTCCCTACATGGCGGGAGTGTCGGAGAAGCTTAAAAGGATTTTTGGCAAACACCACATCCCTGTTTATTTCAAACCCATGAACACACTAAGGCAGAGACTTGTCCACCCAAAGGATCCGATACCAAACCATAAAAGGAGCAATATAGTATATGCAGTCCAATGCAGTGAAGAGTGTTCAGACCTCTACATTGGAGAAACTAAACAGCCATTAAACAGAAGAATGGCCCAACATAGGAGAGGTAACAGCTCAGGACCAGAATCAGCAGTACACCTCCATTTGAAGGAAAAAGGCCACTCTTTCAAAGATGAGGATGTACACATATTAGACAAAGAAGAGAGGTGGTTTGAGAGAGGAGTAAGGGAAGCCATTCATGTCAGCATTGAAAATCCCTCCCTCAACAGAGGTGGGGGGCTCCGGCATAGTCTAGCTGCTACTTATCAGGCTGTACTTTCCACAGTACCCAGGCAAATCAAGGAGCCTTCACCACCAGGTCACAGCTAACGACCCATTCTTGACAGCTAACGACCCATTCTTGATGGGTTTCAGCACCTTAGGCCATTGTTTACCTTAAGGCCATGGACACTAATGTCTCCCTAACGAGCCTATTCAGGCTTTGTTCATCTTATGAGCCAATCAGACAAGGGGACAAGAGGTCAAGCTGACTATAAGAAGGTCTCTTGCACTAGCTGTATTTAGACCGATGAAGCTGTTTGTATGAACAGCGAAACGTTTCTATCTCTCAAAAAAGAAGTCCAGTAGCCATGACTCAACTCCCAGAGAAAGGAAAAAAGTTCTCCTCATCATTTCAGCAGTCTTCATACAGATCAGAAGCTAAAAGAATAAAGAAGATTACAAGTAGCAAGAGATGGATTTCTTTAGCCCCACGTGGCAGAAGAAAATCTACACTACAGTGATGGCGAACCTTTGGCACGGGTGCCAAAGGTGGCACTCAGAGCCCTTTCTGTGGGCACCCGACATTGCCCCTTCATAGCCACCTGTATACAGGTTAAATTACTGTATTGGCACTTTGCAAAAACATTAGTGGGCTTTGAATTGCAGTTTGGGCACTCAGTCTCTAAAAGGTTTGCCATCACTGCTATACTATGTGGAAAAGGCTTAATCTGCATCTTTCCCCACAGGCAAAAAGTGGCTAACAAGTCCATGATTCTTTTCAAATACCCAGCAAATATCCAGCAACAGTGTCCAGTCACCCTGTGTGGTTGGTCTAATATTTCTTCCTAAAGTAGTAAGTATGTCAGGTCTGGTGGAAGTTGTCAGGAATAAAAACTCTCCTAAAGCTGTTCTGTGCTGGCCATTGTTTGGTAGAGGTTTCCTCTCTGCCTTTGTTTCTCTTCATCACATTGGTGGACTTTATGCAGGAATTATCAGGCTTTGCTGGCCAACCGGGCACTTATTTATTTATTTATTTATTTATTTAAATACTTATATCCCGCTCCATCTTCCCAACGGGAACTCTGGGCGGCTAACAACGCAAAAAGCTAAAAGCTAAAAGGCTAAAAAGCTGAAAATAACCAGGCCACCAAGCAAGGGCAGCAGAGGACAAGATGGCGGCAAACGGTGAGGCAAAAAAAAAAAGCTAACTAATAAGGACACCATATGCTTCCTTGAAGAGGAAGGTCTTCAAAGCCCTCTTAAAGGCGGGCAGGGACTCCAGCAGGCGCAGCTCAGGAGGGAGATGGTTCCAGAGCGGGGGCCCCACCACAGAGAAGGCGCGGTTCCGCGTACGCGTTTTCCGCGCCTCTCTGGGTGTGGCCACTCTCAAGGAGCGCGCCTGCGATGATCTCGTGGGTCTGGATCCGGATGCCCTCAGGGAGATGCGCTCCGCCAGGTATCCTGGTCCCAAGCCGTGGAGGGCCTTGAAAACCAAGACCAGAACCTTGAACCTGATCCGGAAGACAACGGGAAGCCAATGCAGGCGGACCAGGACTGGGGTGATGTGCTCGAATCTACGAGCACCCACCACCAGCCTGGCCGCCGCATTTTGCACCCGCTGTAACCTCCGGACCAGGGTCAAGGGCAACCCCACGTAGAGGGCATTGCAATAGTCGATCCTCGAGATCACCAGGGCCTGCACGACTGTCCTCAGGGAGGACTCGTCAAGGTACTGATGGATCTGGGCGATCCTGCGGAGATGGAAAAAAGTGGCCCTGGAGACGGCCATCACCTGGGCTTCCAGGGAGAGGGCCGAATCCAGGACCATGCCCAGATTCCTGGCCCTGTCTGTAGGCTGGAGGGAAGTACCCCCCAGTCTAGGGAGGGGGCCATAGTACCGAGGCGAAGGCGCCCCAAAGAACCGAACCTCCGTCTTCTCCGGATTAAGCTTGAGCCGGTTATCTCTGGTCCATTCCAGAACGGCCTCCAGGCACAGATCGAGGGAGCGAACCGCCTCCTCTGCAGACGTAGAAAAGGAGATATAGAGCTGCGTGTCATCAGCGTACTGATGACAGCGAACTCCATATCTCCTGATGACCTCCCCCAGCGGCCTCATATAAACATTGAACAGCACGGGGGAGATTGCCGACCCCTGGGGCACCCCACAAGGGAGAGCCCAAGGAGCCGACAAGACATCCCCCAGCTGTACCCTCTGGGTCCGGCCGCCAAGGAAGGAACGGAGCCAGGCCAAGGCCTGACCACCAATTCCCGCCTCAGCGAGCCGGGCCAGAAGGTTACCGTGGTCGACGGTATCAAAGGCTGCTGAGAGATCATGGAGGACGAGCAGGGAGGAACACCCCCTGTCGGCCTCCCTGAGGAGGTCATCCTGCAGAGCGACCAGGGCGGTCTCGGTTCCGCGAAGAGGCCTGAATCCAGACTGGAAGGGGTCCAGGATATGGTTTAACTCCAGGTATGACTGGAGCCGGACAGCAGCCACCCCCTCGATAACCTTGCCCAGGAAGGGAACAATGGCGATCGGACGGAAGTTGGAGAGATCGTCCGTCGCCAAGCCAGGTTTCTTAAGAATGGGTTTTACCACGGTCTCCTTCAGGCAGGAAGGGAAACAACCCTCCCGAAAGGAGGCCGTGGCGATGGAAGAAAACCACTCTGGCATGTTCCCCTCGGCAGATTTTATAAGCCAAGCTGGGCAAGGGTCAAAGGGAGTGGCCACCGGCCGGCAACGAGCCATAGCTCTGGAGGCCTCCGCTGAAGAGACCGGCCCGAACTCGTCCAGGAGGGAAGAACGGAGGGGTGAGGCACTGGAAGACCCAAAGGATGGACTAGAGCAACTGGGGGGCAAGTCGAAACGGATGGCCTCAATTTTTGATCTAAAATAGGCTGCAAATTGCTCACTAGTGAAATCACTAGGAGGAGGCCGCAGCTGACTGGGATTGGAGAGGTCCCGAACCACCCGGAATAACTCCGCCTGGCGGCTCGAGGCCTCCCCAATTCTCAGGGAGGCATAAGATCTTCTAGCGTCCCTGATCGCGCGAAGATAGCGGCCAGTCAGCTGTTTAAGGGCAGCCCTATTCACTTCCGTCCGGTTCGCCCTCCATATGACCTCCAGTCTCCTACGTTCTTGCTTCATCGACCGCAGCTCCTCCGTGAACCACGGGGAGGAGCGGCCTCGACATCGTAGGAGACGCTTAGGGGCGATCCGGTCTACCGCCCCGGTGGCACCAACATACCACCTTTCCACCAGGGCATCAACCGGATCGTCTGCCAGACCGCCAGAGAGCTCCCCGAAGGCCTCCATAAACCTTGTAGGGTCCAGGAGCCTACGGGGGCGAGCCCAGGTGTAAGAGGGGCGCTCCCCGCGGGGTGGGGGGGCGATCGACAGGGAAAATTTTAGCAGGTAATGGTCCGACCATGACACGGGCAGGGGCAAGATGTCCCCAACCCCCAGACACGAATCCGGCGACATGGAGGAAAAGACCAGGTCTAGGGTGTGGCCAGCTCTATGGGTGGGGCATAAAACATGCTGAGATAAGTTCATGGAAGCCATGGATTCCATGAATTCCAGAGCCGCACCAGAGAGTTCCACCTCGGCATGCAAGTTGAGGTCCCCAACCACCAAAAGGCGGGGCGACCTCAACAAAGCAGCCGAGATGAACTCGGCGATCTCAGGTCCGGAGTTTGCAGACAATTAAGTGCGACCCCGCCCACCTAAGCGCGACCCAGCTGCACTTTCTTGTACTTGCTTTTGGGAGGTGAAAAATATTTGATGCGGATCGTGCCTGAGCACTCCTTGCTTCTTTTTGTTGTTTTTCTTTCGCCTCCGCCCCTTTAAGAGCAACCAGGAAGTAAAACCGGGGCTCGGAGCAAGCTTCCACGCACGGGAGGTAAGGGTTTCTTCTTTTGTCCATGTCTAAGGCTTTTCCCCCCTCCCTCCCCTCCCGCAGACAGAACAAGGAAGTGCGGAGGGGGGGGACGGAGGAACAGCAAGGAACCCTCAAGATCGCTGGTCCGAATTTAAGGGACCAGCGGATCTGAGGGGTCGTGTGAAAAGGCCCAGTGTCAGTCTACCACTGCTGGTGACATTATTCCAGTTTGCACAGGCAGATCACACTCAGTGAGATTTTAGCTTATAGTTAATGCGCAGAATTTATAATTATGTATGTCCTTAATGAAAAACATCAGTATTTTCTTTTTAGATACTACCTGAAAGAAGCCGTCTACATTTAAGTTCAATTGCAGTTCTTTATTTCTTAGTGATTAAACTGATTAAATGTGAAGAAAAAGAGCCTGTTTATATGTTGAACAGTTAATTGTCACTTTTACTTGAGTAGAAAGGGTGAACAGCCCTATTTGTAATATCACTCTGTCATGCTGAGTTATCCTCATTTATTTTTATGTTGTCTGGCCTTGCTAGACATCCTTAATCATTCTCCGTGCTGTTACTGACAGAAAATAATAAGATGGAAGAGGTTTTATATATAAATCATACAGTAACAGAAAGATCAATATGCACAAACCAGCCTGCAGTGTTCCACCTATCTACCTGGCATGCAGTTTAACTGAATCCAATGTGACTTAATGTGTCTATACTTAGTAGTGCACATCTCATCTTTATATTGGTCCCACTTTAATTGACTAAATACTTTCTTCATTTCCCTAAAGTTAAGCATGTTTGAAATGATACAAATAGTGTTCTGAAAATGACAAAATGTTTTCTCCCTAAATACATGATGGCTCTACTTCAGTTAGCTAATACTGATCAAACGGAACGGTAGAACAGGAGTCTTCTTTAATTTGGAGAATCAGAAAATGCAACCAAGATCCTATATTGTGATTGCAGATGGTAAATGGCAGCCTAAATCTGTAGAATAATAGTGGAAGTAAACTTGTAAAATGAACTACTTTTCAGTCAATGGGATTTTCTGAACAATTTAAAGGGGGCTTGCATACTTTTTGTTTAACCAATGAAAGAACCAAAGCTTATACTGTGATGGGTGTCACAATTCCCAATACAATTTTTTGCTTTGCATTCACAGGATGAAAGCAACTATTCCCAGGTATCCTAAAGCCTCACAGTTGATGGCTACTGTCCCCTCAAATGAACATGTTATGTCATATTATGTTCTGTCATATCATGCTTTGTTTCTATTTTCAGCAGCCATGTTATTCTCTGTCTGCACACATACTCCTCATTCGTGCAAGTACTGCTGCCTGCTGTGCCATATGTTGTATGTTTGGTTGGATGCCAATAAAGGTTTTGTATGTATCCGTATGTAAAGAACCAACCTCACACATACCACTGAAAATAAATCAGGCTTTTGCAAAGTGCCATCCAGAGGTCACACCTCTCTGCCCAACCCTGGGGACAACTCAGATGTTGGGTGTAAAGCTTTTCTTGCTCAACTTGACAATATAATTATGATGGCAATGATCACTAATAACCACTGTGCATCTCTAGTTGGGGTCACAATATCTCCATAGTAAAAAGGATTCATTCCGCGGATGGGCTTGCTCTGTCCGGCGGGGCATCTTTGCCTCTCTAGCTGGAGGTACGCAAGACTAGGGAAAGCCTTGGGGTGGAGTGGGATATATAGCCCACTTCTCCCTGGCTACAGCCACTTTAGGAGTATCGGACCCCACCCACCCACCCTGTAACTAGTGTGAGTTGGTCTGGTTGCCTATTGGGGCTGGATAGGAATTTTTTACCTTCAATATCAGAATTGGCTCTAGGTGATGAAGGGTTTTTGCCTCTCCTGCACTGGTAGAGGGAAGTAAGTTAGTTAAATAGGTTACAAGTAGAGATGGGCACGAATAAAAAAAATGGTGTTTTGTTTGTCATTTGTCGTTTGTCGTTTAGGGGGTTCGTTTCGGTTCATTTCCTTTTTGGTGAATTTTTGCAAAAAATTCATTTTCATTTTCATTCATTTTGTTACCGTTTTGTTACCATTTATTTCAATTTTTGTGCTTTTTTTAGCATTTAAAGCAGTTCAATGTATTGTTGTAACGAAAACGAAACGGGCGACAAAATTTCTGGTGTTTCTGTTCGTTTCGTTTCATTTTAGAGACAAAATTCATTTGTCATTTCATTACGTAACGAAACAAAAAATGAAAACGTAAACAAAAATAGTTCGTTTCATGCCCATCTCTAGTTACAAGTTATTAGATGTGTAGTTAACCCATAGCATACATAGTATGCGGAGGCCAAAAGTCAGTGAGTCTATGTTGAAATGTCATCCTAGCCCAGGGATGGTGAACCTATGGCACACGTGCCAAAGATGGCATGCGTAGAGCTTTCACCTGGAACGTGACAGGCTCCCTTCCCCCCTTCCACCTCCGCTGGACCAGTCATGAGGAATTTGCGGAGGGGGAAGTAGGGGGGCATGGGGCATGTCACGTGCCAGGCTGACCCTATCACTGCCGTCCCTATGCCGCACTCGCCCCTGCCCCCTGCCCACCATGCCTCCGCTGACCCTACCGCCACTGTCCCCATCGCCACCCTCACCCCTGACCCCTGCCGACCCCGCTTCTGCTGACCCTACCGCCACCGTCCCCATCATTACCCTTGCCCCTGCCTCCTGCTGACCCCACCCCATCAACCCCTGCCTCCACCACCATCACCGCCGCCATCCCTGCCCACCACCGTTGCTGCCACCGCCAATGACTCTGACCCTGCCACCACATCACCCTTGCTGCCCTCACTCCCACCCCTGCCCCCCGCCACCAATCCTGAACCCATCGCCATTGCCCTTGCCGCCCCTGCTGCTGCCACCGCCACCTCCACCTTCACCGCCATTACCATTGCCATCCCTTCACCCCCTGCCCCCCGCCCCCACCCCTGCTGAGCTGGACCCCCCGGCACCGCCGCCATCTCCATCACTGAGTTTGGGCACTTGGTGTCAAAAAGGTTCACCATCCCTGTCCTAGCCCATCCGATTTATTGATGCTGCAGATCTGGTGGTTACAGTGTTGTGGGAAGGATGTGCTGGGAATACCCCCAGGCCAAGGGTTACCAGTAAATGCAGCTTGGATGCCCATGGAGAATTTTAGACATTTGACTGGCCCCTGCGCTCAATCTTTTGAAACTGCACTAAGGGGGGATCTGCGACTCGCCCAGGTAAGATCACATGGCAGTTGGGGAGGTCACATGTGATCTCAGGGCCCCAAACATTGCACTGCACTACCTTAGCCCCCACTGTTTAGGTTAAAGTTCATAACAGGTATAATAAAGTGTGGCCCGTTTCTAACCAATCACTTGTGTCTCACGTCTTATTCTGGTGTGGGAGAGCAAGGGAGGGATGGGTGCATCGGTTTCACTCAACTATATTTCTTAACTGTTATTCATGTCCAGGAAAGTATGTATAGGATTCTAGCCTTGAATATTAACAATCCCCTTTCAAACATCTCTCCTACACTAAATTACACTATTAGATGCCAAGGAATTTGGCTTAAGTGGAATATTACATACTACATCTTGGAACTGTTTGTCTCAGTTCTTGACAAACAGAAAAGTGAACCACTAATTTGGAGAGAAATATTGTTGGAGAATTACTGACAGAAAGAGGGCCAAGATTCATTAACAATCTGGTGCTTATTTTTGATCAGGTGTACAATTTCATTATCAAAGTCAATGGGCAGCATCAATGCCAAATTCAGAGAAGCAAAATGTTTAGCCAATGTATAAATTTCTGCTCCTTAGGCCAAATAATTTACAGGAACCTAGAGAGATCTACAATACTAGGGAGAATATTATGGGTAGGACCTGTTATCCATGCTTTCTTACTCAGGGAAGAGAAGCATTTAAAACAACAAGAAGAACAACAAAGGCTGGACAAAAAAAATTCTAATAGTTTTATCTTTATGTTTGGAATTAATCTTTGGGTAAATGTAGAACACATGAGCTGTCCAAAGAAATGCAGATGCAGTAAGAGCGAAGTCCAAGAAGATTTTTAGTTGATGGGTCATCAAGAGTTAAAATGAGATTAAACATTTGACACTTCTCCTCCCTTGCAAAGGTGCTCATTAAATGGGCAGAAGATGGCTGTTTTAACATTGGACAAGATTTTTCATTAAGTCTTGCCCTTGCGTGTTTTTTAAAAGCATGCAGTCTGATTTATCATGGGAGGGTCAACACAAGCTTAATTTGCAAGTCTGATGGCTGAGGAAAATGTCTCTGACATAACATTTCCCTTAATTTTTTATTTAGTTCTGCATCCTGTCCCTTGCATGGATTCCAATCTAGAAGGCCTGTCCTTAAGACATCTTCTTTGACAATACAAAAATGTCACCATGAGTTCAAGGTGGACATAATCCAGATGACCTAGACAGAACCTATCATATTATGAAATTTCGGAAATACTGTGTGTTGTACTCCCTAATGCAAAAACTGAGATTCGTTATATATGTTTTGTCAAATAATACCTTAGTTTTAAAAAACCAAGCAGACAATATGGAATGCAGTAAGAGAGTTCCATCAAGAAAAACTGCTGGTGAAACAGCTGTATTTTTCAATGACATTTAAATGTTCATACGATTCTGTATAATCAGAACGTAATCATTTTAAACAAGCATTATTAGGTTTCTTTTTTCTTATACAGGAAGACTGGTAGTGTAAGTAATTTTGGAAAATCTTATGTCTTGCCTGTATATTATACTAAATGTGTATCAGAGAAACATCTGTTGCTATAATAGACAACAAAGTAATAGACAACAGTTAGTATCTCCATGTAGGTTCCTGGCTTGGATTCATTTGTAGCACAATCCCACATTTGGTACAGAGCAGGCAAGTCTCTGTCATGGGTGGCCACCGCAGGATCTAAATGGTACTGAATGATGTAACTGTACTTCTTATGTACAGATGGAAATATCGATACCTTTCCCAATTTTTATTTATTTATTTATTTATTTATTTATTTATTTATTTATTTATATTTATATTTATATTTATTTATATTTTTACTCTGCCTTTCTCCTTGGAAAAGGAGGCAGCTTACAGTAATGAGGGACAATATACAGTCCGGTACAATCAAGACATGTTCAGGTACTGAGAACAGAGAATTGCAGCATTTACAGCATTAAAAGACAACATTACATTAAAGCTACAAGAGAACATGAGCAGTTAAAAGAGAGTAAAATTCCATGTAAAAGTTATGAGTGATGGAAACTAACATTGAAAACACAAGGTTGTAAGTGGTTATAAACACAAAGTCTATGTGATCTTATAGATTCATAAAAAAGACACATAAAGGTAGTCAATCATTCAAGGAAAGCTTGCCAGAAGAGAAAAAGGTATTTGCCTGTTTCTGGAAAGAGATCAGAGACATTCATTCAGATGGGCTATTGGGTGAGGATGGGGTGCACTTCACCACTAATGGTAGGAATATTTTTCCAAGAGGATTGAAAATGTGATGAGATATTTAAACTGATTTCTCAAGAAAAGGGAGAAAATCTTAAGGCTAGGAAACCAGAAGGGGTGGTGGGGAATAGCCCAAATGATGCAGTAGGAACAGGAGAAGTATTACAGTCCAACATTGCATGGAAAAATAGGTTAAGCAAAGGGCTTGTAAGAAGGATGTGAAGCCTTAAATGTCTCTACATACACCAATGTGCAGAGCATGGGAAACAAACAGGAGGAACTGGAACGCCTAATATAGCAAAATAAATATGATATAATTGGCATTAGAGATGGGCACGAAACGAACAATTTTTCGTTTCTGTTTTTGTTTTTTCATTTCATTATGTAACAAAACAACAAATGAATTTTGTCTCTAAAATGAAACAAAACGAACAGAAACACCGGAATTTTTGTCATGTGTTTCGTTTCCGTTACTGCAATATGAGTGAATTACTTAAAATCCTAAAAAAAAATCACAAGAAATTGAAATAAATGGTAATGAAATAGTAACAAAACAAATGAAAACAAAAATGAATTTTTGCAAAAATTCGCGAAAAATGGAAACGAACCAAAACGAACCCTCCAAACGACAAACGACAAACGAAATGCCATTTTTCTGATTCTTGCCCATCTCTAATTGGCATTATTGAAACCTGGCAGGATGAGAATTATGATTGCAATGTAGTTATTGGAGGGTATGGCCTGTTTCAGAAGAATAAGCCAAGTAAAAAAGAGGAAGAGGGGTCTTATATAAAGCATCAATCTAGTGACAATTTTTGGCTATTAAAGTCTCTCCCCCAAAGATATTTTTAGTGCTTCTCCTCCCCAGTGCTTGCTTTATGTACTATGTTTCCTGTACTACTAAGGACTCAGTAACTTAAATAATCTTCTTTGTCATTTTAGAGCCTGGTCCCACTGCTAGAATAAACTAAGAGAGAGCCTGGGGTTTGTTTGGATTTGAACTAAAGTCAAATGAACTTTATCCCAAATCCCAAACTTTTGGGCTGATGTTTTCATCCTCACTACTGCCATTTCCGTAATCTTGGCCTCCTTTCTACTACAGCCACTGTTTATCTTGGCCTCCCTTCCACCAGCACCTCAGCCTCCCCTGTGCTCCCTCTCCACCATAATCACTGCCATGGCTACCACCTCATCATCTTCTCCACCACTGCTATTCTCTTGGCCTCTCCCTCATGCCTTCACCTCTGCCCATCTTTCACCATCACTACTGCCACCTCTGTCTCCCCTTTTCTGCCTTTGCATTCACGTTTTGGAAGCTCTGATCAACAGACAGGTGGGGTCTGCTGGGATTGTGCACCTGCATCAAAGCCCTACTGCTGGAAGCTGTTGAACTCAGGAAAGAAGCTAGCTTGGAGTAGTGGGACTTCCCACCCATTGGTTGGTGCAAGCAATGACCTTGCCTGGCAGTTAATCGAGGCTTCTGAAGTCAGATTGCATTATTTCCTTTAAATAACCTGTATATACGTACCAGATAGCAATAATTTTGCAAAACATAATGTGAACTAAGGAGGCATTAAGACGTAGAACAGATTTCAGTGAACCAATTCCACATGTTCCCCAACATAAACAGACCTCTGGAAAAGGAGCAGAAAATCTCCTTACCCCTCAAATTAACTTAACTCCATGTGACATGCACATATACCTTATGTGTAAACCAAAATGAAAACCCAGGAACACCTGAGTTGAAAGCAATTGTCAGTAGGATCAGGATCTAAGTTTGGTCCTGTTGTTGTCAATGCTGGATTTGGAAGGAAACACCCACCACCACACCACCTCACACACACATAGCTTTAGAATCATAGAATCATAGAATCATAGAGTTCGAAGAGACCTCAAGGGCCATGTAGTCCAAACCCCTGCGATGCAGGAACTCCATCCCAGTATTTCCAACAGATGGCCATCCAGCCTCTGCTTAAAAACCTCCAAGGAAGGAGACTCCACCACCCTTTGTGGCAGCATATTCCACTGCTGAACAGCTCTAACTGTCATGAAGTTCTTCCTAATGTTCAAATGGAATCTCTTTTCCTGTAGTTTGAAACCATTGCCCTGAGTCCTAGTCTCTGAAGCAAATGGAAAACAAACCTGCTCCCTCTTCAATATGACATCCTTTCAAATATTTAAACATAGCTATCATATCCCCTCTCAGTCTTCTTTTTGAAAGGCTAAACATTCCCAGTTCCCTAAGCTGTTCCTCATAAGGCATTTCCTCCAGACCCTCTACCATCCTGGTCGCCCTCCTCTGCACCCGCTTGAGGTTGTCAACATCTTTTTTTAAATTGAGGCGCACAGAACTGGACACAGTACTCCAGGTGGGGTCTGACCAGAGCAGAATGGAGTGGTACTATCACTTCCCTTGATCTAGACACTATGGTTCTGTTGATGCAACCAAGAATGGCATTGGCTTTCCTGGCCGCCGCATCACACTGCTGACTCATGTTCAATTTGTGGTCCACCAAGACTCCCAGATCCCTTTCACAGGTACTATTCTCCAGCCATGTATCCCCATCCTATATCTGTGCAATTCATTCTTTTTACCTAGATGTAGCACCCTACATTTCCCTCTGTTGAAATCCATTCCGTTAGCTTTGGCCCAGCACTCTAATCTGTCAAGGTCTTTTTGAATTTTCATCCTATCCTCTAGGAAATTAGCAACCAATTTGGTATCTGATTTGAATGCATGACTTTCATGGATCAGTGTAGCATTCATTTTGGCATCAGTGGCTTTTTATTTTCTCATCAATATTTTATAATTATCTCAGAGAACAAGAAAACTATACAGGATGCTGCTCTTAAAGAAGATTCCCTAGGGAGTGCCTACCGGTTGTTTACCTAGTCTGTATAGTAGTCATTTCACATGCCAGGAACAAATGCAAAAAACACTGGAAACCTTCTAGATCCCAAATCAGACCTTTTTGTAGAGTGGATCTTACCCAATAATCTTATCGAATGTGGGGGGGGGGGAATCACATAAGAGTCTTGAGGCTGCATGCATGGCATCCCTTGTGGGTTCAGCAGCATCAAAATGTGCTACCTTGGTGCTATCAAATATGAAACATTGGCTGTCAGTTTGGCATATACAGATGTAGATCTGTTTTTGTAAGAGTCGGCATGCAGACTCAGTTCTGGATTAGTTTGGTTTTGTTACTAAATGTATCACTCTATTTTTCTCTCTCTGTCAATTTATCATCGGGATACAGTTTTCTGAATACAGCATCTATCTCTTGTTCTCTTTTTGACAGGAGACATGTTCTAAAGCTCAAATGCAGTTTTTCTCCAAGACTGAAGTAGAAAATAAACAAGAACAGCTGTATATTGTTGACCACTGAAATAGTGTGTCATACGTTCAGTTTATAAAAAGCCGCAGAAATCATACCAATGCAAATAAAGCAAAACACATGATAAATCATGGCGACAGTATTTCCCATTGAAACCAAGGGGGCTGCAAGTTTTTTTAACTGTGTCTGAATTGTGTCAAATGCAGTTAATTAACTGAGATTGCCACACCCAGTGGATATACAGTATACAATTATCACAGAGATGGAGGAGGAGATAAAAGTAGTCATTTGAATTTGGGGAGGTTGGATGCAGAATGAGAACTAAAAGGAAGTGGAGGAAAGCTAAAACATATATCTTCTTTCATCCACCCCACTGTCTCTCTCCCTGAATTTTGCATTCCTGCTTCAGTGGGTGAAGTTTTAATTTCTAATGTGCTATTACCTAGGCTCAAACTACACAATGCATTTAACATGTTTTTTCTTCTTCTGTTCTGTTTGCCTTTTGTTTTTGTTTTGTTTTCAGAGGTCCTTCCAATTCCTGAAATATGTCTTTGCCAAAACACATTATTTTCCTCAAACACATCCCCACATTTGGAGTGGCCTTGTATTATGATTGGTCACAGTAAGTTAAACATGGACTTTATTGGCATGTTGCATTGCTGAGACACATTTCTCTGAGAATGTCTCACAGGGGGAGAAAACAGAGTTATTCTTCAAAGTAATAATCATTCTTAATATGTAGTTTGAACTTTTAAAGTGTAGCACAAAATCTGTGACAAAAGTACATCTTCTGACATCTCTAATTATCTAAAAATGTGCTCCTTTTGGCATATATCTCTTCTTTGCCCTTGTTCATCCTACTTTCATATCAAAGCACAAGTTTTTTTCCTTTATTATCTATGAATAATAATTACATGTGAATTAAATCTTGCAGGAATCAATCTGAGGTAAAGCAAAGCAAAGCAAAGTGTGCTGCATATATACCACCACATAACACTTCAAACACTCTCTGAGTGGTTTACAAGTTAATTATGCAAGATACACATTGTCCTGTCCACAACAAGCTGGGTATACATTTTGTCAACTATCCAAATAATGGAAGGGTGAGTGAACCTTGAACTGGCTAACTGGGATTAAATCCTGGGTCACGAGCAAAGTTTTGACTGAGGTGCAGCAGTTTAGCCATTGTTCCATGAGGCTCTGTATTAATGTGGGTGGCACTGAGAGTTAAACCACTGAGCCACTCGGCTTGTTAATTGAAAGGTTGGCTGTTTGAATCCATGCAGTAGGATGAGCTTCTGTTGCTTGTCCCAGCTCCTGCCTACCTAGTAGTTTGGAAGCACATAAGAATGCAAGTAGATATATTGGTACAACTTTGCTGGTAAGGCATAATGTGTAGTTGTGTGTTTAATCATGCCAGGAACAAGACCATGGAAATATGTCTATGGACAAGTGCCTGCTCTTTGGCTTACAAACAGAGATGAACCCTGATCCCTGGAGTCAGAACTGACTGGACTTAATTATCAGGCGTACCTTTCCCTTTTCTATATTGGGTAAATTAGTGTATATTAGTAACAAATAGTCAACTATTTTGGAAATTATAAGTTTAGATATTCATTTTTGACCAGTTTGATAAGTTCTGCATCTGTTGTTCATCCAAATGAACATAAAAGTGACTAGACACAGTGAAGAGAAACAAGGATAATAGGTAATCACACAAAAATATCTTGACTGTATATCTTCAATGGGTCATAATCATAAACAGAAGAATCAAGAAGTCATCACTTGCATGTAGACTATGGAGTCAGTCAGAGTGCACTAGATAAAATAAAATGCATTTTCTAGGTACATCCTATATCAGTGTAGGTGAAACCTATGGCATGGTTGCCAAATGTGGCACTCAGAGCCCTATCTCTGGGTATTTTGAATCACAGTTTGGGCACTCGGTCTCTAAAAGGTTTGCCATCACTGAGCCTTTTCACATGACCCCTAAACTCCGTGGCAAATGGCTCCCAGATCCGGAGCTTAAAATTGTTTCCCCACCAGCTCCGGAGTTTACAAAAAATTAAGTGCGACCACGCCCACCTAAGTGCATCTCAGCGCACTTCTCAAGTACCTGCTCTCCGGGGGTGAAAATTCCTGATGTGGATGTAACGTAGTGAGTGCCGGGCTCTCCTCGCTTCTGTTTGTTGTTTTTTTGCCCCCCGCCCCTTTAAGAGATCTGAACGCAGTGCTGACGGCAGAACGAAGGTGAGCGGCATTCTTTTCTTTCTTTTTTTCTCCCTCCCCTCACGCAGACAGCAGCCAGGAGTGCGGAGGGGGTGGGAACACAGGAACAGCGACAAACCGCTAAGATCTCTGGTCCGAATTTAAGTGGCGAGCGGATCTTAGGGGTCGTGTGAAACGGCTCACTGTCCTATATTATGTTTTCACCAAAGGGACTCTTGAAGATGCACTGTCATGGTCATGGCACTGTCATGGTCATGGTCACTGACACAGTCATGGTCAACCACAACTGAAACCTGACATGATTGCAACTCTGACATGTTGTCTGTTGGGCTCAGTATGTTTCGTATTCATATCTTCTCATGTCCCACTTGGTGATGGAGTCCGCTATGTTTCAAATTCATATGTGCTACTTATTTGTAAAGCAAGTGAGCAGGAAGGAAGGACCAATTCCAACAGTGATTACAGTGATTGGAATATTCAGCCCAGAACACAACACTTTCCATTATCACAAAAAAATGATGAGTGACAACTTTTCATATACAGTATTAAAACAGGGTCTACAGCTCTTAAGGGACATTCATATGGTACACATACATGAAGACTAAAAATACACAGGCCATCATAAACATTCAGTTATGAATACACATTAACTTGGGCCTAATTTTATGTCTAATGTGGTTCTACTTTTAAAACCAAATCAAGGAGTTGAACATAGAGTAATGGTTAGGATGATTTATGTCTGAAACTCTAACTCTGTCCCAAATTCAACAAAGATTAACATCAAAGTAAGCATATTTAAGATTTGAGTGCAGATGCTGATAAACTAAAGAAATGTAAACTTGTGCAATTAATGCCTTTATCATCCTGCACAATAGGCTTGACTTTTTGCTGAAACATGCATTAGTGACAATTGAAAGTGCCAATATAGTTCGCAGAAGCAACAGGAAAGTATTTCAGGAAGAGTAGTTGCTGAATTGCTGAATTGCTCCTATGATCAGCATTTCCTCTGAAACATATTTCTGTCAATATGACATTTCTATCTTTCTTAGTGAACTTTTCACTGAGAAGCTTCAGAAATAACTGCATGGTTAACTTATTATTAAGATATTGTGGGGACTTAGTACTTGGATGGGAGACGTCCAGGGAATACCAGGTGCTGAAGGCGCCTGGAGTAGGAACTGGCAAACCACTCCAGTATTCCTGCCAAGAAAACTCCATGGACATGGGGTCATGAAGAGTTGGTCACGACTGTAAGGACACAACACATTTTACTGAGGAATCCCACTAGAAGCCAGGACTGCCCCATCTCTGATGTCTTTCCCGAAACAGACAAAGACCTTTCTCTTCAGGGAAGCTTTCCCTGAATGATGTGTCTTTTATATGAATCTATATGATCACATAGACTTTGTGTTTATAACCACTTATAAACTTGTGTGATTGCAATGACACTATGTTTTCAATGTTAGTTTCCATCACTCTTCCATCACAACTTTTATCTGGAATTTTACGCTCTTTTTAACTGCTTGTGTTCTCTTGAAACTTTAATGTAATGTCTTTTAATGCTGCAAGATGGCCTTCAATTCCCTGTTCTCAATACTGTACTTGAACATGTCTTAATTGTACTGGACTGTACATTGTTCCTCATTACTGTAAGCCGCCTTGGGTCCTTTTCCAAGGAGAAAGGTGGGGTAAAAATGGTCTAAAATAAATAAATAAATAAATAAATAAATAAATAAATAAATGTTAAAACTCATATCTTCAAAACACACCAAGCCTATTACTGGTTTGATGACAAAGGCAAAGTGGTAGACACTATAGTAATATGTAGTTTCAGAGATGTTTTACCTGCAGTACAGGCATTTAACCACTGTGCCATGAGGCTCTTATCAAATAAATAAATAAGAAAAAGAAGGACTGGAACTGATGAAACAAAACAAATGAGGGGATAAGACAAAGAGGAATGGACAACCTTTTGTCCTATATTACAACTGACCAACTACAAAACAGAACCAGACTGAACTGCCAAATACAAACAGAGGCAATCTTGTGTTAGAATAGCAGGCATTTTCCACTCAGAAGAATTACACTTTTAATGAAATATTGGCTACATTATTTACTTTGGCTTCCAGATTGCCCACCAAGGAGATAGGATATAGATTTACATATCTATATATCTATATATTTATATATCTTAGTTGAGGTCCTCAACTTTAGGCAACCTAGATGTTCTTGGAATGCAGTTCATAAAAGCAGAAATAAATAAATAAATAAATAAATAAATAAATAAATAAATAAATAAAGAAAGAAAGAAAGAAAGAAAGAAAGAAAGAAAAAGAAAGGTACCGTATCAGGAAGCCAGGAGTCTGTGATGGAAAAGAGCCACATGAATCAATGAACGGAAATGAGATGGCCAACGGACTGGAGAGGCATGCCATGGAAGGTGAGATGGAGAAGCCCAAATGAAAATAGAAGAGTTATAACAGAGGTTGTCCAAGCAACTATAGACCATCTATGTGGCCATGTGTCTACCTCCCCCTTTTGTGGTAGAATATAGCAGTGCAGGCAACAACTTTTCAGTGAAGAACGTTCTGAACAATTTCGGGCATTCAGGCTGAGGAAGACCCTTCACTTTGTAGGACTAACAGTAATAAATAGCCTTTCAGGCCCACCTGACTTTTGCTGAGCTTTCCCGGTCTACCAGAGATTATGTTCAACTCTGCCCTTTCCTTTAGTTCTTTGGCCATGAGTATTGAATTGTCCCTTCTCTCCCAGCTGACTAACCAGAATCCTGAAAGTTTTCATGTAGTGAGAGGAATCTTTACAAGCCCTCTGTATATGCCATATTAGGGTGAGCACTTTTTAATTTGCACAGTATGTATGAGCAACTAGTACACTGATGGGTAGATTACATATTGTTTGCATGCTGTAGGCTTCATCCTACCTCTCATAATGGCAGCGGTGGGCCTGATCGGGATTGGATTTCTGTCTCCACCAGGGAGATTCTTTCCCCTGCTTTTGGCCTCTCCATGGCAGCAGTTTGCATGCCTCCTAAGGAATAAGTAAAACAAAGCCCTACTCATTTCAATTGTTTTTTTTCTTGGCAATTCAAATTGCAGGTGCAGAATCTGAGAGCTTATTTTCATGAGGAATTTTGATGCAGACATCAAGGAGTCTGGCATTATCATCCTACTTTCTGCACTTCCAACTTCAATCGTTGTTAAATATTATAAGCATTTAAATAGGCAGGCAAGTGCCAGAGGGCAACTTGTAATTCCCGGGGCTTACTAGGGACTCATCCAGACCCCAGAAAAACCATGCTCAATTTCATAAACTTTCTTTTTTGGCCTTATTTTTTGGAGGGATGGGGCATCACACAGGGGCAACATTTCTGCTCTTAGCAAAATTAAATCACTTCTTCCAGCTTTTTTAAAAAAAAAAAAAAAACAGAGACAGAAAGAGGGCTGCCCACTAAAAAGAAGTGATTCCCCAGAAGACTTACCCTGCATTTCACTTTGCATCATGATTTTAAATTTGACTTTCCCAATGCCAAATCCAGTTCAAACTATAGAGCAAATGACCACTGTAGATGCCCCCCATGTTTTACCTGAGTTGTATAGTTACAGTATTTACCTCTTGAACATGAATCTGTTTTGAAACGAAGCATAAGAACAAAAAGGGGGCAAAGGGGCAAAAGAGGTTAGTCCTTCAAAATTATTCTCATCTTTCAGGATTGTTTTTCATGTTGTGATTAGTTCTGCTCTTTCAATAAACTATTTTAGAAATAACAGTTTCCTTTTCAATAAGGCCCTTGGTTTTTTCCTACAAAAACCAACACTGAGATATGAGTGGTTAACTGTTTCTTTCAGTTAAGGTACAAGGGCTTATAAACTCTCAACTAACACCATTTCGGAGACTGAGAGAGAGAAAGAGGCAATTTACAGTCTTTCCAGATGATCACTTTTTAGTACAATAAATGTGCATTTATTGTTCATTTGTTCTGAGTACAATAAATGTGCACATTTATTTTAGTTTTTTTTAGTGCAATAAATGTGCATTTATTGTTCATTTGTTCTGGAGGAGCACAGCGTCATCCACTGAGGCAGTGCATTGATTGTGGGGGAATGCCAGATTTTCCCAGTACTCGAGGCAAAATAGTTCACCACTCGAAAACGCCATTCTTCTCCTCTTACTGTGTAAAATCCCATTATTTGTGCATTGCTGCATGACAGTGCCCAAAGTGTTACTGCAGCAATGATATACCTAATATTAAACAATCTGCGCATCTACTCTGTGCCTTATGATTCCAGATAATTTTTGGGAAACATTTTGTGAATGTGTGCTATGTTACCATGAAATTTCCTACAAAAATTGTATAATTCATAGAATTCTCTAAAATATTCAACATATAGTGGAGGAAAACCTGTTTCTTAGCATAATTATTAATTACGGTAGAGTAGGCCTACTGAATCAGTGGGAATATGATGACTCAATTCTGGAAGTTCTATTGACTCAAACGGGCCTATTCTAGCCACAACATACCTAGCTAAGCAGCATAATTTCAGCCTCTGATTATGCCACAGAGTTATCATTGACCAACACAACGGACAATATTTATCACATGAATAAGGGCCATCAATATAATTTGTATGCAACAATGGCTTTAAGGTATCAGAAAGTACTTGCTCTTTGGCAAGGCAGGACATCTGATTCCTACTGTCATGAACTGTCATTGTCTGCCCTTCCTGAAATTCTGTTCTTGAAGAGTTAGGGTCATCTTCAAGACCTCACATGGAGTATGATACAGTGGAATGAAGTAGATAAAGCAGAATGGACAAAACGGACAAAGACCAGATTATATCCCTTGTACGTACAGAAGTACTTTCCAATAATGCTAAGCCACCACTGAAGGTAACACACTGCATGCTTTCACTTTATTGCTTCTACAGAAAGACAAATTTGTTGGATTTATTTTCCTCATTTTCATTTTTCTAAAAATAATCTCAACTCCTTTCTCTCCTAGTTAGGAAAAGACTTGTGCATTAAGGTGAGTTTTTCTCAAAATGGACCCTAGTGACTTTCTTATTGATCCTCACAGGCCAAATTCAAGGGGCACAGCTATTCCCAGCCCACAGAATAACCATGTTGCCCTTCTCCCAACTCCCCAAAATCACATAATTGCTAAATTGGAGGAGACTATCATAAAACAAGCTATAGAAATTCTCAGTCGGCACCACAAATGGAATTGAAAAAAACAACATTTAGCTGTAAACAGGACCCTAATTTCTTAATGGGACACTATTTCCAATAGCATTCATTTGGCAACACTAACACTTGCGTCTACTTTTTTTCATAGATCACATGCGGATTTTCCAACATTCCTGGTATATAAAAATGGCCACAAATCAAAATGTTCTCCAATTACTTCACTGTGCAAGTGCTTTAAAAAACTGACTAATTGGTACTTTTTTATTAAATACTGCCATTTGTTTAGTTAAATGCATCTCAGAACTCATCACAAACCACAGTGTGGTTTCATAAGCTTTTCTTCAGTGAAGACATTCCATGATTCCTTAAATGGAAAGTAGGTTTTATTGCTGCATATTTGCATTTAAATTACTGATATAAAATATTTGGAACTTATCCTTATTTAAATTCTTTTTTCTTTTATGAAAATCCATTGCTATCACTATTCAATTACTCCGTTTCCCTTGCTATTTGAACAGTTGTATGGTGACTTGATTAGACATATTAATAAAATGTTACTGCTTCCTAAAAGATAATTCTTAAATGGGAGTGTGGAAACTAACAGTAAAATGTTAGCTTCTTACTCCTTAAATTAATTGTTTAATGTTTTAAAAGGAGGCCTTCAACTTTTTCATGGTTTACTGTATTTTTAAGGCCAATCTTAAAATGCAGTTTTCTCCACCCCATTTAAAACTATATAGAGCCATCAAAAATGTTTTTATTCTAAAGTTCAAGCAATCTAGATGTACACATGAAATTCACATTTTACTGTTCTGTTTTGTTGACTGTACAGTAAAACTGAAAATGTTGGGAGAGTAATTTGAGTGGAATGTGCAGACTGAGCCCAAAAGTAGAAGATCAAAGTCATACTCCTTGGCTTCGAATGAAAGAACTTGAATATAATTGGCCAAAGACGGAAAGGGATAATTTCATAATATCTTTTCAACAAGATTATTTGAAAATATTTTTGTCATAATATTTCAAAATTACAATTATTAAGAATGTACAAAGTGGCCCAAATTGCATCTGCTTGAGCTTCCTTCCCATCCTGCAGTCAAAGATAAGCCTCAGCATAATTTACAAGCTGACCAGGAGGGCAACACTTGTTCTGAATTCACTCCTTATCTTCCATCAAAGAGTAGTTTGATATAAAATTTTGGTAACCTCTGTCTTTAGAACTGTGTTTTCAATAGAATCATAAAAATGACTGAGGAATAACAGATCATTTTTGTAAAAAAAAAAAATAGTCCACAGAGTATTGTTAACCTAAGCAAATATTTAATCTCCATCTCCTATCTTGCAAAACCTTTGAGATTAATTTAGTAGATCACCGATTTCTGTGGACACAAAGGAAAGGAAGTGACAGAGATGTTTGCACCACAAAAATCATGCTTTTCAAACTCTCTTCTCTTGTCTCTGGGTTTCCTTACAGTTCTGTTTCGTCCGCTACATTCTCTTCAACATTTACATGTCACTTATAACATGCATGTCACTTGGGGAGATAATTTTGTTCAGTTTAGATTAGAAAAAGGTCACAAACTCAAAACAAAACAGTAAAAATCGAAACATGCACTACACCGCATTTTTGTGGTGCTATTAAAAGAGCTATTAAAACATAGTATAGAAGTTCTAATTACTATGTATGAATGTGAAAGATGATGGGGAGGAAATCTGATTGGGGGGAGGGAGTGGATTCATTTGAATAAATAAATAAATTTGAAATGGGATGTTGGAGATGAGCTTTGTGAATATTGCAAATACAGATATGTATGCTCTAGAATGAATCAAGCTGAGAAGGAAAAATGACTGATCTGAGACTTTCATTTTGGGGCATATCATTCACGACTGGAAACGACAATAATGTTGGGAGGGGGGGGACTGAAGGAAACCAGAAAAGATGAAGAAAGATCAAATGGTAAACAGATTGACTGAATGAAGAGGTCATGTCCTTGATTTTTCAAAAGCAGAGCAGAGCTGTTGATGATGGGTTGCTTTAGTGGCTACTAATTCATACAGTTCCCAGAAGCCATGGCACATAACAACTATAAAAGTGCATGAGATGGCAATGTTACTGTGAGGTAGGGTGGCTGATGGACTGAGCAGGGGAGCATCTCACCTGTGCCCCAAATATAGAAAGCACTCATTGACATAATCACAAGCAGCCTATGTCCTCAGATGTAGATGAAGGATGTTTATCTGTTTTACAGTTTATTTTGCTTCATATGGTTAAATATGAGGATACAATTAGTTTGTATGTGTGGCACTGGTGCCAGATGGGTAGTATTTAAATAAATAAATAAATAAATAAATAAATAAATAAATAAATAAATAATATTTGTTGCAATAGAAAAAAGTTTAAAAGATATTATTACATTTCCAGAACATTATTCATTAAACAATTAACTGAAACAGCTGTAAGAAACATAAACCTTTCCAAAGAGACCAATAAGGGAAAAAAATATAAATGTGGGTTCCCATAAAGCAGATTTTTGTTTGATTTAGATGAGGGTATTAGAGCCTCATTCATTGAGAGGTCATAAAGAAAAGAACATTTCACAAATGATCTCTTGTGACCACATGAAAAGAACAGATGGCAAAAATTAGCCATGGCACCTAAAAGTAGATGACAAATACTCAGATTCAGGTTCTGAAATAAATGTTATTGTAATTACGGGCAATAGACTATTAGAACACAAGCATAGAAAAAGAGAAGAAGAAAACTCAAGCACCTTTATTTTCAGCAGCAACAGCACAGTCTAATCAAATTCAACAATATTGATTATTATATGAAAACTGAAAAATATTGAAGAACTGGTGGGTAGTACTAGGAACAGCATTGGATGCTACGCCTTTGTCCTTATACCAAAAAATAATACTTAGTAATTATTTGCAATCAAATCAGAAGTATTCTATGCAAAATACACCCTCCCATTGCCATTATGGATACTATTTTTCCATTATTTTCCACACATCTTCGTTGCTGCAAAAGAATGAATCCTTTACTTTGCTGTTCAATGATTTCCATACTATAGGTGAAGTGACACAGACAGTACTCTCACATGTCAGGGGCTTAGTAAGTGAAGTAGCCAAAGGTTTCTGAGGCAGAAAATCCCACAAAGATCCCTTTCCATTCTTGACAATTAAAAAAATATATAATAATGAGATATTAAATAACAATTTGCTGTACATCCAATTGGCTGTCTCATTCTGCCTAAAGGTTCAGCCTTCCCTGTTTGCAGGGGTGTAAGCAAGCAGGGCAACAGTGGCTACATTCAAAGGTGCCATATTTAAAGAATGTGGTCACAGCAATTCTTGATCCTCTCATGAGTCTCCTCAGAGGAGGTGAACTACAGGCAAGCTCCTCTGCAGCTGAAGCTCACCCATCTGCAACAGGACACAAAGCACCATGTGGTGCCTCACCACTGAACCATGCTCAGCCACCTCCATTGTAACCCACAGGATTAGGGTGGCCACTGGTCCATTGCCAACAAGAAGAACACTACAGAAAAGAGGACGTAAAGGATGAGGAACACCAAAAAGGGGGAGATTCTTAACAAAAAGGAGAGATACTGTAATTAATTTTGCAATAATTTGAATATGCTAATAAAAATAAATATATGGAAATATCAACATGACACATTATTGCTGTAACTGGGACTATACTAGAGCTTACCATATTGCACAAGATTGTTACTAAGCAACCAGCATTGAGCTAAATGGCCTACAGTGGGGAAAAATAAATCTTTCTCTGCATATATTTTTTTACTATTCAGCTATCACATGATAGTTAGAATATGTGATGTAGGGATTCAGTATCCAAAGTAAACATTGCTTAGCAGACCTGGGAGTTGAGTCATGGCTAATGGACTTCTTTTTTGAGAGATAGAAACGTTTCGCTGTTCATCCAAACAGCTTCATCGGTCTGAATACAGCTAGTGCAAGAGACCTTCTTATAGTCAGCTTGACCTCTTGTCCCCTTGTCTGATTGGCTCATAAGATGAACAAAGCCTGAATAGGCTCATTAGGGAGACATTAGTGTCCATGGCCTTAAGGTAAACAATGGCCTAAGGTGCTGAAACCCATCAAGAATGGGTCGTTAGCTGTCAAGAATGGGTCGTTAGCTGTGACCTGGTGGTGAAGGCTCCTTGATTTGCCTGGGTAAAAGTACAGCCTGACACATAGCAGCTAGACTATGCCGGAGCCCCCCACCTCTGTTGATGGAGGGATTTTCAATGCTGACATGAATGGCTTCCCTTACTCCTCTCTCAAACCACCTCTCTTCTTTGTCTAATATGTGTACATCCTCATCTTTGAAAGAGTGGCCTTTTTCCTTCAAATGGAGGTGTACTGCTGATTCTGGTCCTGAGCTGTTACCTCTCCTATGTTGGGCCATTCTTCTGTTTAATGGCTGTTTTAGTTTCTCCAATGTAGAGGTCTGAACACTCTTCACTGCATTGGACTGCATATACTATATTGCTCCTTTTATGGTTTGGTATCGGATCCTTTGGGTGGACAAGTCTCTGCCTTAGTGTGTTCATGGGTTTGAAATAAACAGGGATGTGGTGTTTGCCAAAAATCCTTTTAAGCTTCTCCGACACTCCCGCCATGTAGGGAATGACCAGGTTCTTCTGTCGGGTCTGGGTCTCAGACTGATCCCTTGTTCTTCTGGGATGGCCCACTGCTTTGTTGAAGGCCCACCTTGGATATCCACAGGCCTTAAGTGCTGTCTTCAGGTGCCTGTCTTCCTTCTTCTTGGCTTCTGAGGAGGTGGGGATGCTCTCTGCTCTGTGGCTTAGGGTCCTGATGACTCCTAGTTTGTGTTGTAATGGATGGTGGGAGTCAAACAGTAAGTATTGATCTGTGTGGGTGGGTTTCCTGTAAACTTCTACTCCTAGGCCACGGTCAGGTCTGATGATGACTGCACAATCCAGGAAAGCCAGCCTGTTGTCTTGGGTGTCTTCCCTAGTGAACTTAATATTAGGATCCACTGCGTTGATGTGGTCTGTAAAGGCCTGTACTTCCTGCGTCTTTATTTTAACCCAGGTGTCATCTACATACCTGAACCAATGGGATGGTGTTGTCCCTGGGAAGGTGTTGAGTGCCTTCTTCTCCACTTCTTCCATGTATATTTGCTATGTACAGAGGGGACTTCTACAGACAGAAGCATGGCTGTGCCATGGGTTCCCCAGTGTCACCAATTGTAGCAAACCTATACATGGGTTAAAATAAAGACGCAGGAAGTACAGGTCATCATTTTTTCAGTGTTTCTATCCACTCACACCATGTTAATATGTGCTACTTCACTGGAACATTAATTCTGAATTATTTGGTTAGATTTCAGAAAAAGTAATTAAGATTTAATGTACAGTTTCATTATTCATTGAAAAAAGATTGATTAAACCTAATTTTGAGTTTAATTATTTTGTGATGTGAAATACTTGAGTAGCAGACTGCAGAATTTTCATCTCCAGCACAGTACTGGATAGCTCAAGCAATAGAATTCCAGGTCATTATTACATTAAGTGTGTGGATGCTTTAGCAGGGAGGTGGAATGGTAATTTTGTAATTGATGTCCAGAACAATTGTATCCCAAGCTTTCTTTCAAATGAATGTATTTCAAAGAAGGGCTGCTGTACAATGAAATAAAATGGACCTGCTTTTATTAAAATAAGTATATTCATGAAACCTCATCTTATATTTCTGCTACTTTCTTAATATGGTCTACCCAACCAATTATATTTGTCAGCACTGACATTAATTTGTATGTGGATTTTAAAAGTTCCTGCGTATTACATTGGTTGGTAGATAACATAATATTATCAATCTGTTTGCTGGGGAGGACATAATTCTGATATTCACACCATCCCTTGGCCGCAAGTGCACACTGAGTGAAATACTGAAATCTTGGAATGAGGGGTCAATTGAATCTTTTGTTTCCTTGTCCTCTGATTCATTTACTGAACCTGAGGATACTTGCTCATTTTCTTGAAAAGCCAGGTGTGTAGGGTTCAGTGGCTGAGTGTTTTCAGGTGGTGGTGATGGGGGGAAAGAGATGTGATACAAGACAGCACCTACCATTCCAGAACTCTTTCAGTTGAGAGAGAAAGAGAGATACACAGATGTAAACACACTTTGTTGAATGTTTTTTCCTGCTCTTAGCTCAGTCTGTGTCACATATTTTTCAGAACTGGACAGGTAATGCTATCATAGAAACATGAGCAGGCAGCAAAGGGGCAGAGTCTAATCATTGTCAGTGTCATGCTCAGGAATTACAGACTGAAGGCGGAATTGGAATTTGTGCAAATCAGCTTTCCTCTCCCCTCCCTGAATGGTTAAGTTTGTGAAAGCCAAGGAGAACTATCAATCTTATTTGATGAATCGAATTATTAGTCTTCTACCTCAAGTGCAAAATGGAACCGGTCTCAGACAAAACCACAGTATGTTTTGAGATTAAATAGACAATGTTTCTATGTCTAGGCTATTTAAGTAGCTACAGCTAGAGATATGAAAATATCAGCTGTAAAAATAACATTCTGATCCAGAATTCTACCTTGTTACTTTGAGTTTAAGTCAATTCACCTATTATTGCCTTGACATTTACTTGGATGAATATTTATGTCCCTTACACAGTCATTTGTTTACTACCTGAGCTATTTATTTATTAGCCTATATGAAATGAGAGACAGGTTACACTGTGAACCTGAGGATCAGGAAACAAATATTTCAGGAACCATTTCAGGAATTAATGAATACTTGGTTATTATACAAATGTCAGGGTAGCTGCAGAACACCATGGTAAAGGGAAAATGAGAACTGAGGTTTTCAGGAATGATTTATGGTCCATATATTTTATGAAGTAAGATAAAATGCCCAGGGAGTTAGACAGCCTACTTCCTAACCTTGTTGAGATATGCAGAAGAACATCAGGACCATGAAATAAATTATCTGATGGCCAACAGGAACTTATTTAGATTTCTGTCAATTTACTGATCTTGACTTGACTTATCAATACCAATTGCAATTATTAATGTACAGTTATTGATAGTCAAAGCTGCTAGAATGCATGTGTGTGGCCAAATTCATATTTTAAATAAAACTTTTCCAAACAATTAGATAAGCTAATTTAATTTTGAGGAAGCTCATTTATTTGTCATCAAACAGAATAAATGAATCATCAAAGAGAATTACTTTCAAGCAACCAAAGATGCCTGTCTCAATTAAACAACCCAGTCTGATTGGTCTACCTAATCAGAGGAATATCAAAGGCATAAATTATGACAAAAACACCCAATTTACTACTAACCATTTTAATGGCATATTGTGAAAAATGCATGCATGAAATATAATGAGTGGTTCCAGGAGAGTACTTGCCTGGAGAACCATATTATATTAAATACAACTGTGGGTCTACTCCCAACCCTCTCATTCCCGATGATCTCGAGACACATTTTTAAATATAGTTCCTAAAACATTAAACTCTCCACTGGACTGGATGGTTCTTTAGCCTGGGGCTTTATTTGTAACCCATTTAGAATCTGAAAGAAAAAGGAAATCTGTCTGTGATGCTGAGTTTGTTTTCTATGTAGCAGACTTGTTGATTGCATTGTAATTTTTAATATATTCTGTAATTGCTATATTGTTCCTGTTGAAATAGAATTTGATGCCTGAGCCTTTCCCCCTCTTCCTCTCAAATGTGAAACATTTTGTTCAAGCAATGTTTGCTTTGAGCTGGTATGGGCCCAGATTGGTATGGACAACCGACACTCAGATTAACTGACTAGAGCTCAAGTTCTCGTGGGAGGAGGGCTCAGCCCTTCCATTGTCAGTGCCATTCCTTTCCCACCCAAGGAGGGTGCCAAGCCTGTAGAGAAAAAGAAACTTAATTGTCTCTGTGCCTCTCAGTATAAGCCAGAAGTCTGCAAAACAGGAATAGCTGGATAAACCTGCATGTTAAATTGAAATGAATAGTGCATGGACCAAATAAATAATTGTTGTCAGTAAGGTGAAACAGAATGCAAATCTCCCACTGCATGTCCACTAAATAACCTAGTTTTGGAAACTGGTGGGACTATTGGGAGGGGCAAAGGGAAAGGCGTTAAGGCTGTGCTGCTTCCAAGAGTGCTGCATGGCACCTGTGGGTCAAGTGTTGCCCATTTCTGACATAATGTTACAGGAAACCATTGAAAGAATCAAGGAATGAGCATATAGCTGTGTTTCCCCATCCCCTTCCAAACTTTGTACCACTGATACTGTAGGTCCCCTATACCAATTCTGAAGAGATACACTGTCCAAGAGACATGCAATCATTCTTTATCACTCTGCTGCTTCTCTGATTTTCCTCATCTGCTGGCTGTATCATGATGCAGCATTTATTTAGTTATTCTATAATGGAAAGCTATTATTCTATGTGAATGGAAGCCATTTCAACATGGGTGTGGGGAGGAACAATGAGGGGTGCTCCTGTTCCCACACAAACTATTACTGCTTTGAATACGGATTTTGAATGATTCCCTCACTAATCATTATTCAAAATAGTTATTTAACCTCAGTGCTTTAATGCACCAGAATCAGTGTAAATGTAGTATTGCACTGTTGGGTATAAGCAGCTGTCACCTTGTATCCCTGGGTGCTTGCGAAGTAGCCCTTTTCTGTGTCCTCCAGTAATCAATGTGTGAGTTTTCCCACCATTTCGGTTTTGGTTGAATAACAGTCCCATTGTTTCAGCACATTGTTTCAGTGTGAATTTGCTGCCGAATTGCTTGACAAAAATGTGTGTGACATTTTTGGCTTTAAAAGAAATCCTAACGGAGGAAGAGAAAGTGAATCTACAGTTTTCCCACTTCCCTGTATGGGAGCCAGCTGGCCATGGTATCTTAATACTTTATTTCACTCAGCCAGCTAATTTCATGTTAGCTTTGCTCTGTACAATAGAAAGATACAAAATCTACAGCTGGTGGGGGAAAAAAAAGATCTAGCTGAGAGGTTCTCGGAATGGGGCCGTGATCAGGGCAAACCCCCTTGACAGCTCCTCTTTCACAATAATATGAATCTTACTGTACTAACATTGAAATAACCTCTCCTTCTTGAAATGTGAATTTATTGCACCTGGGCTAGGGATGATGCTCATCCACAAATCCCATCATCCCCAACCACTTTATTCAATATTGGGGGAAATTGGAATCCCAGCCATGTAGTCTATTTGTATGCAATCCTCAGACTATGACAAAACACAATCACAGGAAAGACAAAATAATGCTGTGCAAACAGCATATCTAAATCGAGTCAATACTGTAAGTTAGAATTGCCGTGATAGGGAAAGTATTCTTTCATTGAAAATTTCTTTCTGTATGCAGCCTTCGTGGAAAAGTGTGTTTCTTGCCTATGAGATATTTTGTTCCAGTCCAACGGCATCTGAAGGGCTGCCACCTCTGATGGTTAGGCTGAGTGAAGTCAAAGGGGATAGAAATGTTGATATTAGCATACCAGTATGTTTCCTTGCTTTATCAACCATTAGTGATCCAATGTTACAGAATGTATAGTATATAACAAACGTTTTATTAAAAATTCTAAAAAACTGTATTTTAATAAAGTATCCACTTGGTTGGAAACTTGAAAAGCTAGCCTGTAGATAATAAAAATGGGGCAGAAATGGAAAGACATACGTATTCACCAGCATCTTACATATTCCAGTATTGAAAAGTGGTGGCTTTTCAAAGTCTCTGATAGTAACATAGGATGCTGTAATATGTGATAGAAATGGTAGAAGCTAGAACTTTATATATCAAGGGTCCCGTAGTTCTAAAGATGCCGCTAGGCTACAGTTTAGGTAATTGATTCCATTGTTGTACTGCTTTAACAGTTAATTAGTTTTTCCTGAATCAACTTAAATCTGACTGGGGTGTATACAGGAGCCTTGTGGTGCATTGGTTAAATGTCTGTACTGCAGGTTTAACTGTGCTCATGACCTGGGATTCAATCCCAGGTAGCAGGCTCATGGTTGACTCAGCTTTCCATCCTTCCGAGGTCAATAAAATGGGTACCCAGCTTGCTGGGGGGAGGCAATGTGTCGCCTGCATAATTAAACTGTAAACCACCCAGAGACTACTTGAAGTGGTACGGGGCGGTATATAAGCAGAACACTTTTTGCTTTGCTCTGCTTGGCAGGAGCTTGATGATATTGATGATACTCATGGAAGACATTGGATCTGTTTTAGGATTTCCATTTTGATCTTAACCCCAATCCTGATTAGACTCTTAACACTGAGTGCATACAATGAAGTGAAAAAACACCCCAGAACTCAGTCAAGGCAAGTTTTTCATCCTTGTGTACAGGTGTTCAAGTATTAGTGTATTGTTGAATCTTGTGCCTTGTTTTAATTTTGTTTCCTTCTCTAGGTTTTTCTGGGAAATATATACACTGACACCTCTGCTTCCTAGCGGCTCTACCTATGAGCAATTAGACTTACAAGCACCGCTCTCTCAGACCTGTTAAAGTCAGCTGTCAATACAGAGCGGAGAGCAGTGTTCACTGTCATTGCCACCTCTTCCTCCTTCTTGGTTGCTTTGATCTCTGCAAAAGAGATTGAAGCAACCAAGAAGAAGGATGAGGCTGCTCGAGCATGCACACACCTCCCTTCCACCCGCCTGAGCTGCGCCAGCATGCACCTGACCCGGGTAAAGGGGAGGAGGGGAAGGGCTGGATCCTTTTGTATTTGCTGCATGACACCAGCAAGGGTACTCGTGTGGTGCCAAATTCAAAAGGATCCAGCCTTTCCTTCCTACCCTATGGACATCACATCCAACTGGCTGGGAAATAGGGCCTAGACCACATGGCATGGCCTAGGCAGATTGGGCCTTGCTGGTGGCTATGATCTAGGCCCACTGGAAGGGGCACACAGCTGGCATGCAAATCAGCAATGGAACGGGGTGCATTGGCACCTATTAGGTCTAGTAGGGCAGGAGGGCTGGGTGTACATCTGTGAGTGGGAGGGGGCATTGGGATTCCCTCACAGCCCTCCCACTCACAACCACCTTGCCTGCTTGGCTTCTTTTCAGCCCTTCGGTGCACCGGGAAGTGGCAAGGATCAGCTCCCCCTCCCCCTTCTTCACTAGCCTTGTTGCCTGGCTTGTGGGTAAGCAGCGTGTCACACGTCAATCAGTTGTGGGGCATTGGCACCCAGCTAAGCCGAGGGAGGAAGGTCGGGTGATAATTGGCAGGGGTGGGGGCCCTGCCACGTGGACATCTCACAGCCAAATACTCATCCCCCCTCTGGGGCTTACCCTGCCTTTGTCCACCCCTCCCCAGGTGGTGCATGGCTGGCATGCCTGACAGCTGTAGAGTGGGTGCATTGGCACCCCGCCCACATAGTGAGTGCAGGAGGATTGAGCAGGCAACTCCAGTGGGGGTGGGGTGGGAACAGGGGTGGGAACAGGGGTATTACTATGCTGGTGTGGCTCAGGTGGGTGGAAGGGAGGCACATGCATGCTCGTGCCTCACCCTTTCCACCTGCCCGAGTTGTGCCAGCATGCACCTGATCAAGTGCATGCTGATGCGGCTTGGGTGGGTAGAAGGGAGGCACATGCATGCTCACGTGGCTCACCCTTTCCACCCTCCAGAGCCATACCATCATGCACCGATTGGGTGCGTGCTCTCGTGGCTTGGGCAGATGGAAGGGAGGTGTGTGCATGCACTGTGGGCTGAGCTTCATGGCTCTAGCCCTTTGAAACCCGTCCCCCATCTTCCCATAGGAATGCATTGAAATACAGTATATTCCCTCTGGAACAGATTGATTTTCAATGCATTTCTATGAGAAAATGATGCTCTACTTATGAATTTTTCTACTTACGAGCATGCACTTGGAACGGATTAAATTCGTAAATAGATGTACCACTGGTATATGAAAAGTAGCCCAGAAGTATAGGAAATAAAGGAACCAAACTCTTGGAAAACCACATGTTCCTTTATCTTGTTTTAAAAGCAAGCTGCTCATAAAAAAGAGTGAGAAGGATCTCTATGGCAGTTAGATACTTGTGGCAAGCAAAGACATTCAACCTCATTTAAAAAAACCTTTCTACATTATAGACAATAGCTGTTATGGCTCTTAATTTTTATTTTTATTTTTAATATCCAACTAGAAATATTACATATTTATTGTTTTTAGTCCTTGCAAGCCTATATGATCTTTATAATATGAGTGTGTGAAGATACATAAAAGTTCCTTGCCGAGGCATCAACTTCTTCTTGTTTGCTTCCGTTCCTCCCTCCCTTTCTTTCTTTGAAGCCGTGTGGCAGCTTATGTGGCAAAGCAGCTTCATATATAGTTGCATGCATGTGATTAGGTAATCTCAACAGCTTTTCCCTCGCCTGTTAGATTTCATAAGACATTCTTATGGTTCTAATCATTTGCTGCAATGTACAGATGGTCAAAGCAGAAGTATCCCCAGCAAACAAATCACAAGTGAGTACCCATTGCTTAGCAGAGGTAGGCAATTAAAATGGTCCAAAAATACTGCAGCCCAAAATAACTTCAGAATTATTTTCCCCTAGTAACGAGCATATGGAGGGTAACATTATATTAAAATGGGCATTGCTGTGCTAAGTCTGGACAAATACATGCTGAGCAAAGAAAGCAACACAACTAAGTTGAAGATTTCTGCTTTTGCACAGCTATAGCAACCCACAAGTAAGCTTTTGACTCTTTGAAGAATGACCAGTAGAAGGCCATATATTATGCCTCATATATGTGGCAATGTTTAAAAATTCACACTGTTACAAGTGAAGTGAAGTGAGCAGCACTTCAGGAAAGTTTATGACCAATAAATCTCCCAAATGTTCAAGGTGCTACAAGACTTGTGGATGTTTTTGCTGCAAAAGACTGTCAGGGCAATCCTCTGTCCCAATTAAGTCCCATTGATTTCTATGTCTATCTGGATACAACTAAGGTGGTTACTTCGCGTCCTACCTCGTTCCGCAATTACGTTCGTTCCATGACAGTGTTGTTCGTGGTCATGTGGTTTTGTCCCTGTTCAGTCCCTGTTTTCGTTTACCCATGGGCGTGATTACTTGTATCGTGACAACTGTTACTTCACGTTCTTGTTTTGTGACAACTACTGGATTTCCCTGGCTTCATTTAGCCTTTTAAAAAATTGTTGGGCTTCCATTTTTCAATATTTTGAATCCCCGCTGTGGGTGTGCGGGCAGTCTTGGGAGGCCCAGCAGGAGGAGCCAGGAGAGCACAGGCGGCTGCAACAGCACCACTTGCCGCAGGTGAGCGGCGGCGGTGGTGGCGTGGGCGGTGGGCCAAGACACCCTCGCCCTGATCGTAGCAGTCTGCGGGCTGGAAGGTGAGTGAGGAAGGAGAACTCAGCCCCACCTCTGGGACCCTAGAAGGATGGAACTACGCCTGACAGTGGCTCTCTGCCTGTCCCTTCAAGAGCTGCTTTCTCCTGCAGGGACAGGCACGCAGCCGAGCCTGGCCTGGCACAGGAGTTCCAGTCAGCTTTGCCATTACTTCACGTCCCTTGTCTCGGAACAAAAACCGGGATCAAAGCGTGACAAGAGAATTCCTCACCCCAGGGACAGGTACGGCTTATCACGCTCTGTTCCCAGTTTAGGGGCATGGTCGAGATGAATTTCTGCTTTCACACTATGGACGTGAAGTAAGCAAAAAGGGCTGAAAGGGACATGAAGTAACTGCCTAAGTCTGCATTGTTAATACCACAAGCACCATTCATTATTAAAGAGAAACAGCTGCAACAGCCTGCTGATAGCTTACCAACAAACATTATCATGAGTGAGAACATTTGTCCACCTAGCACAGTATTGGCTGTTCTACACTGATAGCTAGTGATTCTCTGGTTTCAGAATGGCGTTTTTCTTTGTCCAGCTGGGAAGTGATTTGGACTAAACCTGTAGTGGAGTAAAGAATAATGTCCCTCTCATACATGGTCTACAGTCAAGAGATATAGTGCCTAAATCCAGATTATGTTTATATATAATGCAGAATATTCCACAAAATGCTTTCTTCAGTGTTAAAAATACAGTAATGAATATCAAGTACCTAATGATTTGCTCCCTTTTTAATACACATAAAATCTGAGGGTGGGAAAAGTGGTGCAAAGCTATAGCTGGGGATTAATGATGTGTGAATTGAGAGCACCTGGCTACATAATTCACCACGAATACATTACTTTTTAAAACCATATATTTCAAGTTCTTTCCCCCTCTTTTTGCATGAACTTGTGTTCCATTATTACAGCATTTTTATTGCACAGAATGCTTTGAGACATATCTCCGTTGACACAGACAAAAATCTTACATGCCCGGTTTCCCCAGCTGTGTTGGACTGGAGGATTGGCAAAGCAGTCCAGGTGATAAAATACATCTGGATGCTACAGTAGGCCTTTGTTAGCATGAAACCTGATAATTATATTACCATTTGAAACTGATCACTACCATTGCCTACATGTTCCTTCCAAGTCAAATTAGAGACTCCTGGCAGACTCGTGAAGGGTGATGATACAGCAGCTACTGGACGGATGCTAGAAGATTATTACGCGCAGTGATGACAGCGTAGCATTTCGAATGTGTAGCTTTTGAAAGTCATTAATGTCCAGCTGTGCCTGCTTTGGATGCACTGTTGTATAGTCAGGCCTTACCATAGTTATAGTATAGACCTCCTGACAGTCTTGTTTAAGCATAACAGCTTTCTCTTCCTGTGCCTGTGCTTTCTCTTGAAAGCAAAAAGAAATGCATTTACAAGTTTTGACCTTCAAAGGAGCACTGTACGTATGTGGTTGTGTATAGAGCAAGCTAAGTCTTTCTAGCCCAGGGACATTATGCTTAGCAAGAGGAGAGCAGCTGTTGGATTTTAGTATCTAATGAAAATGTTTATATGGCCATGACACAATGAGATTTTTCTGGCCTTTCACAGTCTGGTGTACTCAGCATCCATCACTGCCAAGTGGATGCCATTAGATTTATTAGAATAAATTTCACTTTAAAAGGCAAGCACTTGGGTTTCGTGGAGATTATCCGCCAAAATCCCATCAAATAATGCCATTGGAAATAAAGGTGGTCAAACATCAGGGCTTTATCTCAAAGGACATTGGTAATTTAATGAAAAGAGCATGCAAAGGGAAACTCGATCCTGGCAGATTTGGGATGGGAGAGCAAAATAACTGCAAAATAAATGGCAGACTTGTATGCCTTGTGTTTGGCAGACAGGGGTCCCAAATTCAATTCTGGGACCTCCTGCTTGAGAATCTTGGGTCTTTAGGGCTGGAAAATACTTTTGCTTGGATTCTCAGGGAGAACAGCCCTTTCATATACAGTGGACCCTCGTATAACAAATGGTTTGTATAACATAAAATCTGTGCAACATAAAAAAATTCCAGAGATACAGAATCGTCTATGGGGCAAATCCATACAACATAAAATGGTCGCGATTAGGGATTACTCTGTTTTCAATGCATTCCTATGGGACATTTGTATAAAGCAAAAATTGCTTAACATAATTTTATTTGGAACGAATTAATTCCTTTATACAAGGTACCACTGTATTATGATTCACACATGCAGCATGTGATTCACACATTATTGGCCATTCTAGGCTTCTTCCAAACACATGAGTTAAAAAAACAGACTAGTCAAATGCATATACAATAATAGTGCAATCTCTTCATGAAATGAAATCCCCCCTCCCAATTTTAAAGGATTCATATTCTTCAACACATTGCTCTCATCCTGAAGACAGTTGACAATGATGGGTAAATATTTTCACTTTTTTCCTTGTGAATACATGGTAGAGCTACTTGAATATCTGATAGCTTACAGTATAATGCAAATGCCATTGTGATGACAGGTTTTCTTCTATATTCTAATATACAGAGGTTCTCTCTCTCTTTCTCTCCATTTATGCATATAGATGAGCAAAAATCCTGTTGCTTACTAAACTCCACTAGAATAGGCTCATTGGAATCAATGGAACGTACAGAGTTGGTGATTCGCAAATCCCCACAAATCCAATGGGATATTCTAGTGCAATTTTCTACGTGAATCAACAGGATTTTAGCCACTGAATGACTGAGTAGGTATACAGCGGGAAATGACAGGAGTTCCTTTAAGTCTTGAGTGACCATGTAGAGATTGGATTGAAGAGGGGACAGATGCTGCCGTCCACTCCACATTCTTCTACTATGCATGGGTGGTTTACAACATATGGAGGCTATCACATCAAGCTGCTTCAGGTGGTTGTGTTCATTCATCTACCCAACTCATTTTTCCTAACCTAGCTGTGAGAAATTATATCATTAATTGTTTATGGATTTTAAAAGATCCATCTATTAAAAATGTGTATGCATCTCCTTTTAGGGTAATCCCTGAAAATATAAAATTACATTAAGTGACAATGATAACAACAACAACAATATCAACAACAACAATAAAAAACAATACAGTAGTAGAGTGAGAAGATAAGAATAAACAGTTGTCACCAGGCTATACTGGATATCAAATCATAGTTCAAGAAAGATTAAGCGTGCCTTTGGAGCATGCTTGAAAGCTTGTCATGGTGAAATCTGGTGTGGGTTACAAAGCCAGCAGCATCCCATTTCCTGAGTTTACATGCAAAAAAACTGAGAAAATAGACCACTGTAAGGTCACAAAGGAAGGCTCTTGTGTGCCATTACATAGATGTGCTTGTTTTAAGCCATCCTGTCGGAACTGACTCATAGCGAACCTAATATAGGTTTCAAGTGAAGTAAAAATATTTAAGGAGTGTTTTTACCAATTCTACTCATGGAGTCAGTTTCCATGGCTAAGCAGGAATTCAAACCCTGTTCTCCAGAATATTAGTCCATCACTTTATCCACTACACCAAACTGAGAATTACAGAGGCAAGTCCTGGGGATGCCATGAAAGTGAAGCAGGCCGGGTTGAGACAGAAGCAACTACAACACTCATGGAAACTGCTCTGTAGTGAGCCACCAGGGAGAGAAACTAAAGATGAGTACCCAGGCTTTAAAACCACCTAAAAAGAACAACCAATTTTTTTTTGCCCCTTTAGCACACTTTCCCTGAAACACATCTCACTGCTTTTAGATACAAGGAAGAATAGCAATTCACTGAGATTTGGCAGCCATGGGATTGGTGGGCATTTTAAATTAACACATGGGCAAATGGCCTTTTGAAGTTCTGCACACACTGAGGCCAAGGGAAAGTTTGTGAACCATTTTATGCAGATTTTCCAGAGGAATGGAGTTTAGTTACAAACAATTTCTTAAACATATGTCTCACCATATGCAGTGACCTCCCTGAATAGATTTTTTTTAAAAAATATTATTTTGGTTTTTTTGCATTGATGCTAGCAATTTGGCCTCCATTTTGCAGCACCCCAAATCAATCAGTTGCAATGAAAGGTGCAGTATAGAAATCTAACAAAAATAAATAAATAAATAAATAAATAAATAAATAAATAAATAAATAAATAAATAAATAAATAAAGAGGTGAGACCTGGGTGATGGATTTAAACTCAGGCCACACTTTTATTTAACAAGCAACTGGTAAGAAACTGAACTGAAAGAGGGGCCTGCAGTAGTGTGGAATACAGTTGGGACCCAGAGGTCTCCCGGTACCTCACCAACTGTCTTATATGGATGAGTCCACTGCCCCATTGATGAACAGTCCTGTAGGTAGCATGTCCCAGCATATCCTTCCCCCTACACTGTGATCTCATGATCCGCAGTGCCATGGGGTTGGATGGGCCAGCACATATTTCATTCCACTGGGACTCACCAATCCTTTTGATTTCTGCACCATTGTGGCCTATTAAGCAATGACCTTTTAGCCTCATGTTCAACCTCCCCCCCACACACACAAACACTAGTGTGGAATAGACAAAAAAAAATCCCTGCTCTCCTATCAGCCAATTCCAGAAAGTGGGGCAAAAATTCCTTTCCAGCTCTGTAAAAGCAATCAGTTAAACTCCCACTACAGTAGAGGGCAGGTGGGTGGGACACACTGGCCTTGAAAGAGGCAGAAGACTGGGAGGAGCACTTATGCATACTGTGCTATGTTACCCTGGAGTCATGCTGGATGCAAAAACGTGCCTCACAATTATTGCAGTAGTTTTTGGTACAATGCTAACTCTATCAGAGTTTTAGAAGCAGATATTTATTTGGAGGCACTAAGGACATTGGAAATATGCATTCTGAAAGGGAGCAAAATGTGCAGATTAAACACACAACCCTTTATGTATCATAACATTGCTCAATGTAGGGCAGCCTGTTGTTACATGTTGTCAAGTTGCATCTGACTTAAGGCAACCCTGTGAATGAGCTCTCTCCAAAATGGCCTGTCTTCAGTTGCCATGCTCAGCTCTTGTAGACTCACACCTGTAGCTTCCTTTAGAGAGTATGTCCATTTCATATTTAGTCTCCCGCTTTTACTGTCCCCTTTTCTAGCATTATTCTCCTTTTCAGACAATCTTGGCTTCTCATGATGTGCCCAAAGTTGGACCATCTCAATTTGATTTAATTCAATTTTTACCTTACCATAACATGACAAGGTGGGTTGAGGCTGATAATTCAAGGGTTGGTTTGCTCTAGGACTCACTTGTTCATGTTTATGGCAGTTCAGGGTATCTGGAAAGCAATCCTCCAGCTCCATATTTCAAATGAATCAGTTTTCCCCTGTTATCTTTCTTTACTGTCCAGCTTTCACATCTGAAGATCGTGATAGGGAATACAACAATGTGGTGGATTATCTTGATCTTGGCACCCTATAACTGATTATCTTTTCTAGCTGTTCATTCCTCCCCTTCTGAGTCTTCTTTTGATTTCTTAGCTGCTATCTCCATTTGGATTGATGTTTGAATCAAGGTATACAAAATCCTAACTATTTCAATGTCTTAATTTACATCATTAAAGTTGTGTATTTCTGTAGTCATGATTCCTGTCTTCTTAGCCTATAAGCACTGAGGCCTATGAAAAAGTGTTTGTGATCATAGAACCCCAAATTCCACATTAGGTACATTGATCCTGGAACAAGAGCTCTGTGGCGCAGTGGTTAAATGCCTGGACTGGGCTCCAATCCCAGGTAGCAGGCTCATGGTTGACTCAGCCTTCCGTCTTTCCGAGGTTGGTAAAATGAGTACCCAGCTTGCAGAGGGTGGCAATGCATACTGTAATTAAAAACTCTAAACTGCCCAGAAACTACTTGAAGTGGTATGGGGCAGTATATAAGCAGAACACTTTTTTGTGTGTGATCATAGAACCCCAAATAAGTTCCACTCCCAATAGCAGTTTAACTTTATTCAGGTTTATTCTGTCATTGCAAATAATGTATTATTTAGGCATACAAGATACATAGTTTTGGCCTGGGGTATGTATGGAAATTAGCATAATATGTACATTTAACGATTTCTGACAATGACATCTGTTAAGAAAAGAAAGAAAAGAAAAGAGATACTCTTCCTTTTGTTAAACTGCTTGTATCAATAATTTTAGGTGATATATATTGAATAAACAATTTAAGAACAAAACAGCAGATAAATTACAATGGTGAAAAACCATACATCTTTGAGGAAACAGCAGAAATCATTTGAAAAACCTTTGCCTTACAATGTTTGTTTCTTCTATTGGATCGTTGCTTGCCCTCCATGCAAGATAGTCTTCAGAATAAAAAGGAAGTATATATACTTAACTCATCAATAAGTGCCTTGGAACATATACTCCACTTAAACAGACATTTTCTAATATCAGTAACTAAGCTACAAACACACATGATGGGGAAACAAGAAGCATCCTATTTTTTAATGTGCATTGCTTCCCCCACCCCACCCCACCCCCTTCTATTTTCAGTTGAAATATATGACCACTAAGAAAGAAGGAAATTGCTTTAGATGGAGTCAGGAAAAAATATTCTAGATAACTTTAAGGAATTTACATATTGCTGTCAGTAATGCACTAGGCAAATCATTGGAAAAGCAATGACTCCTCACTGTGATTTAAAATCCCTATTAGTGACATGCAAGTGCTAAAGTATGGAATGAAGTCTAATAATGGTAAATAATTTATTATGAGCACTAAATATTCTGCTTCCTAAATGGATTGCTGCAATATTCCTTCTGCCCTTAGAATGCCATGTTCAGCTCTGAGTAACACACTCAGAAGGTGACCACATTATCAAAAGCTATGGAAAATCCAGTGGGTTTAAGTGGGTTGATTTCATTGCTCCCCAATAATCAATTCAGTAGGACGTGTGAATCAGCTGGGATTGTTCATCTGAAAGCTTGTAACTTGATCTTGTAACTTGATCCCATTGTTGTGTGTCCTGTATTCTGGGTTGACTGAGAACAGATCCTGCCTCTCCTCAGGATGATGGCCTCTCTAGTATTTGAAAACTTCTATCAAATATTCCTTTGTTTTTAAGACTGAACATGCCCACTTCTTTCAGTCCTTCATTGTAAGAATTGGTTAATCCCTCAAACATACATGTGGCCCTCCTCTGAACTAGTTCCAATTTGTCAGCATCCTTCCTGAAGTGTAGTCTTCATCACTGCTTGAATCAGTGCAGAAGAGGGGTAAAAGGTGCATGTGCCTAGTGCCTACCCCAAGCTCCTCCCACCTTCCTCTTCCCATTTGCCTCATTTTGAGCTCTCTCTCTCTCTTTCTCTTACACACATGCACGTGCACACACACGTGCATGCCTATCCACCTGTGTGCATGCTCCGGACCCTTGCTGGGTGGATGTGTTGGGGGGGCAGGAAGGGTGCAAAAACAAACGTTCTCCCCAGGTGCTCTAAATCTTGGCTATGCCTCTATTTCTGTGTAATCACATCCTTGAAATGAAGTGGAAGATGGTACATGCCTAAATGCATGTGGCCAGGAGTTCAAATCAAGTGCCTGAAATATTAGCTTCGGCCCACGTTTGCAACCATTTTAAAGGAAACTTGCATGTACAGCTCATTGTAATTCTCTTAAGTATATATTCAGTCATGTACCATCTGGGAATAATCATCCAATATACAGGAATATAATGGTCGGGGCTTTCTTGTTCATGAAAAGATTAAAAAGGCGGAAGCCAAGCACAAAGTTAAAACCAATGGGATTTTAGATTTTTTGATTCTGAACACTGAATATTATGAAGATTTTATTTTAATGACTTACCTGGCTTTCTGTAGATGTACAAACGTGCTTACATTTCCCTACTGTGTTCTGGTATGCTGTGAATATTGCAGTAACAATGGGCTTCATAAATGGGATTGATGGCAGGCGGCTCTGTCGATCTGGATGCAGCCACATAAGATGAACTGGACATCTCCTCTTCATCTAAAAGAGATTTAATGAATATAGTGAATGATAAAGTCCCCATTATCTACAACAGGCCTGCCCAACAGGTAGACCGTGGGCTACTGATAGCCCGCAAAGGGTTCAAAAGTAGCCTGCCGGCCATCAATTTAAAAAGTGAGGGGATAAGTTCTCCACCCCTCCCTCCCTAATCCCAAGGACCACCACTGCACCAGCAAAGTTCTGGGTCTTCCAGCCCAATGTCTCAGCTGAGTGGGGCAGTTCAAGGCCATGGCGCAGTCCCCTGTTTTCCCCACCGGGCAGATGATCGGTGTGCCACTGTCTTGTGACCAGCTGAGTTGCTGGTGTGGAGTGGAGGGAGGAGAGGGGAGGAGAGGGGTGAGAGGTGGGGTTGCAGGTGTGCCCATCTCCTTTGTGCAGTGACATCTCCCTTCTTCTCCCCCCCTGGAGAATTCCTTCCATAACGGATTAATTGATTTTCAATGCATTCCTATGGGAAACCGCTGCTTGTAAGTAGAGGTTTTAGTGTAGTAGCCCTCAGGCATTTTGGGCTGGAAAAAGTAGACCTTGGCCTGTTCAAAGTAGGACAGCCCTGATCTACAAGATATGCAGTCATTTTTTCCTATTCTGATTACCGGACTATTTTCAGCCCTTCAACACCTCTGGGCATGTGGACACAGTGACATTTTTAAATTCAAAGAAACTAAAAGTCTCAATAAAAACTCCGAAGAGACAACAGTGACTGTACGGCTTCCTCTCTTTGAAAAAACAAACAAACAGTGGCACTAATCCTGATGGGTGGGTACAACTGAAGGCAATGACACAACTTGCAGTGGCATCTTCCTCACAGTTATCAAGTCCTTACTTGGATCGCCAGGCATATGCCAACAAACAAACTATCATGAGCTATAAAATCCAAGTGGGGACTCATTAATTAGCAGTGAGAAGTTGCTGTAAGTTACACTGTTTGCCTTCTGCAGGCATAACCACACAAATAATTTGCACCACAGTTTGTAGGCCGAGTAAAAATAAAGAAATAATTTCCAGCAACATGTAACATGTAACAGGATATGTGGTTAATGAATAGTTTTTCTACCCTTCCTTCCTTCCTTCCTTCCTTCCTTCCTTCCTTCCTTCCTTCCTTCCTTCCATCTCTCCCACTGAAACAGCACTTAAGGTGGCCAACTAAGAAACTGGTAATTAAAGCTGAACTAAGAACAAAACAAGCTGAGGGGGGAAATTAAGCAACCAAACTCCAAAAATCATTGCCCACATGATTTCTTCCCACATTAAAATCACCATATATTTGTGTTTCTCTCAAGAATGAGACCTGCAATGAATTTTATTAGCTAAAGTTTTTACAAGTTTATTGTCACAGAAATATAAACAAATGCAGCATAGTTAGTGGAGTCTCCCAAGAAGTAAAACATTTCCCAGCCAGATGGCTCAGTCACACTAAAAGAGCTGAGGAAATAAAGTTCTACAAAATGCAGCAATTAAGCGAACTGCCATCAGGCATGCTACCTATCCTGCCTGCGTCCTCCCAAATCCCTAAGGTTATTGGGAGATGTTTTGACAAACTTTACCTAAATGGAACTAGCTTCAATTTTGCTCTTATTTATTTATGCATTCATGCGAGCCATGTTTAAATGGAAGGCTCTTTGAATTTAATCTGCAGCATCTTAAAGTGGCTCAGTCTTACAACATCACGGAATGGCTTGCATACAGGTACGCTGTCAAAAATGTTTCAAAGGCAACAAACCTAGAAAAATGGAATAGAATTAAGAATCCAGAGTAAACATTGTGAATGTGATTAATTATTTTGTGTTTGACTGGGAGTTGAGTCATGGCTACTGGACTTCTTTTTTGAGAGGTAGAAATGTTTCGCTGAAGCTGTTTGGATGAACAGCGAAACGTTTCTATCTCTCAAAAAAGAAGTCCAGTAGCCATGACTCAACTCCCAGTTAAACGCACCTGGATGACTGAGAATCTTCACAGAGATATTTTGTGTTTGGTGAACTCAAGTGTCATGATATGTCATGCGAAAAGGACAATTAGGTGTGATTTCCCCATTATTGATTCCATCTCTGTAGAATCCATTGAATGGACAGTGGGAGCAGTGGTGTGGCATTGGTGGCAAAACAGGAGCAGGTAGACCCTCTCTTACTGGGCACAACCCCAAAACTGAACTGCTAACTGGTTCAGTTTTCTAGTTGGTTTGTGGTGGGTCACGGCGAACTACAAATCATCATCAACCACCATTTTCCAGGTTCATGCCCATCTCTGCTTGTCATATTTATGCAGAGCGCCATGACCAGGTCTAGATACCGATAATGGACAAAGTGACAATGGTTTGTTAGGAATGGAATGGGCTATCAGGCTGTGAAAAATGTCAATTATCAGTCTACATGGTAGCCACCGTATAGTTAACTCAGGTGGCCAACTCTATGTATCAGTGTAGGAATGCACATTTAGTAATGATTTAGGAACTCTCAGAATGAAGTTGGTTGGTTGAAAATGAGTGTCATACGAGCAAGAAAACCCTGGAACTGGGCCTACAGCTGCTTCTCCCATTGACTGAGATACTTCAGACTAGAAGACACAATTGTACTTTCCCTTCACTAGAAAGAGTGGCTTTGCATTGCCTCTGCAATTTGGCTTATCTGTTCAACATATCTTAGATTTTTTTTGTCTTTAAAATGCTGACTGCTCTTAAATTGATTCGTTTTCTAAAAACCATTTTCCAATAAGAAAAGGATAAAGATCACTATTTATATTTTTTGCTATGCATTTGGTACCGCCACCCAGTCCAAATCCAAACTGCTTGTTTAAATTGGGATACTAATGGCTAGCTGGCCCAAAGCTTGGAAATGCAGCCTTTTTGGACTACAGCCTCCTCAAACCCATCCCTCCATATTTCACATGCAGCATGGCAAACTCCAAATAGATCTAAACCCATCAAACTTTGGGACAGTAATTCTACACCTATTTTGTAGGCCAAAGTCCCACTGACCAGTACTGAATGATTAATAAACAAGAAACCTGTGGCCTATTTTTATTATTTTTATTTGTTTTTTTTTAAAAATGAAAGAAAAAACTCTAATTGCAAGGAAACATGTTTATTTTGTAGTCTAATTCTCCTTTCTCAGCCTGCTGTTCCATCACCAAAATGTGAGAAGAATGCCCATAATTGAACCTTCATCACTTTCAAGGATACAACTTGCCTGGGATATTTTCACCCTCAGTAATATGTTACTCAGTATGGTTCATGAAATTTACGAAACTTGTAGAAAGCTGCAGTGACAATTTACTGCGGTATCTAGTGAAAATACGTAACAACAACAAAAATCAATGTTCTTTCTAATTATCATCTATATTAGTCTCGCTATTAGTTGTACATATTTTTAAAAGGCTGTAGGACCACAGGGGCTTGCCAACTTGACCATAAAGGATCAGCATTCTTATTTTCCTCCTTTGAAAACCAGTTTAAGAGAAGATGTGTACCATGCCCTCAGGCCATCAAGCAGAAATAATGAACCTTAAATGAGTTGTTAATTTTTTTTTACAAGCAAGTTCTGAGGTATGTGAAGTGATGAACTACAAACAGCCCCTAGAGTGGTTTTACTGAAGGCTTGCAAGTATGCGAATTATAGGAGCGGGTCCTGGTGAGTTCAGGTTTTCACAAGATTTACAGAAAATTAAGTATCTAAAGTGAGACGCTGGGTGCCCTGTTTCTCTTCATTTTAAGGAAATGTGTCTGTTATATACTGTACTTGACACATTAGGATATTTTAACATGGCTTTTGGAATATGTTGTAGCAATGTAAAAAATATTTATTAAAGTCTTTGTTGTTGATTTCGGCTGCCTTTCACCCAATAAATCACCCTATAGAATAATTTTCAAACCCTTGAGATTCTCCAGGCAAGAATGAGACAAGAAGCACTATATGCCAAACCCTCGGCAATCTGTGCAAAATATCTCTGCCCCCAACTGGTGTTTCTTTGCTGAGAGTAAAGCAACACACATACTGCACATAGAGCCAGGACCAGGGTGATTAAAAAGACACAAGCAGACCCCTGGTATTTTGAATCCTTACAAGTCAATGCAACAAACAGCAACTGTCATTATTTTTCACAATGATCTGTAAAGGATTGTTTCCATAATTTTGGTTAATTTGAGAAATTCATCTTCACTCTCTGCTTTCTTTGAGAGTGCCACAAAATCCCTGTCAAGCCACGGAGTCCTTTTACCACTGACTAAGCTGAGCATAACTGTTTTTTCGAGTGCGTAACATGACCAATGTATGGAGGGGGGTTTCTTCCTTTGTTTCTGTTTTAGGAGATCTTAGCATCCCGAGATATTTTTGCTTTGACTCTGTCTAGGACTTCCTTATTGGCAATCATTTCTGTCTATAAGATTAGTAGTAGTCATCTCCAGTGTTGCAATTCAAATGCATCTGTCTTTTTCCTGTGTTCCTCAAAGCCCAGGTTTCACAACAATATGAAGCTATTGGAAATTTGATTGAATTAACTAGTCTGCATTTGGTTGATAGACTGATGACTTTCTTCTTCCAGGTGTTATTCATACTGATCATTGCTGTTCTTCTAAGTGCTGTATGTTTTCTGATCTTTGGGCTGGAGTCACCATTTTGATTCATTTTACAGCGATGGATGATAAAAGCATTATCAAGGAGAATGATTTGCCTGTTTTGTGTATTTTATATTTAAATTAATGCAGTAGTGTGTTTTTTTTTAAATGTAAATACCTTTTATTAAATGGAAAAAAATTATCAACCAAAACTTTTTTAAAAATAAAAAGGAATCTGGTGGCCTCTAGTGGCCAAGAGCGGGGCTGTTAATGACTGGACCTTTTAAAGGTCATTATTTCTTAGCCTTGTTGTAAGGTTGCAGTAACTAAACTGCATTAACAAAGACTTAAATTGTGTAGTTCTTCTGTAGTCATAATACTTGGATTCCTGAGACACAAAGCATCAAGGTTAAGGACCTATTTGGTATAGAAACCTCATGCATCTGCTGCTGACATATGAACTGTTCATACCATGTATAGTAAGTGCACAATAATGTTACACGTACAAGGAAGCAGATGCACAACAAGCTCATTTTTATACAAAACAATACTTCCAGATGCATCTGTATGAAATCAAAATGTGTCGTTGCTCAATAGAACTGGTGATCAATGCAATCTTACCAAAGTGATTGGCCTTTGTTCCAGTATCTAACATAGCAGGTAGATATTTCTTTGATGCAATATAGCAATGCTTCTAATAAGAAACATTTGAATGTAGAATATTGCATGCCAATCAGATTCTTCAACTACCTCATTTAGAGCAATCCTTCATGAGACAGACAAATTATTTCAATTTTAATGGTAGTTTCCTTTTAATTCAGTAGGCCTACCCTAGTTTCAACTTAGTATACAGTATAAAGTAACAAGATTTCAGACAGTGGCAAGCAAGGGTGTCTGCTTTTAAAGAGGCCCATCAGGCAGAAAGGCAACAGATAAAGTCTTTTTTTCCACTGCCATGCAGTGGTGGCTTAACCTGTTGAAGGTGAAAGAGGATTATCAGGGGACTAGGAACCAAGTCCTGTGAGGTAAAACAGAAAGAAATGGGTACTCTTTGAGAAAAGAGTACCAAGACAAGATGTGATAACACCTTTCAAATATGTGAAAAACTGTCATTTAGAGGAGGGCAGGATTTGCTCCTAATCAGATCAACAGGGCAAGTAATAATGGGCTCAGGTTATAAGAAGCCAGAAGCTAGATGAATATCAGGAGAAAGTTTTAACTGTTAGAACAGTATGACAATGGAGCTAATGACCTCAGGAAGTGAGCTCTTGTCACAATGGAAGAATTCAAGAAAAAGTTAGAAATACATTGGTCAGACATACTTGGATTCTTACATTGAGCAGAGGGATAGACTTTACAACCTTATGGGACCATTCCAAATCCATTATTCAACAAGTCTCTGCTTCTGAAGGAACAACCAAAAAGCAGGAATAAATTGTGCAATAATTTTTATTGCTCAATTTAAGCATCTGCCACTATAAATTTCATATTAAACTGTGCTGCTTAGCATTGTGAACAGAAAAATTGTGAGATTTATGGAGAAACAATTGCTCCTCTATCAACAAAAGGATCCTTTATGATTTGTGAAAAACTAGATATAATGAAACTTGTGAAATCATATATGTGCTTATTTTTAGGGTAGCTTTGAATATATTTTCTGAAAACCTATTACTTACAATAGTTTGCTGCAACTAGACTAGGCCCATTTAATTGGAGGAAATGTGGTAAATCAATTGTTCTGTACATTTCATTGATTTAAATAGGTTTACTCTTGTTGCAGCTTACACTGCTAAGCAGCAGGATTTCAGCCTTTATAAAATGCATTTTTCCTGATGTTTTACTCTTTTGTATCCATGATTTAGATTTTGAGGGTTTTTTAATTTATTTAAAGTGATGCAAATGTGCTATTAATTGATTTTAAGATCTTCATTTAAAAACAAGAAATTTTGGCAATTATTCTGAAGTGTTAGTTACTGCATATATATTCCTGTATAGTATAATAAATTGTGGAGGAAGAATGAAATGTTGGTAAACAGGAAATCTACTGGTTATTGGTATTAAAATCTATATTATTGGTTTAATTGTACATTATAAAAATAAAAAGTAGGATTTCAGCTCCATTAATTTCACATATAATAAGCATTATTAGATGTAACCATTCACAAAGTGACACCAACCAAGGGAAAAATCCCAGAATCTGACTTCTGTTTTCACCAGTTAATCACTTCATGCTCAAACATGAAGTAGTTATCAGGGCTGTTTTTTGAAGTGTGAATGGCAGCAAGCACATTGCCTGTTCTGAACAGGCTAAGGCCTCCCCACCCCAGCACAACATTGGAATTGTAGACCACATGGTCCCTCAGGCATGGAGCCTATAGAAGGCTCCGGCATAGGCTACTCTGTCTCCTTAGCCTCATGTCGTTCAATTGGAGAATGAGATCAGCTGGTCATGTCAGGGCCTGATGGGAATTTTTGATTGCTACTCAGATTGGCCAGGAGTAGCAGTGCATTTTTGCCCATCCCATTCTCCTTGGGTGAAATTGGGTTCACTACCTTTTTACCAGTCACTAGAGATGGGCACAACTTGAAAAAAAATTTTTTCGAGTTGTCGTTAGTCGGGCCGGTCCCATTTCGGCTCGTTTCCGGTTTTCGCGAAAATTCGCAAAAATTAGTCAGTTCGTTTTTTCATTTTTTCGTTGTCGTTAGTACTGGTTTTGGGGGGAGCGGGCTCCTGGAGGCACCTCTGTGGGGTGGGTGCCTCCTCTGGCCCGCTATAAAGGGAAAGTGGGCTCCTGGAGGCACCCGTGGGTGCCTCCTATCCTCACCACTAGGAAGGGGAAGCAGGCTCCAAGAGACCCCTCTACATGGGGGTCTTCCCTCCTCACCTGCTGCTGCTGCCAAATGCTATGCAATAGCCATATGGATATTGCATAACATAATGTGCAGACAGTGACTGTGAAGACTAGTGGATGGCACTGAACCCAGAGCCATAGTGAGATGCCTAACTAAGGCTCTCGCACCACCATGTCTCACACAGAAGGGAATTGTACTTGCTGTGTGTAATGCAATGCAAGCAAGTAGATCTGGCTTTAACGTCGCTTAGTGCAAGGGCTAGGGTTAGGCTAGTGACGGGTAAGGTTACGGTGGGCTAGTGGGTTGCACCTCTGGGTGCCTCTCTGACCCACTAAGAAGACAGTCTGTGACGTATGGGTACGGAGTCAAGGGTTAGGGTTAGGGTTAGGGGTGCTAGGGCAGGTTTTAGGGGCTTTTTGGCACATCCCAGAAGTCTCCATGGCCAAGTGGCCATGCGACTGGTGGGATGGCTCCAAAAATTTGCATGGTCGTCCACTCCCACATGGCTGGCCACTCGGCCAGCCCATCATTGCGCAGGTGTAAATAAAATAAAATAAAATAAAATCAATGGAGGACAGAGGAGGAGAGGAGAGACATTTTGTTGCAAGAAAAAACCCACTGCTACTGTGAAAAATCTGGCAGTTTATAAATTTTCACGTGTTTCTGTTGTGCTTGTGTGTTTTTGGACCACGATTTCAAAAACAATATTGCGTTCGCCGCCCCATTTTGGATCCCCCGCCCGCACCGCATGGCATGGCGAAATGGCGACTCGAGTCCAGCTGCCCAGGAGGCGGGACCCCCCTCCAGAAACCACCCCTCCGGTAGGTGCCCTGCGCCCTTAATCAAGCAGGCATTTTTCCGCCAGCTTTTTTGGCCCGGGAATGGGTGGGGGGAGAGTTTAAAAGTTTTTCCCTGTGCCGTCCGTGCCGCTTGCTTGCGCTTTAATTGCGGCGGCCGGCGGCGAGACTGGGCTTTTTGCTGGCTGCGAGCCTGCGGCGAGTCCCACCAGAGCAGCCCAGGACGGGGGATGGGGGGGGAGGCCAGGGACCTCCAGAAACAACCTCTCTGGTAGGTGCCCTGAGGCACGGCAGGCATTTTTCTGCCTGCTTTTTGGCCGGGAACCGGGTTTTTTTAACTTTTAAAAACTTTTTTCTGTGCCGCGTGGCATCGCGCGATTGCGCGATGCCAGGAACGAGCACGACAAATCAGACCAAAATTGTTCGTTCGTTGGTTTGAGCTCGAAGTCTGGCGGAGTAATTCCCATTACCGTTTCCGTAGAGTAATGGAACCGAGTAACGGAAACGGAAACGGGAATACCACTAAGTCGTGCCCATCTCTACCAGTCACCATTGGCACTTAGTGCAAAGGGGCGAGCCAAGTTAGGCAGAATTAGAAAGTAAACTGTCCTTAATTTTACCAGCAGCCCTCAATACCAATATTTTAGGATATCGTGAATATTAGTTAGAGCCTTAAACTTGCTCCCTAGAGGTTAGATATGGGCTTTCCAGACTCTTACTTTTGGGGTGTATAATTGACAGTACCCTCCTTAAATTAATTAGGCCCTTTGGTTGATGTCACTTGCACTTTTGGAGCCCTCCCTTGCTTTTGTTTTTTACATTTAACTTATGACAGTTTATCAATAAATTGTGGCCCAATTTGAGCTCCACAATTCTTGTCTTGCCTCTTTAATTCGGGGCTGGGGTGTGCAAGAGGATATTCCATAGGCCAGTGGTTCTCAAACTGTGGGTCCCCAGATGTTCCTGGACTGCAACTCCCAGAAATCTTCATCACTAGCTGAGCTGGCCAGGTTTTCTGGCAGTCCACGAACATCTGGGGACCCACAGGTTGAGAACCACTGCTGTAAGACCATCTTGACTGCTGCCATTGGTGGTGTCAATATGCAGGCTGCCCATTACTATGTAAAGCTCTGCATCCTTTTTGCTGCTGACAACACAGGCACAATATTTTGCAACAATATTGGGTCATTTCTTGGCATTATGTACTGTGGCTACAGAGGCACAGTATCTTACATTCATAAATCTTTTTGGAAGAATTTAACTTTGGGGCTTCTTAAAACAGCTGTTTGAGAATGCATACACTATGCATGAATTCCAAAACAAACGTCCCTCGTGTAGAACTGCCCATTGCTAAAAGATGAGCACATAGTCTGCACTATGGGTTGCTGGGGGAGGACAGAAGCAAGAACAGATGGGATGTGGGTGTAGTCCCTCTGTGTCAAAATATTTTGAAGGGCTGTTTTGCAGTAATGAAATGGTGAGACAAAGGCCGTTACTTCACGAGCCGCTCGCTTCGCGGCTAGCCTTCTTTTCTGTGCGAATCGATCGTTTCAGTCCGCACGCTCCTCCTTTTTGGCTGCGATGCCACCCCGACCACGCCCCCTTTACCGTGCTCCAAGCGGGGCGAGTGGTTCCCCTGGCTGCTGCCGGGAATCTTTTCGCTTCGCATCTTGCTTCGCTCCCAACGTCACGTGTGGTCTCGGTTTTTGGCTTTTATTTCAAGTTTTTTTAAAAAATATTCAAACAGGGATATCGATGCATCGCTATATCGTTTCATCGCTTTGCGCTGTTACTTCCTCGCTCGAGTAGGGGCGGGGGCGGGGGCGGCGGGGGCGGGAGCAGGAGGGGCCGCTGCCGCCTCGCCCGGCCAGAGCAGGGCACCCGGGGCAGGCAGCGTGCAAGCGGCGGAGGGCGGGCGGCTGTGCCATGCGGGGCTCCCCCCAAGTAGCGGCGGCGGCGGCGGGGGGGGGCTGCCAATGATGCCAGGAAACAGTTGAAATCAGTAGAGCTATTGCAACTGACAGTCCAGCATCAGTGCATCGATACGCCGTTGGTAGGAATTTTTTTAAAGGACGGATGGGAAATAACGAACGTTGAAAAGTGGCATGCGAATGCGAAGGGAGCACGTGAGGTTGTGCTCGAATCGGTCCTAAAACTGCAGCTCGTGAGTACTGAGAAACAGGGGCGGGAGCGAAGCGAGAACACGTGACCGCCACGTGACCGCCTCTGAATTCAAATCGAAGGCAATATCGCTGCGGAGCGCCGCGCCTCGTGAAGTAAGGGCCAAAGATGTGAGTGCAGCACATACAGTGGAGAAATATACACATCCTTTAACCCCTCAAGTAAGCTAATGCTTCCATGCCTGCTCCACAGAATGCAGACTAGAAAAATATGTTCCACTTTCCCAATCCTTTCCAAACTTGTATGTCCCCATCCTGCATAGCTACTGTCATGTGCTTTATCCAGGTTGGGGGGGGGGAGAGGAGACCCCACCTTACTATAAAAAGGAGTGAGTCTGTCCCTGTCCTTCCTCCTGTCAGCTAGAAAATATTTTTCAAAAATAAAGAGTTGATATGAATGATGCTGCAATGCATGAATTTGGTATTAAGGATTAGTGCTCTGAAGGGTAAAGGCTACAGAGGACTACCGTGAAGAAGAAAAATATGGGGGCGGGTACATTAGCATGGTACTGTGATTCTTCTAAAGCTAGAAAACAAAGCTGTGATTAGAGCGTTGATCAATGACACCACAAATTATGTGGTTGCTACTGCAATAATCCAAACGCTCATGGGACTTTGGTGCTGGAAGGGTGTGACCCATCCCACCCAAGTGTCCATATTGTTTCCCACCATGTCTCTTTTTAAAATTTCCCAGTGGAAGGAACCAGCAGGCTCACCATGGAGCTAATATGGCCATCATGGGGGCTCAGACCCATGCCTTTCCCATCCAGTGGGTGACAAGCTCTCGTAAGCCAAACATAAGCAATATAGGTCCCTGAATTGCAAGCTGCATCTCTGATGAGAAAGAAAACTTCTCTCCATTGGAAAAGGACAGAGCCATCTATGGTAATGTCAGGAGTATATCTGAGGTAACTTGAAAGGCATTTTAATCAAGGGGCTCCAGATATGTTGCAGTTAAATGGGAGAATCTTTCAGCCTGTGAATTAGATCTTCTGCCATTCATATTTCAGCCAATATTAAAACAAATTTCTGGAACATTTCTGCAAAATGAAAATCTGTGCCCACCTGCTTTCTCAAGCCAGCTTCTCATTTAACTCAAGTATGCACTTTCATGACTCAGTGAGCATTCTCTTCTGTATTAAGGCAATCGTAATTTCCTCATAAATTGTAAAGGTGCAGGAACCAAAACAGTGGAGCAGCTCGTTCAAGGATAATCAAGTTGAAAAGGCTTTATTCTTGATAGTACCAATGCATGTAGAATCTTTTGATTATGAAAAAATGATTGCTTTTCTACTCTTTTTGAGATTTAGAAATCTGCTGTTGGAAAGGATGAATAAGTGTAAAAGGTGTGTATGCATAAGGATGACCAGAGCACCAGAACCAGCTTACAAACTCAGGAGGACCAGGGCTCAACAATAAGCTGATTAAGGAACATGATTGTGTGTCAAAGTGGATATTGCCATTCGAGGCCGAAATAAAGAGGCGACACACGTTTGGATTGGGTTAAACAAGGGCCACAATTTATTATTAACAGGAATCAACTCTTGAACTTAATCATAACTGAACTGTTACTTTATGAGGGCCTGTGACGTAGCGCAAGGTTTAAGTATAAATTTCTAGGTCCCTTCAGTTGGCAAATTTCGTGCGGCCTGTTATGCTGCCGCAGCTAAGATGTCTTAGAGGTTTTTGCGCATCCCCAGTTTACTTAAACATTGGCAGCCCTCTTGATTGCAGAACTTTGAGTTGTTATTAGTTTGATCTCTAGCTAATTCCTACTCTAGCTGATTAATTGAGGGCTGCCAGGAAACTTGAAGATGCCAGTTAAAGAAGGGAGCTAGATAATTGTGACAACACCCTGGAAACAGGAGTAATGAATATACAAATCATCATCCAATCCCAGCAGGAGGGCGGGGAATGGTATGATATAAAAAGGGTGGAGCCTAGGCAGTTGAGGCAGTTCAGTTAAGTTGAGGTTTTGAGAGTGAGTGCTTGGATAGAGCACTGCTCTGTTGGAGTTCTGTCAGGCAGTGAGGGCTTTACTGTTTACTAGTTATTAAAGACAGGGAGGCTTGTAGAGTTGATTAAATCTATTGTATGTTAAAGGCAACACATACCATCCTCAGACATTGTTATATTTGTTATTTTCTCAATAAACTTCGTCATTATTTTTATATTATACATCTGAGTCGGTCCCAATTCATAAGGCGACGATCTAAAAGGTGGCAGCATTACCAAGTGAATAAAAGGTGGCAGCATTACCATTTCCATCACAATTACACGTGTAAAAGGGAGGTGTCGTCACAATTTGGTGGCACAGCAGCGGGATGTCGAAATAAAACCCGGGTGTGCCTTTAAAAACTCAGTCTGTGAAAGGGGTGACATCACAATTTGGAGGGCAGCGGTCGGATTTTGAATATATCCAGTTTGCCTGAGGGAAAAAGTCCCCAGCTCAAAATATTTAGCCTCTACCCTGTGAAGAAATTGAAACTGGAAGCTTAAAAAGAAGCCTTTAGTAAAAGTTAGCCCTCATGTGTTGTTCGTAGTCTGTGGAAGTTCCTCTGAAAACGGGTTAGGACTGAGAATTAGGTGAAGCTAATTTCAGTTCTTGGGAAGCCCTGTGTGTGAGAGAAGAATTCAGACTTAAAACCCTGTAGTGCTATCTGATTTTCTTTGTTGGGCCTGTTAGTGCCTGGAGGCCAGGATTCCAAAAGGAAATGGAGTCTGGCTTGACAAATTATAGGACACCTGGAAGAGAAAATCTGTAAGGATAGACTAAAATCTACAGTGGTTGTTCGGGAAACTGCCTGAGAGTCACGAAACTCTGTGCTGTCCAGCAGCCTGAAAATTAAAAGGTGCTGAGACAAATTTCCTTTGGGGGTGAAAGACCCAAAGCGTTTGCCCTGGAATTTAGGGTGGCTTTGGTAAAGGTCTGGAAATATCACCCTGGGTGTTAACAGAAAGAAATCTCCAAAGTAAAAGGTCTGTGGGGGCAGAAAATTTACCTCAGAAACTGAAGAGACCTGAGGAGATTTAAAGCTGACAAAAGTTCTGTAGAGCAGGAGTGCCTGACTGGAATCCCTTATGTGAGATTGTGGGGAGTCAGAGAAAAGTTATAGGTTAAAAGCCGAAGAAATATATTTAAATCTGTGTATTTTAAACACTGAGATACTATTTAAAGAAAGGAAGAGTTTGAAGTCTGGGCATTGTGCCAATCTTGCCCTTGGTAAGGGCCAGTAGCTGCCAGCTGAGGGGAAACATTTTACTGCTGTTCAGCTGTGACTCAGTCTTAACGTTCCTTTTCTTAAGAAAGAAATAATATATACACCACATAAATAAAAAAGATTTTGATTTCATGTCAGTTCCAAAAGCAAAATCTAAGAAAGGAAAGAGGGAAATGGCAGCTGAGGGGGCTGTAGCCATTTTGTCTGAGGAAACACCAATTTCACCCAGATATGCAGAACCTGATAAGAACCAAAGTCTTGAGAGATGGCGGTTGGTACAGGAGTTTAAATTACAACAATTAAAACTAGAATGAGAGGAACGGGGAAAAGAGAAAGAAAGAGAGATGGAGAAAGAAAGAATGGCCAGAGAGGAACGGTTAGAATGAGAGCGGAGGGCATATCAATTAGAGATGCGAAAACTTGAGTTAGCTAGTCAGGAAAATAACAATAATAATAACAATTATTTGAATGAAACTCCCAAGAAAATAGATTTGAAAATGGCCCACAGTGAGGGGTCTGAACTTAAGCCGTTGTTGGGGACGCCTTTGCAGCCAGGGGAGTTTTGGTATTTGATTAATAACCGGTGGTTCAAACAGTGGAAGAAATATGTGGGCTTTGACAGCTGGGACCGGTATAATGTGGGAGAGCCCAACCTCTTCCCAGGCCAATTGACAACTCAGGACTTTTTGCAGATTCAGACACTCAGATATTGAAAGAGCACCTTATTGATAAAGTGGATTATGTTTTAGTTCCCACTGAAGCCTGGAATAAATTAGTAAATTGGTATGGGTGTGTAAAAGGGCAGCAGCCAATTGTGAGAAAAGCGGTAGAATATGGCCCATTTGTGAAGTCTTATAAAGTGGAAGTATATCTTTTAGAACTGAAGCTCTGTCAAAACAGTGATCCTAATAATTTTGTAAGCTGTTATTTCAGCAAAGCGGATACCATTGATACTATTGGAAAAGAGATGCAGAAGCTGTTTAATATTCCTGATGGAAAGAAAATTAGGCTGTGACTCAGATATATGAGTAATACCTCTATTTATGAGCAGTTAAGCAAACTTGACAGCACTATACAAGATGCAGGGCTCTACCAGAGACAGGTGGTGGTAATAGAAGTAAAGAATGAAGATGGTACTTGGCCCAGACAGTCCCCTGTGACAAAATCGGGTGGTGCAATCAACAGAAGTCTAGCTACCTCCTCAAAATTGACAGCAAACCCTTGCTCCACAACAGTTGTCTCTTCAGACATTACAAATGGTGACTGCAATAACTCATATGGTTTGAACTCCAGTCATAGAATAGGAGTTTCAGATCAAATCCCAAGAGCAGGTTTAATTGGAATAGATGTCTTAGAGCATGTAGAGAGTGCTTTTGGAGTAACACGAGCTCAGACACACCCAGCTGAACCAAACAGTGAAAACAACACATTTACAAATCAAATGTCAGTAGGACAACTTAAGAGGGAATCTCGGCAGTCTGAAATGGTAGAAGCAGCTAACTTAGCTGACATAAAAGGGCCAGCAGCAGACTTTAGTCTAGAACAAAGGAAAGACGACAGTTTGAAGGGATGTTTTGACTTAATGGAATCGAATACACACTTCTTAAGTCCCAGACACCCTGAAAATTTCATAACAGAGGAGAGAATGATACAAGCTTGTGAGGAACTTCGTGTAACAGCAGAGACTTCCAGACTGGAAAAATATTTTAAATTAAAAGAAGAAGAAAAATTAGCACAGCTTGAAAAAGAACAGAATAAAGCAACAGCAGAAGAGCTGAAAGAAGCTAAAATTCTGCAGGCATCAGTTATTGGTGAACTCCAAAATGAAATTTCACATTTGAAAGCACTTTTAGAGATGAAGGAAAAGGGACTGGAAGAAAGGAGGAATGAATCTGATACATTTGTTTTCTAACTCCAGAAGAAATCAGCAGAACTAGAAGTAATTACCGCAGTGGAAAACATTAAAGAAAAGGAAATATGTAATTTGGAAATGCAATTGTCTGGTGCATCAGAAAGTAAAGAAGATTACTTACAGCAACTTACACCAATGAAAGCAGAGCTTGAAAAAGAAATATTAAATAATGTGCAACTTCATTTGGATTGGAACAAAGTACTACTGGGCAAGGAACAAATGATACAAGAAGAGAATAAGATGGCTAATGAATTTAGAAAGCTGCAGGAACCTGAAAAGCAAATAGAAAACTGTGTAAAGAAGCAACCCTACATGGAAGTGAAGGATGCTAATGACAGACCTGATTCGGTGGTTGCAAAAGACACCTGGGAAAAACAACTACAGCCTGTGAACATTGTGATTCAGCGGATCCGAGAGGATGAGAGGATGAAAAAAGCATCCAAGTGGCGACTAGGAAATCCAGAAATCAACTACCTGGGACACGTCGTGGGACGAGTCGTGATCGACTTGTGGCCAAGACAGACCAACAAAAAGAAGGTGAGATCTTTTTTGTGTCTTGCGGGATATCACAGGAGGTTTAGTCCACATTTGAGCACCATTGCAACACCACTGACTGAACTGACAAAAACGAAGCACCCGTATGTCATACAGTGGTCGCTTGAATACCAAGCTGCATTTGAGAGGACTCTAATGAACTGTAGCGGGAGTAGTGTCAAAGAGTTGAATCCCACATTCCAAGAACCCAAGGAAAAATGGCATCAATTTACTGTGAACTGGACTTTGAATTTATGTGCCAGAGGAAGTGATCAACCGTGGCGTATCATCGTCCAGCCGTTGCAGCAAGAGGCGGAAGACATTGATTACAGGGACCATGGTTAAATAATAATAATGTAATATTGTTATTTTATTGCTGATATAAGAGGAAGGTGTTGTTTTTTTAAAAAAGGAAGTATGGAAATGTAAGGTCATAAAATGTAAAAACCATAACTTAATGCAAGTTAACTGTAAATGAAAAATGCAAGGTAATATATAATTAGAGCTTACTATAAGTGAAAATGTTTGTGATACTTAGAATGTAAGTTAAGGAAAAATGTATGTATATTAGTAAGTAAAATAGCTTAAAATGTAAACCAAATATATGTGTTTATGTATCTTAACATTGATTCTAGGATGATCGATAAGGTATTTACAGGTATTTGAATTTATGATTTTAACCAATGTTATAAGAGCATAGTCTATTTAAAATGTAATGATATAGAAATAATTATTGCATTTAATGGTATTATATAGTAATAAGGTTGAACATGTTATAAAACAGTTTATAGATTTGTATAGTTGAATATGATAAACAGAAGGATATATGCATTAGTTAAATAGGCTCCAGAAGAGAATTTTAAGTGAGCAAACCGAGGTAAGTTTACTCCCTTAAAATTTCTTTATTAGGGGGGAGGCATTGTGACAACACCCTGAAAACAGGAGTAATGAATATACAAATCATCATCCAATCCCAGCAGGAGGGTGGGGAATGGTATGATATAAAAAGGGTGGAGCCTAGGCAGTTGAGGCAGTTCAGTTAAGTTGAGGTTTTGAGAGTGAGTGCTTGGATAGAGCACTGCTCTGTTGGAGTTCTGTCAGGCAGTGAGGGCTTTACTGTTTACTAGTTATTAAAGACAAGGAGGCTTGTAGAATTGATTAAATCTATTGTATGTTAAAGGCAATGCATACCATCCTCAGACATTGTTATATTTATTATTTTCTCAATAAACTTCGTCATTATTTTTATATTATACATCTGAGTCGGTCCCAATTCATAAGGTGACGATCTAAAAGGTGGCAGCATTACCAAGTGAATAAAAGGTGGCAGCATTACCATTTCCATCACAATTACACGTGTAAAAGGGAGGTGTCGTCAAAATTTGTTGGCACAGCAGCGGGATGTCGAAATAAAACCCGGGTGTGACTTTGAAAACTCAGTCTGTGAAAGGGGTGACGTTACAATAATTAACATTTTATATGTAGTAGTAGTATTGTTTATTTATGGTCATAGACCAAAAATTTTTTATATGTGCTACCCGCCAAATTGCGACCAGGACGTTTATGAGGGGAGCCCAGCGTCAACATGTGAATGGTGGGCTGGGCAAAAACACGCCATCACTCACAGCCAATTCGAATGGTGGTCAAAAATTCCCATCCGGCCCCGAAGCGACCAGCAAAGCATCACCATCATACTATAAAAAGTGGTGGGAGGGTGGAGGATCCGGCGACTACGCAGGTAGGCGGTAGGGAGCCCACCAGGACATTAAATAGGCGTGTTCCCCTTGCGTACGCTATGCTAAGAGCGCAGCCAACCGGCGCCTCATTCAGCCAGCCGGCAAAGACGCCCCAGCTCCACAAAGAGCGGAGTGGAGCAGCCATTATGCTGACATGATGACTTACATGTTAGAACTAATATGTCATGTATATTCTTATACAATAGTGCTATACAATAGTGTATATGTGAAACAGGCAGCAGTAAGACATCCCCAGTGCATAAATTAGACAGGGAGATATGAGCCAAAGATGAACTATGAGTTTTTACTTATTGCTAATAACATGTGATCTTGTGGTTCATCAGTTATTAAACCCTAATACATATGCCACCAATAGATTTCAGTAATATAGGCGGGATGCAGGGTTTTTAAATATACATACCAGTCAGAATTCACTTTTCCCTATTCTATGTATCCTTCAGAAAGGGTGGTGGTTACCTTCCATTGATCCTACCTATCACAGATAATCGGTGACTTACACCAACAGTATCCTTGGAACCTCATTGTCTCTCCTAATCCTTTGATCCCACTGCTCATAAAATTACTTGCTGGGAAAAAATGTAATAATAAAATACCAGTAAACATTTACAGGTCCTTCAGGTCCTTGTTAAAATCATGGTCGGACTTGGGTTTTTGTCAAGCTGGTTGGTGGGACCATTCTAAAATACAGAAGGTTAATGAACATTGCATGAAGGTTGTTGTGCATTCCTTTTCATTTGTAGTTTCTTGGCTATTTATCTGTCTAATGTCAATTCAGCCAGGGCTTTAACACCACCACCGCATTTGATCAGTTGGACTGGAGTTGTGGAAAACTCCTATACCTCATCACGGGCAGCTGCTCCTTCACTGTGCCTTTCTTAGCCCCTATGATATATTTTCTGTATGGTTTTAGAAATAATATTCCCTCACCACAGAACTGACTACACAAGTGAATAAAAAGAAAGGCCTGAAAACTGTTGAAGACATACTTTGTTTAAGATGTACAATCAAGCTGAGCAAATAGTTGTGGGAGATAAGATTAATTAAATATATATAGAATGTGTTTGTATTTGGTATGAATGGACTTGAAATATTCCTTAATTTTGCTTTCAGAAACAAAAAGGAGAATGCCAAGACATCTTGAGTTACATCCATTTAACAATCACTGAAACTCCTTCAGCAGTTACAATCAGTGTTAATTGTGCTGTTTTTACAAAGGCAACACACAGTCAGAAGACGAATAATTCTCCATGGCTCAACAAAGGCAACGGAACAACTTTGCTTCTATAACGGGAAACTGATTGCTTCATGCTGCTAAGCCTTGTTACTCACCAGCTGCGTTTAATAGGGGCCACTCGCAAGAACTGTGTCTTGCATGGAAACAAGCTGACTTGAGTACAATATGTATTGACACTATAATCCAATCTATTTCTTTGGAAAGAAAATAAGCTCATGTCATCAACTTCTGCCCTATCCCTGCCTTTCTCGCAGAAAGGAACACATAAACAGGAGGGCACAGTGAAAGAGCTGCTGTATGTGAGGAACTACAGGAGGTTTCCACTGCTGGCAGAAGGTTATGATGATAGAGCTAAAGCCTGCTCGAACTGACATTTGACATACCAATAGTCAAGTGGGTATTTAGTTAAATAGAATGCACAATGGTCTTCATGCCAAGCTAATTAAAAAGCTAAACACTTACCCCAGGAGAGAAGAGGGTAAGGTTTATGGAATGACTGACTATTTTTCGGCAAAGTTTCCTTTTACAATATTTTATTAACTTATCACCAGTTAAAATTAAGACTATCGAATGAATGAATGAATGAAATTTTATTTACGGTCAACGACCAAAAACCAAAAATAAAATCATAAAAATAAGGATGTTCAAATATGCATTCCAATAGACAGCACATGAATCAAGCCTTATTACAAGATATATCATAAATACAATTTTAAATACAATTTAAAATACAGTTTAAAATTTATTCTGGTCCGAAATAAAAGTGGCCATTAACTACAATAAAAAGAGTCATCAGTAACTACTATGTTTCTTTATAAATTTGTTTACGAACCCTTATTGCAGCAGCACAGAATTTGGCAACTTGCTTAGTTACCTGGTAAGTGTTATCAGAAAGGAACAACTGTATATAGAATTCTATTGACCTCCCAGGATATTTGCCTATAATTGGGGAGATAATCTCCTTGCGTAGATCTTGATAATAGGTGCAGAATAGAAGCACATGTTCTACACTTTCTAGCTGGTCATTGGCACATGGGCAATTTCGATCTGAAAAAGGTAAACCTTGAAACCTCCCCTCCAGTAGCTTGGAGGGAAGGACATTTAATCTAGCCAGAGTAAAGGCCCTCCTGGAGACTATCCATAACTTCAGCTTGAACCAATACCATCTATCTTATGCCAGCCCATTTTTCTTTTCTGCTCTGGTTTATTATTGGTTTCGTCAATAGTAGAAATACTACCAGTAGTTTGCAGCCAATGGTCAACCAACACATACTGGATGTTGTTTTCAGCCACAACAGATGGAAAATCTTATCTATGTAATGGGATAAAACAATGGCTCTTAACCTTGGATCTCCAGATGTTCTTGGATTAAAATTCCCAGAAGCCTTCACACTAGCATTGCTGGCCAAGGCTTCTGGGAAATGTAGTCCATGAATATCCAAGGATCAGAGGTTGGGAACTACTGGGCTAGAGGGAACTAACAATCGGTTTTGCATCTTCAATGCTTTCAGCTCAATATATTTTGTAGTTTCTCAGACCTTGTTATGGTTGATGTAGGCATGTCATAGTTACTGGAAAACTTGCTGATACGCTGAGAACTATATTGACAGCTTGGACTCTTCTGTTGGTCCAGAGTGAACTTGATTGCTTACTGTAACCTAATATTTTAAACAACTTATCACTCTCTGCGTGAGTGGTGCTGTACAATATGGAGGCTATTATACTTCACTGTCACTTGGCTGGGAACAATCACATTTTGTGGTAGTGCCTTCAATAACAGAGTGTTCATGCACAATCTGAAAGAGCTAAGCAAAACATCACACCACAAATGAGACATATTAAAATGTGAACTGTTGTGTAACTTTATTGGCTGCTCTGTTAGGGTATAAAATCCACAGGTCCCTCAGTTCTGCACCGTGTTCTTCAAATCTGCACAGCACTTTTAGTAGTAAATTGCATAATCCAATAGTTCATCTCTTTCAGCCAGGCCACCTTGCAACTGATGCGTCATGCACACAGCAAAGCTTAAACTGCACAATTTACTGTTATTTTACTGTACATGTTTTAGATTTGCTGCTCATTTCAGGTTATTTTATTTTATTTTATTAGTTTAAAAATCTTACCTGAACTGCCTACTGCTTAATTTATAATAAGGTGGTAAGCATATCCCCCCTGGAAGAGGTTGGACGTGGGATGACTAGTATGTTTATCATTAATATGAAAGAGTATTTTTGGACTCAAACAATTAAGTGTTTTCCTCCATCTCTTGTGGCTGGTAAACATAGCTTGTAAATACCATATCACCTGTTGATGCACCATTCTAATAATTTTTCCCCAATGGAATAATTTACCAAAGAATGAAAAATGCAACAACCTAAACCATTTTATGACTTTATCTCTATCCTGATTAATCTATTGTTGAATTTTAAAACACATTGCAATTACCATTTCAGCTATTCCAGTATCCTACATGGCTTTTAAAACTGTGTTTATTTAATTATTCTGCTACGCTTAAAACTACTTTACATATTTCTTATTTGTTTACTTTTTTTAGCTCCCGGATACAGTATGTGTCCTAGATGAATTTCAGTCCAACCCCTCCCCCATTTTAAACTTTGCATTTATTTTCCACTGAAAAAGTCAGTTTCAATTAATCTTTATCATCCTCAGTAAATAGAAGTCCTTTGGATTATTGGAAAATTAAACTGACATGACAATTCTCTGAGATACAAGACAGAACAATTAGACTATAAGCTAAACTGCATATTTATTATCAACAATATCTGTTGGGATCACTGGGAGAAAAATAGACTAGAGACTATGAAAAAATTACATACAGTTATTTATATTAGTGAGCTCAGCATTGTGTCAGCATGATATTGCATATCTTGTTGATTTAATTAATCCCTAAATGCTTATCCAGTTAGCTGCCTATACAATCTTGCTGATAGCAAGAGTATATTTATCTCTGAGTGTCTTACATACACAAATTCACTAGAATTTTCTTCTGTGTAGTCAGATTCAGATTTCATAGACATACTAACTCCACCATTATTTATTTTATTTATTTATTTTACAGAATTTTAAACACCAAATGGTCTCTGGGCAGCATTATATTTAGAGTATTCTAGCCCCCCCCCAAACAGACTTTTCATCAAAACAATGTCTTCTGATGCTGCACTGAGGGGAAGTTGTCAATTAACCCTTAAATTGGTAAAGCGGGACAGACACATTTCTTCCTTCCATTAAGCATAAGCACCTCATCACCTTCTTTGGAGCTTAATATCTCTGCCCTCAGAAACCCTAACTTTTCCAAACTTCAAGGGACCCCCTAAAATTTCTTGGGTAAGAGAAGCCTGCCATTTGCATGCCTCATTCCACTGAATATTTTTAAAGATTACAGCTTATCCTCAGCACACCAATCCACACTCCTTCAATTGCAGCCCCTTTGGAGCTCAATATCTCCATTCCCTGTACCCCAAACCTCTCCCAATTGGGGGTGCTTCAAGGGGAGAGCTTGAGGAAGCTCCATTGTAATTTCCACCCTGCTAGCTGCCTGGGATCATTATTTTTAAGCACATAACATTGCAATTCTAAATGTTTTTCCCTGGGGGCACCCTCTTTGAATTTGAATAATTCAACCCCCTGAGCCCCCTGAATGCTGAATCTCTCCAAATTTGAAGGGCTTAAAGGACAGAGCCCAAGGAAGATTCACACCAAATTTGGTGCCTCTAGGACCCAGGGAACACATTTTATAGGGTAACAAATTGGTTCATTACTGATTTGTTTTGTATGATTTTTTTTAAAAAAAATCAGTTCTAACAAAATGAATCATGTGCCAGAAATGAAACAAAATGAATCTCAATTTTTCTGTTTCGTGCCTATCCTTAGTTGCAATCCTAAACAAAAAAAAAATCAGAGTTCCAATTTACTTGGCTAGTCCCGGTCGAAAGCAGAGGATCTCCTGTTCTGTACTGAGGGACATGAAAACAGAAACAGGGAAGGTGGGGCTAGAGTGTCCCAAATGAGTGCATGGTGCATATTTCCAATCTGAATAAGGCTTTAATCTCATCTGTATTAAAGCTGCTTCATAAAAGTGTCAATAGTGCCCCAATAGTGGCTAGAATGAAAGCATGTCCTGTTCTAGAACAGTTTCTGACAAGAGGCTACTTCCTGATTTGATCATCTGCTAACTTTCAAGCAGAAACAATGGCTCACATATCCAGACATCCCAAGTCTCTTTTCATCCCATTCATTTGCCACAAAGGGGATCCTCTCTCCTGCTGCAAGCAAGGTCTGTTTTGATCTGGCTTCCATGCTCCAGAAAAGGAGACATATGCTCCTAGCGTTAGAAGCCTAAGCTCAGAGCATTGAATTTGCCTGTGAGTTATGTTTATATGCCTACCCAAATAGTGCACATTTCAAAACATCCTTGATTTAGAGATGCTGTATCACAAATTACATGACGTGTATAGCAAAAATGCCAGGAACCTCAGAGTTCCTTATAAGAAGAGTTATTGGGTATAATACAGAAATAAACTGCTTCAAGGCAACTGCCTTCATGAAATGTTTGAAAGCAAATAAGGCAGGCAATCTCTTCTTTCTTTTTATTAAATCATTGGAGACTTGGTGAATCATATCCCATCAGTGTTCATACCTGTAATATTGCTGGATTGCCTGGAGAAACAGCAATCAGTTTAGTCCCAGGTACCATTTGAATCAAGTGCAGAATATTGAATTAATGTGTCTAAAAATCCACTGATTCTACTAGATGTATAAGTACCATGTCGAACTGCATTCAGGCCATTGCAATTAAATAAAAACATGATCTCCTTTCCATTTTCCTCAACTAATCAGAGGAAGACTAGAAAACACCCTCTTATGCTGAAGTCTCAATACTGTGGAAAACTAAGGCTCAGACAGACCACCCACTGGCTGAAATCCTGTTGCACTGATATGCAAACAGTATAACTTTGGGGGGAAAATTTTAGTTAAGTAATGAAATACCCATAGATACAATCAGTTGCATACTAAGTTGCATAACTCAGTGTGCAACATACAAAATCCACAAAGATTTCTCAATTTACAGGTAATTCACTTTCAGAAGTTATGCTATTTTTATCTTAAACAAATAAATAAAATAAATAATTTAAAATGCAAAGAAAGAGTTAAAACTATAAGATTATTCCAGAAGTCTTTAGGGATATATTATTCCACACCACTAAATTTTATCCATGAATGTAACCACTATTATGCTTGAAAATGCTGGTGCTGACTACATGAAAACCAATACTGGTTTGTAAATGTACTGATGTTTAAACAAGCTAATAGTTTTGCTGGGTTATGCAGTTCTGCTTCAATCTTATTTACAAGATTTTATGAAGGCAGACAGATCAATATTTTTATCTCAATCCACAAACATGCCCAGCATTTTAACTTGCACTGGGACATAGTTATCTCAAAACAGTTAAAGCAAGAGTACTTCCAATAAATGAGTTTAGTCCCACTGAATATAATGGAGTTGTTGTCTTAATTGCTGTATCCTTACAGGGTTTTAAGATGAAACTTGGAGAATGCTATCACCAAACTAATCACATTTTTCTTGTAGTAGGATACATTTTCATTAGAACTGCCCAGCTGATCAGGGCTGAATCTAGTTTGGACCAAGTCTGAATCTGATCAGTCCAAATCCAGTCCAAATCAGTTTGATGAATTAGAGCAATCCAGCAATACACCTAACACAAGTAAGAAAAACAATACATCTCAAAAATGTAGCAGAACAGGGCTAAACAAGGGAAAATGGGGAAACAGAAAGGAAGGAAACCAGGATTTGGTTAGTGACAGCTTCGACTTTCTGTGTGGGGCAAGAATTTTAGCAAAATCTATTCATAGTGCTTGGAAAAAGAAATAATGAAGAGTCCAGTTTTGCTTGTAACAGCAGAAACATTTTCAAAACAAAATGTCTGACCTTTTTTTTGCCATGCAACAAGAATGACATCATCAACCATAGCCATGCCATGATTATTTTGTGACAATAAATATCTTCCTTGAGCACACACCCTTGAGTGTGTGTGGAGATGCACTCTAGGAAAGGCCTTGACACCAAGGGAGGCCTGGGGAAACAACAACAACAACAGAGACTGGTGGCCCCTCACCAGTGGAATTCTTACCCATGGACATCCACCTAGCCCACTTTGTTTACATTTTTTCTAATTAGCGTACTAAGTTGTTTGTATTATATCCATTTGTTGTATACTTGCTGTACACTGCTTAAGGAAGCCTGATGGCTAGATAGATGGTATAGAAATAAAATAAATAAATAAATAAATAAATAAATAAATAAATAAATAAATAAATAAATAAATAAATAAATAAAGAGCCAATGATATAAACATCATAATTTGATTGCAGAAACATCAGTGGCAAAATATCCATATCATTGCACAAGATAGCACTGTTCAAGCAGAGGTTGGGAGTTCAATTATCCACTAGAGATGGGCATTTCATTTCAGAAGTGGTCCGGTTCTGACAATGAAACGCAGCAGCCCAGCTGGCATTCAGAACCAGACTAACCGTCCAGAACAAAATCAGTCAATCCCTCACCTTGCTCTATGGTTGCGTGGAGCTAAACTCCAATGAGGAAGAGGCTTCAGATGTGTCATCTTTCCTTCTCCCTAGTGCTGGCCAATCAGGAGCTGTGCAGGAAAATGCATCATCCTGCCTCCCTGTCTGATTGGCCAGCGCCAGGGAGAAGGAAAGATGACATTGGAGACTTCTTCCTCATTTCAGGAAGAAGCCTCTGGTCCCACACAACCCCAGAGCAAGGTAAGGGACTGGCTGATTTTGTTCCGAAGGGTTGGTCTGGTTCCAAACACCAGCTGGGCTCCCACATTTCATTTCAGAACTGGACCACTTCTAAAACGAAACACCCATCTCTATTCTCCACTGTGTCTCCTGTGAGTAGAACCAACCTGTGGATGCACAATTCTAGGATGTCCCCAGAAGAAGGAAATAGTAAACCACCGCTA